>ML677359.1:12138767-12167859 GCA_007922305.1 Dermatemys mawii | reverse complement strand
TTTTCTTTTCTTTTCTTTTCTTTTCTTTTCTTTTCTTTTCTTTTCTTCATCCTCCAGCATTCTATAGCAGGCCTATAATCATCTCTTTCAGAAGCCCACAGAGCGGTTTTCATTTTCCATTACATGCGATAGGACTTTTCCAGGAAGGGGTTGCCAAACAAGGGCAAAAATCATAGACACACACGTGTTGCAAAGTCAAAATCGAATGCAACGCTTGCTGGTCCCACACTCTGAAGCTATGGCATCACCTACCAGCCATGTTATAATGGGCAACTGGAGAAGTCAACAGGATGGAATGGTCTCTCCCTCACTCTGTACAGCATGGGTAGCCAAGGGCAGCTTGCCAGTCATGAGACCACATGTGGAAGGAAAGTCTATGCTAGCAGCATCACACACAATAGGACAACAGGCTAACTGTCTGCTCATGTGCTGCTCTGAATACTGCTGCCGTCTTCTCCATCCTCCTTGGCACCATGCATCCCCAGGGTACTAGTGTGCTAGCCCTTTTCCTAGCAGAGCCATGGTGTGCTGTAGCACACTGCATGGAAATGATGCCCGTACTGAGCTAGAGCAGAGTGGACTTTCTCACGTGCTCCATTCTACTTCCAGCAGGCACTGACTGACTCATAGTAAGGATGGGTTTCAAAAGCACTCAGCGGTGGCCTGACTCAGCCCCCAATTCAAGAGAGCTGGATCTGGATTGTGAAGCTTGGATCCAGAGCCAACTTCTCCTAAATCTTGGGGGTCTTAAGATCTAGGTTTGGATCCAGCCCCCTCTATTTAACAGAGAGAGAGATTGTTTCCTTGTGGCTATTTCAACTGTTGGAAGTTTCACATCTGGATGGTATTTCCAAAGTGCAGCTGAATGGATGCAGCAAATTCACACTAACCTGGGATTTACCAAAAGGCGGCTCGTAGCTTTTGTATTTTTATAAAACAAATAAAATTAGGCTGAGGTGTGCCAAAAGGCCATGAACATAGTAGTCGATTTCTCCTGAAATGGGCTGACCATAAGCAAAATATATTTTGAACCAAACCCGTTGTCCGTGACAATCAGTCACAATAACCTGTATATATCAGATGGTCATGGAGAGGTATTGGGTAGAGTAGGAATGGACGTCCCCCACCCATTCATTCTGGCAGTCACCTTTTAAAAAATCAATATGTTTTTTGGGATCCCAATAAGAACACACTGTCAGTTTGCCACCGTGACCACTGGATGGAGCAGTTGCATCCCAGAAAAACAGTTAGCAATGCATCTTTTTGGCTGTTTACGGATTTTTATAGATTGCTTGGCAAAGGTCAGCTGTAGATGCATTTCCCACCTCAAGTCTCTCTCTTGCTATGTTCTTTTTTCAGTCCTTTCCCTGCCTTTCTGTCACTCTTTAAATCTGAGCCAGAGGTAACTTTTTAATAATAATTATTTTTAAGCACCATTTCGTAAGCAGTGAGGAGCAGGGTGTAATTAGAATTGAACACTGATTGCTCTAATAATGGAGCTGATAGTTATAGTTCTAGTAACGGTACTCATCTCTTGAAGAAAAAAAACATTTTCATCTGCAAAAAATATAAACAACCCTATTGATCAATCAGTTGTGTGTAAAACACAGCCAGTCAACTAACTTTGTTGAGATCTAGAAAGGAGTATATAGCAGGGATGGCCAGATTTACTGACCCCCTGAGCCGCATACGCAGAAGTTGGAGAGCCAGGCTCGTCTGCTGAGGCTTGGCGCTTCAGCCCTAAGGGACATGCCTCCTGGGGCTTGGGGCTTCAATTCTGCTCCTGCTGAAGCTTCTGGCACTTGTCTCCTAAGAGGATGAAGCCCCAAGACCCACCCCCTTGCCACAGGGCAGAAGCCCTGAGCTCCCCTTCCCCACCCCACCAGTTGGTGGCAAGTGTGGGGCATATGTGTGGGTGGAGGTGGGGTGGGGGGCTCAGCTAGCTGCACTTGCACTGAGAAAGAGCCACGGTTTGGCCACCCTGACACATAGTCTGGTCCTGCCTTTTGTGTGGCGCAAGAAACTCAAGCCAGGTCAGGTGTTAAGGGCTTGATATAGCTGCCCACACACTGAAGAATTCCCTATTTGTTCTGGGCTTTCACATTCCCACTCTATCTCAAGGGAAGGGGAAGTGAGGCGTGGGCACACTTTATAAATATTCTTTAGGGACTAATGGCCCAACCTAAGTCAATAGTAAAGCTCCCCTTGGTGTAACTGGGAGCAGATTGTGGCTCTAAAGAGTAATATAGTGATCATAAATAGATATGTCTTAGATTATTTAAAAAATGTCAGATGGTCACAATTCACAGGAGTTAGAATGGGGAGGAGGCTGAATTAAAACGAAAAAATAAAACCGCACAGAGCCATATTTTAATAGAAGCGCAAAAACTGATAGTATATGAAGAACACAGCACTAAGAATTCTGTATTCAGAAAACTTCAGATAATTCTGTTCTAGCCAAAATCCCCATGTGACCCCTTGGTATTATGTGTTTTATTGTAGCAACTAGGAAAAGCAGTCGTAGCCCAGAGCTTCCTTCTGCTAGGGGCTGTACAAGCACATACTGCTGAGGTTTTTACAAACTTTTAATTTATTATATTTTTTGACAGGCCACAGAAGCAGTTCTTTGTAAGGGATGAAGATGAAAACAAATGACTATATCAAAGTAGAGAATGGCAAGGAATACAACTTTTAATGGTAGAATTTTTTGTGCTTCCTATGTATCATTGTCATATTGGTAACATATTCAACTTACACTAATTTGTCCAATCAGATATAACTGATTTCCTTACACAAGCCAATAGAAAGGCTACCACACTACTTGAGAGTCTCCAGTATAATTATTTTTAGTATTCAGTAATCATTCCTTTATTTTCTAGACATGTAGCAGGTCTAGGAAAAAGTGTAGAGAGCTCTTCGTAAAACATGAGCTGGTTTATAGTCTGCCGTGCTTGAAGGTTAAAACATATAGAGCAGCATCACTTTTCTTACACTGCTACCCTTGCAAAGAATTTTCTAGCTTAGAACCCAGATCCTGAACCTTAGTATGTCTGAGGGGGCCTGCACCTCTGCACCTGACTCAGTTGAGATCAGTGGGGCTCTGACCAAATGTGCTTTGTGGTGGGTACATACATGAAATGTGCCACCTCCGTGGTTTTAATTAGTTTCCATATGTGAAGGTATTTTACATTGCTGTCTTAATAGAATTCTGCACATCAATAGGTTGCATAGCAATGTGGGTACAGAAAGAGCGACATTGTGGAACGACTTGTTCTCTTCACTCAAAGCAGATGCACTTTCAGTGGCTGAGCCGCAACAGGGGAGCCTCAGTGAGCTTTAGGTTGACAATGTATAACTACGGTGTTCTGCTGCCCGCGCCTGTGGTAGGCACTCAAGGAAAAAGGGGGATCAGTTTTTGGTAGTTTGAGTTGATTTTAGATTTGCAAATTTGCCTGATATTTTCATGGCAACACCAAATATAAAATAAAGCCCTGATCCTGCAAGAGAGTCTGAGTAAGCAGAGCCCTGCGTCCTGTCTTTGATGGGGTTTTGGATGGGTTCTCAGTCCCCTCAGAGTCAGGTGCACCCGACTCTCCAATTCTGCCATCCCGAGATGACCCATTCCTGCTGATAAAGGGGAGCAGTGTGTGTGTGGGGGGGGGGGCGGCTTCAGCAGGGGTTACTGAACATGCTCAGTCCATGTGAGCATGCTCAGTACAAGCCAAGCCGCAAATCTGGCAGGAGGTTATGCACCCCCAGGTGACCCCCACACGTCACCTCTGCTGCCATCCTTATACATCAGACCTTACTGTGAGAGTAGTTGTTCACAGTGATGTAGCCGTCTTGTCCGAGTATCCCAGGACACTGGCTTTATGGTGTGTTACAACCATTTGTAACACTCCACACTGTCTGCTACTCTTAATTGCCCACTTCAAATGCTTTATGTATAACAATCTAACCCCAGTTGCCCCCTTCATTTCAAGTGACTGGCTTCAACATGTGCTGCCCCTTCTGCTTAACAATCTGTCCCAATTTATTATATTTAGCTCAGACACTCTGGTTCCTTCCCCAGATCTGAAGAAGAGCTCTGTGTAGTTGGGAAACCTATACCTTCCATCCACAGAACTTGCTCCAGTAAAAGATATTACCTCACCCACCTTCTCTGTGAGAGTACTGTCTTGTATTCATTATATCCAGGAGAGGAATACCTGGTGATATCCTCCAGGTTGTTCTGTGGTATGTGAAATCAGTGGGGACTAGTCGTGGTCTCAGATACAACTCAGCATGAATAAGGTGGACAAATCGGGCCCTACCATATTAATAACTATCTCCAGTCAGTACAGCCTTTCCTCCAGAGAGAGCAGGTAAACCCTGGCATCTTAGAGGAACCGATTGTAGGACTTTGTCTTGTGACAGCAGCAAGAGTAAGCAAAGAAAACCCACCTAAGAAACAATACTCCAGTAAAAAAAAAAAAAAAAAAGAAAGCACTATGGTTCTCAGATCTGTATCTTTTTAATAGAGTTTTATTTTCTATGACACGTAGCATGAGTGCAAGACGGATCCTACTTCCCCTCCCCCCACTCACTGTAGTGCATTTTAAATCAAACTGTCCTCCGTAGCTCTGTGGAAAACCTTGCCCATTTCTGGTTTTGCTCTTTCAGAGGATAATTTCTCCTGTTTAATGAGATCTGAGAATGAAGTCAGGCATGAGTTGGAGAAAGGTCACAGCATGTGCTCAAAGGTAGATTAACTACTGCAGGAGCTGGCATTAGATGACTTCCATGAGGACAAAATTAAGCAGCAAACAGTAAATACTTTCAACGGCACTTCATTACAAGCCGGACCATTTACAATGAAATAAGAATAGGAGAGAGGTTTCAAGGATGAAATGGAAATGCTCACAAATAAAAAAAAAAAAAAATTCACCGCTTAGACTCAGAATGTGATTCCAGTCAAGGTTAATGGGGAAATAGTTAATGAAGGGGAGAGAATCCAAAGACTGCAAGATGCCATATTGTGTCTTACATCGGTAATTAATACTAAATGCTAAATGACTCTATCTGAGTACATTTTCTCTGACAGAAACTTTAAATCCCACACACCATATACAGGAACTTTGTCTTGATGCTTTACGACTCCCACTAATGCTGAACAGGCTAAATCAGAACCAATTTCTTCCAACTCATTTCCAGAATGGTGATTTGCATCCATCACTACCACAATACATTCATCAGATAGGGTCCCATGCTACACCGGGAGCTTTGCCATTGACTTCGCTGGGTGAAAGATCAGACCTTTAATGCACATGGCTAAAGAATTATGACCCCCTGCCACTTAGAAAATGTCTCTGTGGGAGGAGAGCTGATGCAAAAACCCATCCGTCTCTGTGGAAGCACTGTCCCCATTCCCGTCTTCCTAACGCTATCTTCCTTCTAGTTCCCGAAGGTCATTTCCTACCAGGCGTTAGGGAGCCTGGAGCTCTAGGATTCAGTCAAATGTTGCTTCCAAGTGAGCAAAACATGGGGGAGGGAGGGAAGCTGAAGGCAAAGGAGGCCTTTGCATAACTTCCACCCAGATCTAGAGTGGGGATGCAGTATCAGCCTGGTCCACGAAAACAAGAGGCAAAACCAGCTTCCTTCAGTTGCTTCCATGGCTAGAACTTGAATTACACAAAGCGCCAAAGGGGGAAAAAGAATGACAAGACCTGGTGGTTTTAAGGGAAGGAGAGAGGCTACAGGAGAGTGACGGGTTTTGCTGTTAGAAATGTTTCTCTTTTCTCCTAGCGCAGAGGGTTTAAAGTAGGGCATTTGTACACACTGTTCTTTCCAGCCAGCGCTCATTGTATTGACAGGAATCGCTGCAGATGAACAGTTTCATCAGTATGCTCAGGCCTGTTTGTAGGTAGCATCCTGAGGGCAGATTCCACTCTTACCCAAGACCTAGGCCTTATTCCATTGCTGTTTTTAAAACATCTCCCAGGTGCACTTAGACCTCACTTTTCTTTCTTTCTTTCTCCCCTCTCCACCCCCACTTCCTCCCCTGCTTGTTTTGAATAAAACAGTTTGAAAAGCTGAGGCCAAATCCTCAATTTCTTTTGGGCAAGAAGTAACAGCTTTACAGGATTAGCCTCCAGGTGCCACCTGCCCTTGATGTAATATGGGTATGAAAATTCACAGGAGGGAAGGCGGCTCCAGTGCCAAGTTACAGCACAGCATTGACAGCTGCAGAATTGCACCTATCGATTGCAGTGTAAGGGAGAATGTTTCATCAACCTTTAATTGAGCTGGTTCCTAAATGGAATAGGGTCAGGGTTGGTTGTGCTGCTGAGTCTAAAGAGCCTTACAAAGGAGAGGTAAACGCCTCATAAACAAAGCACTGGTTATAGCCTTTTAGAGTTTCCCATGTTCTAGAATTTATGAAGGCGAGAGAGCCTTTTACCACAATCCCTGCACACTCCCTCGCCACTACTTTGAGGATCTCCCATGTCTCCCCTCCAGCTATTATTTTATAGAAAAAAAATAAAAAGATACCAATCTGAAACTTTGCATCTGTGATAAAAGGAACAGCTGATTCCACAAAATTCAATCCTAAATAAACTCCCACAAAAGTCCCCAAATCCCCTAGTTTTCTTGGGCCAGATTCTCAGCTAGTGTAAATCAATGTCAGGATGTTGGTGGAGGCATGCTGATTTACACCAGCTGATGATCTGCCCGCTAGGTTGGAACGTTAATCCTTTCGAGCGCTCTGTTTTTGTCCAGTCCCCAGGAGCGTCTGAAGAATTGGATTGGTTATTTAGCAGTGGCGTCGTTTCATTTGCTTTCACCACTGGCCAGAAACCGTGCCATGGAGAGTCAGACCTAGTGGTTGAAGCAGTGCCACTTAAGCCAGAGGTCAGAGCAGGAGCAAAGTTGGAACAAAGCAAAAGTAGGGCTGGGAGCTCTGCTGGAGCCAACCTGGAAACAAGACTGGAGTAAGAGCAGGGCTGGAGCAGGCTAAGGCCCTTTAATGTCTATTGTCACTATCAGGAAGGGGAGAGTTCCAAGCCCTGACATGACATTGGGCAAACGGAGCTGCTGTATTGCCTGTGAGGCTTATATACCTGCCCTGCAATTCAGCAAACCAGTTCCTGGCTTCTGGATTGGCTAGTGCTGAGCATAGGAATGACTCATCACCACTTGTGGCCTAATCAGATGCTAGTTCATGGATTTATCGCCCTCTTTGGTCAGAGTATTTGGATGAATCCACACCATAGCTGTGGTGGATATTCCTGTTCCCTCACCCAAGTGTTAAGGTGGTAAGTATTCAGTACACAGTTTGCTTGTATTTAGAGCCAAGCCAATTTTTAGATTGCGAATTTGGGTTTGCAAGAGATTTGATGACTTTTTACTTGGATAAGCATTTACGATACAGGAGTCGGCAACCTTTCAGAAGCGGTGTGCTGAATCTTCCTTTCTTCACTCTAATTTAAGGGTCCGTGTGCCAGTAATACATTTTAACGTTTTTAGAAGGTCTCTTTCTATAAGTCTATAATATAGAACTAAACTAGTGTTATATGTAAAATAAATAAGGTTTTAAAAATGTTTAAGAAGCTTCATTTAAAATTAAATTAAAATGTAGAGCCCCCTGGACCGGTGGCCAGGAGCTGGGCAGTGTGAGTGCCACTGAAAATCAGCTCGCGTGCTGCCTTTGGCACCCGTGCCATAGGTTGCCTACCCCTGATTTAGAAGTTTGTTTAATTCTACGTCTAGCAGCATTCCTTGTATTCACATCTCCTGTAAAGACATTAACTTTGCCTCTATGTGAAATGCTGGGTGATGAGAGTGAAAGGGAAAAATGAGTAAAATGAATTGGTTTTAATTTTGGCAGAAATTTCATCTGACATGAAGTTCCGCCTCTAGGCTGTACTTGCTCTGCTTGTGATTTAGCAATTGTTTGTACAGGGATTAGCTCTGCCTGCTATCTTCTAAACTTCCTTAGTACCTTTCTTTGTCAATCTCTCTTTTAATGCATGATGTGTATGCAATAGTGTTTAGCTGCTGAGATCAATGAGAGGAGCTAGTATAAATCAGTCAATGGAACAACAGTGATTTACCCTAGCAGAGGATCTTGTCCTATATTATCCTACATGCTGATCATGACAATCCCACTTTACCTAAACCAGCATGGGGTTAAACTTAATGGCAATAAAGCCAGCAACCTCCTTTTCTGCTTGTACTACCAATTTGTCTAAAAGGTGGCTGTTTCACAGTGAGAATACATATGAACCTATTTGTAGCCTTGCTAACATGAAACCATTTCTAATCCTGGTGATTTTACTTTGCATACATTCCTTCCCTGCCTTTGAAGCTCTCCCTTATTGGTGGAGAGAGAGGCATTATAGCCTCTATGCATTTTTAAATTGCATTCCCCAGGAGTTAGCACTTGCCATGGAGACCTGCACTTTGTCTTTTAAGCAGATAAAAAGAGAGGTCAGTCAGATGTAATTCCCCTACTCCTCGTATAAACAATTTAACTGCAGCAGCAACATACTTGCTTGGAATTACTCCCTCAGATTCAATTCCCTTTTCCTGCTCCACTTGTAAAAATGGTTAGTGTCCTCTATAAACTGCAGCTCACCAAGGTCCAAGGCTGGCTGTGCAGTTGTAGAATAAATGTTAATCTAATACAGGTTACTGGGTCAAATGCAATCACAGGCTTGTGGGAAAAGCTTAATACTGTTCTGCTTCTTCTAACACAGTAAACCTGGATATTATATGATAGGTTAAACACCAGTGAACCGTGGCAAGAATTTTCTTGAAAGCAGGATTTAGTACAAAGGAAACTACATTGGAATAGTGACCTAGGATTGACTTTGCTCTCAAAGAGAGCATTCTAAAAAGCTGAAGTATGCTGTGAAAATTATCTCCTTTAAAAATGTTAGGTACAAAAATTCGTAGGTCAGGGGATGGTTGCCAGTTGAAGCAGGGATGATTCATCTAATAAAAGGTTGGGTATATTTTCAGCCAGCCCACTTCCCTCTGCAGAAAAGCACATTTTTTTTTTCATTTGGAAGGCATGTGAATGCAGCATGATATGGTCAGTTCCAGCTTTTGATGCCTCCTTTGAGATCAAAGAAATGTGAACTTAAAAGAATATAACTACGTGATTGCCCACAGCTAGTGCCTACATTCCATAGACTACCATACGTTACTTCTTCCTCTCAGCAGTATGCATCTTTGTTCTATCAATCCAGCAAAGTGTTTACTGTCTTCGATGAAATTCTTACATATGCTTAGTAAGGGCTTGGTCCTGCATCAGTGTTGGCATATCCCTGTTCACTTCAGTGGACATTCTGGTCCATAATATTTCCATGATGCTATATATTCTCCTCCTTTTTTAAGATTATCATACCAATCACACAAAACTACAGAATGAGAGATGATAGGACTGTAGAGATCTGTTAGAACCTGGGATGTTTGGGCATGTATGTGCTGTTCTCTGTCTAGTCAGGTAAGAATGTGTTGATGAGAGGACTTTGAATGGTATAGGTTAGAAAGAACTTCACTATACAAAGGCTTGTGAGAGGAGTTGAATACAATCACAAATTGGCTACAACTGATTTGTTACCATAAATGAAACAGTTGCCACCATGGAACATGTCATGTGACTTATACATCACTACTGTTTGGGAAAAGACAAAAAAAAGCCTTTGTTATGACACTGGTTTCTTTAATATCTGATCACCTCCTGGACCTAAATGGTAGAACCTAAACAGAGAGGTAGTTCAGGTATAAAGAGATCAAGGTCTGATAAGGTTTCTGTGACAGTGGAAGAATAGAGCCAATACCGTTTTAATCTCAAGTTGGTGCCTTTATCCAAACCATCCTTCCATCCTAAGCTTTCAATTGAGAAATCATATACAACAGGCAATACACACCTGAGTCATTATTAAATGTTTCTAGTAAAAGACATGAAGCTTAAGTGACTTTAGCCCCCCAACGAGTCCAGTAAGCCCCTAGAAATGTCATAGATAGCTCTCTTCTGAAACGGAAAGGATAAAAGTCAGACATATTCATTCACTGAGAATCATCAGCAAAGGTATGTCATTGTTGGCAGCCACTCAGAAGTCTCCAGCTATGCCCAGAATTCTAAAGCCAGTGTGGATTTGACTTCTGACATGTCATGATTCAGAGTTCACTTCCATCATTCTAGCAATGGCTGAACGATGATCTCAACATGTTAGCGACTGAGACAGATGTGCTTCCAGAGAGGGGAAAGCCTTTCTTGCCCAGGATCTGAAGGTAAATAATTTCTGAGGGATGAGAGAACCCAGAGGCATTGGACGGGCAGAGGAGAAGTTATGAAACTGTTGGAACTTTTCGAAAAGGACTTTTGATTTAGAAATTTGATTTGTTTTAGGAATTTAAAACAAATGATTCTTTATATTTTTCTGACTAGAGAGAATGGTTCCCATCTTGAGCATGCACGAGGAAATAGATATATCAGAATTACAGTTCCCCTTGCTGAAGAAATACACTGTTTGCCTTTGTTTTAGTCTCAGGACCCATGTATTCTAAGGCCCTCTCCCCAGCTAGTTTCTTTTTGCTTGTATCCCTCTCACATCATACAAGCTCCCTCTTAACTACTAGACCCCTCTGGGTTTCTCCAGGCTCCTCTCCACACCTCTGTCTTTGCCCCCTCCTTCTATTCTGCAGCCCACTAAGCATCTGTCTCTTGTGAGTACCTTTCTTTTACACAGTTGGAAACACCTCTCATTGTTCCAGGTCTCCCTTCTCCTAAGGTAATGCTACATCCAGCTGATGTTCCTGTGTGTGTTTCCTCATACCTCTGGTCTCAGTAAAGCTGGCTGGGTGGAAAGGAGGGGAAGTCATCTGAAAAGAACGGTCATTTACGCACCCCTTCTACAGCTAACATGATAAACCCCTTTCATTCATTATACACTCAACAAATCCCCAATGTACAAATGGATTCAAACACCCAGGGTGAAATCTGGTACCCACTGAAGCCAAGGACAAAACTCTGTGAGTCTAAAACTCCCACTGACTTCAGTGGGGCCAGGATTTCACTCCCAATTCCCACATTTATGTCATGTCAGCTAACACTGCTGCGTGCTTCCTTTTTGTGGAACTCTTCATAGAATTATAGCATTAGGGTTAGAAGAGACCTCAGGAGGTCATCTGGTCCAAGCCCTTGCGCAAAGCAGGACCAACACCAACTAAATCATCCCAGCCAGGGCTTTGTCAAGCCAGGCTTTTAAAACCTCTAAGGATGGAGATTCCACCACCTCCCTAGGTAACCCATTCCAGTGCTTCTCTACCCTCCTAGTGAAATAGTGTTTCTTAATATCCAGTCTAGACCACCTCAACTGCAACTTGATACCATTGCTTCTTGTTCTGTCCTCTGCCACCACTGAGAACAGCTTAGCTCCATCTTCTTTGGAACCCCACTTCAGGTAGCTGAAAGCTGCTATCAAATCCCCCCTCATTCTTGTTGTCTGCTGACTAAATAACCCCAGTTCCCTCAGCCTCTCCTCATAAGTCATGGGCCCCAGCATGTCTCAGTTGTTTTTTCTTAAAAAGAGAAGAGTGATCGATATTTCAATAGTTCTCTGCTTTTAAAGAAAAACAACAAAAACAACTTGGGGCATTGCCTTGCTACCAGGGTTCAGTACGTAAAATAGAAGCCCAAAGCTTGGTACTGGCAAGTGCCGAAGAAGAGTAAGGGCTAGATTGTGATACACTTACATTAATCAGCACCTCCTTCCAGAAGGCGGCAACTGCTTGTGGTGTATGGTTCTTGTCACCGTGTGTCAGGATATCATGGTGTGGCCCTAATGCAGATGAGAAAATGATCTTAGGAAAGGAGACTGCTGTATATGTCTAAATGTTTGTTTATTTTTTTAAGGAAAGAGTTCAGAAAAAATTATTATTACATTTCAGAAGGCCATTTGCTAAGCTCTGCATGTTCTGTGTATTTTAGCGTGTGAACAAATTAGATTATGAAAGGTAATGTATTAGTGATTTGACACTAATGTGGAATCTTGGTGGCATTAATCGCTAATGCGTGTTTCATAATTTCAGCTAAATGATCTCAATTTAAATGCAAGGGAGGCAATTGAAACATTTCTCGAGGTTGTAGTAAAAACCATGTACTGTAATGCAGATTTCATTGATTTACTGCACAACACTGCAAGACTCTAGGAAATGGCAGCAGCTTAGCAGAATAGTTACAGTCTAGGTGCATGATGAAATGACAAATTCATATGTACGGGAATGTATCCAAAATGGTACTAAGCCCAATTCATCTTCTCTGCGGGTGAGATATTTTAAAAATACAAAGTTTAACACACTATTTTTTTATTATTTATCATGTGTGTTACAAAAGCGTGTGGAGATCCCAGCTGAGATCAGGGCCCTACGTGTTGTACAAATGCATGGTAAGAAACCGGCCTTATACTGAAGAGACAAAACAGACAAAGGGTCAGAAAAAGGCAGGATGGTTATCCCCACTTTGCACTTTGGGAAAGGAGGCACAGAGAGATTCAGGGTCTGATCCAAAGGCCGTTGAAGTCACGGCAAGACTTCCATGAGTTTTACTTGGCTTTGGATCGGGCGCTAAATAATTGCCCGCATGTCTCTATTTCCAGACAGAGGTGTCATTTCCAGGGTGAAATGGCATGCCCATGCTTGGTTTCACTGAGTGAGTGCACTAAAAATAGAAGTGTATGCACTGGATGGGCGGCTGGAGAGCCAGCTGCCCCAAATACAGTCCAGCCTGTGAACCTAGCTACTGTACATACTCAGGTGACTAGCCTGTCTCCCTGCCCATGGTGCCACAGCTACACTGCTAAGCTTCAGTGCACTAGCTCAGTCAGGGCCCTCACTGGATACCACACCTCCTGCTCCAATGTAGACGAGCCCAGAGTTTAGCAGAGTTAACTGCCCAACTGTCATTAGTGCCTTTGAAAATCTCCCCCCACTGCCTTCACCAGAGTCTTCCTGGGCTTTACTTGTGCAAATAGTCCTAGGGAAGCCCATGAGATGTTATTGCTGTTTTAGATTTCACTAGAGTTTCCAAATGCTGAGTAAGAGTTACTAGATCAGGCCCCAGTCTCATTGGTAGCTGCACCAGTTGTGAGGTGTTAAGGTCATAACCATTTCTATGCTCATCAGAAAACATAGAATACAACAATATTCACTGCATATTAAGTAAAGGGGAGAGAGAGGGGGAAGACATTTATCCACCGAAAGACTTTAGTCGCTGTGTGAAAAACAGGGCTGGCCCTCATAAAGTCACAATGGTCTCTTCAAATCAGTAAATTATTGCAAATCATGTTTAAGCCTCCATACTTCCATGTGACCTTTCTGCCTCATTTTAAGTACTCTAGAGGTTCTATATTTCCCAAGACAATTACAGTAGGTCCATAAATAAAGTCTGGCTAGCTACTGTATTTAAAGAAATTCTGGAAAAGTAATAAGGCCTCTGGTTTCAACACAGTATTAGAAAACTGATCAGTTTCTTTGTACAAAACCTTTTAAAAGACTCAATGGGCTTTTTAAGTCCCCTCAAAAAGAGCTTAGGAAATTACTACCATACCAGTGATTTCCACATGCGACTTTCGGTATCACTGTTTTCTGGTGCTGCTGAGCCTTTTAGAAGTTACAAAAGGTCTCGCTTTCTTTTGAAAAAGGACAAAATTAAAAGAATAAAGACGCCTGTGTATTTGTGCTCATAATATGGATTCCCCTCTCTCTCTCTCTCTCTCTCTCTCTCTCTCTCTCTCTCTCTCTCTCTCTCTCTGACTTTAAGGATGGAAAACGAGAACATTGTCTTTTAAAGGATAAAATTTTTAACACCTTTAATATGAATTTGTTCATTATTATTCTCAACGTGTTTCATAGAGCCTGAGAGTGGATGTGCTGCGTCCTTTACAGAACATATAAAAAGACATGTTCTCCATCTTGACAATATTACAGCACAAAGCTCTGACTCTGGAAACACTTATGCAGGTGCTTAATGTTACTTGGGTGAGTAATCCCACTGATTTCAGTCACATTACACTTGTATGTAAATCTTTGCCAGATCAGAGCCCAAAACCACCACCAACCTGCAGCAGGAACTGTTAGTACAGATGCCTAAACAGATTCAGAGTCTCATAGGACTCAGCCTTTTCTGTATTTATTTATTTATTTAAAGTATGTCCATTCACCTTTTAAAAACTTCTTTACCACTGGTATTTTTCTGTCTCCAGAATCAAGTCTTACCCTAAACAGAGAGAGAATAGTGGAAATCATGTTTTGTGACAAGAAAACTCTGACAATATTTTGCTTCTTTTCCCCTTGAAATATTTGTGAAGGGGGGAAAAGAAACAGAGAAGGAAGTTAGATAGAACAGTAGGTCGGTAGATGCATGAAGCCACCCGCACCCTGAAAATGGTCCAACCGGTACACAACAGGGGTGCTGGCACAATTTGTATAATGGGGGTACTGAGACCTATTGAGCCAAACTGCAAACCCTCTATAAAATGGAAACTACTTCAAGACAAGGGATGCAGCAGCATCCTCATCACCCCTAGTTCTGACATCTATGGTACACAATGCAGGATCATGTCTTCTTAGTAATGCAGACTGCCATTAACATCACCCCTGTGCTTTTCTCTCTGCACAGGCTCCCCACTGAATACAGAGTCAGGTTTAAGGTCTCACTCCAGATATTCAAAGCCTCTGAAGGCACTTGGCCCTGCCTACCAGGCAGGACACTTTTCCTTCCTTAACCATTGTGATCCGACAGTACAACAAAACTCCTTGAGCAACAGGGGGAGCCTTGCGAGTGTGGGCCACGGAATGTCAGATCTCTAGATACATTTTTCAAGGCATTTTATATGTTTAATCCCTGATCTTGAAATCATACACTTAAAAGGGTCAGTTTTGTCTCCAAACTTAGCTGCTGTGAAAATAAGCTTTTGAAAAATAGATTAGGAAAACATGGGGAAAAATATTTTAAACCTTTATGTGTAAAAAACAAAACAAAACAAAACTTCTGTGTTGAAAGGCAAACAATGGAACATTGTGCCAGTGACTGTGGGAGGGGCAATGAAGTTAATCCGATACTGATTATAAACAAAAGGTCACATTATTTTCGTTAGCCAAGCCAGAAAAAAAATGCAACACGCAAACAGCGTAAATAGTTGAATGTGAATTAGTTTGTCTAAAAAATGCATTATGGATTAATAATTTATGGTGTAAGATGAAGAGATTTTAGTTTTTACAAACATACTAGTTTTCACCTGAAAGCCTCTCTTTACACAGAAGTCCTATCACATCTGTGGCTGCGCTTCTATGAGACTGTGCCCCAGAAAGGGATTTTAAAAAGAGATGCGGGGACAGTACGCGATGGACTCTTCTGCGTGACACTGTGCCCAGGGCTCAACATAGAGTAAACCAACAAAAGGTATTTTAGTTAAGTTTAGATGAGTCTTAGCAAAGCCCCCATATACAGGACTGGTGCAAGGATATTTTGCCTCCTTGGTAAAACTTCCGCCTTGCATCCTCTCCACCCCCCACTCCTCCCAGAGCATCGCTTATTATAAACTTTCAAAATACTTTCAAAAAGACACCCTTTTTAGTCATGTATACTGCCTTCCTTCATTCTTTCATATCAAAATCTACTACATTTTATTCTACCTTTAGAATATTCAATTATTGTTGTTAATAAAATGTATAAAATTAGAATGGCGGATACTCCGTCATACAACAACTGACAATATCAATATGACAGATTTCAACAACCTACACATGCATATTCGCACATAAACATATATACTCAAATACCTAACATACACACACAATTGATACAAAGCATTAGTGAAATGATGCAGCAGCACTTGCCAGAGTCTGAGATTTGAAATAATTCAACAAAAATAATTAGCCTCAGTCGACAACCTCCGAAAACTAGTAAACTTAGAATTATAAACAGCCTTTCCGAATGGGTAATGCCTGTGCGTGATGAGGAAAATGACGTCATTGCTACTTTGTACCGTAGTGAAGCGGTACGCTTGTGCCTGCAACGCAGAGCTGGCGTAGGCTATAGCTGTAACGTATGAGAGAATGACAAGTTAAAATGAATGTTTAATGACGTTTCTCTTTTCTTTATTCGTTTTCCAGCAGTAGTGTAAAAATAAAAATGTTGGGCACCACTTTTTGGCACCCCCAAATCTTGGCGCCCTACGCAGCCACCTGGTTCGCCTAGTGGTTACAGCAGCCCTGCCCAAATACAGCAAGAAAGGACTGCCCAAGCCCCTCATTGCAATCCAAAGTATAAGCACCAACCTCTCAGCCTCATGTTTTCTTCACTCTGTTAAAGAGATGCTGCTTACATAACCCATCAGGCCGCATCTCTGCTAGGATCACAGCCAGTTTTTAAAGCTATGTTAAAACATAGTTCAAAGCAGGCTCCAGCTGAAGAGTTTTCTAACACATTTTAGCTGACTCATTCAAGCCAAGGGTAATCCTGAATGCTCTTCTAACATTGCTTGGTCTCCTCTACACCAGCTGGCCAAACTGTGTTAGAGAACAGTTCAGCCGGTGATGTTTGAACTGTGTTTCTACGTTTTTAATTACAGCTCTGTTCTTCGTGTAGATGGGCCTTAATGGTATAGTCCCACCAGGAAAGGTTCTTTACAAGTAACCCAATATGTACAGCAGCCTTGCCACCTGTCTGCATCCATAAGTGGTGAAAAAATATTGTCTTTTCTTTGTGGGAGGAAACCCAATACACCAGCCCCTCCCCAATGATTAGTTATAGCAGCAAACATCTGGATGGGTTAATTAGGGAGAATCCTCCAGCAAGTGACCCATGCCTCATGGTGCTGAGGCAGGTGAAACTCCCCACCCCCGCCCCGGGCCTCTGCCAATCTGCCCTGGAGGAAAATTCCTTCCCGACCCCAAATATGGTGATCGGCTAAACCCTGAGCATGTGGGCAAGACTCACCAACCGGACAACCAGGAAAGAATTCTCTGTAGTAACTCAGATCCCACCCCATCTAATATCCCATCACAGGCTACTGGGCATATTTACAGCTAATAGTCAAAGATCAATTACTTGCAAAAATTAGGTTATGCCATCTCCTCCATAAACTTATCAAGCTTAATCTTGAAGTCAGATATATCTTTTGCCTGCACTGCTTCCCTTGGAAGGCTGTTCCAGAACTTCACTCCTCTGATGGTTAGAAACCTTCGTCCAATTTCAAGTCTAAACTTCCTGGTGGCCAGTTCATATACATTTGTTCTTGTTTCCACATAGGTACTGAGCTTAAATAATTCCTCTCTCTTCTTGCTATTTATCCCTCTGATATATTTATAGAGAGCAATCATCTCTCCCCTCAACCTTCTTTTGGTTAGGCTAAACAAGCCAAGCTTTTTGAGTCTTCTTTCATAAGACAAGTTTTCCATTCCTCGTATCATCCTAGTAGCCTTTCTTTGTACCTGTTCCAGTTTGAATTCATCCTTCTTAAACATGGGAGACCAGAACTGCACACAGTACTCCAGATGAGGTCTCACCAAGTGCCTCCTTATCTCTCCTGAAAATACCTCCCCTGGTACATCCCAAGACCACATTAGCCTTTTTCACGGCCATATCACATTGGTGGCTCATAGTTATCTTGTGATCAACGAATACTCCGAGATCCTTCTCCTCCTTGGTTACTTCCAACTGATGTGTTCCAGGGTTATAACAAAAATTCTTGTTATTAATCCCTAAAAGCATGACCTTGCACTTTTCACTATTAAATTTCATCCTATTACTATTACTCCAGTTAACAAAGTCATCTAGCTCTTCCTATATGATATCCTGGTCCTTCTCCATATTGGCAATACCTCCCAGCTTTGTGTCAACCGCAAACTTTATTAGCGCACTCCTACTTTTTGTGCTGAGGTCATTAATAAAAAGATTAAATAAGATTAGTCCCAAAACTGATCCCTGAGGAACTTCACTAGTAACATTCCTCCAGCTTGACAGTTCACCTTTCAGTAGGACCCATTGTAGTCTCCCCTTTAACCAGTTCCTTATCCACTTTTCAATTTTCGTATTGATCCCCATCTTTCCAATTTAACTAATAATTCCCCATGTGGAACCGTATCAATTACCTTACTAAAATCGAGGTAAATTAGATCCACTGTGTTTCCTTTGTCTAAAAAATCTGTTATCTTCTCAAAGAAGATCAGGTTGCTTTGGCACGATCAACCTTTTGTAAAACCATGTTGTATTTTGTCCCAATTACCATTGGCCTCAATGTCCTTAATTACTTTCTGCTTCAAAATTTTTTCCAAGATCTTGCATACTACAGATATCAAACTAACAGGCCTGTAGTTACCCAGATCACTTTTTTTCCTTTCTTAAAAATAGGAACTATGTTAGCAATTCTTCAGTCTTGTGGTACAACCCCTGAGTTTACAGAGTCATTACAAATTCTTGCTAATGGGCTTTCAATTTCATGTGCCAGTTCCTTTAATATTCTTGGATGAAGATTATCTGAGCCCCCCCAAATTAGTCCCATTAAGCTGTTTGAGTTTGGCTTCTACCTCCAATGTGATAATATCTACCTCCATATCCTGATTCCCATTTGTCATCCTGACATTATCCCTAAGCTCCTCATTAGCCTCATTAAAGATGGAGGCAAAGTATTTGTTTAGATATTGGGCCATGCCTAGATTATCCTTAACTGCCACTCTAGCCTCAGTGTTTAGCAGTCCCACTTCTTCTTTCTTTGTTTTCTTCTTATTTATATGGTTATAGAACCTTTTACTATTGGTTTTAATTCCCTTTGCAAGGTCCAACTCTACATGGCTTTTGGCCTTTCTCACTTTATCCCTACATATGCTGACCTCAAAAAGGTAGCTTTCCTTGCTGATCCCTTCCATCTTCCACTCCTTGTAGACTTTCTGCTTTTTCTTAATCACCTCTCTGGGATGCTTGCTCATCCACTTTGGTCTACAGCTCCTGCCTATGAATTTTTAATCCTTTCTTGGAATGCAGGCTTCTGACCATGTCTGCAACTTTGACTTGAAGTAATCCTAGGCCTCGTCCACCTTTTAGATCCACAAGTTCTTCAATCCAATCCCCTTCCCTAACTAATTTCTTTGATTTTTTAAAGTTAGCCCTTTTGAAATCAAAAACTTTATCACAAAAGATCTATTTTTATCTATCTTTCCATTCAGTTTGAACTGAATTAGCTCATGATTGCTCGAACCAAAGTTGTCCCCTAAAACCACTTCTTCTATGAGGTCCTCACTACTCACCAAGACCAAATCTAAAATGGCATGCCCTCTTGTTGGTTCAAGAACTACTTTGTGAAGGAATCCATCAGCTATCACATCTAGGAGTATTTGAGCCTTATTATCATTACTAGTATTTGTCCTCCAGTTTATATCTGGGAAGTTAAAGTCTCCCATGATCACACAATTCCCATTAGTATTTACTTTATTAAAAACATTAAAGAGGTCTCTATCCATATCCAAATCATATCCTCATGGTTTAAAACACACCCCAAGCACTATCCCAGGGGAGGCTCTAGTAGCTTTCTTCTCCAATGTGATTTTTGCCCAGACAGACTCTGTCTTATCCATTCCATCACTTCTTATTTCTTTACAGTCTACCTCATCATTGATATATAGTGCTACTCCACCATCTTTGCCTTTATTTCTGTCTTTCCTAAACAGCACATACCCTTCAATACCTGCACTCCAGTCATGACTACTATTCCACCATGTTTCTGTTATCCCTATAATATCTGGTTTCACTTCCTGCAACAGTAGCTCCATTTTGTTACCTAAGCTCCTCACATTGGTGTATAAACATCTTAATTTTTGCTGTTTGCTCTCACTCACATTCTTTATCCGAGTAGGCACGGACATTCTATTACCAGCATCATCTATTACACTGGTATCCACACTGTCCTTCCTCCTTATGTCCATTCTCTTACCCACAGCTATATCCTTTCTTTCTTTGTTTTTTTCCCTCTCAATGTTAAAATCCGGTGTGGAGATTACCTGGACATCTCCCAACCATCTCCCCTCAACTCCTAGTTTAAAACTCTCTTAATCAGTTGTGCCAGCCTCCACTCTAAGAGTCTATTTCCCCACTGCTCAAGTGAAGTCCATCCCGAGAGAACAGTCCTCTGTCCATGAATGCCTCCCAGTGGCCCTACACTTGAAACCTCTCCTTATAGCACCACTGCCTCAGCCATCTGTTGATAGTCATAATCTTGTCACACCTTTGTTGTCCTTCTTTAGGACTAGGCAGAATTCCTCTGAAGATCACCCGAGCCTTGATTTCCATACGCGTCTCCCCAGCCTGGCATAATCTCCCTTGATACGTTCCAGCAAGAATCTAGCTGTATCACTTGTTCCCACATGAAGGACAATCAGTGGATTCTTTCCTGCTCCCATTAGGATCCTCTTCAACCTCAGGTCCGCATCCTGTATCTTAGCACTCAGCAGACAGCACACCCTTCTGTTCTCTGGATCAGCTCTGGTTACAGGCCTGTCTATTCTTCTCAGTAAGGAGTCCCCAATCATGTAGACATGCCTTTTCCTGGTGATGGTGTGATTCTCCAGTCTATCCCCTGGCTGCAAGTCCTCTTGATTCCTATTCTCCCTTACAATCCTCTGCAACCCATCCTGTATCCTCCTGGGGCTCATATTTGGTGTTGTTAACTCCATTGACTCTTCACCTTTTCCTATAGGACTAGCTGCTCTTCTCTTCTTCCTTGTCCTCCCATCTTCAGTGACCACCTGCTGTACCCCTTCTTCATTTTCAAACTCCGCAAACCTGTTCCTGAGATTTATTTCTCTTTCACTAGCCCGTCTTTTCCTCTGCCTGGTTCTCTTAGTCACATGCTTCCACTGTCTATTTTCTTCACCCAGCAGTCTCTCCTTAGAGTCCTTTGGTCCTGCGTCCATCTGCAAGTCTGAGCTTTTCCCTTCAGCCTCCTCATGTCTTTGCTCCATGATCTGCTCGAACCCTCTTCTAAACTCAACCAGAGTTTCCACCTTCAACTCCAATCCTTGGATCTTTTCTTCCATCAGCTCTATCAGGCAGCACTTCATGCAGATGAAACTCTTTTCAGGTTCTCTCTCCAGGATCATGTACATATCATGGCTTCCACATCCAGTCTTCTTCAGTGTGCCTTCTACTGCTTGGGTCATTGCCACTGCTGCCTCTGTATCTGTCATAGCCTTCCCACCTAAATCCTGTTAGTCTGGGAAACACAAACCAACTCAAAACACCGCCACCCACAACAAAACAAACCCCCAGTGAGCATGTCAGCACTGCCAGAACACCACACACTCCCTTCACTAGCCTCTATGTTCCTCTGCCTGGTTCTCCTAGTCTTCCCCTTGCAAACTCCCACTCCAAATCCCCTGTTTACAGCTCTGTTTGCTGGCTCCTGTGCTGCTGCCACTGTCTGAAGGAGGGGGCAGTCAGGGGACAAGGAGTAGGGGGAGTTGGATGGGTCAGGGTTTCTGAGGGGGGCAGTCAGGTGACAGGAAGTGGGATGGGGTGGATAGGGAGCAGAGGCCAGGCTGTTTGGGGAGGCACAGCCTTCCCTACCCAGCCTTTTATACAATTTCAGAACCCTCCGGCCAAAAGGTTTGCCCACCCCTGTGTTATGCTTTTTTATCACATGTTCTTGGTGGGAAAGTAAAAATATATTTACCCTTCTTACCTTGTTCTTCCACCATCAGCTGAGACTGAATATGCCATGTCTCCCAATTTGATTTTTGGACCGATTCTTTGCGTACATTAAAGTATCTTTGTCATCTGTGAGTTACCTGTTTGAGGACCTGATCTAAACTCATTGTAGTCTACAGGAATCTTTCCATTTATTTCAACGGATTTGGATCAGACCCAGAATGCATAGGGCCAGATTCTCTGGTGGAAGACAGTAGAATTAATCCAGCAGAAACTTTGTCCCATAAGCTTTTTTTTTTAAAGGCACTGAAATAAAACAGTAGTTTTGTTCATTTTTGTCAATTTCAGCTATCCCTCCTCTCTGAAAGAGTTGCTGGGATTTTGGCTTATGCCAAGGATAAAGTTGAGAATTGAATTAGCTTTCTTTTCTTTTGTATCGTACGTGAAGTTAAGTTCTATCAGAGCGAGTAACAAAACCACATGAAGTCTCCATTCATATCTCTAGAAATAGTTTATAGGGACACTGAAAGACACTGATGTTATCTTTTTAATATTGTCAGGAATAATCCTATTAAAGAAGAAACAAGGAAAACTGTTATGCCCACAAGGCAGAATTATCCAAAGCTGATCGGGAGAGCTCAAGTTACTCTACAAAGCCCATGCTGTGTGTTGGCCTATCAGTCCATCAGGGCTTGGTGAATGAGCAATCATTTGTGGATTCTGCTCATCTCTCTTTGCTAACTTTGTTCTGTGGAATTAGATACAACTTTGACAAATTAGAACTGCCCCTTTGCCTCACTGTCCCAAGCACAGCACAGTCTTCCAATTGTGTCCTTTCTTTCTGAAGTCCTGCCGTGACAGAGCCATCAATGGCAGGCCTTCCACTAGGATACCCTTTTTAATAAGCAAATCTGTCAGCACTGGATTCCTCAGGGTCTTGCAGCCTCTCTTTAATCCTCAGGACGAACTGCTCTTCCCTTTGGGTTCCCTCCTTTGCGAAGTAGTTGCACACTGAAATAAATATCCCCTTTGTTTACAGTGTGCTTGCAACAAAATTAACCTTTAGGATTAATTACAAAATAGAACGGATTGTAGTTTGTCTTTCCTTAAAACACGGGAATGGGATTAAGGAAAAAAACAGTCCGGCATCGACATCTGCTTTTGTGCCTGCTGAGCTTTTCTGGGAGACTCCTAGCATTTCCTGAAAGTTGGTGCTAGTCACGGAGTTTTGGTCTTTCCTCAGAGGCTTCAAGAAAAAGCAAAATCATGAGCAATAAACCTACAGATGAAAGATTATTTTTGGAATGGGAAGCAGGCTCATCCCCCTGCTAAAGACAAGTTTTATAAGTGCAATTGAACAGACTCAAGAAAAGGGCCCTGCTTTAAAGAAAACACAACAAAAAACAAACAAACAAAAAAACCAGCCTAGTGATTGCTGTTAGTCAGCATTAGTGGTGGAGTCAGAGCCCGGCGCTTTCTATTTTGGATTCATGTCTTGACTTGTTTCCTCGCCTCTCCTCCATTCATTAAATGGGCCCGATTGATGATACTGGAAACCAGAGGTGTTTGTTTATCTGCAGAACTATCAGTGGCGGTGGAATTCTCCACGCTGCCCTGCCATTCACTGTGCCTCAGTCCTGGTTTGGAGGAGCCATTTGTACGATGAAGAAAAAGAGGCCAGTTCTGTTAGACTCCATGTAGATTCACTCGTGGTCCTCTACTGCGGCTAGCAATTATTGCCAATCGTGGCAGTGAAATTTTACAGTCTGTTCACTTGCTCACTAGAACCTTATCTGAGATGATGCCTTCATAGGCAGCAAAGCAGCCGCAGAGTAACACATTTTCACACAGTCTTTTTTTGAAGTATTACTATATTTCCACTGGTAATGATTTGCCACTGTGGTATCTCATTGTCACTCACAGTGGGCCCAGCTGTGACTTCCTTGCTCTCACTGGTCCACAGTTACTCAGATGAGTAGTCCTGCTTACTTCAGTGGGGACTTGTGGGTGAGTAACTGCTGTCCATTGTGAGTAATGGTTCCTCATCTGGCCCAGTCCCTTTTTAATTTCTAATAGGTCTGGACACTGAGAGGTCTGGCTCTGTGGTGCAGACCTCAACACAGTGAGCCAGGCCTTTGTGATCTAAAGCTAGATTACTGGAGTACGCTTCACTTGGAGGTTCTCTTGCAAAGATCTCAGAACCTGCAGCTTATGCAGAATGTGCAACTCTTTTCTTGAAGGTGACTGACTAGAAGCCCAAACATCTCATGCTCTGCACTGCCGACCTCTTTATTTCTGGATATTGGATATTTCTGGTGTTGATTATGGTCTTATTAGACCCTCAATGGCCCGGGACAAGATTATCTGAGAAATTGCTTCCCCCCGTTGTTGCACCATAGGGGTTACAACCAGCTGGGTTCCTGGAGTTATTCTCTTTGCACTTAACAGTGTGGCATTCTTAGTGAAGGGGAGTCTGTGCCTCTGGAACATGCTCTGTCCAGAGGTCTGAAGAGGCCCAGGTATCATGAGCACAGTGTTAGGCTTACTTCTTTGGTCAAGATTCTCAAATCTATACGGCTTGATTCCTAATAGTGTGGAGCTTCTGTTCTTGGGTAGGGAGTCCGTAGTCAGGCCTTTTTATGCTTATACTTTCTTGCTTTCACTGTAGTGATTCAGGGTGCCTGAGTCTTTCAGTATACATTTCTAAACAAACGACTGGTAGCAGCACACATGGTTAATTTTTTCTATCTTGCAGTACTATAGTTGATAATATCATGCACTGTCACTGCCTGTACTAAAGCTGGGGAAACCTGGAGCAGAGAATCCTGAGACCTGAACTCCAGGGACAGCTGGGGCAATATTAGAAAGGTCATACAGGAGGGTGCCGGGGGACTAAAGAACTCCTATGAGTGGTTGGAGGGGCCCAGAAGAGCATGAGGGGAAATGCAAGTGGTAAGTCAATCATAGGAAGTAGAAAGACTGCTCTCTGGAGGTGTTACCTCCACGACTAGCTTGGAAGGGCCCTTGAGGTCCCTGTTAAGACAAAGTTCACTGCAACTGTAGCGAAGAAGAGAACACTTTCTTTTTTAAAAAATGTATGTGGAACATTTGTTTCTGTGTTAGACCTTCAGGTCCATTGTGTCAACTATCATATGCTTCAAAGAAGATTCTTAAAATACCACTATTTAAAAACCCAAGAGCTATGGTACATGGTAGTTATGCTCTTATTTCACACTTTTCTCCCCAACCTGCCACATAGTCATTTTCCTTTCTCCTTTTACCCCTCTATAGAGTCTTCTGAAGTGAACACTGCTCACATGGTTGTGCACACTTTGCAGGTAAGATAAGTTCTAGGCATAGGACACCTTTTTGATTTGTTTACACTGAGCCACTGGAGTAGGAAAAAAAATAACAGTACAGAAAAAGCTGTGTTATCCGGCACTTTAGCAACCAGAAAGCTCTATCAGCTGGCATTGCTGATATCTCCCAAAACAAATCTTCAGTCTAGTAACTGGGACTGGTATACTGCCCAGGAGTTTATGCAGTTGCACATTCTACACTCTACTTTTATGTAAAAGAGGCAAAAGACAAATAAGCAAGCTGATATCAGGGATTTATTCCAAAAAGCAGCTTCCATGGTGTATCATAAGGTCAGCACAGATTCAGGCCAATCTCCTACACCTTCTACATCTACAATGATAGTTGTTGATAATGATGGCCCTGAGGCACTGCAAGATCCTGAAGTGCCTTCCGAAACATCAAAGAAAGCTTATATTACATTCAGTATAGTTTTACTGTTAAGTATATTTTTAGTGATCTGGGTGTACACCATGCACTGCCCCATAGTGATATGTAATGTCATAAGATAACCTACAGTATAGAAAACTTTACCTGTCTACATCCAAGTGCTTCAAGACACCAACACCCCTACAGTGAAGTACTACTACTGGGTTGGTGAGTACCTGTATGCTATTTTATACTTTATTCATTTTACTGTATTCTACGTCTTTGAAAATTAGTATTCCATTAGTGAGTATAACTCTTAGTTAAGCAGAATTTTGACTTAGTGGCACCCCACCATGTCCCTAACATGCCGGAGAACAAAGCTTTTACTGTATTGTGATTTTTAAAAAAGGCAACGTAATCACAACCCCCAGAGTACATACCTATTATGATATTAAGGGTCTGAGTTAAGCCTACACTGGAGATATGTAATTTAAGAGTGGATGGTCTTAAGTTATCCACCATAAATGCTCTAAAACCTAGCATGAGCGGAGTGAGTCATTCATAGATTTTCAGCCTTAACTTGAATCAGGGCTGGATGGAGACTGACAGTTCCATTTTGTGACAATTTTTGAGGTTCCAAAATTTGTTTTTGTTCTGCATTGGAATGAAACCAAAATCTTTTGAGCATTTTTGCTCATTTCAGTTTAGGTCTTTCTCTTTCTGGAAGCGATCAGAGAATCCACCCCGGGCCTCAGAAATCTTCCCACTGAAAAAACTGTTGAAATTGGTACATTTCTGCAAAAAGTTTCATCTTTGACAAAATGGCATATTTCATCCAAAAAAGGTTTATGTGAAAATGTTTCACCTAGCCCAATTCTGAATTACTTTGGTCACTCTTGGGAGTCGTCAGCATTTAGCATTTCTTAAAATGCATTTTTTGTACCAAATTCAGTTCCCTTTGAAGTCAATGGCAAAACTCCCTTGGACCTCAGTTAGAGCAGGATTGGGCCCTGTGCCCTTAGTATATCCTTCAGAGAAAGAATTTGCTTTACCATTACTGACCAAATGATAATGAAGTCAGGGCGATATGTCCAGCTCATCAGTGGAAATGCATTTGCTAATTACATATGCCAGACTTACAGTATATAATTAACCCACAAAAAAGACATTGAAATAACATTAAGAGACTGACATCAATCTACAAGAGCAAGAGAATTCACTGACAGCTGAACCTCTGTCCTTAATTCACCCCATTTGTGAATGGTGTTGCAGGAATTTTGACTATGTGTGATATTGACAAGCCACATCATCGGGGGACATGTTGGCTGGATCTGCACATGACGTTGGCAATGGAATCTGAAAACATTCACAAATGGGCCATTTATTACTCAAAAATAGTCCAGCATTCAAGCAAAAATTTGCAAAACTTGCAACAACAAAAAAAAGCAACCTTTTTTCTGGAGGGAGCTTTAATGGAATTTTAGCTAGATTTGAGATGATTTTCAAACAGAGCTGAGTCGTCATTTGGTTTTGTGTTAAAAACCACACTGATTTAGCAGCTTCTCATGGCTTTTTAATGAGAAATTGGTGTGAAACATGCCTATTCTGAGAGAGGATCATTTTGAGATTTGGGGCTTGCATCTGACTTGCAAAGGGATTCTCAGGGGGATGCCAACTCACATGAATTGAAGAAAACGTTCACTGTGAACATTTCACAGAGCCCAGTGAAGTTTCACCCAGCTGTAGTTGCTGACCTAGAGTTACAACCCTAATGCAAGCTTCCTTGCTTTTGTGCTGTATAAGTCAGAAGCATAATTTTCCTTAATAAAAAGTTCATTGCACAGCCCAACAATCTGAATTTCCATATGACAGAAAATAATTCTCACTGGGTAAAATTCCGCCTTGTGCAAGAAGCCAGCATGAGGTTTGTGCACCATGTAAGTCAGTTCTGATGGCTTAAGTAGGACCTAAGTGGTTATTAACTCTTGTGTTTGGCCTCTGTACAGAACTTAATCTCACCCGTCATGAATCGGTCAAATCCCAGTCCTGCTCCCCATTAGCGTGAATGAAGTTTTGCCTGTACTGACTTGAGTTTTGTACAGGGAGTGAGTGCAGAATAGAGCCCTAAAGTTTTGTAATTGCAGCAATTGGCATTTTGAAGTGCCTCTCTGCTTGGAGCCATCATGCTGAAACCAATGAAAATGCCTGCTGTGTTTGGGTGAACTGCTGTGGATGGAATAGAAACCAAATGGGAACTGAGGCTGCAATGTATGTTAAGTTATAAATTAGTTACTGTTTTGTAAAAGAGAAACAAGCAAAGAAAAAAAGAATGTCCGACTAAGAAGAGCTGATGAGAGAGAGACTTTCAGGAAGTGGTGCATGCATATGGCACATAAATTGGCATATTCGAAGTTATATCCTGCACTCACAAAACGACATTAAAAACATTATTGAGCTTGCAAAGTCAAACATTCTGAAGTTAGGAAATGCCTGACATAAAGTTGTCTGTGCAACTTTAATTTGCTGCCCTTGTGTGTGTGTATTATGAGCAGGGCTGGCCAAAACTTGAGATTTCCAGTTTGTGGGAAATGTTACTATTTTGAAATCTCCTGCAAATCAGAATTTATTTAAAAAAATATTTGGAAATGCCAGCACAGATTGTTTCAGAAACAAAATACACTCTCTGAGATTGGGCAGCTGTTGACTGAAATTGACATTCTTTTTGAAACTTTTCCTCCCAACTGCTAGGGGATTTTGATCCTGCATGCCCCCTGACACATCACCTCTGCCCTTGAGAGATGTATTTATACTGATATATACTTGTAGTGTAGACCTCTCCTGTGTAGGATTTCTTCTTCTTTAAGCTTCATCAATGAGTCACTTAAACATAATCTGTACAACCAAACTGTGGGAGAGATGGACAGCACATGTGAATAACGCCTCACTGGTGGGTTTGAGGTATCACAATCTGGCGCTAGGTTAATAGGCAGTGGTTTTTTGATCTCTCCAGCTGCCTGTGGCAATAGTTTTGAAGTATTTTTTTTCTTTTGTTCTTATTTTTTCCCTTATGTGCTTTAATTTTTTTTATAAAACAAAACACAATCAAATAACTTAGAAAATGGAGTCGTAGTGACAACTAAAGCCAAACCAACGAATGAGCAGCTTCAGGGAATCGCCTGGAAACAGCAGCTTATCCCCAATGGAAGCAGTAGGGAGACTGGCAATTGCATCTCTGTTCTGTTATGAAGGCAATGTCCTCTTGATTTTGTCATTTCTCCTGGGTCTTGGCAATCTCCCGGGTGCAAATCTTGTCTGCCTCTGGGTTTCTCCTGTTGGTGCCACGCCGTCCTGAGCCAGGGAGCAGAATGCTGAGAATGTGGCAAAAGCAGGGCTGAGCACTGCAGCACAGAAAAAAATGATGATTTATTTGTAAAGGGAAAGCCAGGAAAATTCCTACTGTTAAACTATCTGTTTCCTGGCTTTGAACTTTCAATAACTTCTCAGCAAGGGAATATACTTTGCCCTCCTCCTCCATATGTATTTTGTAACTTGTGTTTACCATTTACTAAATGTATCAGGTCAGATCCTCAGCTGCTGTAAAGTGGCTTCAACAGACCGATAGAGAGACATGGTGAGTGAGGTACTATCTTTATTGGACCAACTTCTGCTGGTGAG
>ML677359.1:12083419-12138757 GCA_007922305.1 Dermatemys mawii | reverse complement strand
TATAGCCCACAAAAGCTTATGCTGAAATAAATTGGTTAGTCTCTAAGGTGCCACAAGTATTCTTCATTTTGTTTACGGATACAGACTAACACGACTGCTAATCTTAAACCTCTCACCCACCTTGTCACTGATAGCTGGGGACTGACAAAGCTACAACTACGCTGCATTTAGCAGAGCTATGCCAATTTACATCAGCTGCAGTTCTGGCCTGTTATCTCAAACTACTGGATTTGCCTCAGTCTGTGCCTTAGAGGCCTTTGTGTGACTGCCTTCCCCAGCGAGCAAACAAATAAAACATTAGGTCTGGTCCAGTCTTATATTTACCGTTCTCTCAACTCTTCTATCAGGTCTAATTTCCACTGTCTTTCTATTTCATTCTGCCTGCCACTTTCTTCTCCTCAAGTGAAATAATGAGGTACCTTTTTTTGATTTATTATAGAAGTCATGGATCTCAGCTTTTACTAGCGTGGAGGTGCGGGAAACATACATCTGTACAGCTGGCCATTGCTCCTGTTCGTTTTGAGCAATGATCATAAACTAAACAGCCCCCTTTTCAGAGGAGTGGTTGGAGTCTTGTGGATTCTGCAGCAACCTGCTGCAAAAAACTTGTTTAGAAAAATAAAGAACTCAGAGGAAATCCAGAGTTTCTTTAAAAAACAACCACCATCCTATCCTGACACCTTGGGTTTACATTCTCAACAGTTGCACAGTAAGAGTGGGAGCAGAGAAACAGGGCTAGATCCTATACTCTTGGCCGTAAGTGAAACAACGTCAATTTATACCAGTGGAGAAGCTGTCCCCGATGTTTGTAAGCATAGGCTTACAGTCAGGGCTGCTAATGTTGCAGCACTTTGAAGCAATAATGATTACTAACTGCTGATTACTTGCTACATAAGTAGTCACGTATTACTGATTGCTTTACATTGTGCATGTAACTTGCAGAAGATGGCTGACCATTTGGGCATCCTGAGTGCCATAATATCATCAGGGACAAGAATTCATTGACAAGTTAGCCACAGAAAATAATAGTGAGTAATCTGGTACTTTAAAAAATATACCAAGTAATTAACAAGTAATTTTTATTAGTATTCCGAAGAAACGGAGGATTTTTCATAGTGAAAAGCAACATAATGTAACAATTTCTTACATTGAAATAATCAGTTACTTTAAGTCTGCATGAAGAATACAGTAATTAATAGTGCCAGTCTCACTGAATAAGATGGAGGAAAATGCATCTGTTTCCTGATTCAGCAGGTTTGAGTCTCTAGAACTGAACAATTCAAAGGCTTTATATAGTGATGATGAATGTGCTCTCAAGGACTAATATGACCTGGTTTTATATAGGTTTTCATAGAGTTGGGCATTTTCCAGGACTGTTCCTTGGAATTTGTAAATGGATTTGCTTTGTCCATGGTGGTGCCTAGTTCTCTGGTCACTTTTCATGAATGTTCAAGCAATCAAGTTTCTCCGGCAGACACTGATTTTTTTTCCCCTCCAGCACACTCCAAATTTCATGCTGAGCCTACTTGTTTCCTCATCCATTCAGGGAAGAGAAACAGTTCCATGTGATTTATCCAAGCAATCATCGCTTGAATTTCAAATGTCGATTGGTCTATAGAGTAAAAAATCTGAAAAGAAGAAAATACTTAGATAGAGTTTAATTTGCTCGTGGATATTCCAAAAGCACAAAAATAGACTACATGTGCAAAAGTTTTTGTTATGAAATATTTTCTTGGTTCTCTAGTCTTGTATGCCAGCCTTACACACACATGCACACATGTGGATACACAGACACACACACACAGACACACACACACACACACACACAGTTACAATTATTTGCTTGGCTGTAGTCTAGAATGCAGACTTTAGACAAGTGCACACACATATGTATACACATATAGTCTCTTCCATTCTGTTACTTATTCCCCCTCTGTCCTTGTTCTGCTCACTTACCTCTTTCCCCCCTCACTAACACTTACTTCTTTCCCCGTCACTAAGTTTCTCACTCTCATTGTTCCCCAGTTAAACCAACTTGACCCTGTCACTTTTACTTTGTTAGCTCCTTTCCATCTAACCCTTCCTCTTTTTTCTTCTCCGCTTTTGGAATGATGGGCACAGCTCCAAATGTCTGGAGGTTTAGAAAAGCACCCTAACATTTGGATGCTTTTCTGAATATTGTCCGAACTACCCACGCCCCTGTGCCCCTGAAAATTAATCTTAGAAATCTTTTGGGGATCGAGTCTTTGGTCCTTTTATGATGCGGTTGCATAATAAGATAGAGTGGAGGCCACAATGGCAAAAGTTGCAACTAGTGTTGAAAGAATAAACTCCTAGGGTGGCTGCTTTCCGTGTTGTGGGGACAGTATAAAGATTTTGGCCTGTGGTTGCTATGCTGAGTCACACCACTTGAGGATCAGGCCCTAATCATTTTCATGTTTTTCCAGGATGTAGGAAGAAATGGTCTTTATTCTATATTCTCAACCCAACCCTATCATTTCTTTGTCCTTTTCTTTTGCTGTTGCTCCAGTCAGTGGTTCTTAGTGGAGCTGGCAGTCTCCTAGGGAGCAGGTTGGCTTCTCTGCTTGTGTTGTGTAAGCTCTGTATTTTGTCAAGAGACAGAGGGGCCATAGATTCCAAGATAAATTCAGACCATGTGACAGCAGCATGGCCAGACTGTGTGATCTGTTGAGAGCCTGCCAGGAATTTTAGAGACATCAGGGAAGGTTGGAATCTTATTGATAATCAGGGAGAGAGTGGGAAGTTCAGAACTGATGCAACAAATCTAAAAATGAGATTGGGTTCAGCATGTTTTCCCATCTTGGCAGTTCAGTTTTCACAGAACGACATGTAGGGTATGAATGGCATTACACCCATGGAGCGTTTGGTCCATCATCTATTAATTTTTCCCACTGTAAATGATATACTGCAGGAAATACCTACTACTTCATCTTGATGGGTTTTTATTGTGACCCAGTGTGTGACTGACAGACATGCTCTTTTACCAAGAACTGAACAAAAAATCAGAATTTGTGTCTGGTGGGAAGGTCCAATATTTCAGCTTTGTTTTCTTCCCAAACTGGAACAAAAAACAGAAATATCAATACTTTTCACTGAACTAAATGTTCTGAAAAATATTTGATGGAGATATGTTAAAAGTTTTCATTTTGGATCATGATTAATCTCTGCATTCACCTGAATGTCTTCCTCATGCTTCTGTTCTCCTTTATTTGTTAGGTACCCATGCTGGACTACATCTCCCATGATGCACTAATGTGTCCCCTGTGGCTAACCTGCCACAGTGCATCATGGGAGTACTATAACAATGGTGCACCAGATGTTGTCAGCCTATAGAGGTTCCCAAGCTACAGCTCTCATGAGGTGTACTGCAACAGTGCAGGTGGGTACAGATTAATAGACAATTTACTTAAAAGGAAACGTTTCATTTTAATTTTCCTGAAGCAAAATTGAAAAATTTCAGCAAAATTGGTATTTTTCTGCAGAAAGTTTTGATTTGAAGGAAAATGTGGTTTCTGCAAATGGGAAATTCCAGACCAGCTCTAGATGTTAAACTGATGTGTCTGATAGAATAGTAAGAAGATGTGTGGTTTAGTGGTTACAGGTAATGTTACAAAATAGAGAAGCAGAGCTTTTTGTGTTAGTCACTGAGTGAAGCTGCCTGCAGAGAAAAAAATGAGATATTTGTTGTATGAAGATCTGTAGTTTTCATGGGTCTCATCTTTACTTACTGTATGTATTTGCATCTCTTTCTAACACACTGTACACAAGAACTGATAAGTAGAAGATACTGTATTTCTAACCTGACATTACTGCTCACCTGTGGTTTGAGATGTACGCCTACCTATCCTTTCTACATCCCCCTCTCCACTTATAAGGCTCTTTCAGTTAGGATACACCATTTATCATAGTGTCTTTGTAGAATCCCCAAATCTTTGAATTGGACATGTGGAATCAATCAGTTAGCTCTGCTCTAGTTACAGCTTCAAAGTAGTGAGAGACCTTGGAGGCTGCAACGTGCTGATGGTACATCTGTCCCTGTAGGTGGGATATTTCCCCATATGAAAAAAGTGGCCATGGTACAATAAAGACATGGGTTATTTTTCTATTCTATCTAGATACTTATATAGCCTGCAACACTATAGTATCTAAGCATCTCACAAACCCATTAATGGGTTTTCCTCTCAAAATACCCCTGTGAAGTGTGAGCCCTGTTTTACAAATGGGACTTGAGGCAGAAAATAGGTTAAGTGATTTGCCCAAATTGCACAGAAAGTCATTAGTAGTGGAAAGAACTGCACCGGAGTTTCCCAGCTCCTAGTTTCATGACTTAATTACTAGACCATTCGTCTTTTTATCTAGAGATCCCGTGGCAGGTATACCCTCTGTCACTGCATCAAGGAGCCATATTTGTTATAGATATTAAAACTCATGCTGCACGCTTCTCAGAGATGTGTTTGTGTTGGTAACTCACCCAGATGAGAATTGTATCTCTGTGTGTAATAATACTTTCCCAGGTCTATTGGAAAGAAGGATCTTTAAACCAACAGATTACCAGCAATCACAGGTACAGTCACTCATCCTGCTGATTGTCCTGATGATAGCAAAGATTGGGGATGACAACATGGTTTAAGGTTGTCCTAATGTAATAACCTGTGGAATTAGATGGATGTTACTGTTGCTTTAGGGGATTTCCTCATAAAGTGATTCCAAATTACTTTTCGGGAGCTGACTATTCTCAGAGCTTTGTTAGAGTCAGATACAGCCAGATGACAAATAATAACTATAATGAGTTTCTATATTCAACATAAGGCTGTTTGTGGGAGCAAACCATTTTGCGTGTGACAATAAGGTACATATTATAAACAGGAGTTTGTGATAAACTTCAAAAGAGTGGAAGTTTTTTATTAGAGGTAGCCATAAGGAAGAACTGTCAAAGATTCAAATATGTTTAGCAGATATTTATTGATCACTTTAATTGGTAGTGTTGTAAAATCTTTAAAAGAGGGAGGCCTTTCTCTTTTCCCCAGTCCAGAATGTGGTGTTTTGTGATCTACACTGATATATATATAAAACCCAGCTGAAATCATACAAGCATCCCACTTGACATGTTGTGTTGTGACAAGTCATCTCAGATTGTGTCAATCATATTGTGTTATGTTACATTAAGTGACATACTGTCATGTGATTGATACAACATGGAATGACACATTATCATGCAAAATATCATCTGGAAAATTTAGGAAACTTACAGAAACCCATCTTCCACTGTGGCCTTTTAAGGTTTCCGGGAGAAAATAAATAAAAGAAACACTTTTGAAATCAGGCTTGCTACCTGCAATGAGATTAAAGTCAAGTATGTGCTACTACCTGAATCTTTTCATGGGTAATTAGTAGATCAGGTATAAAAATGCTCTCATTCCTCGGGGACTGACAAGTATCGCTGGGTTTGAATTGAATTTCTCTGAACCATTTGGCACATCATTAATCATTAGTGCATCTGCACCATACAAACAGGGCTGCAAGCTACACACAACCAGTTTCTGTCCAGAAAAGCTTTATTTTTTAAAGGACTTTGTTCTAATTCCCCATTTTAGTCTGTCTCTCTTTTAGACAATGTCTGAAAAACTCATCTGTCTGTGGGCCTGATCCTGAAGTCCAGTAAATTCTATAGTGTTCTCCTATAATGCCTCTACAGCACTGATAGATTACTGATGTATAAGGCTTACTCAGGCAAAATGCCCACTGAAATCAATAGGAGCAATGAGTAAGTACGGATTTCAAGGATTAGGCCCTACAGGCCAGAGTCAGCAAACCCTTACTACATCAGAGAGTTTCACTCAAGTCAAAGGGGTTGCACACAGGAGTAAGGGTTCTCAGGAATGGGTAATTTTCAGAGGAATAACACTAGCATCGCGATCATTTCTTTGCATCTCTTGTGACATCACTGAATGTCTGTGACGCCTCCATGTTTACATCTGGGGATGGGCAGTTCCATGTTATTACCCTGCCCCTTCTGCACTGCTTGCTCACTGGTAATGTAGCCAGGGCTCAATTGTGCCTGTAATGCACAGGCCTGTGAGAAGGGTGGTGCAGAGACACACTGCCACCAGGTGAAGCACTGGGAAGCTTTCTGCAGAATGCCATCTGGTCAGAGGTTTATCTGGAGCTTATCAGAACCTCTTTGGTTCTAACCAGGTTGGAGATCTTGCAAAAGCATTTCTCAGGAGATTTTTTTTGCTTTCTGCTTCAGTCTAGGTCAGAAATATGGGTTTATGGTGTATTATTACGTCTGCATCCATGCCAAGGAAGAACAGAGTTGCAGGATAATTAGAGCTGATGGAATAATGAAAATCAGATTCTCAACTAGACAACTTAAATTCAATTTGCTGCTGTTGGTTGGATAGTACAATATGTTATTCATATAACCCCTGGCATTCACGAAAATATTCATGAGTCCCAAAAGTGTCAGACATTCATTACTTGTTCAATATTGATTCTTTTTAAAAGTTTCAGTCATCCAGTACGGGAGCAGAAAATGTGCCATGTGATCAGTCACATGCCAGTAAAGAGCACATAGTCAAAATGAGCAACTTATGAATAGTAAACAAACATGTCAAAGTCATTTAAGGAATATATGTAGGTGATGACTATTTGCAGAAATTAAGACAAGTTTGCAAATGATTTGTGAACTAGGAAAAGGTCTAAATATAGTCATTCTTTTAGTTAAGTGAATACAGTGTAATCAGCTCTGATGACAATGAAAACAAGCAGAAGATCCAAAAAAGGCAGAATTTTTTCCCCCCAAACCTCACCTTCAAAAAAAGGCACAACTTCAGATTTAATCTGTGGCAAAGGACCAGGGTGTTCTTATTTTACACAGATCAGTTCTCCCATCTGTAATGACAGTTACTGTTCTTGAACTGCTGATAATTTTGTAACCAAAAAATGTGACAAGCAGTGTTTGCATAGGTGCAACTCAAGGTAACATTGAGTAGAGAGATTGACAATATATATGACCCTGATAACTCAGTGTCATTCACTAGTTAAGGAGAATGAATGGGAAAGGACCATGTGTTAAGACAAATGACCTTTTGCAAAGTTAAAAGAGTAGACTTGTGGGACCTGATCTTCAGCTGGTGTAAACTGATGTAGCTCCATTGGCCACAATAGAGCTATGCTGGTTTATATCAGCTGAGGATCTGGGCCTTGGATTCTATTTCCTTCACTTGGGCAGGATGTCAAAAGTTTTGTATTAACCTTTCCTCTTTGCTCAGTTCAGATGTCCACATAAAGTAATTTAATAAATCAGTATTGTCTTTTATAATTTTCATTGTCTGCATGTCAATGCACTTTCTAAATGGAGTTCAATTATTGTTATGGCATATATTACTTTGAATCATTTTACTGCACAATCAATACACATATCTTCATAATAAATATTGATGTTACTTTAATGTTCTATAATGTCCACCACGTCGAGACCATTTCAGTGGGAGGCCACACTTAAGTACTGTTTGCTTACATTTTCTACACATCCGGTGTGAAAGTATATGCTGTTCAAGCTCCCATGCTGTTCCGATCGTAAAAGATTTATGCCCGCTAGGTGGTGCAATGGGTTAGATGCTAGACAGAAATGGAGAGGACTTGGGTGCTAGTCCCACTTGCACCATAACCCTATGATCCACCTTCTCTGTGGATCATTTTTGTTACGCTTCTCTAAACTTTTTCCAATTCCAATATAACTTTTTTGAGATGGGGAGGCCAGAAATGCATGGAGTATTCAAGGTATGGGCATAACAAGGATTTATCTATCCTGGATAGAATAGGATAGATAACAAGATAGGATAGATAACAGGATTATCTATCCTGTTTCTAATGCTTCTTGACATTGTTAGTGTTTTTGACTGTCACTGCTTCTTGAACAGATGTTTCAGAGAACTATCCACAATGACTCCAAGATCTCTTTCTTGAGTGGTAACAGCTAATTTAGATCCTAGCATTTTGTATATCAAATTTGGATTATGTTTTTCAATATGCATTACATTGCATTTATCAACATTGAATGTCATCTGCTAATTTGTTGCCAAGACAAGTTTTGTGAGATGACTTTGTAACTCTTTTCAGTCTGCTTTGGATTTAACTATCTTGTGTAGGTTTGTATCATCTGCAAATTTTGTCACCTCACTGTTTACCCTTTTTCCAGATCATTTATGAATATGTTGAACAGCACTGATCCCAGTACAGATTCCTTGGTGACCCTACTATTTACCTCACTCCACTGTGAAATCTGATAATCTATTCCTACCCTTTGTTTCTTATCTTTTAACCACTTATTGATCCATGAGAGAATCTTCCCTCTTATTCCATGAATTCCTACTTTGCTTAGGAGCCTTTGGTGAGGGACCTTGTCAAAGACTTTCTGAAAGTCCACGTACATTATATTCACTGGATCAATCTTGTCCACATGTTTGCTGACATCCTCAAAGAATTCAAATAGATTGGTGAAGCATGATTTCCCTTTACATAAGCCATATTGACTCTTCCCTCGCATATCATGTTATCTGTGTGTCTGATAATTTTGTTCTTTACCATAGTTTTCAACCAATTTGTTTGGGACTGAAGTTAGACTTACCTGCCTGTAATTGCCAGGAACACCTCTGAAACTTTTTTTTTTTGTAATTGGCATCAGAGTACTTACCCTCCAATCATCTGATACAGAGACTGATTTAAGAAATAGGTTGTACACAGCAGTTAGTAGTTCTACAACTTCATATTTGAGTTCCTTCAGAACTCTTGGGTGAATCCCATTTGATCCTGGTGACTTATTGCTGTTTAATTTGTTAATTTGTTCTAAACACTCTTCCACTGACAACTCAGTCTGGCACGTTCCTCAGATTTGTCACCTAAAAAGAATAACTCAGGTCAGGGAATCTCCCTCTCATCCTTTGCAGTGAAGACTGATGCAAGGAATTCATTTAGCATCTCTACAATGGCCTCATCTTCCTTGAGTACTCTGTTAGTACCAAAGAAGATGGAGCTCGGCTGTCCTCAGTGGTGGCAGATGACAGAACAAGGAGCAATGGTCTCAAGTTACAGTGGGGGAGGTCTAGGTTGGATATTAGGAAACACTATTTCACTAGTGGGGTGGTGAAGCACAGGAATGGGTTACCTAGGGAAGTGGTGGAATCTCCATCCTTAGATGTTTTTATGGCCCGTCTTGACAAAGCTCTGGCTGGGATGATTTAGTCGGGATTGGCCGTGCTTTCAGCAGGGAGTTGGACTACATGACCTCCTGAGGTCTCTTCCAACCCTAATCTTCTCTGATTCTATGAAGTGTGTGTGCACCGAAATTGTAAAGGTACATTTATTTGATGATCACAGTTAGCCTTTCAATTGTTTTTCCCCAGAAAGTATTAGCAGTATTACTCATAAAGCAGAAGTAACTGTGAGCTTCTCTATAGGGTTTTTTCCCACACCAATGCAAACCCCTGGTGTTGACATGCTGCACTACTGTAAGAGAGGGATTGCCCAGGTGCAACTTACGCCTGTTTGGCGTAAGTCAGGGTTTGTCCTCTTGTGCTAGACACTGTGCCTGCGCATAGTAAAAGGTGCACTGTGCTCTAGAGAGATTACAGTCAAACTAGGCGAGGAAGAGAAAAGGAAGTAATGTCATCCACTTTTCCAAATAGAGAACTGTGGCACAGAGAGATAAAGTGACTTGCCCACAGAAATCTGTGGCAGAATCAAGAACTAAATGCCATTCTCCTGCGTCCCAGGCCAGGGCTTTAACCACAAGACAAGTCTTTCCCGTCTCTTCCCACTTTCTCATAATACAAGGGGACAATCAGTGAAATTCAGCTGACCAGACTGATCAGATGTAACTGGTACCTTAGAATGTTAGAGCTAGGAGGTAGCAGAGCTGTGGCTGTAACCCGCACTCCCTTGCTGACCCAGGAAGACTTTTTCTGATTTTAAGCACATTTCTTTCTAGGGATCCCTCTGTGGCATGTTCCCTCACAAACCCTCCCCAGAACATGTGCTGAGGATTAGCACCACAGTCTAACCCTGTGCATCTATTGTTCCACTTTAGTCATTATTTTTATTGTTATAATTTTTAATTGTATGTGTAACTACTAATTCAATTTATTATCCTCTTAAAGTATTATAATTTCCTTCCCTGTACACTTTGTACTCTGATATAGAAGGACTGCAAACTATTAACTGTTAATTATTCTTGCTATGGAAAAGCTTTCCATAAAGAGTAAGTTGTACAGAAAGAAGAGGTAAGGGATCGGCAGTGTCTAAGCACTGAGGCACTTTGTTGCAATGAGTAAGATGATACAGGACAAAAACCTATAAGTAATACAAAAGTTTGCTCATTTTTCAATAAGCAATCCTTATCAGTACTTGCAGAGATGAGCCCTCTAATTTCATCACATACAATACCTGCGATTACCCTAACTGAAAGAGTGGGCTCTAGAGAACAGCTGTGCAGAACGGTTCCAATTAGACCTGAGGAGTTCAAATGAACAATCATTTGTATCCTTATAGCCCTTATTAAATCCTCACTTTGTTCTTTCAACTTGGCCTGGATGAAATACTACAAAGGTTGCTGGAGATTCCTGAGTGAACCAGGAAATGCCTTCTTGCAGCACCTTCTTGCTCTCATTCCTTGATCTGACGTTTCAGCTAACAGCAGCATCTGTCTCTGTGACTCCACTCTGGTGCTTGCTTAACTTTGTTCAGCATTTAGCCTACCCCATGCTTTTGTGAGATCTAGTTCAAAGGGTTTGAAACATCATTACAGCCTTTACTGCTAGGCTGAAATTCACTTTTGCCTGTTTGACGACCTACTACAGGCTCTATCAAACGCAGTATCAGGAAATGCATTCAGTCACAACGTAATGGAGAAGACACAAGCCCCAGTATATTTTACTCTTTTAAATGTCTAACTCCCAACCCTGTAAATTGTTGGTCAGTCTCATCTCCTCTGAGGTTTTCTACTCTCATTCTCATCAAGCTGTTACAATTCCTGCTCTTCCAGGCAAAGCTGATTGAATGCAGGCTTTCTGCTTTGCAGAACTCCTCCTCCGAGTTGCTCGTAATCTTGGAAGATATTTCCGTTGTTTTTTTTCCAAGCTAAGTGAAACTTCATGGACCATTTCTTCCTTCCTTCCTAGAAGCAAACACTGGTGGAGTTAAACATTTAGAAAGTCACTTCTCAGCACCAGGAATGAAAATTGCTGACCCAGCTAGGGGCATTGGGATTCAAAGCTGGGTACTCAAGAGCATATGGTTTAGCAAGCTAGTCCATTAATCAGCCCGAGTTCCCTGAGCACTATGTTGTACGTGATTTTTTCATGATCAAGTACCCCCTATGAGAATGGTTACTCTTTTTTCTTTGCAAAAGCAGATCTTTTCACATTAAGCATGGGGATGCCACTATATTTCTGTGATTTACACTTACTGAGCTGAAATGCGACAGATGTTTCCAACTACTTAAAACTAAATTCTTCAGTAAATATGCTGAATAAACCCCACTCATATCTCTGGATGCTTTGAATACTTCTCAAGGTGGAGGGTGAATTCATTTCAGGTAGGCTGAATAATCCAGTTCTGGGATTTATCCATGGTGAATTTACCAAGAGGTGAAAAGAGTTAGCTAAAAAAATAATAATAATAACTTTAGCATAGTCAGACAGGTAGAGGAACCCCAGAGCCTCTTAATACACATAACCTGAAATGAATTTCTTTCATTTCTGGTTAAGCCCCTGAATACTTGTGTAAATGGTTGAAAAGGTATTGAAGTAGCAGAACATTTCTATTGCTCCCTGTGAAGAGCCTTTAACTGAATAGGAATACGTCATGCCAGGCTGCCTGTAGAGATAGAGTGGTATGCAATAATTCCTTTACATTCACAGTCATGGTTCCAGGACTCAAGGGATAAACTGATCTTTTGATCTGGCTTTGTATACTCTAACCTCAATGAATACCATCCCTGGCAATGTATGGATGTGTTCTCTTCAAGGGATGATAGGAAGGGACTGTAGATTGTGTTCAGTTGCCTTTAAAAAAAATAAGAAGAATTTTGAATTTGTGAAAGATAGTGGTTTGCTAGTCTTGTAGGCAGTGACATTGCAGTGCGGTATCACCAATATATACCCCAGCCTACAGTTGGAAGGACACCATCTAGGCATAAGCAAAGTCTCAAAAATGCTCCATGTCCTTGCTGTCTCTGCTAAAACTGTGCAAAGGTATCAAAATATGTGAACTGAATGAGAGAAAGTGGTGATTAGTGCCAGCTTTTAGCAGTTTCCTGTTCAGCAGGAACTGGACCAGAATCAACTAGTAGCAAGAACTTATGGCCAATAAAATTCTGTGCTCCATTACCAACCTCTTGGAAAAGTTATTTATTATTAGCAGTCATGTATATTGCAATAATGTATTATCACAGCGTCTGCAGGTCCCAACCAAGATCAGGGCTCCATTGCTCTAGGTAATGTACACACGCAGAGTAAGGAACATTCCCTGTCCCACGGAGCATAATGTAAACAGACAAAAAGTGGGAGAAAGGAATTGATGCACCGAGAGTTTGTCACACACTGTTTCAGAGTGAAGCTGAATGCAGTGAAAAGTGAAACTTTATTAAACCCCATCCACTTCTCTGTACGTGTGGCTGCTTTGCTTCTAGTCCAACTCCCCCCATTCCCTGCTTTCCTGTCAATAACAGTCCTTCCCAGGAACATCGGCCCTCTGACTCCAGCTCCACAGATCACGGAACACACAGGAAGTCGCTCTGACAGAGTTCGGAATTGACTCCAGAGCTCCGTAGTCCCAGTTTAGTGCCTCAACCAAAGGCATATTTAATAAAGGTAGAATGTAATGATTAGTTATCTCTCTACTCTGTGACTGGTGTGTTTACGTTTCAAACTAACTCTTGCCACTGTGACAGTGTTGTTAATGCTACACAATATTGTCACTGTCGTAGATAGACTGAAAAGTAACAACAGTGGTTGTGCTGCACTAGATGCCATGCTTTGAATACTGCTTAAACCTGTTCACGAATGACTTTCTGCAGGATAATATATATTCAGTATATATTAGGAGTGGAACCATAGTTATGCCCAGTGCCAACCTCACTGGAAGGATGGTTTAAGGAACACAGTGCTACAGGCCATGAGTGGTTATCTCCAGATAAGTAAAGATACAGAGGGCCAAATTCACTTTCAGCAAGAGGAAGTGGAAAGAAAGCTTTGACTTCAGCCCCACATGCCATAGGTCTATTTGGCCCGGAATATGGTTTAGTTTGTCTCTCTTTTAGCTTGCGTTTTTTGTCTCTCATACCACCTCCCTGCCTTTCTTCCTAATTAAAGAATAGAATAATAGTGAAAAACCAACACTTAGCACAAGCCTTATACCTTCTGGGCATGCTGCAAAAGAGTAATAGGCCTTTTGGAGAGGGCTGGAGTTTGCTCTCCATAATGAGGAAGAGCTGGAAAAGAATTTCTGTAGACAGCTGGCTGAGTGCTTGTTTAAACGATTCCTTTAATGCTGCTGGAATGTCATTGTGTTATTAATTATGTTGGGGCACCTAGAGCCCGAGACAGCTATCTTTTTGATACTTTACATCTAAATACACGAATAAACCAGCAGCCACTTTGGGGTCATCTCGTTGGATACTGAACACTAGTGGTAGATGAAAGACTAAAAGATTTGGAGGTTCAAATTGCAGAAGCACACAGAAATTCAATTCAGAAGATTACTTTGATGCATCTGAGCTGAAATGTTCCTGCAACCTTCATAGGTCCTGGGCATGCTCTAACCAAAAAGTGGGCTTGGGTGATCCTTCTAATCCTGAGGCCTTCTGGAGAAATTGGCCCTGCAGACCAGTCCAAGTTCATATACAACAATTGCTTAACCAATCTGCTGAACTCCCTCAGTCTTCCTTGGAAACTCAGGGATCCCATATTGAAGTCAATGGAACTATTCTGATTTACAGCAACTGAGGGTCTGACCCTATATGTCAAAACAAATATTATGAGCATTTTATGAAAGTTAGTCACTTAGGAAGTTTTTTGATAATAGTCTTCAATCCCATTTCCATTTAAGTTAATGGCAAGTATGCCTTTGACGCCAGTGGCAGCGCGATCATGCCCTAAGTCATAAGGCAGCTTCAATATTTGCCAAGAATATCCTAAAATGCCATTTCTGCTTCACAACAGAACTTAATGAGACTCTTTTTCCTTTTTCAGCCCCGTGAAATCCAAGATTGTGAAGAAACTAGGCAGAAATCTCAATTTGAGTCAAATGACCTGTGTAATTTTAATATTTACAATAGACTGTAGAAAACCATATACTAATGAGTTTATATTTCCTTGACTCAGACCTAGTCAAAAAGTATTTGTATTTTAAATATGACATGAAATATTCCCAATTGCTGTCCTAAATAAACATCAGAGTGCTTGCATTACCTTTTAACCTGTAGCGGATTAAAGTGCTCTTTCACCATTGGTCATGAATGGAACCAAGATCAATCTCTATAATTCTAAAATCCATATGTTAAATATGTACTGACTATGTTTTTATACATAAATCACAGACGATTATGAGGCACATGCCGTGTTGTGCACATTTCTTGTAAGCAGAAAAGAACTGTCTGCAGTTCTCATTGCAAAATTATGGAATGGATTGAATCATAAAAATATACATGCAGTATCTGCTATTTCAGGAAATACTGTGCAGTATTTTTCAGCCCAATAGTGGAGAGAGAAATTAGGCACAATAGAAGGAGAGCATGTATGTCTTAATGTGAGGTATGAAGGGGTTCAGAGAGTAGAGGAAGGCTGCTCCTGCAGGAGCTGAAGGAGAAGAGGAGGCTACGCCAAGTGGCCAGATCATGAAGAGGAACAGAGAGGAGGCTGATATTTTGGACTCGATTCAATCTTAGCTCTGGATAAGGGCGAGCATGTAGCTGTGGTGTCCCAAGAGGAAACATAATTCCTTTCCTGCTCCAACCTGCTCCAGGCTGGGGGGTGGAGGAAGTGGGAAGAATATTTCTCACAGCCCTTTTCAAGAGCTCAGCATACTTCCCCACCACCCAGCCAGCTTGTCTGGATTGCCAGTGGGTGAGAGGAAGCCCTGGCTCCAACCATTTGCTTCACAGGGTGAATACTGGGGGTTCAGCCAGTGTTCCCCACCACCACCTCTCCCTGGCTATCCCCATACCAAAGCCATAATCTGAGGCAGTCTCATCTGGCTGTACATAGTGGTAAGGGAACCTTATTCCCCCATGTGGTTATATTAGACCAGACACACTACATTAGCATAAAGTGGAATAAACAGAACTAAGGTCCATGAGATATACTGGAGAAGGTTTTGTGGCCTTCACTTTATTCCTGGTAATATCATCATCTATTAGTGCTTCCTTGGGCAACAAAATTGGGTCGTCATACTTTATGTTAAGTTTCCATTTATAAATGCTTTATAAAGGGTTAATGGATATTATAAGCATGTTACCAACATGAGTGGTATGTGTCAGAGACAGTTATAAGCACAAGTAGATGGTTATAGGCCAATGGTTCTCTACCTGTTCACCATTGTGGGCCGCATATGCAGCTTTCTATGTGCAATGTGTGCTGCATCCACACAATATATATATTACCTGGATGGCCCTGAGGATGTCACATGGGCCGCAGCTGTGTGCTGATTGGACCGTGGGTTGAGAGCCATTGTTACAGGAAATCGGTTGACCTGCTGACCTCTATAACAATCGATTCATCCTTTATTAAAACGTCTATTAATACTTTATTAACCCTTTAGAAATTAGTTAGAATTGGTACCTTTGTATACAGCATGACCAAAAATTGGCATTTAAATTATTGAAAAGCCTATTATTTTTTAAAAAATACCTGTGATATTTTCACAAACGCATTGGCTCTCATTTATAAAAGGTTTTTTTGTCTGTGTCAGAGGCTTTGCTGGAAGATCCCAACAGCCTGTCTGTTATTTTATTAGAGGGATGGTGTCCTTTTGGTTAAGATCAAGTATAGTGTCAATTTAATATCTACCATGTCCCATAGGGGCAGCTAGGGGCTGGGAAGGACCAGTTAATCTAAGGGACCATCTGATCTAATGTTCCCTTTTGGCTTTAAAATCTATGAATAATCTAACCTAGTTCTATGACCTTGCGATCCTAATCCTTCAGTAAATAGCTTTTTGCTTGTAAAACCTTGCCGCCACCTGGCTGTCCTTGTGAAAGCTCTAAAGCTTGCTGCTGCCACGTCAGGTGAGAGTTTATTATTGCATCATTGGCCTGCCCCTGATGTTTCCAGCATCCGGCTCAAATTTGTACAGAGCCAAACATTCATCATGCCGCAGAGGACTCCGGTCTTCAGGATGTCAGACAATCCCAGTTATAATTATAGTCAATAAGGTCTCTACCAAAGGGGTTAAAAGGAGATGTTGTAAACTTGGACAACCTTGCTGCTGTTTCTGAGGGTTAGATTTATTCTCTGGACTACTTTAGTCTTCCTCCAGAGAGTTCATTGTGGAAGTCAGTATGACAGATTTATCCATGCTCACAGAGTCGGTGGCTGTTTGCTTGCAAGGCAGGTGGAAGGAGAAAGCGGCATGAGACAGCTGCCAGCGAAGAGGTCGCAATTGAACTCCTGCCACAGAACGAACATAAATTATAAATCTCCCAAAGAGGAACAGCTTCTGCTCTGATTTCTGTCTTGTCCTGAATTTTTTAGCGGCAGCTCAATGTATTTTAGGCACCTCATTATTGTTTGCAAGGGCCGCTGAGTGATTACTGTGCAGAGTTACGCCAGAGTTGCACAGAACGCAAACCCTGGTCTATGGTTAGAAGTATTTGTGCAGATTATCTAAATTCTCCCAGGTCTTTCCCTGCTGGCTGCAAAATAAAAATAATAATAAAAAAATCCCGAACACATAAATCCCAGCACAGTTGGGATTAAACCTCTTTACTTGTATGGCTCAGTCGATGCATCAGCAGTGGAGTTAATAAAGCTAATTCCTCAGTGTGAATAGGTACATAAGGATAGATGTTTGGACTGGAGATACTTATCAAGGCCAGGTCCAAAGTGTCAGTGAAAAGACTCCCATTGATTTCAATGGGATCTGGATCAGACCCTTACAGCAGAACTGAGTACTTGTGAGAGTGCTGAGGGCTTTCAACTCCCATTAACTTTAATGAGACATGAGGGTGCTCATCACCTGTTGAAAGCATTTAAGGCCCAGATCTTCAGCTGGTGTAAAGCTGAATGACACTTAGGGGTCGACCTAAGATACACAAATTAACTACACGAATAGCTGACATATTTTAGGTTGATTTACCTGGGTGTCCTCACGGCAGCGAGTTGACCGCTGCCGCTCCCCCGTCAACTCCGCTTCTGCCTCTCGCAGCGGTGGAGTTCCAGAGTCAACGGGGAGCGTGCTCGGGGATCAATTTATCGCACCTAGATGAGACGCGATAAATTGATCCGCGATAGATCCATTACTACCCACTCTTCTGGTGGGTAGTATAGACTTAGCTTTAATCCTTCCAGGAGCTGGCGCTGAGCACTCTACCTAATTATGCTTTTCAGTCTGCTCCCTTCTTTCTTGGTATCACCTGTATTTAACCTGCAGTAGTTAGCCCCTTCATGTGCTTGTGATCTAAGTTTAGAAATATTCATACCAGCTGCCTCCATTGTTAGTCAGAGTAGTTTGTTTCAAGTACTATCTATTTTCAATGTAATTAAATTCTGCGTAAATTCCTTTGGGGCATGACCAAGTGTGCATGCTTTAGTGCATGCTATTGACACTGTCTCCCTCAAAAATTACTTCTGCTTCAGCTCTGTTCTCTATTTCCGTGCACGTGGTAAACACTGAGATCTCCTCTTAACTTATTCTTCACAGAATTGCTAATATGTATGCTCAAATTGGTGCCTATGAGTACAGGCAGTCCTCGACTTTATGACGTTTGAGCTACGACGAATGGCACTTACACCGTTTATAAATTGTCATTGTGTTTCGACTTTATGACATTGGTTTCAACTTTACGATGCTTGATCCAACATTGTTCCTATGGGAAATTCGAGTTACGATGTTTTTGACTTAAGACGCGATATTCAGGAGCCAATTGTATCGTAAGTCCGAGGACTGCTTGTAGTTCCATTGAAGTCAATGGAACTACTCACAAGCTAAACACCTGTGTACATGGTTGCAGGCTCAGGGCCTTAGTTTCTCTAACCTTTATGGATCAACTAAGGTCACTGAATCTGTGATTTATTCTGGGCCTCCTAGATCTTCTGCATTCTCTCCCTTTCCTAGACCTTTATTCTGTTGTAGGCCCATATATTGGTGTTCAGGCGCAGCCTGCATTGCGACCAATGCAAAACGGCACTGCCCCATTGTGGAGATCCTTGGCACCACTGCACTGCACTGCACTGCTCTTCCAGTATATACCCTCCCACCCATCAATCTGGGTGCACAAGGAAGTACAGGGCCTTGGTAACGAGGCCTCATTTCAAGGAGAAGTGATAGGATTCAAAAATCATTTGCTGGGAAGAAAGCAGTGTAAGCGTGAAGGAAGCAGAAATTACTTTCCTTTTTATTGCCAGTAACATTTACTGACAAAAGTCTGTTGAAGTAAAAATATCAGCTTGCTAGGTGGCATCCACAACCTAAATTTAGCTTTAACCATATGGTAGCATAGCGTCAGATTCTAAGTATCTTTGCTGGACTTCTGCCACTCTATTTGATTTTGGGATATAACCCATTTGCCCATGGAGTTCTGTCAGTCTTCCAACATTCCAGTTTCTTGATCACTAGTCCTGGTATGATGATCTTGGTTTCCTAAAGTATTTTTCTTTTGCCTCAGGGAAATTTATGTCTCTTTCTGGCATCTATCCTCTTTCCTGTCTTGCACACACAGGCAAATAATTCATATAATATTTTATATTTAACAATGTCCTTGCTGCTTGTATCAATACATTAACCTTGCCATCTTTAAGAGGCCCTGCTGTCTCTTTCACTGACCTCTCGTTTCCTATGTATTTTAAAATGTCTTATTTATTTTACCCTATAGTGCGATCTTGCTCCCTTTAATTCTCCTTCTTTATCTTTGTTATATTTTACACCAACTTACACTACACTAACTTTGCCCTGTGATCTTTATCATCCCCCTTCTCAGCTAATGTTGTATACTTATTGCATGTTCCTTTTTTACCTTTAACCCTTACCCTGCTCTTCCTTGTTGATCCACATTGGCCTTTTTTTATACTGCTATATTTATTATTAAATGGCAAGCACACATTTGTCTCCAAATGCACCCCCCTCACTCCACCCACTCATTTTCCTCTTCACTTTCTCATTTTATCCCACCCAAAACTTACCCTCATCCATCTGTTGTTTCCATTATGGGAATTCTACAGGTTTAATTTCTTCCTGAGTCCTTGATTGTAACCCTAAATAGATGATGGCTACTATTGCTTTGAAGTCTCCCAGATCTCCTGGTCTGCTTTTGCAAATCCTTCCTCACCTGTAAAGTATTTTTCCATGGAAGTGAAGGTTTGCGGGATCAGACTTTCTTCTCTGGTATCTCAAAACCAGGTTACGCTCCCCCACCCCTTTTTTTGAGGCAGGAAATTGTCTTTTTTATTGTCTGAGTATATAGTGCCCAGCACAATGGAACTCTGATCAGAATCTGTAGGTACAACCACGATACAAAGAGATCCTGTATTAGGGCTGTTCCTTCACCCAATGAAGTCAGTCTCTAAATACCATTGACTTCAGCAGAAGCATAACCAGATACTTTGAATAGACAGTCTGAAGATCTTATAATTGATAACAGAGAAGACTTAGTAAAGGATAGAGGGGAAACAGAGGCACAGGTCAGAGCCAGGAATAAAACCCAAGTCTCCTGTGCAGCACCCTAGTCACTAAGCTGCACTCCCGATGAGCAATAATGCAGATGCTTTCTCTGCGGGCTTTTATATAAATTCTGTAATTGTGCTTGACATTTCCCCCTGTCTGAATGCTAAAGATCATCGCTTAGTTTCACTTTGCACCTTTTCTGTACCAGTGTCGACAATTTCTAGCTGCGCAGGACCCTTCTGTTCTGATCCCACCGGCAATACACCACAAACCTAGCATGATCAATTCCATGTCACTTTTCAGCTGCATCTTTACAGGATGATCCTGTACTGCTGACATTGGTTTATCCCAACATGTAGCACGAGTGATACTTCTGAGAATACAGCCCTGAATCTTTTGGTTTTTACATTTGACTCTAAGAGTTTGATCCTGCAAAGCCTCAGACAAGTAGTTCCATTGACTTCAATAGGACCACTTCTGTAGGACAGGAAGGATGGTAAAAAGGAAGGTTACCACTTCTGTAGGACAGGAAGGTTAATACGGTGTTTCTCAACCTTTTTGATACCAGGGATCAGCCTGCTGCCTTCCTAATCTATGTCAGGGAGATCTCAGCACCAGTTCATACACCCATCATTGAGAAATACTGGTCCAGTGGATAGGGCACCAGACTCTGTTTCAAGTGACCTAGGTTTGGTTCCCAGCTTGCCCTTTAGTTTTCTGCATAAAACTGGGTGAGTTGTTTAATCTACCTGGTGCCAGAATTATAAAATAGTATTAAGACTTCCTTACCTCACAGGAGGATCGTGAAGATATATGGCCATCACCACTGCAATAGCTGAACCCCTCAACATCATTAGCAGAATTTAAGTGGACAGATAGACTGGTCTCCAAATGTTTAACATCTGGTTTGTGCGTTTGGAGTATGCAGCTGTATAAATGTAGGGGGGCTTGGTGTGACTCTCTTGGAAGTCTGTTAACACATTTAAATGCAAGGCTTCTGCATTCCTCTCTGATGGAGGCTCGGGCTGTGCTGTGACTCATCTCAACATGGCTGTCATAGAATGAGTGACACATGATAGGCCTAATCCAAAGCCCACTGAAGTTAATGGAAGTCTTTCTGTTGACTTCAATTGGGTTGAGATCAGGTCCTAAGGCCATGATCCTCAGAGGTATTTAGGTCCCTAACATTCATTGATTTCAGTGGGAATTAGGCACCTTTGAGGACCTGGGCCTAAGTATTTTATATTTCTCACCAAGTCTTATATTTGTTCATTCTTTTTTGAATCAGAAAATAAGTCTCCCAGAATCAAAGCAGGTGTTTTTCCCATTACATAATGTGGGAGATATATAGCTCAGTGGTTTGAGCATTGGCCTGCTAAACGCAGGGTTGTGAGGTCAGCCTTGAGAGGGCTGTTTAGGGATTGGGGGCAAAAGTCTGTTGGATGATTTAGTTGGGAATTGTTCCTGCTTTGAGCAGGGTGTTGGATTAGATGATTTCCTGAGGTCCCTTCCAAACCTGATATTCTGTGAAAAACAAGACACTAGATCCTCCAGTCCAATTTGAATTATATGCTTGGTGTCAACATGAACCCTTCTCTTGTTCCTTCCAGGAGTCTATTCTTCCATGTTGCAATATCTTTTCCAGTGCAGCATTGGAGTCAGGGATCTAGACCAGCCATAGATCAATAGCTGTCCATAGTGCCATATATCAAACATTTCAAAGCAGTGTGTCATGGAATAAGACCAGGACAGTGATGCCTCAGTGTTTTCCATGAATGTTTTTAGAGCATATTGAACTCCTTCTCTTATAAAGGTCCAAGGTGGGACTTTTCACATCTATCTGATCAGGTGTAAATGATTTAAAGTATATTTAAGTTATTGTTGCTTTTTCAACTGTATATTAGTCAGACACCCAGATCTGACAGGCGCTTAAAAGTTTCATATATAAAGGGCTTTTCTCTGACAGTATTAACTAGGGAAACTTCCCACCCTCACCCTGATGTGTCCTGCCTCAGAACTTCAATTCCCATATGATTGGAAAGAGGCCAAGACTGAATTCAGTCTCTCAGAATTTTTTTTATCTTCTTTTTCATCTGTTTTGTGTCTTCCTCCCCCCTCCACATTAGGTAACTATAGAAAAGGCTCCATTGCAAGCAGCAAGAGTATCATTTTAAATGGAATAAATCAATTTTTTTCCGATGAGCAGTTTAGAAATGCCAAACACGTAGCATTGGCAAAGAACCCAAATCAAAAAATTATTTACCTTTTTGATTAAAAATCAACAGCCTGAAATGTATTTGTCATGAGTGGCGATGGTTGCTATTTTGTTGAAATAATATCAGATTACCTCTTGTGCTTTGCATAACTGTCACCTGGTGATATGATAGGCCTATGATTTATTGACCTACTAAAAGCACTGTCACTGCCTTGTCATAATAAACTTTACTTAAAATATTAAAACATAAAACATCAAGCAGCAGTTCGAACAGAGCTGCCCTACAAATGCTTTCTAATTTAGTTAAATTCTGGTGCTCATTCAGACCCTGAAAATTAAGACCCCAATCCAGCAACCTTTTAGGGTTTGTTATGCTAGACTCTGTTGTGTTAAGTAACAGACCTTTATAAATATGAATGCCTTGGAATATGAAGCGCTGACAAAAAGTTTGCCTCAGCCTAGACCTCTCATCTAATATCATTTTGATAGTCTTTCTGAGACCACAAAGCTGATCCCAAGTTCAGTGAACATGAGTTAAATATCTGAATAGCTCCAGAGTTCCTGGGACACTCACTATTTTCTGTTTGTTTGGAAAGACTTGATTATTAGCAACTTCATTCTAACTACTTTGGTTACATGATCTGGTTTTACAAGGCTAAACCATCTCCCAGACAGGATGTAGCTACACTACCGACCAATGGCCTAATCCTCTATGCCAAATACCCTAAAAATGTCAAGGGCCCTCAACTTCCACTGACACAATGGTAGGTGAAGACTCATAGCGCCTGATCCAGCTCCGACTGGAGCCAATTGAAAGATTCCTATTGATTGAATGGAGGTTGGCTCAGGCCTTCAGTTACACTGCTCTACAGCCAAACTGCTTCTGAAATAAATGTAGTCAAACTTTACTAATTCTGGGTCACTGAGAACGAAAATGATGCTTAAAATTGTTGATTGGCTCTAGTTTTCAAGATATGCTATTAGGTCAGTATATACGACCCTTGACATGGGAATGGCAGAGGATAAGTGAGTTATAAAGGGAAGGGATCTCAATTTAAACCAGAAATGACTAAAATACATCTTTGACTGGATCTATGAATAAATCTATGACTGGGTTTGGACAGTACTTGCTTTTTAGGCAAAACAATGAATGATGCAATCTGAAGCTGGTATTGCATCATACATGATATGAATTGCATCATGTTATTCCTAGAAGTCATGGATGATGCAATCATAACAAAGCTTACATCACTCTGCTGAACAAATTGCCCTATATCAGCTCTAGAAATCATACAGTGTCATGCTCTCTTATTTGTCGGTGTTTGATTTTGCAAAGGGACACATTTCTGTTTAGCCAAAGTGAGCAGAGATGCCTCGTACTTGTGTGAACAGTGCAGATAACTTCTGCTATGTTTGTGGTGAAGTGACTTTTGCATCCCAAAAGCGCAGTATAACCACTATGGTTAAGAAAGCCTATCACCTTTATTTTGGCTGGAAAATTGGAGATCAGGACAAGAGGTGGGCCCCACACATATGCTGCAACACTTGTGCAACAAATCTTCACCAGTGGTTGAACAGGAAAAGGAAATCTATGCCTTTTGTAGTGCCAATGATTTGGAGAGAGCCAACAGAGCATACCAGCAATTGTTACTTCTGCATGGTGCCTCCAGTTGGGAAAGGTGTGTCAAAGAAGAAAAAGTTGACTGTGCATTATCCAAACATTCCATCAGCTATACCCCCAACACCCCACGGAGAAGGACTGCTGGTTCCTGATGCACCAGAATCATTCTCACTTGAGTCAGATGAGGAAGAGGAAGAGGATGAAACTCCTGGTCCTGAACCATCAATGTCACAGGACCCACATTTTCTCCCATCCTCCTCTTCTGAACCACACCTCATAACACAAGCTGAACTGAATGACCTTGTCAGGGATTTGGAACTACCCAGGAGTAAGGCAAAGCTGTTGGGCTCCAGACTACAGCAGTGGAATCTCCTGGCAGGTGATGTTAGGGTTTCCATGTTCCGTGACCGTCAAAAGGATCTTGTCCCATTCTTCTTCATGGAAGGTGATCTTGTAGCCTGCAACAACATTGATGGTGTGATGGCAGCCCTCAACATCGTTCACGATCCAGAAGAGTGGAGACTCTTCATTGATTCATCGAAGACGAGTCTTAAAACTGTTTTGCTGCATAATGGCAATGTTTTGCCATCAATTCCAGTTGGTCATGCAGTCCATATGAAGGAAACCTATGACAACATGAAACAACTTTTGAGGTGCATAAACTATAACATCAGTGGCAGCTGATGTGGCAATTTGAAGATTGTTGCTCTCTTGCTTGGTCTGCAGACTGGATACACAAAGTACTGCTGTTTTCTCTGCAAATGGGATAGTCGTGCAAGAGATTCCCACGACATCAAGAAAGATTGACCACTCCGACAGTCATTGGAGCCTGGGAGGAAAAGTGTTCAGCATCCACCACTTGTTGAATCAAGGAAGATTTTGTTACCACCCTTACATATCAAGCTGGGTCTGATGAAGAACTTTGTCAAGGCCATTGACAAAACACAAGCAGCTTTCAAGTACCTCCATGGAAAATTTCCAAGGTTAAGTGAAGCTAAGATAAAGGAAGGTGTCTTTGTTGGTCCTCAGATTCGTGAACTTCTTCGAGATGATGCATTTGACCATGCACTGAGTGGCAAGGAAAAGACGGCATGGAAAGCCTTCCAGTCAGTGGCAATAAATTTTCTCAGAAACAACAAAGCAGACAACTACAGGTTGTTGATGGAAAACCTCCTCAAGGCATACAAAAGCCTTGGTTGCAACATGTCACTAAAGATACATTTTTTGCACTCTCATCTAGATTTTTTTCCACCAAACTGCGGAGCAGTGAGCGACGAGCACGGCGAGTGATTTCACCAGGACATTGCAACAATGGAGAAATGCTATCAGGGCAAATGGAGCCCATCAATGCTTGCAGACTATTGCTGGACAGTGACAAGAGATGCTCCATTTAATGAATACAAGAGACAAGCCAAGAAGCGCCGAGTAGACACTGAATAGGACTAAACTATGTACATAATAGTTTTTTGCCTTTTGTTTCATAATACATTGTATTTCTATAACCCTTTTGCTGATTTTTTAAAGTGTTACATAAACAGGACAGGTGAAATATTATCATGTAAAGCAACCATAAACACATGAAAAGACCTAGGTTTACAATTTATGATTAAAACTCTACTATCTACACAATATACATAGACATAAAATGTAAAAACTTAAATATCTTAGAAACAGTAGCCAATCAGTTGTTTTAATTGTCATATTTGAATTCAGCACATCAAAATACATAATAAATATCACATTTTATCTCTGAAGCAGACGACTTCTAAAAAATTGTAGACCAGTGTTATTTGTAGGATCGGACTCAGACAGCTCATTGCTCCAGAGTGTGAGACTGATTTATTTTTTTTTTACTGAAAGTCTTTTCTTTCTAAATTATATGTATTATTCCTCATTGTGAACATCATGAAACACTGCCAGATTTAAAGGCAGAGAGGATCTTTCTGCAGAACTGCTTCCTTAATAAAGCCTTTGCATAATTTTCTGAATTCCTGTTGCATTTTTGTGGTGGTCGGGCAAAGACTACCCCAACTTCGTTTTCCCCTCTTTTATAAGTGTTTTCTTTCATTTCTTTCTCAATAAATTATGTCATCTTTTTACCTTCTCTGAGGTGGAGCATGCGGCTGTATGAATGATCTGTAAGACACTCTGAAGGGGTTTTACTTTCAGTGGGACTATTTGTATAGTAATGTACAACTCAACATGAGCAAGGTTAGCAGAATGAGACTCTCAGTGTTATTTGATCCATTGAATCTGAAAGTGTTTTCTGATCCATTGAATCTCAGAGATTTCCTGTTGCTGTGAGCTAATTTAGAACTAGAGAGTAAAATGCTACATGAAATGTATCCAGCTATCAAACCAGGGATTCCCATATGCTCTGTCTTGCTGCTTGACTTCAGTTATACAAATGTAAACACTGATGATAGAAAGTGCTACATGGAAAATGGAACAGGAATTGTATCGCAGCTTTAACTTCCCCAGTGGGAAAAAGATGGGGTTCTTCCCACGGAAAAGGAAAATATTATTCTGCAAAATAGAGTCTGACTCTCAAACACACATACACAATATGTAACTGTAATAATTACCTATAGCTTTGTAGTTCTTTTGCACCTGTAAAATGAAGAGTGAATTACATACTGTATATGCATGTACAGTGTAGCAATGGATTAGAATACAGCATATTGCAGCTAATTTTTTCTTATTTTTTCCATATTTACAGATAAGAACTGGCCAATATATAGGGCACACACCTGTCACAGGAGAATACATTGTTTAACCTTATATGAAACTAATGAAAAACTCAGTTTGAAAAATCAGGATGGGGTTGGGAGGTAATAGGTGCCTATATAAGACAAAGCCCCAAATAACAGGACTGTGCCTATAAAATCAGGACATCTGGTCACCCTACTCCTTCAGTACTAATAAGTTCTCTCCCATCCAGCAGTAGTCATGCTCTGGTGTGTCTCTTTCACCTATCTACAGCTGGTTCCTTAATAGAGGAGGGCAGCTGGAAGGATCTCTTTCTGTTTGTGTTGAACGTCTTTAGGGCCCTAGCAGAAAGGTGTTGTTTACAGCCAGGGCCTGGGAGTCAAGTTATATCTAAAAATAAAAACTCCACTTGGGAATTTACAATATGTACAGCCTGATCCTGCAGTCACTATGCATTCAGAACTCTGAATGGAAGTTCCATGCATGCAGTGGGGCGGGACTAGGCTCAGAATGTTTTAAAGGGATCTGTGTGAATACCAAATCCCGTAATTCCTCTGCATTTTCTCTTGAATCTTTAAATGGATTTTCTCAGGCCTCTTTAGCAAATATTTGAGTGACTGCAAGAACGGTCACCCCGGGCAAATTTCAGAATCACATGTGGAAGAGTTTGCACACTCCTCCGGTCAGGGAACTTAAAAATACCATGTGACTTACCTGACCAATCACAACTGAGCAACACAACTTGAATTTTAAGCATCAAGTATCATGTTTATGATCAAAGTATCCAGTAAAAACAAAATGTAATTAAAAATGAATGCATACATTCAACTAGCAGCACTAGATGTAAATTTGGAAAAGCAGTGTTGTTGCTGAGGAGAATTGAATGTAAGGTCTGTGGGTGAAATTCATCTCTGTGTAAAGGACCTGCACAAGGGCTAAACAGTATTCCGCTATTATTATTATTCCACTAGCTCCTGTGGCACAGATTCAAAATCTGACATTTGCTCTGGTCCTTGTTTAGCTGCATTTGGTGATACTGTAATTGTCACATGCTGAGGTAGAGGGGAGGTTGGTGCATTTCCTTCCTTTCCTGGTGCTCATAGCAGGAGGATGTATTGATTTTATAAAACGTAATTACATTGACTGCCCCTGTTACCAGGATTGATTGAATTGACTGAAGTTGCCTGTTGTTGTCACACTTTTGTTTCGAAATCTACTTTTGTTGTTCTCTTTCTGCGTTTATTTATAATGTGTCTTGAATTAGGGTTCTTTAAATATTTGATTTATTGATTGCAGGAATTGCTCTGATAGACTATCACAAGAATTCATAATATCTATGTAACAGTAAACATTAGAGTCAATGGCTACTGAGCTCAGTCATATTAACCTTTGCAACTTTCACCCAGGTTCGGAGGCTGAGGTCGGGAAATAAGCTTCATTTTCTTACCAGACCTCCGGTGTGGAACACCCTCATTGTCGTCCATTTCAATTGTTCATTAGTGCATTGTGACAGCTAGGAATACCCTAATGAATATATAATAGCAGCTAGACTAGCGTGGGGAGTGAGGCTATGAACAAAACTGTGAGGCTGGAATATCAGTGGTTCTCTATTACAGAGCCCAAAAGGGGAAGAAACAGCAGTTATTTCATTTTAGATGATGTGATGATGCTTTACTTTTTAAAATGTGCTCTCATGTCAGTCTTTTCCTAGCTGCAAAGCCTATTTAAGTAAGCTTATATTTGCGTGAAAAGCATGGGTGAAATGCATGGAAAAAAAGTTGATATATTCAAACCTGGATGCTTTAAGTTAGGCACATAAATCCATGTTTAGGCATTGTGACGGAGTCAGACCAGAAGGGTATAGGAGAGTGCTGGAAGGCAGGTATATCAGCCTTAGGATGTGCAGGTCCTTGTTCCCTGGATAGCCAAACAAAGGCTACTCCAGACCAATCAAGACACCTGGGGCCAATTAAGAACCTTCTAGAAAGGAGTAGAAACAGCTAGCCTAATTGGGACACCTGAAGCCAATCAGGGACTGGATGAATCCAGATAAAAACCTCCCAGTTAGTCAGGTGGGCTGTCGGTGTCAGGAGCTGTGGAAGGAAGTTATGCTGTTGGTGAGACTGAGTGTGGGACAACATATCATACAGAAGGAAGGAGGCCCTGAGGTAAGGGTGAAGTGGAGTTTGAAGAAGCAGGGACTGCTGTGGGGAAGTAGCCCAGGGAATTGTATTGTGTTTTGTGCCTAAAAGGTCAGCCATCTTAGCTGATACTATTAGGGTCCCTGGGCTGGAGCCAGGAGTAGAGGGCGGGCCCGGGCTCCCCCCTTTTCCATCTTCCATACTGGCCTGTGATGAAGGTAACTCACTAGGTGGTGACTCTTGCCAATTATACTGAGAAAGGGAGGTCACTCTGTGGCCTAGATGAGTTTCTGAGGCCCCTAAATCTGCCAGGAAGTGCAGGACCCACAAGGACAGACTTGGAGCTTTGTCACAGCATATAAGTGGAAATGGCCTTATTTTCAAATATGATGAGTACTGAAGTTACTGGTGAGTGGGCAGGGTCAACACCTCTGAAACTCTGACTATTTTTATGCAGGTGCCTAAACAGGAATTTAGTTTGTGATTTTCAAAGTACCTGGTTAAACACCCAATTCCCACTGAAAACTGGTCAACAAACTCTCTTAGGCGCCTTTGAGAATCTTCTCCTTAATTGCCTAATTTAAAACACTTAGGTTTGGATTTTCAAAAGTGCTTAGTATTGCCCAAACTTTCCTCTCATTAAAGTCATTGATAAAAGCCCCATTGACTTCAATGGGAACAGGATGAGGCCAATATTGAGAGCTTTAAAAAACCCACTCTCAAGATCCCCACCATTCTTAGGAGCATGCACATGAGTTTCATTCAAATTAATGGGAGTTTACCCATGTTTACTGAGATGTGAGCACATCCCAGTAGCAACTCTACAAGAAACACAGATACAGAGGATGAATATGCCAGATATTTGCAGTTCCCAGGCAATTATTGCTTTAAAAAGATAATCAAATGGAAACATTGGTTTTTACATTGATCATAGTTTTCCTTCAACTTTAGAGGGTATTTTCCTCCTTGTCTTTGGGGCTTTTTTCTCTATAACATTTAAATCCCTTCTTTCGGTTGATGTTATTTGAAAAGACTTCAGGAAGAGAACAGAAATGCCCTAGAAGAAGCCGCTAATAGCCCCAAAGACCTGATTAGAGGACATGTGTATATACAGCCTATGTTACATTAGCTCTCAAGTAAAGTCTTGTTTAAAGTAAAATACCAACTGTCTTTTGAAATGCCATCATTCCCCAAAGTCCTGTTACAGAGTCCTAAATCCCAAGTACAGTATTGCTGCATCTACAGACAAAGGACAAAGGGTCAAAGACATAGCTTCTCCTTATTTAAGATTCCTCTTTCATTTTATTACAGGACCCTGGGGTAGACTCTCTGTTGAAGTCCAGTCTTTGCCAATCACATGCTAATAACTTCAGCTGAAAGAGGGCTCTACCCTAATGACATTATGCTCCCAAGCAATGATTGATTGTGTTATAGTATGTTTTTGAAACCTAATTACTGTCTCAGTTAGTATTTGAACTCATTAATCTTCTAGTCTGTAAATAAGTAAAATTGACTAAATAACTGAATTTTTTTAATGAGGGGCTTAAGTTATCTTTGTACCTGCTGCTTTGTGTTAATCTTTTGATTGCTGGAAAACGATTTATTCTTTACAGTAAAAATCTTTTCTTCAGTCCTTATAAGCTAGTTTAATAAGTATTCCCATGTATTGTGCTGCACCTGTTTCAGACCATGCCTCATGAAATACTTCTATCTCCACGTCATAGGTTCTGTGAGAGTGAACAGAAATGGCCTGAAATGGCGCAAGTCTTTCCTCTCACCCTAAACTGGAAGGGTTGTTATGAGCCATTGTTCTTATAGCCCCTGAGCCCTCATGTGCAGAGTCCCACGAGGAGCTGGTCTCTTCTCCATATTATTCCACATCCACTGGGAGAGCTGGTGGGAGTGCTCAGACTGAAGTGGATGAAGCCCAGCTCTGCATTTCCCTTATTCCACGTACACTGGACCCTCGCTACAACACGGGATTTGGGATCCATGCCAAGTACCGCATTATAGCGGGGACCACCTTAAAATGAAATTATATTTTTGTGACCGAAATTTCAGTACAGGTATATGTAGTTGTGTAATTGCAGGTTATAGCGGGCTAACAATAGCATGAAAACTCGGAACTGTCAAAAAATGAGTCTACAAGATATTCACCATGGGCATCAGTGGAAATTGCGTTTTGAAATGGAAGTGATTTTAATGAATTTGGTTAAATGCTTTGTGTGCTTTGTTTTGATTGTCTGCTTTCAGGCGCCATGAACTTCCATCTTTGCGTATGGAATACCATAGAGAAATTTATATACACTGTATATATAAATATGTACTGTAAATATAATTTTTGTAGCGCTAATTACCTTCACGTCCAAAAAGTATAGAAAACCTTAGAAAATAAACTCCTACTCGAAGGAAATAATAAATGAGAAAAAAAAGTGTTGCTTTATTAGAGATTTAAAGTAGACATTACAATAAACTAATCTAGTATTTCTTAAAAAAGTTGGTGAGTTGCTTTAGCTTCTTGATGCTGTGCTGCTTCCATTTAGCAAACTGCAAAAGACTACGTAGCTGCGTAATTTTTATGGGCTCAATGTGTTGCATCTCAAACCATCTCAAAGCAGTGTCTAAGCCAGTATGGTCTCTTCTTCCTCTTTCTCTTCGTCTTCCATAGCAAAGGCCAATTCTTCAACTTCTGGAATGTTGTTTCATCATACTACCTGAAGAATTTGGTCATCCATTAAACTTTCAGCAATGGGACAAAATTCTTCTGCTTCATCTTTGCCTCTTATCCAGGACTTGATATTTTGTGGAAGAACAGGTACATTTGTAAGGCATTCTAGGCCTACATCAATCATCTTTGGGACTTGACTAAATTATTTCGACAACGCAACTACGCAAATGCCTGGCAATGATGATAGAACAAAAAACTTGTACATACCTTGGAGAGTTCTGCCAGGGTGAAAATATTATACAAATATGACGCTGATGCTTTATAGCTGGTTAACTCAGTAACATACATAATTGTTTGACAAAATAACAACTCAGCGAACAACAAAAGAAAGATCAGTATTTCTGTCAGGCTATTATTATTTCTGTGAGACCGTATATGTGTCTTTCCTCCAACGATCTTGCATGAATGATAAGGTAATGAACACCAAGGTCACTTAAAACTCAAAAAAATTGTAATTAAATTTGGCATCCAGGGCCATGACCATCTTATATCTGAATTCGTGTTATATAGACGTGTTCTAACGAGGGTCCGGTGTATAAACAGTACCAGCTCCTAGCTTTCTCAATGCCTAGCCAAAATTATCAACCATTGGCTAGAGCTGAACCCAGGTGAGCCTGAGGTAATGTTAATGAGAAGAGAGAACAGCTTTCAAGAACTTTTCCCTCCTATGGCAAGTCCCTGTATTGAGGGCATCTGCTCCCAGATTGTTAAAGTGATCAACAAACTCCAACTCCTTTGGGGATCCTCAGTCCTATTGGATGCCCAAAGAGCCTCTGCAACAACACCCAAAAAAAAATCTCCATCTTTGACTGGTCAAGGGATTGCACCCTGTCCTATCAGACACAGGTCTGACCCCAGAGATCCTCTCATTTGTAACCTCCAAGCTCGATTATTGATGCTCCTTAGATCTAAGAACTAAGCCACATACTCTGAAAAAGCTTCAGCTGGTACTAAATAGGGCAACCTCCTCACTTAGCAACACTGGTCACAGTGAACACATCGTCTGTGTACTCTGGTCTCCACACTGGCTCCTCAGTGAACAGAAGTTAGGTGAAGGTCTCAGCCTTGATATCCAAAGTCTTCCAGGGCTTTGACCATCCCATCTGAGAGACTTCATCTCCCTTTGCAGCCGTGATTTCCTACAACAGCTTCGTTCCACTGGGACCTTACAATTGTGGGCAAACAAGCAGCCACTACCAGGTGCGTTTTCAGAAAAACAAGCATGACTACTAGCCTCAGCACAATCAGAACTACATGCAAACTTCATTTCTTTGACCTTGCTCCCTCAATATATTGTTCTCATCCACAGACATGCACACAAAACTCAACAACCTGATTACATAGTTTCCTCCTAGCTGCTGGCAAGGAAGAGGAAAAATGGAGGCGCTCGGATAGAACAGCATTGGGTGCCATGTAGGGTCCTAGATGGACAGAACATATCATTTGAAGGATGGGATCTTCAACATCATCATGTTTGCCAATACTCCACTGTGGCATCTGCACGGGCTCAAGCCCTAATAAGGGACCTCAACTCTCATCCACTGAAGAACTTAAGCATGTGCCTATCTTTGAGCACACGAGTAGTCCCATGGGTGAGCTCATAACTTAAAATTAGGCGTGTGCTTAAGTGCACTGCTGTATCAAGGCTCTAAATCAGCAGTTCTCAAACTGTGGGTCAGGACCCCAAAGTGGGTTGTGACCCCGTTTTAACGGGGTTGCCAGGGCTGGCAATTTGATTTGCTGGGGTCCGAGGCCGAAGCTGAACCCCTAGTGCTTCAGCCCTGGGTGGGGGCTCAGGTTACAGGCCCCCCCATCTAGGCCTGAAGCCCTTGGGCTTTGACTTTGACCCCCACACAGGGCAGGGAGGCTTGGGCTTTGATCCCCCCTCATGGGGTCATGCAGTAATTTTTGTCATCAAAAGGGGGTCACAGTCCAATGAAGTTTGAGAACCGCTGCTCTAAATCTTTCTCGTCTACAGACAACAGTGTTACTAACTAAGCCATGCTGAAAAGTATTTTACTACTGCTCTTCCCATTGGGTTCAAGGTTACCAGTGGGGATGAGAAAATCAGTTCTCATGAAAATAAGTGGAGAAAACCTCAGTTCTTTTATCTCCATCCTAAATCTTTTTCAGAAGGATTGATGTGGTAACTTAAGCCTCTCTCTACTTTTGTCTCTCATCTTTCACTTCAGTGAGAGACTCTATCCTCTCATATCCCCATCCTTCAAGCAGAGTCAAGTCATTCTGTACCTGGGCCAAATTGTATCTTCATTTATACCTAGGCAATGATAGTCATAGAATATCAGGTTTGGAAAGGACCTCAGGAAGTCATCTAGTCCAACCCCCTGCGCAAAGCAGGACCATGAGGGGACATGTCCTCTGGCCCCTCTTCCAGCAATAAGCCATTTGGTAGATGAGGTAAATTATATCTTCAGTTACCATTCAGTGGCCTCACTGTGGTTGTTCTGGTGTAAGCATATTTATGGATGACTCATTGGGTGAGTAACTGAAGGATGCAGGTGCTCATTGGGGTTGAATGGGTATAACTGTGGCAAAAAAAAAAAAAAGAAATAGCCCTAGAAACACAAATACAAAAATAATATTAAGGAAAATAAAAATAGCGTTTGTTCAATCTGCAGTAGAGAACTCAACATCGCTTAAAATGAGGGGCAGTAATTCACTTGGTGGGTAGAGTCATAACAATGGGTTCCTTACCTGGGTACAATTTAGTGTCTCATTTATGTTTATCCATCACACATAAACATAGGATGAAGAATCATCATGCTTCTGAGTGTCATCGGTGTCTTACATTTCACGTATGTGATACGTCAGCTTTTGCTGTGCGACCTACTAAGGAAAAGATATGAGAAAAGTATAGGACTGAGCCTTTAAAAGGGAAAATTGGTCCAATCTTGGATTGAAGAATGCACTTTCCACAAGCGAAGCCAAAAGACAGTTGAGTCAATACACAAAGAATGAAATGAGGTGGAAGGGAGTAGTTGCATGTCTCATTACATCCCCACTCTGCCCCTGAATTAGGGTGTCTCAGACTTTGTGATTAAAAATAAGTATGTTACACTTCATTTCCTGTTTTGGAAAATAGAGCTGAACTCTACAAGGCTAATAGCCCATTGTTTTTAAAAATTAGTTTGATAATTCATCATATCATAATTAAACTAATTAGAACAGTGTTCTATTCCATCTACCTTAATTAGGCCTTCAACTTGGCAGGGGAGCCTGTGAGACCAAAACATTGCAATTTGTAAAATGATTGAAAGTCTTTGATAACAAATTACTGTATTCAGCTACATTTTAGTTAATACGATTTATATATTAATCTAGTTATACTTTGTTCCCTTAGAGTTTGGCAGAGCTCTCTGGTTTTCTGATCCCCCTGCGAAATTCCTGAAGTCTGAGTTAAAATAACTGGAAACTTTTCTGAATCCACTTGAGACTCTCCTAGTTTTTGGCCTGCAGTGGGTGTTCAAACGGCTGATACATATTTTATTCTGGCGGGGAGGCTCTTAAAATAGCTACTTCATTTAGAAAACACAGACTAGCACTTCACGTAGCAGTGACTCAGTAGCGTGTCCGGTTGCATGGCTTTTGCTGGTGACTTGCTTTTGGGGGCACTGTTGTACCAGGCTCCGCACTCTAGCCTGAACTACAAATGATAGATTTCACATGCATCATTTTGGATCTGCTCTCCTTGTCAAATCATCATTACGAATGTTTGGCAGAGAAATGAGCCGGTCCCAGCAATATCACACGAGAAGTGGAGAACTTTCATGGTGTCTGGTTTAGCAATGGTGAATTTCCCCTACACCCTCTTTGACAGTATAATTAAGTGATAATTATCTAAATGAATAAATGTTGATGGCTGAGATAAATATGTGCGTTTCCTTAATCTATTTTGCCTCCTAAATTGCCAGAGGAAATTTGGCTTTAATAGGGGTATATATCAGTTTTTACAAATAATTGTAAATCTACTTAGAGAGAATTTAGATGAGTCAGTCACTGTACCAGCAGGAAAAGTTATCAACATATGAAGACAGAAGATGGACAAAATATCGAATAAGAGATTGCAATAATTATATTTCTTTGTGTCACTACCTTTTGCAACATCTGGTTTGTTTCTGTGCTTTCCACATCCTGCAGATGTTACTGAACACATGAAAAATACTGACAGGAGACTATTTTTGCCAAGAAGCAATTCCAGTATAAAGGGTATCCTCTTAACTTTCCAAACATCTTGTAAGCAGAGTTTCATTGCAAGCAAAGATCAGACCAATGAGTGGAAGGACCTGGGACCGTCTAAAACTGTCAGAATAATCTGTTGTGGATGAAATGGGGAAAAAAGACGCTTTCTAGAGAGATTACAGAATAGCAAATCCAAATCTCTGTGAAGCCAGATTCTGTTACCCATATACATAATGAGTAATACTTCACTCTTTGAGTACTCCCACTGAAATGAATAGGTTCAGATTCAACATGCAAATCTGAGATTTTGCTTCTGGTCCATCCCTAATTCATATGGCTTCAGGAAAGTATTATTAGTGAAATGCTGGAAGCTGGTAGGTATGTGGTCTTTGTACTGTATTTAAAATCGCCATTGCAAATTGTTGGATTATGGTTGTAATTGATCTCTCTCTCTCTCTCTCTCTCAGTGGCCCACATCAGTGAACATCTGACAGACATTAATGAATTTATCCTCATAATATCCCTGTGGCATACTGCAGGTGACAGCTTATGCAAAGAAAAGAGCAAAAGTAGCAGTGGTGTGGTGTGGACTCCATATTTTTTTTCCATTGCAGCAAAGCCACCTTCAGCCATAGAACTGAACTTCTGTCCTAGATTAGAGCCTAAGAACGACTGTACTGGGTCAGACTAAAGGTCTGTCTAGCCCAGCATCCTGTCTGCCAACAGTGGCCAGTGCCAGGTGCCCCAGAGGGAATGAAGAGAACAGGTCATCATCAAGTGATCCATCCTCTGTCTTCCATTCCCAGCTTCTGGCACACACAGGCTGGGGTCACCATCCCCTTCAGCAAGAATCCCTTCAGCTCAGGTGGAGGGAGAGGAGAACAGACCCGAGGATCTCCCATTTTGCCAACTGGAGCAGGAAAGTCTTCCTGAGTCCAGATGCCACAGGCTCTGCTTCAGCCAGGCACTGTCAGCAGAACCTCAAGCAGGCAGCACAGGGATCCTGGCTGAGACTGTAGAGCCAGGAGCCTTCTACTGGTGAAGTGGGAGCCAGTGTGAAAGACAGGGACCATACACAGACGGATACTCATTCCCCTATAGGAAAAGACAGGGCAGGAGAAAAGGAGCCACTTAGAATGATCAGGAAAGAAAAATATGAAAATACTTCATCCTCTTCTACCTTTCCTCTGCCACAGAAAAGAAAATGCCTGTGGAAAAGAGCAGGTGCATCCCCTGCCCAGTGCCCTGATTGAGATGCCATGCCCCCACGTTCCTGACTCCTTCCTGGCATCCCTTTTCACAGCTCTACTTCAAGTATGCTGCTATTCTAGGGCTGAGGAAAGTAGTAACTGTAACAGCGTTCACACTAATTAAGGGGGACATTTTCAAAGGCATGCATGGGGTTTAGGCACCAAGGACCAAGATGGGCACCCAGCTACCCTTCATGACATTACAAATCTCCCTCTGAAGTTTTTCTTTACCTACACACAAGGACATCAGAGATCTTTCTGAAACAAATAATCAGGGCTAAACGGATGGGTAAATTAACAGGTGTGCTGGTTTTACTCCTCCCCTCCTGAGCTTCTCTTTTTAATATACACCATTTGTTGCCATGCATAATAATGTACATCTGTTAGAGAACACTTTCCAGCATGCACAGAGATACACCTGCAGAGCTATGAAGCAGATGAGTCATTTAGTAGCCATACTGTATTCCATTTCTTTAATAAAACCTTCCCAAGTGAAAATATCTCATTTTCAGAGACTGCTTTCAATCAGTGCTTTCTATTAAGATATATTATTCCCCTGCACTACACATAAGGAGAATTTCTCTAGGAACTATGGGGCCTGTGTTCCCAATGTAACTCCATTGAAGTCACTGACTCCCAAGCAAGTTCAAGGCATAGCCTTCAATGGAGATGACAAGTGACTGAAGTTGTGGGTTTACACCAAGGGATGAATGACCCATTGGGACAAATTCGGTTCTCATTTACACCACTACAGCTCCACTGACGTGAATGGCGTTTGACTTACAGGTCTCAAGATACAGCCTTTCCCATCCCATATTGCATCTGTATACAGTGTTAAATAAAATGGGTTGCATCACACTTTTATTCATGCATCTGAGGCCTGATCCAAAGCCCACTGAAGTTAGTGGAAGACTTTCCACTGACTTTCAGGGGGTCTGAATCTGTTTTTTTAACACATTATCCACAGAGATAAGTAACTAATAGGGCAATGCCTTGGATGTACAAATCATACCCCTTCTACAGTTTAGTGTTTTCACAGATAGAATAATAGAACTGGAAGGGACCTTGAGAGGTCATCTAGTCCAGTCCCGTGCACTCATGGCAGGACTAAGTATTATCATTCTAGACCATCCCTGACAGGGTTCAACTAACCTGCTCTTAAAAGTCTCCAATGATGGAGATTCCATAATGTCGCTAGGAAATTTATTCCAGTGCTTAACTATCCTGACAGGAAGTTTTTCCTAATATCCAGCCTAAACCTCCCTTGCTGCAATTTAAGCCCATTGCTTCTTGTCCTATCCTCAGAGGTTAAGACGAACAATTTTTCTCCTTCCTCCTTTTAACAATCTTTTATGTACTTGAAAATTGTTATCATGTGTCCCCTCTGAGTCTTCTCTTTTCCAGACTAAACAAACCCAGTTTTTTCAATCTTCCCTCATAGGTCATGTTTTCTAAACTTTAATCATTTTTCTTGCTCTTCTCTGGTCTTTCTCCAATTTGTCCACATCTTTTCTGAACTATGGTGCCCAGAACTAGACACAATACTCCAGTTGAGGCCTAATCAGTGCTGAGTATATCGGAAGAATTACTTCTCATGTCTTGCTTACAACATTCCTGATAATACATCCCAGAATAATGTTTTCTTTTTTGCAACAGAGTTATACTGTTGACTCATATTTATCTTGTGATCCACTCTGACCCCCAGATCCCTTTCCTCGGTACTCCTTCCTAGGCAGTCATTTCCCATTTTGTATGTGTGCAACCGGTTGTCCAAATAATTTTGAATTATAATCACTTGCAACTTCTCTCAGCTTGGTATCATCCAGTAACTTTATAAGTGTTCTCTCTGTGTCATTATCTAAATCATTGAGGAAGATATTGAACAGAACAGAACCCAGAACTGATCCCTGCAGGACCCCCACTCATTATGCCCTTACAGCATAACTGTGAACCACTGATAATTACTTCATGGGAATAGTTTTTCAAGCAGTTATGCACCCACTTTATAGTAGCTCCATCTAGGTTGCATTTCCCTAGTTTGTTTATGAAACAGTCATGCAAGATAGTATCAAAAGCTTTACTAAAGTCAAAATATACCACATCTACTGCTTCCCCCCAGCCACAAGGCTTGTTACCCTGTCAAAGAAAGCTATCAGGTTGGTTCAGCACAATTTGTTCTTGATAAATCCATGCTGACTGTTACTTATCACCTTATTATTTTCTAGATTTTTGCAAATTGATTGCTTATTTTTTTTGTTCCGTTATCTTTCCAGGTATTGAAGTCAAGCTGACTGGTCTGTAATCTCCTGGCTTGGTCTTATTTCCCTTTTTATAGCTGGGCACTATATTTGCCCTTTTCCAGTCTTCTGGTATCTCTCCCATCTTCCATGACTTTTCAAAGATAATTGCGAATGGCTCAGATATCTCCTCCTGCCTGTCTTTCTTGTTGCTCACATGCAGAAGTAAAGAGCAATTTAAAAATTGCATGAGGCATTGCAGAGGTCACTGAGATTAATGGGAAACACAATTATAACAACATGAAGCTGAAGGGCCTCAGTTCGGCACTGCTGGGTCCACTCGGGTGTATCACATTGCGTAATATGATGTAAGAATTTGGGCTGGAGTAATCAAAATGTAACTATGATCCTTACCAAAAGCACCTGTTTACCCTCAGCCAACCCAGGGGAATGTATCTGTCTTTTACATCAGACTCTGGAACATGCTGGAAAATTCCATAATCGATGAACTACTGTTTGTGGGGCCTGGGAAATAAAGCATTCACAGGCTGTGTTGAATATATGGCTAACTAATCCCAGAAATCTATTTTCTACACTTTATTTATTTTAGAATTAATTCGGTGCTTGTGGAAAGTGCCAGGTTAGCAAAATTGTAGGCTGAAGCTCATTGTTTAATTGACTGAGCAGTTACAACGTGAGCTGGGACAAGCTTTCTTCCACAGAGGCTCTGATAAACGCTGAGTGCCTGACATCAGTGGGTGATGGGAGAAGCTCTTGGAAGCAGGGCTGGTCGGAAAACGCAAAACAAGGGGTACCTAGAAATCAGATTTTCCAAAGAGCTCAGAATCCACAACTGGGGCCAGACTTTCAGAAGAGCTCATCATGTTGGGTGCGGAGCTCTCGGGAATGTGGTTGGTGCTGAGCACTTGGAAAAGGAGTATGGCCTAGCAGAGAACTTTGTTTGCTTGCCTGGTGATTAGGGTATTAGCATGAGTCAGTTTCAGGCAGGTTTGTATTTAGAACAGCTCACTCATTCCTACACACCCACACCCCCCCCCCCCCCCCCCCCCCCCCCCCCCAACACCCGTTCCCCCCCCCCCCCCCCCATGTAGATATGGCCACAGGGGTATTGAGGATAAATACAGTAAAGCTTGTGCGGTGCTGAGGTACCGCCATTATAGGGGCTGCATAAATACCTAAGATAGGTAACATACGCAGTCATCTTAATTGATAACAGCAAAACGTTTTAGCCTTAGTGGGGAACATGTGCTTGATTTTTCTATTTCAGTTTCATAAAGGAAATTGACAATAGTAATAGACTCTGGGGGAGATTTTCAAACGCGTAAAGATTTTTAATGGGAGTTAAGAACCTAACTGCCAGTTGGCCCTTAGAAACCACCCCCCCCCAAGTTTCTAAGTCTGAATGCCTAAATCAGAGTCCCCATTTCCTCATTTAAGCTCAAATGCCCCTTTCAGATGTCAAACTGCTGATCTGAGTGCCTACGGGCAGCTTTAGCTAACTCAGCTTAGGTGCATGCATTTGGACATTAGGTGTACTAGGTCCAGAGGTGAAAATAAGTATAGGAACTTACCAGTACGGGGCTGGGCTGGGGCACACTCTGGCCTTTGGAAGGGGAGGGGCCTTGGCCAGAAGGGGTGGAGTTGGGATCAGAGTGCCTCCCCTCCCCCTCCTGCCGGGGGAGCAGCAGTTTAAAGGGCCCAGCCCTTTAAATAGCTGCTGGAGCCCCACCACTACCCCAGGGCTCTGGGGTCATATCTTTTATTGGACCAACTTCCAGGGGTGGAAAAGAGTTGTGTGTAAGCTCAGAAGCTTGTGTCTCTCCCTAACAGAAGTCGGTCCAATAAAAGATATTACCTCACCCACCTGGTCGCTCTGTTTACATAAAGACAGACAAAGGTCTCTCATAACATCAGGATTGCGTGAGAAAAAGATGTGGAGTTGGACAGGACAGAAAGGGAGCATTAGAGTCAGATGAACTGGCTGAGCATTTCATTAAACTCCACCTCAAGTCCCCTGCATCACAAGGCCACACAACAGTGTGCCATTTAACTGTCTCTGCTCAGATGTGGTCTGGCATTGGGATAGCAGCGGTGTTACTAGGCAGAAGGGCAGGGCTTACTTTGCTCGCAGAATTCCCTGTGGTAGGAAGTTTGTTCGGTACATACCTGTGCTACGCCGGATCCTAGCCAGTGCCATACAAACCACTCAGTCCCATGTGCATTACACTGACAAGATTTTTAAAGGGACTTCTCAAGTGTCATTTTCTTTCGTTAAAGCCAGACAAAATAAATACATGCACAAGTCGTGTTGATGTCTTCTTGAAGAGAATGCCTGTTTGAGAGGAATGAATGTGCATCATGTTATCTGTGGGCTTGTCAAGGCAAATGCTTGTTATGATTTTAAATACTTCAGTGAATATTAAAGCATAATCCAGCCCCAGTCATGAGACCCCCAAGCCCCAAAGGATTAGTCACATTTTGAAACAGATGCCAATATAATTACACAGGAAGAAACATGACTAGCTCTTTTGAAAAGACAACTCTGGGTAAGATAGCGATGGACACGCAGACCCATTAGAAAAGTGAAATCTGACAAAACTGCTTAAAGACTCAACTTGCTGCTCCTCTTTCATTTAGTGGCAGTTTATATCAATGAGATTCCTTCTACCCTTCAGCCTGGAAAGGTTCAGACAAGGGAGGGACTCTGAAAAAATTTACAACAGTCAAAAAGCCCAGTACTGAAATTTCTCTAATCTGATCAGACTTGTTCTTAACCCTGAGACATAAATATCCAGCACATTACAACTTTGATTTAGTATTATGCATGTATCAGAGCAACACTGAGGCTTTTGAATTATGCATTCTCTTAACAGAACATTAAACCTTATGGGGAAATGGAATGGTCCAACACATAACTATTATCCTGACAGAGTGGACTGGTGAGACTAAGAATAATGCTCCTGAGCCATGGAAACTTTGAGTTTTTGTTGGATTGCCTGAATGAACATTATAAATAACACTTTGTTCCTTCTTGTTAATAAATAGTGTTTATATTACTCACCAGACGCATGACGGATAGTTCATCACTATAAAGAGGAGGGATTATTGTTTGACACGTAGAAATAACAACATCCTGCGAGTTAGATCCTGCCACGAAACTGTTAAAACAACTTAGCAAAATTGTTTCTTGGCTTCCAAAGGGAAAATACATCTTTTAATAACTTGCTAATCCATCTATTCTTGGTTCTTCATATCAGGTTATGACCCAAAGCTACTGCAGTACTACAGGAAATCAAGTTTGATTTTTGTAATATAGTCAAATGAGTACTTTGGAGTGCCTTGTCTGAGATCAATAAGGAAGCAGTAACTACATTTACTGTCATATGATGATATTGATGTAAAAACATAATGGTCAAAATTATGAAATCAATTTCATAATTTAATCAGAAATGTTTATTGATACTGTTAAAGTTAAATTCAATAGCTCCTGGTATGCAGTTAATTTCCTACCTGTCAGAAAAATGTATTGAAATATTCTTTCTTTTAATTGATTGCAGTTAATTCAGTGGAAAAAATAGCAAAGTCCCATTACCTTAACAGAGACAGAGAGACAGCGTGGTGATTGTGGTTGTTTTTTTTTCTCCTCACTTTTATGGCCAGATGTTTTATGCTTTTGTTGGCTCTTATATTTATTTGTATATGTATTAAACATAATTTAGATAACAAAGCAGTAACGATTGTAATGCCAAAAAATGGAATCCCAGCCCCAGAGCCGGATTAAATCCCCTGTGTGTGCCGAGGCTTGGGGACCAGTGTCTGGCCTGTGGCGTGGAGACTTGCCGCTAGCCGAATGAAAAGAAGCAGCCCTGAGGGCCCCCCCCTTAGCCTGAGACACTGGGCTGCAGCCCCTAAAACCTTTGCATTAATATGGGCCTGCCCAGCCCCACTGAAGTCAATGGAAGTTTTGCCACTTAAGTGATAGGGCCAGGATTTTACCCAAAGGATCAAATGTTCTGCCCCATTTCCATGAGCAGAAAGGAGCATAAGACTATAGATCCAGGCTGGGGACACATGGAAAAGGAGTGCAGGTTTTCTACGTTCCCATCTTCTTCTTTTCTCCCATCTTCCACAGAAGCTTCCTGGCAGTTGTTTCATTGAGAGTGGGACCCATGGATCGAAGGGGTGCACGGTAGCAGCATAGAAGGTGGTGGACTGCAGGAATCACTGCTCTCCATAGCCTCATCCTTCTTCAAATCTACTTCCACACAATTTAATGCAAATGACTATGTTTTAACTTGTGTCCCTCTTGGAGACCCCTCTAGGCTATGAGGTGGTTCTGGGAACAAGCAGCCAATGGAGGAATTTTTGGCAGCATGACTCCCTGGAGTGTGGGATGAAGCAGGAGATCATAGAGGTAGGGTGAGGAGAGTCTGGTGGTAGTGCAGAGATACAGTGGTCCCCAATGGATGTCCCTTTGAGACTAAGAAGGCACAAATTAATATATTCCAAACCAAACCAAAAACTGTTTTGTTTTTCTTTTTTGAAAAAACAGTTAGGGTTGCTAAGTGACATCAGTGTACTTCTCTATCACAACATCTATGAAACCCAAGCACTTAAAAGCAAGAATAAGAACAGCTGAGTCGGCACAAACCTCACACTGTCCACATAATAAACAAACATGTTATTCTTATCAAGGCCTAACATATACGTGTTTCATTACAACACAACGACCTTAACTTTAATATGTCGTTGAAAAGAAAAAATGTATCATATCAATTGATGGTAAAAGCATATATTTTCCTTTGATTTGTATTCGGTTAGTTTATGTAATACTTTTATGTGATTTTTTTTGTGTCTAATATTTTGTTTAAGGGATACTGTCAAATGTGAAACATGATCAATTAACATTTTTGTAGGATAAAGTCATTACTGGGCCTTTTATGTGCCATTTAAAAAGGAAAATATATAATATCCATTGATGGTAAAAATCACGTAAATGGGCTTGAATTTGAAGTTGATCAGTAAGTATTATTAATGTATCTTCAGAGTGAATGTGTGTAATTGAATTATTTTACAATAATTGTTTTGAGATTACTGATAAAGTATAGTATTTATTTTAGTGCAGTCTTAAGATTTTTGTGTTGTGATTAAATATGCATTTTCTTTACTTGCTGCAAATAGAGAATTTGTTTATGTGGAAAAAATAAGGTGTATGGGGTGAGTGAGACCTCTGGTTGTGCTCATTTACACCAGAGGACAGTCTGGTTCATGCTGCACCTAACTATTCAGTTCCTTGGGTTTAAATTCTTGGGTTAACTAGTTGTTTAAACACTTCTGTTAGTTCTTGGAATTTCCCTTTTATAATTGTTTTAAATCTTTCCTTTTTTTCTTTTGCCTAGTAGGCAAATGAGGTCTGTGGGCCAGATCTTCAGCTGGTGTAAATCATTGTAACTGATGGAGCGACACTGATTTACACCAGTAGAGGATCTGACCTACAGTTTTTAACATTAAATAACTGGGATGAATGGCCATCAGGTTATTGAATTAAAGGAGTGAGCAGCACTTCTTAATGCTGTAGCACTAGTCAAGTTAATAATGGTCTCTGCAGAATCTTGTCACGGTCCATGTGAATGGAACAAGAAATGCATTTTGGTGCACTCCATGCATCTGAAGAAGTGGGGTTTTTACCCACGAAAGCTTATGCCCAAATAAATCTGTTAGTCTTTAAAGTGCCACTGTACTCCTTGTTGTTTTTGTGGATACAGACTAACAGACAGCTACCCCCTGATACTTGAATGTATTTAGTGTTTAGACTCTATGGGCTTGTCTTCACTACAGCAGGGAGGGATCGATCTTCTGGCGATCGATTTATCGCGTCTTGTCAAGACGCGATAAATCGATCCCCAGCGGCGCCCCCGTCGACTCCGGAACTCCAGCTCGCCAAACGGCGCAAGCTGGAGTCGATGGGGGAGCGTGCCGCTGACCGCCACCGCCATGAGGATGGCAGGTAAGTCAGCTGTAGATACGCCGATTTCAGCTACGTTATTAAAGTAGCTGAAATTGCGTATCTACAGCCGATCCTCCCCACTAGTGAAGACCAGCCCTGTGAAATGCTTGTAAATTGCTGAATGTTTCAATCTTACTTGTAATGTCTGTTTTCTATGCTATAAGAAAATACGTAAGTTTTGCTGTACAGCTTTGAAAATATTTGCTCTGAGCTTGTGAACTCAGGCACGAGAATGATTCCCCTCACTCCTGCATCCAGAAGGACTATCATAATCAGATGGGCCATCAAGGAACATTGCAATACAAAAGTTTCTGTATTGCGCCTGGGAAACACTAAGTGCCAGGAAGCTCCTCCTGTAGACTTGGAAGCTGAAGGAGGGAAATAAAACAAAACCATGGGGAAATTTTCCATCTTTTTGGCTGTTTGAACTCTGAAAGGCCCTAGACTCTAAACTGAAGTCAGAAATTCCCAGGGGCTGCCCCCTGTTTCCACCCTGAAAGACACTTTGAATTGACATGTCACTGCAACTCTATCACTCTTAGGATTTAGATGGTAACTCATTTGTGTGAATATGTTTGCTTGCCTTAACCTGTAAATAACTCTTATTCCTTTTTCCTAGGGCAAGTCTACATTCCAGGGGAGGGTCGATTTAAGCTTCTCAATCTGAGTTACGTTAATAGAGTAACTCAAGTCAACGTAGGTTAGATCTACTTACTGTGGGATCTACACTATGCTATGTGAATTGGAGATGCTCTCCTGTTGACTCCCCTTATTCTTCTCATACCGGTGGAGTACTGGAGCCTATGGAAGAGCGATCTTCAGTCGCTTTAGCAGGTCTTCACTGGACTCACTAAATCACACCCGAGTGGATCGATTGCCACATCATCAATCCAATGGTAAATGGTGACAAGCCTCTAGTTATGAAACCTTTAGAGAGTTTATAACAGGACTGGCTACGGAGGTGTTGTCTTTGGTATAAGGTCTAGGGTACCAGTTGAACTGGGGTAACGACTGGTCTCTTGGGACTGGAAGCAACCTGAATGCGGTGTGATTTTTGGTGTAAGTGACGATTTTCCAGTTTGTCTGCGTGGCAAGAGAGACTGGAGAGTCTGAGGGGACTGTCTGTGACTCCATGGTAAGATGGTGACAGAAATCCAGGAGTTAACATTTGTTGCTGGCTTGGTGAAATCTAATCAAGGACCACACCACCAGTTTGGGATATCTGTCCTGTTTTGGACAGTCTGCCCTGAGGTAGGCACTTATGGTCGTGAATTGCTCCAGAGAACATGACAGTCATTCTACCATTTATGGAAGTTTTTTTCCCTTTGGAAAAATAGCACAGGCCATTTCTGAGATTGATGAAAATATTCTCTATGACCATATATGTTTCTCAATCATTTTTATCCTTAGAAAATTGTGTCTTACTTTTCTTTTACTATTCCTGATCTTGAAAATCAGAGGAGCAAATGTAAAAATCAAATAAAGAGCTACTTATTTCAAATTTTGTAGAGCAAGGTGATTTCACTGGGCAGAGAGAGGAGCACAAAGAAATATGACCCATTTTGTGATCATTTTTACAAGGAACCATATTTAAATCTCTTCATCTCAAAAACACCTCTGTTTTTAAGGAAACTTAACCATACCAATCTGAAAGCATGAGGATTTTTTTTCTTTTAGAATTACATGGGGAATCAAAAAGCTGCCGTTCAATAGAACCATTTTAATCATGGAGAAACTACCACCTCTCCATAGTAAACTGAGGATCACCATCTTTGGCAATGTTATCTACGTCATGTAGAATAATGAAGATATATGAAGGGGGAAAGGAAAACTGCTAGAGTCTGTATATCTTGAATTAATATATCTTGACACTAGCTGATATTTTCAATTTACACTGAAGAAATGTTGGAAAGTCTTAACATTTTTGAAAATGTAATTAAAGGTAGAGTCTGAAAGTGCAAAAATTAAAGCATGGTCTAAAGTAGTGATGGCCAAATTCTGAAGATCCAGGAATCTGGTTTTGTTTGTATGCTTATTAAAATTTTGTGTTTCTGCAATATTGGACAGGATATCTCGCAAGTTGTGGACTTTCATGTGAAGTTTAAGTAAGGACCATCTTGAATTCAAATCTCTCTGATCTTTAGCAAGGATTTAGCAACATCCAGTTGCAAATTAGTGACATTCAGTGATGATGCAAAACTGGTGCGTATAGAAGGTATTAGGGAAGTGGCTGTTGGTATATTTATTGGTATATTTGTTGGTATAACATTGGTATATTTATTGTACTTGTACTCAGGAAGGTGAATGTGACAAACTAAGTGTTGGTTTCTGGTTTCCAGCTCAGAAAGAAAACTGTTGAATAGAATGAATACCCAGTGCCTTTTCTAACACGAAAGAAATAGTGTGAGTTGAATATCCAGCAGGGAACTTAGTAACATAATCTTCAGCATAACAATGCCCTGAGAAACTGCTCTTTATACTGCAGAAAAAATAACAGGAAGCATAGTTAAGTGGTTAAAAATAGGGACAAGACTTAAGAGGTCTAGGTTCTGTTCTTAGCTCTGATAATGACTTGCTGTGTGCTCTTTGCTTCTTTACAGATTATTTTCACCCAGTAGTAAGAATGAGGATACTAATAAGTACCTCACAATTTTGTTGTGTGGCTCAGTTGATTAATGTGTTGGATGAATTCTATTAGAGAAATACAAAGTACAATTGCCTTTTTTTTTAATTCTACAAGAAAGCAAGGAAATAGAGAAAGCTTTGGGGGACTGATTTGGAATATTCAGCTACAGCAGACTTATCAGCAAGGCAATTTGTATCCAATTGGTATCTGAAAGGCTGGAATACTCTATAACGAATACAGTTGATTAAGAAACATATAGTAAGGCACATTGTTCTGTATACAGTACAAAAGAACAGAACTGCTGTATACGGAGAAGTCTGCCAAGGACTTTGGAACAATGGGGAATTCTTCTTGAAAATGTTTAGACAATACGAAGAAGCATTTAGAGAAGCCACAGGAATGTTAGGATTTAGAGCCTGCAAGCAGATGGCAAGCTTGAGAAGAGGATGATGAGTTACCCAGTTCTTTATTAAGACCCCACTCAGAATACTATGCTACATTTAGTTGGATCACCACATTTTCCAAAAGATGGATTCGTAACTGAAAAGGGCAATGAGTTGAAACTAGGACAAAAAAGAATGAACTATGAAGATTGACTAAAAACCTTAATCTTCTAAAGACATTTTCCATGTGGTTCAGCTGAGCTATGTAAAATTTTAAATCATGTAGACAAAGCTGGACATATATCATATTGTCATAAACCCTACCATAAACATTCAGTTCTTTGTCTACCATGAAGATGTAACGCTGATGTGTTTTGCTATAAAATGTGGTATACTTAGGTCATTGAATGGTATTTTCAGAAATTTCATCACCATGCAGCCAGGCACATGAAATATTCAAATCTGCTTTGGGAAGCCCAAGCCTCTAAAATGTCACAATAGCTTCTGATTTTTAAAACTGAAATCTCTGGTCTTATTCATTGGCATGCGTTATGCTGCATTATTAGCATTCGTTAGATGGCAACTAAAGGACGATTCATAACAATCAGGATGACTTCATATGTTTGTTTTCACTTGCCATTAAAACATGACAAACTGTGAAATTTGCCATTTTTTACCCAAGCCAGTCCGTTACATTTGTCATATCTTTTTGCAGTTTACACGGAGATTTGGCTACAGATGAATATTAGCCAAGATGATGCCTCATGCAGATGATAGAACAAAGGATGACACACACATGAAAAAAAAAAGCACAAACAAATTCAGACCAGACATCAGGAACTCATACTATATGTGTGGTATGACCTGTTAGGAAAAGATGCTGAGCCAAATCCACACTGGTTGAGTTAAAAAAAAATCAAATGGCACCATGGGGGGAAATAAAGCATATATAAGGGGGTGAGATGCTGACTAGCTGAATAGGTAAAAAATGTCTAATGTCACAACCTAGTTTGGGAGTGGTACCAAAGTCTAAATGGCACAAGTGTTAGCAAGTTTTCCTATGAGCAATAATTGATGAGCAAGCCTGAAACAGCAAAGAGGTCTAGTTCAGATAAACTTTGGATGCTTATGTGAATCATCTCTATTCTCGTTGAAATGGGAATCTTACAAGGGAACTGCTTATGAAATACCCACAAATTCTTTGTTTCAGTTGGTTCACTTTATTACAAGAATAGCTCTTTTGTTGGCACTTGAAATGATCATATAAAATGGATCAACTTGACCTTTTTGATCCTGAAAAAAAAAAAGATTTTGTTCAAAAGGCTGGTTCCAGTTTTGGGTTCTATTTTGAATTTCAGTAATTTCATTGATCCATCTTCATTTCACTGTATGTCAGTTTCTAACAGAAAATCCGAGGTGGAAACAACATGTTTTTTACTTTTATATTAATTAGGTGGAAAGATATTTGGACCAATTCACGAGCAATGAAAAATTCCTCAAATAATTCTAGTGGTTGCTTCAGAGTCCATTAATGTGAGGGTGAAACAAGAAGAAGGAAGGAAGCATCAATGCCTCCAAAGAAAAATCACCTTTGGAGAAAGTAAGACTATACTCTCTCTCTCTCTCTCTCCACTCTCTATATATGGTAAAGGTTTCTTTTTTTTCTTTCCTTGTGGGATTCATATAGTTATCAAATGATCTGGCAGCTCCCCTTATAGTGATGAGAACAGTTTACCAGTACTATCTGAGTCCCTGATCGCTAATGCATATGATTAGCTACCAGACATCAGTAGTAGGGCTGTCAATCAATTTAAAAAATAATTGCGATTAATCGTGCAATTAAAAAAATTAATCACAATTAATTGTGCAATTAATTGCACTGTTAATAATAGAATACCATTTATTTAAATATTTTTGATGTTTTCTACATTTTCAAATATATTGATGTCAATTACAACACAGAATACAAAGTGTACAGTGCTCACTTTATTTTTATTACAAGTATTAGCACTATAAAAAACAAAAGAAATATTTTTTAATTTACCTCATACAAGAACTATAGTGCAATCTCTTTATCATAAAAGTAGAACTTACAAATATATAATTATGTACAAAAAACCCTTCATTCAAAAATAAAACTATGTAAAATTTTAGAGCATGCAAGTCCATTCAATCCTACTTCTTGTTCAGGAAATCGCTCAGACAAACAATTTTGTTTACATTTGCAGGAGAGCATGCTGCCCGCTTCTTGCTTACAAAGTCACCTGAAAGTGAGAGTAGGAGTTCACATGGCACTGTTGTAGCTGGCATCACAAGATATTTACTTGCCAGATGCGCTAAAGATTCATATGTGCCTTCCTGCTTCAACCACCATTCTAGGGAACATGCATCCATGCTAATGATGGGTTCTGCTCAGTAACAATCCAAAGCAGTGCAGATTGATGCATGTTCACTTTTATTATCTGAGTCAGATGCCACCAGCAGAAGTTTGATTTTCTCTGTTGGCGGTTCGGGTTCTGTAGTTTCTGCATTGGAGTGTTGTTTTTCTAAGACTTCTGAAAGCATGCTCTACATCTCATCCCTCTCGGATTTTGGAAGGTACTTCAGAGTCTTAAACTTTGGGTCCAGTACTATAGCTATCTTAGGAAATCTCACATTGGTACCTTCTTTGCGTTTTGTCATATCTGCAGTGAAAGTGTTCTAAAAATGAACAACATGGGCTGGGTTATCATCTGAGACTGTTATAACGTGAAATATATGGCAGAATGTGGGTTAAACAGAGCAGGAGACATGCAATTCTCCCCCAAGGAGTTCAGTCACAAATTTAATTAACGCATTATTTTTTTAACAAGTGTCATCTGTATGGAAGCATGTCCTCTGGAATGGTGGCTGAAGCATGAAGGGGCCTATGAATGTTTAGGATATCTGGCATATAAATACCTTGCAATACCGGCTACAAAAGTGCCATGCGAATGCATGTTCTCATTTTCAGGTGACATTTTAAATAAGAAACAGTCAGCAGTATCTCCCATAAATGTAAACAAATTTGTTTGTCTTAGTGATTGGCTGACCCAGAAGAAGGACTTCTAGGCTCCAAATTTTGAGCGGACTTCTAAGGCTCTAAATTTTACATTGTTTTGTTTTTGAGTGCATTTATGTAACAAAAAAATATACATTTGTAAGTTGTACTTTCACGACAAAAAGATTGCACTACAGTGCTTGTATGAAGTGAATTGAAAAATACAATTTCTTTTGTTTATCATTTTTGCAGTGCAAATATCTGTAATAAAAATAATATACACTTTGATTTCAATTACAACACAGAATACAATATATATGAAAATGTAGAAAAATATCCAAAAATATTTAATGCATTTCAATTGGTATTCTATTGTTTAACAGTGCAATTAAAACTGTGATTAATAGCAATTAATATTTTTAATCACAATTAATTTTTTGAGTTAATCGCATGAGTTAACTGCAATTAATCAACAGCTATAATCAGTAGCTTCACTCACTTCAGTGGGACTATTCTTGCGAATAATGTTAAGTACATATGTGTTTGCAGGATTGGGGCCTACATGGAAAATATAGAGGAAAGTTTTGCTAGGACTGTGGTTCAAAAGTTGAAATACAGATATTCCCCGGGTTACACAAGACCTGATTTACGCAAATTCACACTTACAGAAAAAGTTCCATAAGCCAGAAATACTATTTTTGAGTTGTGGAAATTTTTGCGTAACATACAGGTATACGTTTCCTACTTCACAAAATTCGAGTTATGCAAGGCTTTCTGGAATGGAATAATTGCGTAAGTTGGAGAGCGTCTGTAGTTTAATAGATTTTAAGGGCAGAATGGACCACTGTGATCATCTAGTCTGATCTCCTGTATAACCTCAGCCAGAGAACTTCCCCAAAATAATTCCTAGGGCAGATCTTTTAGAAAAACATCCAATCCTGATTTTACAATGGCCAGGGATGGAGATTTCACCACAACCCTTGGTAAATTGTTCCAATGGTTAATTACCCTCTGACAAAAATGTCCACCTTATTCCCAGTCTGAATTTGTTGAGCTTCAGCCTCCAGCCATTGAATTTTGTCATACCTCTCTCTGCTGGATTGAAGAATCCATTATCTAATTCTTATTCCCCATATAGGTCATACCTTAACCCTCATCCTCTTTTTGTTGAGCTTGATAGACTGAGCATCTTGAATCTGTCACTGTAAATTTTGTTTTACAGTCCTTTAATCAAATAATAAGAAGCAGTTCTCACCATGAGTAACTTGAGAATTGTATTTCCAGATGAATGTGCTGGCCCGGTGTTGTGTATTGCAGGCAAATTGCAGTGTTCATGTAGGGCCGTGGGGAGTTAATTATTGTCCTTCACCTTGCAGAATCAGAGTCAAAATTTTTAAAATAATCTCAGAAGAGCTAAACTGCCTGGTATCGGCAGCAATCTTGCCGTAAGGTGATGCTAGGGCTGATTCTCCCCTCCATTCAATGGAATGGCATTAGGGGAGTGGAATAGCAGCTCATGCTAACTAAATGATTTTAAACAAGTTTGTAACTTGAGTGTAAACTCCTGGTAGTGACATCATTTCTTCCCTGTTTTTGCACAGCTGCAAACATGAACACAGTTGATGTTTCACAAGGCCTCTATGTATGGCAAAGCACTGACAATGACCATCTTTGAGAGATTGCTGCTGCAAATCACTATTGTTTGCCATCCAATTATTTGACTTGCAATAAATCAGGGTAGGTAACCTTGCTATGTCTCTTTCACTGGACTCTCCTATGCCTAAATACCACACATGATATAACATTTCAGCAGGATGTCTGCCATTTTCCTTTTAAACTTCAAGTTTGCTGCACTGAGTAAAACAAAAGGGAGTTTTCCTTAACACAGATGTGGTTTTGCTGTTTCACTGGGATCATTAAATTGTTTCTGAAAAGTATGTCCTTAAAAGATTCTCTGGATCCCCAGTAAATCTGGACTTCTCTTGTGAACCCGAAAGCTACTGATTGTGTGGATAGAGTTTAGCCCTAATCCCTTCTCAGGGCCTACCTTTAAGCAAAGCAAGTGTCTTCTTAATGCCCCACATTCCCTATGCAAGCTCTCTAACTCACCAGGTGACCTTTTCTCCCTCTTTGCCTATGGCATGGAAATAGCTCCCTCTATGACCTCTCTTTGGCAGCAGAACCAAAATGGAGGTACCTCATGGGCATATTCTCAGCTCCAGTTGCTTTGAGCCTTATTCTTGCATGAAGCTCACAAACAGTAAGGCTGTTCCTGCTAACCACATTGCCTTCTTTCTTGTACAAATTTAATTTTCTCCAAGTGCAAAGCACCATCAGTGACTAAATCTGCTTTTGGCTGATGGGAAAACAATATCAAATCTCACAGGCAAAAGGAAGTTTTTATTGCTTTTCTGAGAAAAGGCCATATTTGCGAGTTTCTCTACGGTTGAACCATTTCCTACCATACTGAACAGTGGGGAGAGCTCCATCCCCTGTCGCCCATTCTCAGCTTCTGGCAAACAGGGGCTAGGGACACCATCCCTGTCTGTCCTGGCTAATAGCCATTGATGGCCCTATCCTCCGTGAACTTATCTAGTTCTTTATTTAACCTGTTATAATCTTGGCCTGCACAACATCCTCTGGCAAGCAGTGCCACAAGTTGATTGTGCATTGTGTGAAAAAATACTTCTTTTTGTTTGTTTTAAACCTTCTGCCTATTAATTTCATTTGGTGACCCTCGTTCTTGTGTTATTAGAAGTAAATAACACTTCCTTATTTACTTTCTCCACACCTGTAATGATTCTATAGACCTCTATCATATCCCCTCTTATTCATCTCTTTTCCAAGCTGAAAAGTCCCAGTCTTATTAATCTTTTCTCATAAGGCGGCCATTCCATACCCCTAATTATTTTGTTGTCCTTTTCTGAACCTTTTCCAATTCCAATATATCTTTTTTGAGATGGGACAGCCACATCTGCATACAGTATTCAAGATGTGGGTGTACCATGGATTTATATAGAGCCAATATGATACTTTCTGTCTTATTATCTATCCTTTTCTTAATGATTCCCAACATTCTGTTTGCTTTTTTGACTACCACTGCACATTGAATGGATGTTTTCAGATAACTAGCCACATTGATTCCAAGATCTCTTTCTTGAGTGGTAACAGCTACTTTGGACCCCATCATTTTATATGTATAGTTGGGATTATGTTTTCCAGTGTGCATTTTGCATTTATCAACATGGAATTTCCTCTGCCATTTTGTTGCCCCGTCACCCAGTTTTGATAGATCCTTTTGTAGCTCTTCGCAGTCTGCTTGCGACTTAACTATCTTGAGTAGTTTTGTGTCATCAGCAAATTTTGCCACCTCCCTATTTACCCCTTTTTCCAGATCATTTATGAATATGTTGAATATGACTGGTCCAATACAGACCTCCGGGGATACCACCATTTACCGCTCTCTATTTCTATCATTTGCTTCCTGTCTTTTAGCCAGTTACAAAATCCATGTTGACTCTTCCCCGACAAATTATGTTCATTTATGTGTCTAATGGTTTTGTTCTTTATTATAGTTTCAAACAGTTTGCTGGTACTGAAGTCAGGTTTACTGGCCTGTAATTGCCGGGATCACCTCTGGAGCCCTTTTTATAACTTGGCGTCACATTAGCTATTCTCCAGTCATTTGGCACAGAAGCTGATTTAAATGATAGGTTACACACTATAGTTAGTAGTTCTGCAATTTCATGTTTGAGTTCCTTCAGAACTCTTGGATGAATACTATCTGGTCCGGGTGACTTATTACTGTTTAGTTTATCAATTTGTTCCAAAACCTCCTCCAATGACAACTCAATCTGTGACAGTTCCTCAGATTTGTTACCTAAAAAGAATGGCTCACGTGTGGGAATTTCCTCACATCCTCAGCTGTGAAGACCAATGCAAAGAATTCATTTAGTTTCTCTGCAATGGTCTTATTGTCCTGAGTGCTCCTTTAGCATCTCGATCATCCAGTGGCCACACTGGCTGTTCAGCAGGCTTCCTTCTTATGATGTACTTAAAACAATTTTTGCTATTATTTTTTGAATCTCTGGCTAACTGTTCTTCAAATTCTCTTTTGGCCTTCCTAATTATATTTTTACACTTCATTTGCCAGAGTTTATGCTCCTTTCTATTTTCCACTCTAGGATTTAATTTCCTACATTTTCAAGGGATGCCCTTTTAACTTCCTACATTTTCAAGGGATGCCCTTTTAACTTCCTACATTTTCAAGGGATGCCCTTTT
>ML677359.1:11975244-12083409 GCA_007922305.1 Dermatemys mawii | reverse complement strand
CAAGGGATGCCCTTTTAACTTCCTACATTTTCAAGGGATGCCCTTTTGTCTGTCACTGCTTCTTTTACTTTGTTGCTTAGCCACAGTCACACTTTTTTGGTTTTACTATGTTTTTTTATTTGGGGTATACATTTAAGTTGAGCCTCTATTATGGTGTCTTTAAAAAGTTTCCATGCAGCTTGCAGGGATTTCATTTTTGGCATGATTCCTTTTAATTTCTATTTAACTAACTTCCTCATTTTTCTGTGGTCCCCCTTTCTGAAATTAAATGCTACCATGTTGGGCTGCTGTGGTGTTTTCCCCACCACAGGGATGTTAATTTTAATTATATTATAGTCACTATGACCAGGTGGTCCAGCTATATTCACCTCTTGGACCAGACCTTGTTCTGCACTTAGGACTAAATCAAGAACTGCCTCTCCTCTTGTTGGTTCCAGGACTAGCTGCTCTAGGAAGCAGTCATTTAAGGTGTCAAGAAACTTTATTTCTGCATCCCATCCTGAAATGACATGTACCCAGTCAATAAGGGGATAGTTGAAAATCCCCTATTATTATTGATTTTTTTATTTTTATAGCCTCTCTAACCTTCCTGAGTATTTCAGAGTCACTATCACCATTCTGGTTAGGTGGTTGGTAATATATCCCTACTGCTATATTGTTAATAGAGCATGGAATTACTATCCATAGAGATTCTATGGTAGTTTGGTACATTTAAGATTTTAACTTTATTTGATTCTACCCTTTCTTTCACATATAGTGTTACTCCCCCACCAGCATGACCTGTTCTGTTCTTCCGATATGTTTTGAACCCTGGTATTATTGTGTCCCATTGATTATCCTCATTCCACCAAGTTTCTGTGATGCCTAATATAACAATATCCAATATCCTAATATATTAATATCCTCATTTAAGATGTCATTCTAGTTCACTCATCTTATTATTTAGACTTCTAGAATTTGTATATAAGCACTTTAAAAATCTGTGACTTCAAAAACTAAAAGCCCACTCAGGTTGTATCTAATTTCCATACAAAACCTGAGGATGTACATGGGGACTGAAGCTTCATTGGCTATAGCCAACTCAAAACCCAAGACATGGAGGGTTGGAAAATGGATATCATGCATCCATATTAGCAATTAATTCACCCCCAACTCTTGATGTTATCTATCTCTCTCTTCTATTTACTGTCTAATCTAATCTAATCAATCTGAGGAACTGGACAGAAGTGTGCAAAATAGTTCTATTAGCTTTTAAAAAATTGAGCTATTGGAAAATATGTTTTAATATGTCATTGAGTTTGCAGTTCTTCCTGACTTTGTGGCTCACCTCTTTGCCACACATACTGTAACCAGCCAGAAAACTTCCAAGTCAGTGTGAGGTCCAGGACAGTGTGACAGTATGTATTAAATCCCTGATTAGCATATGTTTGTGGATGTGGACATGGTCTACAATGTATGATGACACTGTAGAAACTAGACTAAGCTAAACCACTTTGGCCTGGGCTACACTAGAGAGAGGGAGATGACGTAAGATATGCAACTTCAGCTAAGCAAATAGCGTAGCTGAAGTCGACATATCTTAGGCGATTTCCCTGGGTGTCCACCCAGTGGCGAGTTAACCGCTGCTACTCCCCGTCAACGCCGCTTCTGCCTTTTATGGAGGTGGAGTTCCGGAGTCGATGGGGAGAGTGCTTGGGGATCAATTTATCATGTCTACACTAGATGTGATAAATTGATTCCTGATAGATTGATCATTGCCCGCCGATCTGGTGGGTCGTGAAGATGTACCCTTTGAGAGATTAATCATTCAGTGCACTACCAGCCTGGGGAACAAAGTGATGTTTGTTTGTTTGTTTTTTCTTAACTACTGTGATTTAAAGGGCAGAAGGCATATACATGACTTCAGTATATTGAAGTGCAACTTTCTTTACTAGATCCACTGACTGGTAAATTTTGCCTAATATTTTGAACAGTACAGCTCATAACAAAATACTTCTTAGAGTAGAGACAGGAAACAACCTCTTTCTTCCTCAAATGTAGTTATATCTATGAAATATTTCTATAGAGTTTATATAATACAGCATCCAAGGAAGACAATAGAAAGCATGCAATGATCGTTTAAATTGGTTCGTTTTGTTCCCATTTCCAATTTTCATTGACCTGTGTGCCTACATGTTATGCCATTTTCCATTCCCAAACCCCAGTACTGTCTTTGTTCCAAGAATGAGACCCCAGCTATTCAGTGCCTGACTTATGTTGGTAAAGAAGAATATCTTGAGCCACACTGTATTAGGATTTAATAGGCTGTCTCACCTCCTCCTAACAAGGCATAGTGAAAAACTCACCTGTCTCATTATAGCTTCTTAACAAAGGAAAAGCAGGGGAGTATTTGGTAGAAGTTTACGTAGCAGCAGGTGCAATACTTATTGTGAAACCACCTGCTACTGTCCTGGAATTATCTCTGGATACTGTAACAATGACAAAAATAATTCTTGCAACAATGGTGCCTAAGCTACATTTGCAAAACAATATGTACCCAAAGAGCACACAGATAGTTGTAAGTGTAAACTAGGGGACTACACCTGAGTACACCATCCCCTGTTTGCATGTGTGACTGTATATTTTTGCATGGTTTGCTTTTCAAATAAAACTAGAGGAACAGTGGAAATTCTCTCCCCTCCCCCCAATTTTTAAATTACATTATTTGTATTGTGTTTTTATCCCATTTTGCTTTTGCATTCTGCAAATATGCTAGTGAATGAGTTTACCACCAAGAATGTCCATACAAACCACATATTTTATATTCACTTTGGAAAATACTCATGGAAAGCTAACTATAAAGTTAGCTTCCAAATTTACACGTGAAACTTGATTCTCAGGACATGGTTAACTAATCAAAGAGCGGGGAAAAAAAGTGTAACTTACATGACCAATCACACAGCTTGAATTTTGAATAGCAGATATTGCATACTTACAACAAACTGGCCAAAACTAAGTAGACATTTGTTTATTGACTCAAAGGAAACCATGCCATCTGTGCCATCACTCCATGTAGCACTTAGATGTTCTTTTCTGTTCCTCCAACTATTGACCCAACCTCATTTGGTAAGAAAATCTATCAGTCCTCGTTAAAGTGGCAATATAAACAAAATGTTTAAAACTAACTAGAGTAACTATCATTTCTGAAACTCAATAAGGTATAGTTTGGATTTTGAGCAAGATTCTGGGAGTTTATATTTTTGCCGAAAAGAAACCTCTTTCACAATAAAATGACTCATTCGTTTCATCCCCATTGTTCTGTAAAAGGAGAGGTTATTAAAATTAATGGTAACTCCATTAGGTATTTTGTGTTTCATTTAATATTTCAATTGCTTCCAAAATGATTTTTCTAATATCAAAAGGGCTTAGTCAATTTTCAGGTCTAACTATTTTCAAAATGTTAGTTTAATAAATCAGGTTTATTGTTGGAAGTTGGGGGGAGGGAACCACCAACCACACCCCCTCTCTTCCTCAGCAGCCAAAACCATGTACAAATATTGTTGATGAACTTTTAAAATGCCTTTGGGATCTACCCTTGCAAGTGCTGAGTACCTTCAGCTCCCACTGAAGTTGGGGTGAGTAGGTGATATTCAGCACCTTGAACATTTGTGCTCTTCTTGTACTGAAACTTGAAGAAGAAATGAGATACCCATGTGTCGGTGAAAAGTTGCATGCCAACTCCTCACCCAATGCAATCTGAAATGTGTAAACCATTCAAGTCTCCAGACTGGATTCTAAAACAAGAATGCAAACAGACCAGTCACGTTCAAGTCAGGAGTGGTCTCGGTCCTTTTGCAGTATTATACATATCCTGTGAGGCGCTTACATTTTTTATTAGGTTATTTCCAGGTGAAAAGTCTGGATATGAAACCCCGGGAGGGATTTTCAGAAGTGATTGGTATTGGCATAACACTGCTCCCTTTGACGTAAATGGTTAGACTCATGTTGATTTCAGTGAGAGCAGAGTTAAGCCAACACAGAGTGCTTTATTAATAATAATAATAATTGTGGTAATGCCCCCACCTCTTTGGCTTTGTACTTCTACAGTCAATCTGAAAATATAAGGATTAATGTTGGGTTATTCAAAGGCACCCATGGATTGAGATGCCCAAATCCGATCAGCCAATTCTTTTAGGTTCCTTTGGACATCCCAGCCTAAGGAACTGTGGGAGCGAGGGTGGAAACCTCAGCTTTGTCTGTGCGTGTTAGTTTTGTGCAAAAAAGCCTTCTCACCTGCCATTCTTCAGAAATAGCCACCAGCTGTCCCAGGCTAATGTTACAATGTCAGTGGGAGGTCTTTGGCATGAGGGGAAAAAAGGGTCTTTGCCAAGATGTTAAAAAATGGAACTCAGTGAAACTGGAAACTCCCCTTGATAATCAGCACTTTATCTACGCATTTTATCACAATTTGTTGGAGCAGTTTTCACCCGCTTTTGTAAAAATAAAATAAAATGAACCTAACCAATAAGCTTGAAGGAGATTTAACTACTTAGACACAATCTTTTCTTCAGTATTTAAGCAATCGTATCTTGACTTGTACACTATGACAAGATGTCTGTCTTTCACAGAGCGATGGTCATTTGTGGGCAAGGCAGATTTAACTGGGGGGAGATAGAGAGTCTGAAGCAACAGGCTGTGATGCTCACTCTTGGAAGCTTTCTTTGCATGAGCTTCCATTAAGTAAATGGGAAACCTAGGTGGGATTCTCCATAACATTCAGGTTTGGCTGAACAGCTCCTGACGAAGTCAAACTCCCGCTGACACCAGTAGGAGTCGATTTAGGTCAATGCTGACTGCTTTTGAGAGACCCCCTCTGAGCATTCAAGGCTCACAGGATGGCGCTTTGTCTATGTGTTGTTCATATGGGTGACCCCACTGACACAACAGAAACCTTCTATTTGGTTCACTTCTCTGGCTGTTAATTATAAAGTGCTCTAACTTAAAGAGCAGACAGTGCTGCCACAAAAAACTTTCTGTCTAGGAGCCACTCTGTGTATGTATAACATATATTTTTCTCTTTTTCTGTTTATTATTAAGAACAATAATAATTGTTATTATTGGACCTCAGCTATCAGTGGTGATAGGTGGACAATGTAGCATAACTACTTACCTCCATATCAAAGCACTGCTTGACGGCACATTTATAGCTGCTTTTAAGGCTTTTCAAACTTTGACTCATTTCTGATCGGTGGACCCTCGCTCATGTTTATACACCATTTTGCAAATTGCACTCCACCTTTGATTTCTATTGCTTATATTCTCCACCTCTTCCTCTCCCCTTTCCTCCTGCATTGTGTATTTTCTCACTGGGAACCGTTATAGTGAAATCTTTGACCTGGCCATATCCATACAGCTGATCCCATCTGAGTTTATAAAAAACAGCTACAAACCACACTTGTTTTCTAACCATGTTTGCATTTTATTGTCATTCATTGCTCTGTCCATGTTTGTTCTTTATTTGTTGTGACTCAGTGATCATGCTATCTGATTCATTTGTCATAAGGCACTTCCCTAGAGACAAACAGTACAATATAAACCAATGAATAATACTAAATGAAGTGAACTAGTAATAAGAATAAGAATAATAATTAATAACAAATGAAGTGAAGTTTACATTTCTCTTTGTTTTTCCAAGCATCAAAACATGACATCTCTGTGGACTGTCAGACAGTAAATAAAGCATTATAAAACCATACCGTCAAACACCTCTCATTACTTGCTCAGTGAAATTAAACTCCAGTCTTAAGGGTGGCCTCACAGGACTTTATGGCACGGTTGTCTTTGTTTGCTTTTAAACTGTGTCTTGTAAATCAATCTCTATTATAATTCACATAAAACAATATTTTGTTCAATACAATGTATGAGAAGGAGATATCAAATGGCAATACACTGGTCAGGTTGTAGGATGTGTGTTATCATAAATTGCTCGCCTTGATGAGAAAGCCATTGTTATTTGCAGAAAACTTTCTATTTTTGTTAGGGCAAGAAGCCTGTAATTCTTAAAGTGATCCCTGAACCTTATTTAATGTCGTAAAACACAACAGGAAAAGGGGATTGAACTTTAATGTCTGCAATGGGGAAAGTAATAACTTTCCCCATCTCTTCTGTAAGTGACTTGGGCTATGTGATGAATGCAGAACCTTCACTAGCAAGGTTTTCCTGATATTATACACTTGTAGCAAATAAGGTTAGAACCTTTAAAATATAGCATTTAGTAACGTGCTGGAAATAACTTCTTCTCGATTCTTTTAAAGGTCACTGCATTTGCTTTTCAGTCGTAATTTTAGTTCAGGCCTCCACAGAGTGGAACCGAGAACATGCCAACCAATGTACAGTTTCCCAAGACTGAAATAAAATGTCATGGGACGATCATCTGTATTGGGTATGTGTTTCGTGTGTGTGTTCACAGAAAGCGACATTATTTTTGAGGTAAGATTGAATATTTCACCTATACAAAAAACATAAACATTGGAAATAATCACTTAAATTATTTAATGCCCCATCTGCACTCACTCATCAGTTTATCTTGTCAGTTGGATGTTTCTCGTTTCCACCAGCCACAGCCCACATATCTTCTCCCTGCATAACCCAATCATGCCTTGTTTATTGATCAGATAAACATGTTTTAGTTACTAATATAGGGTTGGCCTGGCTATGAGAATGGTAAAGTTCCGTAGGGGGGTTGTATTAGTGAGTATAAATTAGATACGGTGTCAGATTGCAAATGGTGGTTGCAAGATATCTTTTTGTCATGTTCAGGAACCGTGACTGGGAGGGCTAAGCCTGTAGCAATGGTTCTAAGTTTGGTAGGTTTGGGTTTTTTTGAAGACATTAATTAAGAACTAAAATTTGCATGTGAGTATAAGCATCGTACGCTAAGAGCTGGGATTCAGGCTCCATGTTGGTTGTTTAGTATGATAGCGGAGATATGTGGGTTGTATGGCAGGAAAGTGGAGTTTCAGTTCAGGGTTCTGAGGCAGGCAAAGCAAAAGGCAGATCATAGTTAGAGCCCTGAATTAGGACTCAGGAGCTGTGAGGGCTAATCCTGGCTTTGCCCCAGGCTCACTGTGTAACCTGCTGTAAATCATTTAATCTCTTTGTGCTGCCTCGGCTCTTCTGTAACAGGGGGATAACGATCCTTCCTTGTCTCTGTCCTGTCCATTTACATTGTAAACGCTACAAATCTCACATTGATGGTGTCGCACAAGGTGATATTTAGAGCAAGAGCATGGTATCTTTTTAAGATATTTTTCGTGTGTTTATATGGGCAAGCTCAGTGATAGACTGGTGCCTGCATCAGAGTGATTGAAAGAAAATGGGTGATCCAAAAGGGCGAACACTACAGTTTGATAACTGTAAATAATAACACTCTCAGGGCTGTGCACAAGTACTTGCACAAGCCTGCCTGTTGAGAGTGTTTGTGTATCTAGTGCCTACAGATATGTAGATTCCAAACAAAGTGGGGCCCTGATCTCCAGTTGAGGCATCCAGGTGCTACTGTAATACAAATCAACAACAACAACCACCAGTGAGGAGCATAACTGGACACGTGGGCACAAACACTGTATTTGGGCACCCGCTTCTAGTCAACGTGTTCATAAATCAAATGCCAACACACCTCACTTTGAAAGTCTGGCCTTTCTCCCTTTCCCCACCGCCCCCGAAAAATATTTGTGGGGAAGGGAGAGGAGAGTTCAGACATGGACTGAGCAGCAGAATGGGTTGGGATCTCCCACCTTAAAAAAGTGGGGCCAGCACATATAATCACTGAGCTATTTTCAAGAGTTTGTCTCATCCAGACCCTGATATTGCTCTCTTAGGCCCTGATTTAGCAAGCAGGAATTGAGGCCCAAGCATGTAATATTTTTTTCCCGAGGTCCTAATTTTTAAAGCTCACCACAGGCTTATCAAACTGATCCTTTTTTATTTTCAGCAGATAAGTCAGATGGGATTCCTGCAGAAATTTATTCTCTCTTTACATTTATGAGAAGTGGTGATGGTTAAATGGGAAGTAGAAAGGTCAACTAACTTCATTTAGACCAGATAGGCATTTCTCTTTGGCTAATCAAGATTTACAAACACCTTTCCAGATGATTTATCCTCCTCCATGTCACTTGTATTGTTTTCTACAACTCTGAATAAAGGTGACTAATTTTATTTTCCAAAGGGGGAGGAAGGATGGAGATTGTCAATTACTGGTGTTCAGATCTTTCTAAAAGCAGAAGAGGGCCAAAGAGTCCAACTTCTAAGGCCTTGTCTACACTATGAACTAACATTGACTTTCTAGAGTTCGAATTAAGAAAGCCAATGGTATACATTCGATTGTGTGTGTCCCTAGTAAGCGGGCTAATTTGGCGGATTGCATTCATAGTTCCACAGCTAGCGTCGACTCTCAGAGCGGCGCACTGTGGGTTGGTATCCCACAGTGCCCGCAGTCCCCATGGCCCCTTGGAATTCTGGGTAAAGCTGGCATTGCATGATGGGGGCAAAAACAGTCTTGTGGGTTTTCATTCACACTTCCCATTATTCGCCCCTCCCTCCGTGCAAGGTGCAGCAGACAGTCATTTCGTGCCTTTCGGGCCTGCAGACGCCATACTGCTTTTGGCAGACACAGCAGTGGTCAGCCAACCACTGCTCCTGCTAGAACTCTTCTCTCCTACCTCTGTGAAACCACCTTGGAGATCCTCTCATTGGTAGGCCAGAATATCTATTCTCGTTGCATCAGAATATCTGGCCGTGTGTCTGCTATCCTACTGTACTCCAGGCAGTCCAGAAAATACATCAAGTCTGATGGTCTCTGCATCTCCCGCCAAGTCGTATCTTCTCTCTCACCATGTGGCATCTCTTTTCTCCTCTTTCTCTCTTCAAAGTGGGAACACCTCTGCCATAGTAGTGCGGGCATGGAGTAACGCTTCCGCTGCCAACTCTGCTCTTTTCCCTGGATTGACCACAGGAATCTACCTCGGAGGTCCTCTCATTCGGCCAAAATATCTATTCTGGTGGCCTCATCATCTCTGGCCATGTGGCTGCTATCCTGCTGTGCTCCAGGTACTCCAGAAAATACATCAGGTATGGTGGCTTCTGCATCTCCCGCTGAGTGACATCTCTTCTCCCTCCGAGTGGCATCTCTTCTCTTGTGTTTCTCCTTTCTACCTTAGTCGAACGCTTCTGCTGCCAACTCTGCCCTTTTCCCTGGACTGCCCCTCCAGATCAGCTGCTAAAAGAGGACCTCATCCTCCCTGATTAGAGATAACAAACTGGTTCAGCCTAATTGGACTAACCTTGTTACCTCTAACCTGGTACTTGCCTCTTATTTATTCCTGACTCTGGATACTTCCACTGCATGCATCCGACGAAGTGCGTATTAGCCCACAAAAGCGTATGCTTCAATAGTTTAGTTAGTCTTTAAGGTGCTACAGGACTCTTTGTCACTTCTGCAATTCCAGATTAACATGGCTACCTCTCTGATTCTTTTTTTCAAAGGCTTCTAGAATGGAGAAACTACCTCCCCTCACCATCCCTAACACAATGTGATTCAACCTGGTCTCCCTTCTCATCACAGAGGGGATACAGAATATATCATTCCACTAATGCTGCTCCTTGTTTTCTACTCTGCATATTAAGGCAACTAAGTGGATCAATCATTTTCAGCTGGGGATGCTATGGCTTATTATGTCTATGTTTATCCAGAGCACTTTCAGTCTCCAAAGGTAGTAATCCAGAAAGATTAATTGAGTGGCAGGAAGCATATACTTAACTAACCACTTTCTCTGCTCAGTGTGGGGTCTGATCAAGAGGTAAAGTACTATCACAAAAGCTAAAGAAGGGTTGCAAAAGCAAACATCAGCCAATTGAGTTCCCAATGAAAAAGATGTTACACCAAATTTCTTACTCACAACAAAATAAACAAAAATAAACCAGCTAAAGACAACGATTATATGGATCTGAACGGTCTGTTGACTGTGTAGAAGTGCAATTATTTCTAAGGCCCCCGGGACATTGCTTAGGGAATCATTAGCACAAAACTAAGAAAATTGTTCTCAGGTGCAGAATTATTGATTGTGCTATTCTCTAGCATCCTGCAAACCAACTGACCATGCCATTTAAATGTTTAACTAAACACATCAATGAACATAAAACATTCAAAAAACTAAAAATCACCTCATAAATCATTCCAAAGGGATGAATTATTACCCAACAGCAAGTGTAATTGATGTCATTATATCTAAACCACAAAATATATCCCATCCCAAGTTATAAAATGTATGAAGACATCCATCTACCGTGTTAAAAACGATACTTTATCTTGCTTAGAAGACAGTTTTCATAGCTACCTGTTTGGAAGAGGTCTGTGCAGAGAAGAGATTACATTGCAAATATTTTTATTTGCTTTATGTTGTCCCCGCCAATATATTTTTAATTAATTTAAAGCATACAAAAGCAAGGAACAATAACATTTGTTACATCCAAGTGCCAGTGTGGCCTGAGATAGGGCAAGCATCTCCCAGCTTTCCCGACAGGCATTAACCCTGACCTAAGGTGCTCCAGCCATTGTAATCCTGGACTTCTTTTCAAGAGTTGGTAGGATGTTTTTTTGATCTGACCAAGGACTAAGACATACAAATTCATTGTAATGTGGCAATATGATAAGTGATGTGAATGCCCTAAGGGGGCATCCTTAACTGCCCTTAATATTAGCAAGCTGTGCTTAAAACATGAGGAAATTAGATCCTTTAGTTTCTGCTGCTCAGTGACTCAAAGTGGTCCCTTCTATTCCTGCCAATGTGATGGGCCAAGTCCACAATTTAAATCAAAAGGATAAAGATGAAGCTCTAAATTTTCAGTGATTAGTAAAGGAAAGGGACAATTGAATCAATTCAGTGGTGGTGGTCATTTGCCCTCTATTATTTCTTATTCTGGAGAACAAAATGGCATCCTTTTCTGTCTATACACTGATCTGAATAAGCATAGATTTTGTGCCTGATCCAATGCCCATTGAAGTTAATGGAAAGACTTGTTGACCTTCAGGACAAGGCCCAAATGCCCACCCCAAGTACTGCTTTAATAAGAAAACCCACTTAGAATCCTTAGAAGGTTGGGGAGAACTTCCTGCCCTGCCCCCATGAGTCCTGCTGGTATAGTTATCAGTATAGGTCAACTGTGTGTAGCCACCTGTCATAACAGCTGACTTCATAATGTTATCTCAAAGCCACATAAAAAATGCCGGTTAAAGTCAAGATGCCCCTTTTCTGAAATAGTTGAGCCTCATGTGCAGTGCATCAGACACAGTCTTTCTAAGGAACAGCAGCAACTGATATTTTGGATCAGTGGCTCATTTCTTAGCGGATAGCCAATTTTGATTTGCACACCCTAGTGTCTCTGGGTCAGGTCTCTCATGCCCTCAGAACAATCATATGAACTGAAAGTTCCTCCTTCATTACAACAGGATATTTTGTGGTTACAGATAGTTTAACTTATATCTTTACTCTTGGGGGTTTCTTGAGATCCCCATCTTGTCCCTGAGGAGCTCAAGAATAAATAGTGTGTCAGCTGTTATGGGCTGCCCTCTTTATCACCTTGATGGTAAATGGGTTCCCTTGACATTCCAGATGATGCTGTCATGATAAAGTGGTTAAATCACTGACCCTACTCCTAATTCATTATTTATGCCATCAGAAACCATATGGAAGAAAGAATTAGTGGAAGTCTTGTCTCTGTGCCAGAAGATTCTGGGTTCAGTGCAATACTAGGAGACACGTTCTTCATTGATGTGCTACACTTTGAGCCAAATGTTAGATGAGGTCCCATCTGCCTATCTGCTGTAGCCTGGTTGTCCGTGTGAAATTTTATAGAAACCCTAGCATTGTTTGAAAAGTGCAGGTGGTTGGTATTTATTGTTTTAGGGATGGTTGAAAAATTTCAAAATGAAAAATTTTCCTGTTGGAACGTGGAGTTTCATTGAAATTGAAATTTTTCATTGGGAAAGGCAGATTTCAGTAGGATTTTCCACTGGGAAAAATCTAAACACAATGGTTTGTTTCTGTTTTTTCAACCAAATTGAAATGTTTCTTTTTGGGTCAAATGGATATCAATGTCTTTGTCTGCCTGAGCTCCTGCTGTGCCTCAGAGATTCACAGACTGTAAAACCAGAAGGGACCACTGTGATCATCTAGTCTGACCTCAGAGGAGTTGTAGTTGTGGGTCCCTTGTACCCCTATTCTCCCCTATTGCCCCTGCTGCCCAGCTGGACAATATCTCCCCTGCTATACCATCACTTTCTGCAGCACTTCTCCAGTGCATCAAACATTTTCTGAAGATTCTGTTGTGAATTTTTTTTTTTACTGACTATATGTTCTGATTTGGGATGAAAAGTATGAAAATATCAGCATTTCCCATGAGAAATAATTTATATTATGTATATTGCAGTTACTTTCAGAGATCACACTCAGGACTGAAGTCCCATTATGCCAGGCTCAGTACAAACACAGGAATACACAGATATTGCTAGAGAGAGATCACAATACAGAAAGACAAAAAACAGAGGAACGGTGAGGAAATGAGATACAACATATGAGAACCAGATTCAGATACTCTAACAGGATTGCTCTTAGAGTAAGATTCTATTCAGCAGCAGTGAAGCTAATAGAATCTGGCCCAAAGATTTCACGGTGATGACTGGCATTTATCATATCAGTTTTGTGTCCCTTTTCTTCCTTCAGATGTCCTCACTTTCTTATTTTATTCATATTAGAAAATCTTTAGAGTTTTTTTGTGGGGCACAGGGCATTAGGGCTTGAAGTGGGGTTTTATGGTGGGGAGAGAACACGGGTTAGAAGTAGGGGAGAGGAAAGGAGTTGAAGTAAGAAGGGAGATGATAAAGGGAGACTGAAACTGAGCTGGAGGGAGTTAGAAAGGGGAAAAAAAGGGATGAGAGAAGCAGAATGAGTATGGAGAGCAAGACTGGGGAAGCTGAATGGTAGCATGGTGAGAGAAAAGCAGGAGTAAGGGGGAGGCAACCAGCAATGACAATAGAAGAAAGGAGTAGTTTTCAAAAGTGCCCAAGAGATTTAGGAGCACAACTCTCAACTTCTAAATCCTTTAGTCACCTTAAAAATCTCCCCACAAAATCAGGAAAAACAATCCGGAATTTAATTGCTAGAAGAGGTTGCTTAAACTCTTCACAGCTAGTGTTGTATCAGGGGTGCTCAAGTCAGTACTAGAAGCTCAGTCTTGCCCCAGTGAAATCAATGGAAATGTGACTATGACTTCAACAGGAGCAGGAGCAGACTCTAGGTGGAGACCACCAAACTGACTTAAAATGAGAAAACACTCTCTCTTTTATTTTGACAAATCATGTTATACATTCCAACATCACAGAGTCTTGTAGAACTCCTTTCATGTCTAACTATGCAGCCAACAGAGAGGGTGACAAAGGCCTGACCTTTTCATGGAGATCATCTTTTTTGTTACACAAATCATGTTCGTGACAAACATACAGTGTTAGCTATCATGGTAGGACATATGGCACTGTACAGTTAAACTGGTAAAGTTGACTGATAAGTGGCCTGAGTGATCTCACTTACTCACTGTTTACATTGTTTTAACTCCACTGATTTCAGTGGATTTACTCCTGATTTGCACTAGTGTAAGTGAGCGGAGAAGCAGAAACTTTGTATTCCAAACATAAGGCTTAGTTCCCTTTTTTTAAAACAATGTTGTGATCTGATCAATATGCAGGTTTATCTGTCCGCTTGAAACAAGAGACAATCTATGTTATACAACTCATTTTAAGCAGCAAAAGGCCCTGGCTTAAAACAACAATTAGTAGAAGTAAGGGAACGTGCCTAATTTGTGGATATTGCCAGGCTGGTGTTTGGTATCAGACCAGGAAACTTGCAAAGCTGTCATTGAGAAAAATACGCTTTGGCTAGGAGCGGTAAAGCTTCGGTTTTGAATTTGGAACGATCTCGTATAGTCTTCGAGTGCTTCCACACATGCCCCATAGCTCCCTTGACAGTTCCTGGCACTTTCTGCATAACTCTGGGTGGAGCGGCTTATCGAAAGCTCTCCAGAGGGACAGGCAACAGACTGCATAGTACAAGCTCCTTGGCTCATCCCTGACTGCTTTGACAACAAACAAAGGATCACAACTGCACTGAGTTCATTTATACAACTTGGCAGTTGAACGGTGATGGGGAAAATGTTTTTGAAATTACATTTTAATTAAATTTTAGAAATCAAAGAGACAACACTCAAGGAGGAGTATGTAAGAGTATATTTAGAGATACAGTGAGGCATATTTTCAGCCATGCAGAGGCCTAACTTGTCTGTTTGTAGGTGACATTAGTCCTTGCATAAATCCAAGATACAACTAATCCAATTTGCATCTGCTATTGACCTAGAAGCCGAGAAAGGAAGTTGCAAATTAGGCCAGCAAAAAGGGAGGCCCCATCTGAAAAATTATCCCTTCATATATCTCCATTTTAGGTATAATCATAATGTATCTATGAATGATTCACATTCAGTTATCTTTCACTCATGCAGAAAGTGGCTTATTTATGTAGGGATGGGAGGTACTCTACTAAAGTATGAAAGAGTCACTCCAAACTGACTCAGGAGATATATATTTTTGACCCAATACTTCTCCAGACCATAAGAACAGTTTCCACATGGAGGTTAAGATAAAAAAAAGGAGCAAATTAACATCCATTAAATGTTTTTAAAAAAATAATTGCTATTCATCACCTCTTGTGGTTAGCACTGGATTAATTAACTCTGCCTATTTCATTTGCTCAGTCACACCTAATGTAGATGAGCACTTCCCGAAACATTAGTTATTTCTGCTGAGAAGATAAAAAATGTCTGAAGAAGTCTGAAGCTTATTTGTTTGATTTTTCTGCTTGAACTTGTTCTAAACAACATAAGATACCAACTTGTTAAACGATAGGGTTAGATTCTTCTCTCATTTACACCAACACAAATCCGGAATAGTTCATTACTCCAGACTTGACTTGGTATAAATGAGGACAGAATCTGATGCATAGATTTTGGATTTCTGTTAAGTCATTGTGCATTTAGCTTGGTTCTCAGCACAAAGTAAACTTGGGCTGGTTCCCACATTCTTAATGATGACGTGTAGGACGAGGTTCAGTACATCAGTTGTTGATTTGTCAATAACATAATTCTCCATGACAACCTCCCCAGAGGAGTGAGAAAAGTCAATAACATGAAGTTCACATCACCTTGGACAACTGATGGGAGACAAAACACAATAAAGAAGATAGACAGCATATACCATGATAAGGAATGATGTACCCATCAGACAGGAGAATTATAAAGAATCATTAAAATGACAAAATACAATGAGTCATTAAATGCTGATCTAATTATATAACATTTCAATGTAAATTAGGGGTTATAATCTAAGAGCTGTGAAAAAAACCCCACTTATCCAAACAATAAAAAGTAACGTATTTACATCCCTCTTCCTGGTTTCTTTCCCATCTATCTGCAGTGTATTTCTAGGATGCTGACCTTTCAGTCATTAGAGGCCTGATCCAAAGTCCATTGCAGTCAGTGGATAGACTTTCATTGATTTCAGTGGTCTTTTTTGCCCATGTGGCATAGAAATAGTGAATAAGTTTGACAGAGTTGATACTTTTTGTTTCCATTTGCACAATTATACTGGTTTTTTTTCAGTTGAGTAGATTAATTTCATTATTGTTTCACTGTGGAGCTTGCCTATTGCATTCTGTTTTCTTGTTTTGGGATCTGAGATATTAGATGTTACAGCAAGGGGTGCCAACGTAAGAATTTGAATAGTTAGATTTTACTTACAGAGTAACTGAAGACACTGGGTAAGTAGTGTGGTCTTGGATCCATTTCACCCACACTGTGTGCTTTATGCAGTGGGGCAGTGATTTTAGTTCTTTAATGAGAAAATCAGGGTGATTTTGTTTTTGCAAAATCAAACCCCAAAATGGGATAGTTTGGGTCTGGGTTCCATTTTATCTGAACCTTCTCATTTCAGGGATTCTGGATAAAAGGCTTTGATCCTTTTCTAATGTTGTCATTAATCATAGTTAATAGTTATGGACTTTATTATTTGGCTGTAGCTAAACCAACACCACTGACATAAACAATTTACTCCCAACTTGTTATTTTAAGTTGTAGTTTTTGCTATATTTTCACAGATTCATAGATTCCGAGGCCAGAAGCGATCAGCTCATTTGACCTCCTGTATAACACGGGCAATAGAACTCCCCCAAAGTATAGCACATGTTTTAGAAAAACATCTAATCTTGGTTTAAAAATTGACAGTGATAGAGAATCTACCAGAACCTTTGGTATAGTGTTCCAGTGGTGAGTTACCTTCACTGTTAAAAATGTATGCCTTATTTCCAGTCTGAATTTTTCTAGCTTCAACTTCCAGCCATTGGATCATGTTCTACCTTTCTCTGCTAGATTGAGGAGCTCATTGTCAAACATTTGTTCCCCATGTAGGTACTTATAGAGGGTGATCAGTCACCCTTCTCTTTGTTAAGCTAAATATATTGATCTCCGAGAATCTATCATTATAAGGTGGATATTCCTGTACATAATCTATCTACCAAATATTGATGTCATAGTAGCTGCCTATGGATTTATTGTTTGGTTGTGACATGAGAATAGATTCTTCTAGTTTAATTAAATGCACATTGATTGGCCCTTCTAGTTCTACGGGTTCCATTGTTTACATCTAGATGTGGCACTCTGAATTAGATGGGAAATGGGACTCAAAAGGCTGCTGACCAGTTCATAGGGATGATTTTTAAAAATGTCTTGTTTTCATGCAATTGGCCGTATTGTTCGCAGTCTGTGGTGTAGTTCCACATAAGTTCATGTCACTATGTTGTTCTCACCAATTTATTATTCATCTGCCATGGTTAAAATATTTATAGCCAGTAAGGTCTGTTTTTTCCTTAGCATCCATGGTGCTGATGCATAACAGTAACTTGGGCATCTGTCACAGCAGACATGGTTGGTGGTTATGGCGGTTGTTCCATCACCAGTGACCCAAACATCTCCCTCGATGGTCTAATTATGAAACAAAGCTGACCTGCAGCACGTTTACGGCATTCTGTCTGTGGCCTTTTTTTCCAGTGTATTCTTTCACTTACAAGCCTTCTGACCAATTAACAACAGTGGTGGCTTCTGCAGTACACCCCATGTTCCTCTCAAATAATCCTCTCTTATTCATTAGTCATTTTGGTTGTGAACTTTATCAAAGGGAGCTAGTTAAGGTTAAATGCTCAGATGGCACTATTTGACTAATGAGTCTCTTGAATCTGACTCCTATGCATTGTGCAAAGGTGTCTTTCAGATACTTGACTCCTTTCTTAGGCAAGCACTATCTGCTTCATTCACTTTGAATTATTTAATCGCATGCTGCTAACTCTTGGCCCAATCCAGCTCCCACTGAAATCAATGGAAAGACTCCTAGAGACTTCAGTGGGAGTTGCTGGTTCAAGCCCACTGAACGCTTCCTTTCTGTGCTGTTGCTTTAAGTTCCCCCAAGGTACTGCAAAGTTTCTCAGTGGTTTTTTCAAGTTTCAGGTTTTTGTACTGTCTAGGAAAGCTACCCCACTTGGTGATATTTGGGACTTGAATAATTGTGTTGATAACATGGGTGATCTTTTACCAAATGCTGAGAGAAATCACAAATATGTTGAAGTAAATGGAGTTGTACCAGAGATGAATTTGCCCCATGGCTTTCTCTCTTTATTAATTTGTTTTCATGCAATAAATTCTGTTTTAGAGTCTGAACCATAAGCAGTCATCTGGAGATCATTCCTTTGTTTTTGTTTTTTAATGTAATGTCATGAAATAGGGTTTCAATTTTTTAAAAAAATGCCAGTTGTAGTAAGTATTCATTGCAAATCCACCTTTGCTTGAAAATGGGTCTAGTTTTCCTCATCATTGCACACGTTTCTGAGTTAAATTATGCCCTTTTTTTCTTCTTCCAAAGAGTCCATTTCCGCTGAAAATAGCCCACTTTCAAGTGAAAATTTTATTTTTTCCCAATTTTTTCCTAGACATGGCAATGTCTAATTTTGCAGTGAAATTAGAGAATGCTTACATTCAGAGTGCTTTCAATATGGTGACAGTTTCACAAAGTCCTGTAGTTCGTGTGTCCCTAACGTCATATCCAGGTGCAGAAGTTTTCCAAGTATATGCTCATCTGACTGAAATCTGGTTGTGGGCTCTGTATAAATTGGGAAAATTAGATGTGTTATCTGTCAAGAGCCATGTTTAAAAACATGCTACCTGATCACGGTTAATGCTTTTAAAGGATTAACCACAACCAGTTAGCACATTTTTAAACATGGACGCTCTTGTCTACACTAGTGTTATGTCATGTTTACCAACTCACAAATTAAACTGTTAGTTTACACATTTTCTATCACTACTCATTTTCCCAGTTGAGAAAAAACCTTGGCTGATTAGGAATTGGCTGTGTTTAACACCTATTAAAACTGAGTGGATTGACATTTGACATTGGCAAGCTACACTCAGCATTCTTTGGCATGATTTCCAATAGTTTGGAACCATGGGCTGCTAGTCCTATTGAGAATTTTGCCCTTCTTTTGGCTCCTAGTTCTCCATCATTGTGTTTTATACTTTAAAACGTGCACGTAGAGATATGTTTGTCATTGCGTACGATGTCTCACATTTAAGCTCAGTCTCCACTCCCTAGTTAGGGTGACCAGATGTCCTGATTTTATAGGGACAGTCCTGATCTTTGGGTCTTTTTCCTATATAGGCTCCTATTAGCCTCCTTCCCATCACAATTTTTCACATTTGCTGTCTGGTCACCCTGTGACCAGTACATTGCTGTTGTGACGAATGCCCTTCTGAGCCCTCAGCATAATGAAAAAAGGAGAAATCAGAGTTATAGGCTACAGCCGTTACCTTGTGAGCAGTTAGATCTTGATTCAGCAAAGCACATTAGCAGATGCTTAATTTTAAAATGACGCTCAATAGGACTGCTCACATGTTTAAAGTTAATCATGTGCTGAAGTGCTTTGCTAAATAAGGATGGATTTATATGCTTAAAATTCAGCATGTGCTTAAGAGCCTTGCTGATTTGGGGCCTTAGCACACCCATCTTTGCTAAGAGAGAGAGAGATGACTGACTTGTTGATTTATTCTAATGCTGTATCAAGCATATCACCAGAAAAGAGTTGAGCAAAAGGAGGCCTTCCAGTGAATGTGATATTGGAGAAATGTCTAACATAAGTATATCAGTGAGATTAGCGACAAGCACCAAATATGCCCACATTTTCCACTGGACAACCTGCTAAAATACCAACACCTGGATAGAGACCTAAGACGTGTAAACATTTGTAGCAAGTCTCATGGGTGGTAGGGCTTTGCACTTTTGTGGTGTCTAATTCTCATCTAAGCAATTTGCTCCTGTCTAATGAAGAGGAGATGAGAATTGTATCATGATTTAGGGCTGGTCGAAGGGTGTGGGGGACAGATGCAGGAGAGTAGCAGTTCTGGCTCTCTCACTGCACAGCCTGTTTTATTAGATTAATGACCGTGGATTACTCTCATTTTTTGTCTCTCTCAGCAACTGTGAGTAATCGCCTCCAAAATCAGTTTGCTGCTGGCTAGCCAGCAAATAGATAATCAGATCTCCGTGTGTTAAATATGCACAGCTGTATGTCTGATATGGCCGATCCATCTGCAGGAGACACCAGCTGCTTTGCTCTAAGTAAGTGAGGAGCGGATCCATTAGAGAGACAGTCCACAGCACGATTAAGGAACAATCTTCGTTTTCATCATTTTTCTCTCACCCTCTCCTCCTCAAGTCTGGCATTTTCTCTCCCTTTCCATCTCTCCACTGGCTTCCATTAAACTCGATTTATGTTTTGAAGTACAGAAAACTTTTTTTTCCCCTCAAAGCAAGCTTGGTTTCCAGGTGGATTTTCCCTAAGCTCTTGCAATGCTAATTCTGACCTCCGAAGGCTGTGATTCAAAGGAGTTGGCTAGTCACCTAAGTCAGGAGGCTTTCCCACACCTTTCTTTTAGTGGCTGACACTTTCCCCCACTAACAAGCTGAGCAGCCTGATCCCCAACCCTCCTACTTTGAGCAACTCTATATCTGTCACTCTCTCCTACAGATGGGAGAGTGGAAAACCCAGTCTGTTCTGAACACACTCTCTTTGCTACTCCCTTAGCTAGCCACTAGGGGTGGGTCTGGAAACAGTCTAATGACAAAGAGTTTCAGAAGAAGGAGCCAAAGTGAGTCTCCTTAGTCCATGTTTAGTAGGGTGACCAGATGCCCTGATTTTATAGAGACAGTCCCGATATTTGGGGCTTTGTCTTATATAGGTGCCTATTACCCCCACCCCCATCCTGATTTTTCACACTTGCTGTCTGGTCACCCTAATGTTTAGGCACCAAAGTCAGTGGGGGCTGTTAGTTGCTCATGGTTTTGAAAATCAGGCTACAATGAATGACATTTAGATTTAGGAGCCTAACTACAGACTCCTGCACTTGGCCTCTGTATACAGGAGAAGACTGAGTTCTTTACTAACCCTTTGGGGGGGATCCACTGAGTTCACTAAAATACACTATAAACAAAGCAACTTATTGAATCTTTTGTGGACAGGGGTGGGGAATGAAATACACTTTTTTTTTTTCTGGAGGGGCTATTAATCTTTTACTTACAGCTTAAGTTGTATACAAGATTCCCAAATAAGTAATGTCATCACTGTTCTATTGACAGATGTCTGAATCCTTTAAACAATTATTTTATTATGTAAACTTTCCTGTCGCTGGAATCCTGTCAGTGCCATAAGAGAAGGGCTTTCTTTCCCAGGTGTAACTGTGCAAACATTATGGTTAGGGCACAAAGTCCAGCTTGGTTAGATTCTGTCATGTAAATATACGTGTCGTTAAATCAGACACAGCTTGTGTTCTATGAGACAACCCTATATATAAGCAGTTGCTGGAGATTCATGAGATAACCCCTTTGCTTTGTGGATTAGTGTGTAAAGATAGCCAGTTCCTCTAAAAGATAATTCATGGGAAAATGTTTGAATGAATAACAGTAATTAAACTATCTAGGCAAAAGCCGCTCTTGCACTTTTATATGCCTGGATTTTCATCAACATTTTGTGAGAAAACTTCTCTATTTTCCAAGTGACGGGATCTCCCCAGAATCAGTGAGTAAATCCTTCTAGAGTGGCATGTTACAGACAGTCATGCAGTATCTCCCTGGAAAAGAAGGAAATGCTAATGCTTTGGAACATAATGACATTCTGTAAATAAAACCATGGAGTTGGCAAAAGTATCATACAAGTCAACATGCTTCAGTTTGTTGCTAAATGAATTCAGGAATTAATCCCCCCACAATCACTCCTATGTTTTGGAAGTGTGACATTGTTAGCAATGTCTAAAACCACAACTGGTACTGAACAGCTTAACACAATAAACTGAAATGAATATAAACAATTGCCGAGGAAAGTAAATTAACTTTATCACAATCTTCTGGGAAATTCTGTTTGCTGTGACTGAAATATAGGAAACTGCCAAAGAAAATACAAAAACCAAACAACCCTGCCTCTTCCCCATCCCTCTGGAATCTACAGTGATTGGGGCATGTCTAAATATATATATATGTACTGGCAAGAACATACTAAAGTTTGTAATCCATTTTCTTTGTGGTTTTGAATTTGTATTGTATGAAACAATGCGCCTATTTCTGATCTCACACCATTTTTAGATGAGTGTGACTCTATTCATGTTAGTGAGTAACTCCTGATTTGCATCAATGTAAATGAGACCAGAATCCAGCCTATATAGAGAGAGGAGTCTGAACCAAAACTCTTTATCCAAACACCTGAGAACTCTGGGAAAGTTCACCTCAGAATCCAAACTGTGTCTCTGTAAGGAGCAGAACCAAAAGTCAGGATGTAAACAGATTTGAAGACATTTAGGACTACATTTGTAAAGATATTTTAGGCACCTAAAGATGCCAACAGGTGCCTAGTGGAATTTTCAGATCACCTAAGCACCAAATGTTCATTGACTTCAATCTGTAGGCAATTTTGAAAATTGCACTAGGCAGCTATCTACATCTTTAGGCACTATTATTATTACTGTGGTGCCTAAATCATGGAGCAGGATGTCACTGTGCTAAGTGCTGCACAAACACAGAGCACCTTTACAAGTCCTGTTGCTTTACAACTCTGGTCCTTTTCCCTCAGAGTTGAATTCTGTATATTGGGCCCACCCCTAGTTTAAAGCAGTACGGTAGCTCCCATAAAACATACCAGCTATTAGTGAATTTTGATGATCACAATTGTGTGAATGTCATTTTGTGGCTTATTCACCCTTCAGTGGCCAAGATTGTGCACCTAAATTGGGTAGTTGCACGCAAATATGCCTACTTGTACATCTAACTGGTCATTTAGAAATGTAATTGTATGCACACAATCATTGGTAACTGAATGTACAAAAGAAGGGTCTTATTCAAAGGCCAGTGAAGCCACAAGGAGTGTTTCCAATGACTTCAATGAACATGTCTCTAGCCCTAAGTGTGCAGTTGTGCATTCATGTAACAGGATGACTTGCCCTCGGGTTGCAGAGTGTGGGGCCAAGCCAACCCTGATTTCCGAATGAGCCCCACCTGAGAGCAGTTGGGCAATTTCTTATACAGAGCAGGTGGCTGCAGTAAGGAGGCAGCTCAGGAGGCTGTAGTGAGGCTGGAGAGTGAGAGAGATGGCTGCGGGGAAGACCCTGCGATTAGGGGAATTGCTCCAGCTGGGAAAGTATCCTGGGAAGGCAGGAAGAACTCTGACCTGACCAGGGGAGTTTGGGCTGTACCCAGCTGAAGAGTGGAGGGAAGACTTTAGTGTTTAGTTTTGAACTTTAAGTTAATAAACCAGAGCCTATTATGATGGGACTGGAAAAACCAGGTGTGGAATTTATTTGGGGATTCAGGAAGGGACGCTGAGGTGAGGGGCTGTGTTCAGGGCTTCCCTGAGCCTACCGGAGGGCACTCAGAGGTAGCCACTCAACAATTCAGAAAGCCAAGCTTCTCCTGTTCTTCACTGGGATTTCAGTTAAAAGATAGATGCAGGGGCTATGACCAGAGAGAGAACTGTCTCAAGTGGAAGAACTGGAAGTTGCAGAATACCTTTCAAAGTGAAGAACCCCTGACAATAGATGTGTGAAATGTTTGCAAGAAGCCAGAAACCACATGAAACTGGTCTGGTCTTGGGTTTTAAAAACTTTGAATTTCAGCCAATATGCATTCAGAAGTTTGTTCAGTGTACAAGGCAAAGTTTTTAGGGTGGAATTTTCAAAAGCACAAGTCCTGTTGCTTTCCAAATCTCATTGTGCTTCCGTGGGATTTCTGCTTCTACTTCCTTCTGGCACTTCTTAAAATCCCTGCCTTTGTGGATCCATCACAAAGATAGAGAAGCTTCCTTCCATCCAGATTTCAGTTCAGGTTTTAAAAACCTTTGTATTTGGCAAGCTTTCAAATCCGGTGTTCTGTTGTGAGCCAATCTCTAACTGCGACCACGGGCCAGACTCTGCTGTCTGTGTAAATCTAGAGTTATGTCTTTTAAGTAAATGCAATTACACTGGTGTAACTGAAATCTGAATCTTGCCTTAGAGGCTGGTAAACCATGGGAGAATCTAAATGCAGATACTGACATGCCGAAATTCCACGGACGGTGTTCCTGATGTATATTTGCAGCCCAGCTGGTCTTCTCATAGTAATTCCATGCTCATTTCTTGTCCAATTTTACAGGCTCAAGAAGTTTGGTCAGTTTATATAATGTTCACATAAGCATGTTAGCACTGGGGTGGGTGGTCCATCTGAACCATTTTTTAGTGAAGTTTACCCATTACCAGCAATTACAATATTAGTGTGACGTGACCCAGTATATAAAGAAAGATGCACGATCAAGGAGATGCTTCTTCAGTCTCTTCCCTTACATGTCTGTACAAATCTCACACCCTTACTGAGATCCTCCCTCCCACATGTTTACTCTCATGATTATAAATGCACAGTCATTTAAACTAAAATGAACAAACGGTGTTCATCATGGCATGGTGACTTTCGGGGAACGCGGTTGTGCTATTGGAGGTTCTTTAATGAAGAATGACATTTTGCATACAAGGTAGAACTGTGACTTTTCCCATTGCCTGCTCCAGTGCTCTCTTCTCCTTGCACCACCTTTGGACACATCACAAAATGAGCTTCCAGAATTAAACAAATTGCAAAATCCTAACGCTGACTTAGGAAGTTTGTGATTGTGTAATGTTGTATTACATTTTCTGAAAAATCCACAATACAATAAACGCAGCTCTTTAAAATAAAGGGCCAAACCTGGGATTCTTTGGACTCCCTTCAGATGGGTGAACTTTAATGCCACAGAAACAATACTGACTCTACAGCTGTGTTCTATCTTCCCAGGTTATTCCTGCCAGTCTGTCTGAAATAAAGACAGAGCCAGGAGCAGGAATAATCTGCGTAGAATGAACATAAGAATGGCCATACTGGGTCAGACCAAAGGTCCCTCTAGCTCACTATCCTGTCTTCCAACAGTGGCCAATGCCCAATGCCCCAAAGGGAATGAACAAAACAAGTAATCATCAAGAGATCCATGCCCTGTCGCCCATTCCCAGCTTTTGGCAAACAGAGCCTGGATGAGGACATGGGGGCACTGTAGCTGCATCAGGACACACATTCTTATGGATCTGACCCTAAACCCACTTAATTCTTTCCATTGCCTTAAGTGGCCCAGAATATGCATTCCGTATCTTCTCACCCATACACCCAACCTAGAATGCCCTTCCTCCATAGTTCCAGCCACAGAGCACTTGTGCAGGGCCTACAGAACAGCCTTTTGGCAGTGAGAAACCAAAACAGAAGTGGAACATTTCGAACCCTGGTTCTTCCCCTCCAGCACACAGAATATCTTTCAGTAGTGATCCATGCAAACTCAAAATGGCTCATGCGATCACATGCTGACAGTCAATTATTTTATATATATATATATATATAGAATCCACACTGGGGGGAGAAGAAGGTTCTATAATCTGCATCTTTTATGAGATGCCCATCATCTCAGTGCTTTTTAAATGGGGAACACAAACATGAGCCTGCCATATTTTAAGTAAGTATGGGAAAACAAAAAAAGAGGAAGAAATAAAATGCAATCCAACAGAGCTAAGATTTAGGCTGACATCACTTTCCATATAATTGTGATGCCAACAGATCCTCGCTAAACACACCAGCATTGTTAAAATGATTTATGGCCTGAATAGCTGAATGTAAAATATTATCAATAGATGTGTCGTCATTGATCTTTCCTCGTCTAGCAGCTGAAGGATTAGAGGTGGGAGATGATTTCCAACAAACAGTTCTTGATAGGAATCCAAAGGAAACAATGTGCAGGGACAGACAGCTGACAAATTCAGTATGGAGCCATTAAAACGTATGATGAATTTGCCAGGACGGTATATATTTGTGCAAGAGGTGAGCTCAGATCTGCCACACATTTGTCAGCTGTGACACAGTGTGTTCAGGCCTGGCATGAATAATGCCTAGCTATTTACAGGCTTTGTCTAGCAAAAGCTCTATCAGTCACTCCAGGGTTATTTACAAAGAAATGTGTCTATCAGTTACAAGGACATGACTTTGCCACTAAAAGATAACAAAAGAGGAAATCAGCCAGTGGCCGCCCAGTGAAAGATGCATCTTCTCCAGAGTAGCTCTGAACTGGAATGAATCAGATGGACTGCAATAGGCCCTCCTGGCAGAATGCCTGGCATGAGCTGCAATAGTACATTTATCCACGCTGATTAGATTAGAAATTATTAATAGGGGTCTATGGAGTAGAGCAAAGGGTCATTTAGAGTTTAATTCTGTTCTCAGATAACTTCATTTCAGCTGATGGGATTGTTATTGTAGGGGTTTTATATGTTTATAGGAAACAATATACTCAATAATGAAGTCATGCATCCTTCTGCAAAGCTAGGAGAGCTATTGTGTAGCTGGATTGAAGTCTTCACAATTGTGTTAATTAAGTAATAGTGATTTGACTTTGTCTCCTCATAAAATACATTTAAGAAGTGTCTAAAAGCTCCTGAGAATGTGTCCTCTCAATATAAATATATAGTAGAACAAGCACGAAATGAAAGCAGTCTTGGATTGAGTAAACTGGATAGCTGACATGAAGCTTTTACTTAAGAAAAACAGTGTCTTGGACTGCAGACACAGCTTCCTGCTACATTAATATAAATGTCTTATTGGTTGAGCATTAAATGTGGTAGTTCTTTTTTCCTTGTACTCAATCCTGATGACTGTGGAAGGCAAGAATATAGAATTTTATATGTATGGCATATTTTAAACTCATAGTTATTTTGTTCTCTCTCTCGGACACAGTAGGAAGTCAGAGTGCAGGGCAATTACATCCAAGGCCAACTTTGTCCAACTTGGGAGCCTAAAGTTAGAGTCTGGAATCCATATTTAGGACACTAAATAGAAGTGGCCTAGTTTTCAGAGTTGCTGAGTAAAATAAGGCAGACAATTATTTTGCTCCATGCAAACAAATCGGACAAAATTGAAAAATGTTCACATTCATCAACATTTTTTTTTGAAAATTTTCATTTTTTTGCCAAATTTGTTTTTTGTCCACTGAAAGCCAAAACAATTTAAAACTGGGATTATTATTATTAGTATTAGTATTATTGGTTGCCAAAACCAGAAAAAATTTAAGATCAGGGATTTTATGCCAAATTTGCTCTAAACATTTCTGTTTCCTCAAAATGACATTTTATATTAGAAAAATGTTTAGGTGGAAAACTTTTGACCAGCTCTAGTGCTGAGCAAACTTCAGTTCTTCTTGTTGTTGCTTAAAGAGTGAGATCTGTGGGAGGTCAGAGCCTTTGAAAATCAAGCCATTTTTAATTAGATGCCCCGAAACAGAGTTAGGTGTCTTATTTCAGGTACCTGTGCTTGAAATTTTTGGCCAGAATTTTGTTCTGCTGTGCGGCTGTTTCACTGATTTTGCAAAATGAATCACACTATTACTGATAATACAGTTACAGCTATGTCATTATTTCTGTTATTAACCCTTAATTATAAAGGGCTGATACTGAGGCCATCCCAACCTCCTGAAAATTGAAATGTCTCTTTTCAAGTAGTAGGGAGTAAGATCCTAGAAGGTGTAAATCAGCTTCTTGCCATTAACATCAATGGACTTACATTAACACACACCAGCTGAGAATCTGGCCAAGATTCTCCAAAAGAAATGGGAAGAACATTACTGATTTGAAATCCAATGTACACAAAAGTAAGCATCGAATGTAAAACTGTACAATATAAACTCTTCAGTACAGGGATCTTTTTCTGTTGTGTGTGTGTTCAATTAGAACCTAGCAAAATGGGTCCGATCCCTCATTAAGGCCCCTTGATGCCATCACAATGTAAATTATAAATAACAATCAGACACTTTTTTTGTCCCCTGCTAATATTCAAAAGCAAGTATAGTACCCTTGTTTGCATCTTGGTTTCTAATATGGACTGGCACAGTTAGCTATTTTGAAAGAAACAGATGGTTAATTTGAGGATGATGCTGGAGGAAGAGGAGGTCATCAATGGACAAGTTCATTTCATTTCCAAAACCGACCACAGTAATGGATTTTCAACAGAAGGCCTTTTAGCTTATTGACTTTCTGAGCATGCGTGGCAACCTCATTGATAGTGACAGACTGTAAGTGCTCCGAAGGAGCTATCATAGTCAATTGTGTCAATGATATGTGAGCTCAGTAAGATTTACTGTACATGATAGATAGAATTGCTCAAAGGAGTTCTTACAGCCTGTTTTTAGCATAAATTTTGACCCAAAACCTTCAGTATATTTATGGGCATGATTCACTTGCTGAAGTCAATAATCCTCAAGTTTACAATTTCCTAATTATGTATTGAACTAATCCATGATTTTGAGTGTTCATAAATACCTGTTTACAAGATGGGCCACAGCATGTCCAGTGCAGCCAGTCCCGTGTCATACTCTTTTACAAGGAACATTCTTTTTTTGCACCATTCAGAAAACAAAGGAAATACATCTAAAATACTGTTAATGCTGTGACTGCAACTGAGAAAAGGCCATTTACAATTAGGGCTGATACGCTATTATGATTTTTAATGTCTCTCTAACTAAAGTCAGGGAAATGACTCAACAAGGAAAAGATGCAGGTATTAAAAAAATTATGTATTTTGTGTTGCTCCAGCATCCATTTTCAGTAGGGGTGGAAATGGGCAATGACAGTACAGCTTAGTGGAGGTGCTGAGAGCCATTGAACCAAACTGTAAACCCTGTATGTGATGGAAATCACTTCAAGCTGAAGGTGAGCAGCAACAAGCACCTTGTTGGATTGGATCCTTAGGACTGGATTCAAAGCCTACTGAAGTGAATAGGAATCTTTCTTTGATGGGCCATGGATCAGGTCCTTAGCGATCGGAGCTGCCATGGGAGTTGAGCTGTGTGGAAAAATTCCCTGGCTGGCCAGAAAACATTGGATAAGCCATTTTATTGCAATTGTACCCAATACAATGTTTGGCTGGTTCCCTTCCGTTTTTCATTTGCTCTAAAAGGTCCTGTTTTGTACAGTTTTTATTTTTTATCTAAGACATATTTATGAAAGTAATCATAAAAAATGCTTAGCATTTATAAGGTACTCAAGTACTTTTAGGTTGGAATTTTCACTGGGATTGTGGCCAGGGAGGACTCTGTCCTACCTACTTTCTAGCCCACACATGGCTTGGAGACCTGCTTCTGGTAAGACACCTCATGGGGTTTATTTACAGTGTTGTTTTCCACCACATTTACAGACTATTCAGCCATATATCAACAGGATCATGGAGCCCTAAGCTCCTGGGCCAAAGAAGGAGGTGGAGCAACTCTGGCTGCCCCCTCTCCCTTTTGCACCAGCAGGGCTAATGAATTAATTAGCCTTTTATTCCCTCTGCCCAGTCCCAATCTATCAGTGTTCCTAGTCAGATGGGGTCTAGAGAAACTTATTGGAGTTGCAGTGATCAGAGTGCTGGCTCGGTTGCTGTTCCCAGCACTCTGAACACCTAACTCCTTTGGGCTCCTTGGAAAAATCTCAGCCAAGGGTGAAAGTAACACAGACTTACCGGTACGGGGGCCTGTCTCTGGGCCCCCAGAAGGGGAAGGGCCTCAGGTGGAAGGGATGGGACTGGGAGCAGGTGAGCCTCCTCCAGCCAGCCCATCCACACTGCCCAGCCTGTGCCATCAGGGGCTCTGGTGGCAATTTAAAAGGGCCTGGGGCTCCGGCAGTTGATTCTGCACTGGCTTGTGCAGCCATGGAGACAGGCCCCTTTAAATCAGCAGGCCCCAGGGCAGCTGTTCATGGGAGGGGCAAAAGGGGCGGCGACATTAGGAAGGGTCCTTAAAGTGCCACTGCAGCAGTGCTTTAACGTCAGTTGCATATGAGCTGGTACTAGTGGCCACTTCTTACCAGTATGCCATACTGGCCCATGCCGGTCTGCTTTCACCCCTGACTTCAGCCCTAATCCATCAATATCCAAGGGCTCAGGCATGGCTAAAACTCATTATCCCTCTTTCATAGATATAAAACTAAGGCACAGAAGATGAAGTAACTTGCCCAGCATCTCATGAGAAGAAAGTGGAACAGAGTCTCAGATATCTGACTAAGAGTCCTGTGACCTATCTCCTGATTTGGAAAGGCATTTATGTTGTGTTATATCATGTTATATTGTGCATCTGGGCACGTCATCAGCAGTAGGGATTGAATCTGAGATGTTTCCTCTTAAAGCATGAGCCTCTACTGCTTGAGCTAAAAGATCTACCTCATCCCATTGACTTCAATGAAATGAACTGCTATGTCTAGAGCACAAGGCTGTGTATTGGTTGGTTAGATGGAGGGGTTGCATTTTGAAACCCACTTGATATTGTGGGTTTTGTTTTTTAATTAAATATAACAACTTTCTGATAAAAAAGATCACTCTGAAGTGGCCACTCGTTCCTCAGACCAATAATTTTAACATTTCTCTGCAGCTGAGTTCATGTGTCTGCTTCTAAACATTTTCTTCTGTGTACAGGCATTGCTGTAAATAATAATGTTTCAAATACTACAGCTCCCAGTCATTTTAAATACAGTCCTGGAGTAGGGATAAACATAAAGCTGTCTGCCCTAATACAATAAAGAAGGTGTAAAGCTATGAACAAAAGCCAAACCAGGAAACCCTGCCACCTTAAGGCACCATAAATGGAGAGCAATAAATCAAACCAAAACACATATTTCATTGTGAACCGAACACCACAAAGTCTGATGTTTCTACAAGCAAGTCACAAATATCATTTTACCTTCAAAAAACAACAGCATTTAAAAGCTTCAGTAGAAACTGTTCATAAAGGAGCAAATTAATGATGGGCATGACTAGTATGATGGAATTTTGTGGGTCCTGCTATGTGGGGCTCATATGCCAAACATCAACCCACACTTTTAAAGTGGCACTACCCCTTCCATTGCTATCCCAGTGGTAATAAGTACAGTAACTATGTTAGAGCTACATTCGGTTGCCAGTCATGACCCAATTCTGCAGCAGCTACACAAGCAAATATACTATCAGACCCTGCTGATCTTATTGCTGTTTGGTCTCCTTGTTTCATTTTGCTTGACAATAGTGTATCTATAGCTTAGTTCTTTTACCATCTTTGAAACTTTTCTTTGGTACACAAGACCAAGGATCTTTTTACTGACCACATTCTATCCCACCAAGGGCTCCATTAGCAACTTGCCAGACAACCAAAGCTTACATTTGAGGAAGAAGATTACAGCTGCTTTCATCTTCAGTATACAGGTAGGGCCCATGGCCACTAATGCTCTCTACACCGCCCCTTCTTTATAATAGTAATTCTTTTTACATCTCAAAGCTCTCCCAACATTTTATCACAAGGGTTAAGTATGATCTCCTTTGGAGACAGGGAAACTAAGGTGCATGGAAGATAAATGACTCACCCACGTTTGCAGAGAAAGTGATTGGGAAGAGAATTCAGGTCTCCTGATTGCCAGTAGCCTGCTCTAGCCATTGCAATGCTTTCTCTCCACAGTGCATACTTAGAGTGCCATGAGCCAAGCTGCTCTTTCGGAACCCATCTATACTGGGTGAAACTGAAGCTCGAGAAAATAAACTGGACTTCTATTTGACCTTCTATCTATCCATAAAGCCTGATTCCGCACTGGCTTGTGCAGCCATGGAGACAGCAACATGAGTGAGGGGAGAGATTTGGTAGCATTTCAGACTCACTTTGCACTCAAGGGCCAGAGGAGAGTCAGGCCCATGGAATACAAAGACATGGGAAGGGTAAACAAGGAAATAAGGGCAAACTGAGGGAGAGAGCAATGTGAAGGGTAAGGAAAGAGAGCTGAGCCAGAAGTGAGGGAAGTGAGGGAGGCGAGGGTCAAGAATGAGCATGAAGAGAAAGAGGGAAGCAAACAGAAATCTATTGTGTGTGTATGGTACATTTTTGTGAGGGGAAGGCGAGAGCTTGTTGGAAGCTAAGCATTGAGGCTATTGTTCCTGCAGTATGTCTTGAGCAAGAAGAATCCTGTTTGTTTTAAAAAGATCCTTACCACAAACAGGCAAACAATGTCTGTAAGAATGTTTTAATGGGGTTTCCGTGTCCGATAGGAACATGTAAGAAAATGGGGTCTAGGGTTATTGCTGCATGACTGCTGGTGTTAAGTTAAAAGTCGCTTCAGGTACTACATCTGCCGCTGAGGGCACATTTTTATTAGTGCGGCAAATATGGATGTTAAGGGAGAAATCGTGCTGTTCTCAACCAAAACACATAAGAAAGAAAGAAAGAGAGAAAGAAAGAAAGAAAATAAATCACAGGCCAGGCCCCTGTCATGCTAGGTTGGTACGAGCTCTATACACTCAGGAGCTCTGAGGAAGCTCAGAAGGAAAATAAGCAAAATTTTAGCCAAAAGAATAGTTGAAAGCAACTAACAAAAACTGTAAAAAGCAAAACTCTAAAACTGTCACTTTAATTGAAAGAGAATCTGTTCTAGTTTATATAGATACCATAATTATGTGAAGATATGTATGTGATGAGTTAGATCAGGCCTGCACAATTCAGAAAGCAGCGAGGGCCATATTACTGCAAAAAAACCAGCTGCAGGCCGAAAAGCCCCGCCTCCCATCCGCTTCTCCCCACCCCACTGCTTGGCTTGCCCCCCACCTACTAGCTGCCCGCGGGCCGCACAGTGAGCCCACGTGGGCCACATGTGGCCCCCGGGCCGCATGTTGTGCAGGCCTGAGTTAGACAGATAGTTATATTAACCTTCATACTGCAGTATTTTTAAAACTTCCATGAGTAGCCACATTTTTTCATAGTTTGAATACCATACAGGAAAGGTATACTTCATGAGTTAGCAGGGGAGAATGCTAACTGACAGAGGGAAAGTAGCTATGAAATATATTATACCACAGCAGAACTCCAACAATAGTCCTACCTTGTAAAATTGCGGTAACATTCATTAGGAATCTCATCATATTAAGGTTGATTTAAACATGTAATAAGTCAATGAGATTATTCAAGTGCTTCGCATTAAGAATGTATGTAAATTTTTGCAGAACCAAGGCCAGGCACGTTGCATGGAGTCGATGTGTATTTATGAAATCAGTGAGAATACTGCCATGGGCAGGATGAGTTCCCCTTAGCCCTGTGCGATCAATGTAAAATAGGCCTGGCCTTGCTAGGATTGCGTAGAAAACAGCAAATGTAAATGTTTCTCAAATGTAAGGACAGCTAGGAAGAAATAATTGCTTAAATACATTTTTTTCTTCATAATAAAATGTGTGTGTGTGTGGTGGGGGGTGGGAAAGTTCTGAGTTGTATGAGTCCTTCCTTATCCATTAAAAGAGGATTTAAAATCCACTGCATCCTTATCGAGGGCTGATGTTAAAAAAGCAGGGCACTTTCTTTCCAAAACTGATTGCTATGTCAAAATCTAACCTTGAATTACATGCTCCCAGTGTTAAAGCAAAACACGAGCCTTTGTGACTTTTAAATCCAGGATATGTTTGTAAAACCAATTCCCATCTGCAGATAGGCCAGCAATAATTCAGCAGGTCTAATCTTGCATTACTTAATGTATAAAAAAATAGGATGTTTTTCTCACTTTCTCTCAAACACACACACAGAAAAGATGTTTTCTGTCCTTATGGCAACAAAACTAGTTTCCATCGAGCCAATTAATGACTGGGAGGTAATGTTCAGTGTGTATACCAGTGGCTGCCAGCTGACTGGCAAGCTGGAGGCATTGCCTAGATCTTAGCACAAGTCATCAGGTGGCAAATTCACCAAGGAGTCTACCAGCTGTTTAACTTCATTACAATTTATCATTATGTCTGCCTTCTTCTTTATTTCTACATTTAATCACCTAATATCATTTTTATCTGCTTGTCAAAATGAGGGAGAGAGCGGTGGGGAATTCATTTCATGTCTACACAAAGCATATCTATTTTGGTAAAACATTACGGCAAGTTTATATTCTCCCTGCTTTGAAAAATAAGATACAACTGAACTAATTAAGGCTTAAGTAGGGTCCAAAACACATCCAATTAGTATTAGCTCTTACACATTAAACCAGGGTAGCAGTCTTCAGTGCAATATACTGTGCTGAGTCGTTTAAGTGCATAATGCAAAAGATCACTGATATAGCAGAGGTGGCTTGTACTTGAGAAATTGCTCAAGAAAATCTCTTCCATTTTTGTCAGTCTCACAAGTTCTGTCACATCTTCTCAGACAATTGAGCACAAGTTCCACAGGCGTCTTGCGTTGTTTGATCACACATCAAGACAAATAGCTCTTTGTACCTTAGAACGTGGCCACCAAAAATAGGGGGGAAAACCCATATTCGCATTCCTTAGGCTCTAGCCCAGGGGTTCCCAAACTTCATTGCACCACCACCCCCTTCTGACAACAAAATTTATGACAGGACCCCCGTAGTGGGGGGACTGAAGCCCAAGCCGCAGTGCGCTAGGCCAGGGGAGCCAAAGATGAAGCCCAATGGCTTCAGTCCCAGGCAGGGGGGCCTAAAACCTTAGCCTCACCGCCCAGGGCTGAAGCCCTCAGCCTTGGGCTTTGGCTATGGCCATGGCCATGGGCCTCAACAAGTCTAAGTCAGTCATGGCAACCCTATTAAAATGGGGGTCACAACCACTTTGGGGTCCTGACCCACAGTTTGAGAACCACTGCTCTAGCTCATTATGTTCTCACAAGAGATGGATGGTCTGACTACGGTGGTTAACTGTTAAATGATCTTTTTGCCTCACTGCTTAAGTAAGCCAATATTAGCAAGTCTGAAAATCCAAAAATCCAGCACATTAAAAGTTTTCCATATATACCATGCACCGCGGAGTCCATAAACAATTAATGTACATACATTTAACTAGTGAGAGATATTACCCACAAGGTACGGCCATCATTATGCACAAGGTAACTGTGAAATCATGCATCTGAAGAAGTGGGTATTCACCCACAAAAGCTTGTGCTCTGATATGTCTGTTAGTCTATAAGGTGCCACTGGACTCTTTGTTGCTTGTGAAATCCTTGTATCACAAAAGACTGTGCTGTGACTATGAGTATTGTGTAGCAAAAATGCCACATTCCAAAATCCGAGATGAAACATGCAGTATGAAAGGGTTATCGGATAGTTTGGAATGGAACAAGAAATGACATTAACACAGCAACAGATAACAGGATGATCTTAAAAGGACAGCATGGCAGAGTACTCAGAAAATTATTTCATAACATTAATTGAAAGGATTGTGCAACTTGCATGGTGGGAAGAGCATACTAATTATATTCTCTCCACTCTTCCCTGCTCCAGCCAATGTTATCGCCTCATCTAAGTGGCTGCAATTCAAAACCTTAACTCTGTCCAAGAAGATCTGCAAGAGTTTCCACAGGCAACTTCTATCCCCTCAGTGATATCTCCCCTCCAGGACTCTGAGAGACTGATGCTGTGTTGATTGTTCTCCAAATTATTGCATCTCTATAACTTGCTTTAGTATTGCAAAAACTCCATCTGCTCCTGACCTTCTCAGGTCTCTCAGTTGGCACTATTCCACCAGGCCATCCAAGTGGACGCTGTAACCTTTTAAAAAAATTTTGTTAATGTAGGTTAAAATCACAGATGCATTTTAGCTTTGATTTCTCTTTCAGAAATTCCTAATTACCCTATACATTGGAAAGGCTTGGCCTGGCTCAGAGCCATTCTGATGGATGTCATGTTGCTAAACAAGATGGGCTTAGAAATACGCCTGTGTGTTTTCTTTTTTAACTTCAAGCAAATACAAGCTGTAGATTAACATTTGGCTGACCCAATGTGAATTGCTAAATGTAATGTTTAGAACAATATAACACCCTGATACTCTGTGGTCCCCCACAATGGAACATGTTTTCAAACATCTCTCCAAGTTGTACAAATAGTGGGCACTACTACAACACAAGGGTGACCTACTGCTCAGCAGAATAACAGCATCCAAACACACCGCCAGCTGGCATGGCATTCTCGTTTCCAGTACAGTTATGTGGGTGAATAGCATGATGCTCATGTAGTTGATTAAAAATAATACTTTATAAATGATACCAAAGTTTTTATGATATACTGCCCAGAAAACATTTTGATGAACAATGAAGTCAATGCCAAAAACCATGTAAGCAAGCAATAGAGTCAAATCATGTGAGAGAAAATTAAATTTTCATGTATTGTAAATGAAAAATACATTAGGGACTCTCTCCAGTGACCTCCAGATTCTGTAATTTCTGGATTGGACCTTAAGAACTAAATCATGTAGCCACAATACCCAGTGACACATATATAGGTGGTATTGCCTTGGTATGGGCCTGCAACAGTAAACAAATGGAACTAGTTTTGGAGAACTGCTATTGACAGTAAAATTCTAATTTTACTCCAGCTCCCTGAACAGATGTACCTCAGAGTCCATAGACTGCAATACTTAACTGCAGCTACTCAGCTGTGACCTTCAGCCTCAGGCTCACTGCAATAAAATTTTCATGCAACCATATGGAAGAATATTTTAATAGAGATTTACTGTCAGTAACTGTCCCAAAGGAGCAAATAAGGAAGCTGTAACATATTGCGTACAGTAAATCAGGGGGACTTCAATGGAAAAATGAAACCTCCCTGAGGCAAGCATCTTTAAAATTACAGGCAACACTTTGTACAAATATGTGTATAAAGGACTAGATATGCACTCAGTTAAGCAGCTCAAAATGGTTTTGATTTGAACATATATTTATTAGAACTTATTTATTGTATTTTGTAATGGGCAATAGGGGGTTCATCTCGCTGGGCTTGCCCGCAACTGCTATGCAAGTCTGCGTCCACCTTACATAATGCAAAACAGAGGCAGGCTTAAGTGGAGAGACAGAGAGAGCTGGCTAGATCATTTCACATAGCCGGCTGCATTGCACTGCAAACACAGTTGCAGTGATGCTGTTTTGGTATCTCTCACCAGATCAGAGGATTTTGTGGGGAGCAGTTATTGCAATTCTGTTATTGCATCTCCCTGCAGCACAGTGGGACTGACAGTAGAGGGGTGGGGCTGGAATTCCAATTGGGACTATGAAGAGTCACAGCAGAAACTGGGGAACAAAAAAGCTGTAGCTTTAGAAACAGACCAGGCCTACTCTATGTGGAAGGGCCTGCCTGGATTATCACATGGGTGGACTGAAACCAATGAAGCTCTTCACAAGGGGCGAGGTGTGGCTATGTGAAGCTCTGTGCCAGGCCTAAAAGTGAAAATCCATTTCATCTTGCAACATTTTCATTACCACATTCTGAACTGTTATATTAAGGGCATTTCTACAGTCAGGTATTCATTTCTTGATGGTAAACACGACAAATTTTCCCTCCCCCTTACACATCTATGTTCTTCATTCCTCTAGCAAAGCTTATAACGCAATGGGGCAAAATGTGTCAGAAATAAACAGGTTAAACACAGAGAGGTAATACTGGGCTATCCTTCATAGCATATGGTATTAGGTGTAGTAAGATGAGGCCTTGAAACATAAACCCTTGTATCAGAGGCCCGATATGAGGCCTAAGGCCTGAGGTAAAGTAATGGTCAAGTATTGCTAACATAAAGCAAAGTTAAGATGTGAGCTAGAGGCAGGCCCTGCTCACGTAAGTTGGCAAGGAAAGGGCTGATGTTGCAAAAGGACACAGATCTAGATGAACCAGAAGACTGGTACATTCCATATAGATAACAAGGAACAGGCTGACTCATCCCAAAGACAGGGGGGAAAAGGGTAATATGATGGATAGAGTTGTTTTGCTCGAACCAACCTGTACAAGGTGAGAGGCGGCACCTTCCTACGTAGAGGGGATGCATCTCAATAAGTCAGGAGTGATGTGTAACTTGTTTGTACCTGTGTATAAGAATACGACCTTGGGGCAGTGTCTTTGGCCAGCCTAGGGGGCATTAGCGATCCTGCTTCTGACTGAGCTGAGTCCATTGTCAGGGGGCACAAATTCGTAGTATGTCCCGTAGAGTCTACGGGGAACTATCACTGTGCTTCGTTTGGCAATAAACCTGGCCCGGGTGCCTTCATACCTCACTAGAGTCTGTGGCCTTTGGGGGTTCTCTTGGATCTGCTGTGTCAGCAATCTGCAGAGCTGAGGCAGCACACAGAGGGAACAGACTCTAGTAAAGTATGAAGGCACCCGGGCCAGGTTTATTGCCAAACGAAGCACAGTGATAGTGCCCCGTAGACTCTACGGGACATACTAAAATGTTGTCAGTAGCTACTGGTGTGGTGCTCTGCTCTTGTTCGATGATGATATCAGTCGGCTGCGTGCATCCCCTCTATGTAGGAAGGTACATCCCCTCTACGTAGGAAGGTACATCTCCTCTACGTAGTAAGGTGCCGCCTCTCACCTTGTACAGGTTGGTTCGAGCAAAACAACTCTATCCGTCATATTACCCTTTTCCCCCCTGTCTTTAGGATGGGTCAGCCTGTTCCTTGTTATCTATATGGAATGTACCAGTCTTCTGGTTCATCTTAGATCTGTGTCCTTTTGCAACATCAGCCCTTTCCTTGCCAACTTACGTGAGCAGGGCCTGCCTCTAGCTCACATCTTAACTTTGCTTTATGTTAGCAATACTTGACCATTACTTTACCTCAGGCCTTAGGCCTCATATTGGGCCTCTGATACAAGGGTTTATGTTTCAGGGCCTCATCTTACTACATTAGGCATAAAGTAAAGGTCAGAATATCTGAAAACAAATAGACATGGGGATGTTGTATGTGCTAATTCATGATTTACATACTGCATAACAAAAGAAAAACACAGCAACACACAGAAAGTCAAAGTATCCAAATTCACTTACCAGCCCATCCCGCACAAGTCCATTTTGCTTAAATACATGTGGGTTGTCACATTTAACTAACAATGAAACAATTGTCAAATATGATTAATGTATCAAAAGAATTTCATTCATTAGATGCAATGGTTTTGGTTACCATGATAACCAGGTAACACAACAAATCCATGTGTGATCACGTTGCCAACAAACAAAAAAGGTCTTTTATAAGGCTGCAGATCAAAACCTGTGTGGAGCAAGTGTCATGTTACAAGGAGAAAGGAGATCACAGCTGTGAAAAGGAAAGGTGATGGGATTTTGTTTGCTTCTGGCTGCAGTTTCCTACAGAAGCTCAAATGACATCCATTTTATCATCTGGGGGCTGTTTTTGTTATTTCTGAATTTGTATCTATGACATTGTCATTTGCCTGAATTCAAAACTATAGATGGATCCAAAACCACATAACCCAAAATCCACATGTTCAGGAAATATATGGATCCAGATCTTGATCTGAACAGCACAGTGCTGATCCTTCTTTACTCTAAATAGGAACATATATGTTGAGGGCAAAGTAATACAGAGTAAATTCCTCTTAATCAGATGCACCAGTGAATGATTTGTTGGCCCAGCTGAAGCCCTGATTCTGAAAAGCATGTAAGCACCCTTGCTTAACTTTAACCACATTAGAAGTTCCATTGATTTGAATGGGACTACTCATGTGCTTAAACATGTACTGAAGTCCTTTGGCTAATTAGAGCCCAAGGGAAGAGTCCATTGTTAAAACCCTAACAGTTTAAACAAATTCAAAATAAAATTCAATTCCATATGGAATCTAAATATAAGAATAAAAGTGTTATTAGCTGAGTTTTATGTTTAAATCATCTTTAGCAGGCAAATGCTAGTGTGAATACACATTAGGGCCTAGACACCAACTCCTGCACCAGCAATATTCACATCATTACGTACCACCTAACCACAGGTGAATGCCTCCCTGTAAGCAACATTTTTTGCGAATACTGTCCCAATAAAGAAGCAGTCATTGGCATTCAGTATCACCTAGCTAAATCTGTTCCTGGGAGACATTCCAGTTAAATGGATTCCCTGATAAAACAATTCTTCAAGAAGTGGAATGTATACTATTACTGGTGCTGACTGAAATTTTTCCTTCTAAACATATTTTAGACCAAAATTTGCCTTTCCTCACGCCCCCTAAAAAAATGTTCATGGCAAAATGTATTTTTTAAAAAGCAGAGAATTTTTTAATAAAATACTCAAAACAAATACAAACAATTTTTGATTTTCACAAAACTAACATTTTCATTTTTCAAAACTGAAAACAAAACTATATTACTTTACATTTTTAGAATTATTGTTTATAGCCCTCTTCCCTCCCTCCCCCATTCCCTTTTTTTTCCCCCCAGTGGCAAAATGGAAAAAAGTAGGGAAATATAAAAAAAGAGGAGAGAAGGGAAAAAAGGGTATCAAACTAAAAAGAAATGTTTTCAGTGTTTTCACTGAAAAATTAGATGATTTCAAGGCAAATTACATTTTTTTCAAAAGTTTGTGCAAAATATACAATCTGTTTTCTGAAATATTCCTATATACAGGCAACATATCCCACTATTCAGATGAAGGCCATTTTTCACAAAATGTGAAATGAGTTGTTATCCAGAACCTGCTGGGCTCTTTTGAACATCTCACCCTTTTTCTGGGTTCTGAGTAGAGGTGGTCAAAAAATGCCATGCATGGACACTTAACTCTGCTAGCTGACAAACGGCAGACAATGCGACCACCCCACATCCTATTTGTCCCTCTTTATCCTCATCAGGGCATCATGCCCCTCATGAGAAGTAGGGAGAGAGCAATCCCTGCGCTCCTTGAACAGAGGGACTGCAATCCTTCTTGGCATTTAACCAGTTTGCACAAGAAGCAAACTCCATCCAACAGTGCATCCACCTAAAGGGTGAGGCAGGCAGTCCCAAGGAATTCAGTATACTCATGAGCCGTGTGTGACTCCCGCATTTGGGGAGCTTGGGCATGAGCGCCAGAAGTTCTCTAGAAGTAGGGGGCCACCGGCACCTGAACCAATGGCCCTTTCCTCTGGCCCACCCCCAACTCCACCATAGGCCCTGCTCCCGCTCAGCCCTCTCCCCGAACCCTTTCACCCACTGCTCACGCCTCTTGCTCCGTCCCCCCTGCCCTCCACTCATGCCTCTTTGCCTCCTCCCTTGAGGCCCCCTTTCCTACCACTCATGACTCTTTGCCCTCTCCCCTGACACCCCTTTGCCTGCCACTCATGACTCTTTGCCCCCTCCCCTGAGGTCCCTCCCACCTGCCGTTTGTGCCTCTTCACCCCCTCCCCTGCAGCCCCCTGCCTGCTGTCCATGCCTCCTTTCCCCTTCCCCCAAGACCTCCCAACCACCACTCACATAGCTTTGCCCCCTTCCCTTCCTACTCATGCCCCTTCCCCCCCACCACTTGTGGAACTTTGAGCAAGTCCAAATCGGATGGGGGGGGGACATTTGCTGCCCTCAGGTACTTCTAATTGCCTCCTGCTGCTTACCAGAATGCTCCAATGGGCTCTGGGCCAGGTGGAGGTGGCAGGGGATCCTCCTGGACATTGCCTGCCTGGCTTAGCTGGCACCGGCCCTCAGTACAGCATGGTGTCTTCCACACATTGAGTGATCCAGTCCTGCAGCTGCTTTGAAGGGATGAAACGTCGCACCCACTGCACAGATCATAATGCTGGTGTCTTATCTAGCCTTTCCACTTTTAAAAGTGATGGGGATAGGGCCCTGTTCCCCCCCCCCCATTTTGACACCCCCTAAATGAGTTGCTCCAGAGCCCAGCATCAGCACAGCAGGAGGAGGGGTCACAGAGGAAGAGCAGGATGTGGGAGCAGGGCCTGAGGGTGGGGCACTGATGGGGCCACGGGCCAAGTGCCCTTTCAGCAGACGTACTCCAAAGGCAGCAGGCCGGCGGCACATCAGTCATGACCATGACATAGGTCTCCCTCTGGCAACAGGATCCAATTATATAGATATAATGGGTGGTAGGTATAAGAGGGCAGGGGAGGCTAAGCCTCCCCAAACAGGATGCGGAGATATATTTTATATATGTATCTAATTTTATTTTGCTAATGTGAGCCCCAAATCTAGTTGAATTTGAGGAATCTAATTAAAGAAATCTTGAAAAGACACAAATTCCAATACCTCTAGATGAAACAGGGTGAAAGACTGTACACAAAAAGTCAGAATCAATGGGTCACTGTCAGACTCGGAGGATAAATCTAGTGGAGTCCCACAGGGGACTGTCCTGGATCTGATTCTAGTCGATTTTTTCATTAATGACTTGGATAACAGAGTGGAGAGTATGCTCATAACATTTGTAGATGACAGTGAGCTGGAAGGGGTTGCAAGGACAAGATTAGAATTGGTCTGAAATCAACAAGATGAAATTCAATAAGTGACGTAAGAAGGAAAAATCAACTGCACAAATATAAAATGGGGCATAACTAGCTAATCAGTAGTATTGCCAAAAAGGATCTGGGGGTTAGCATGGGTCACTAATTGAATATAAGCCAGCAATGTGATGCAGTTGCACAAAAGACTGTTATCATTCTGGAGTATATTAACAAGAGTATTGTACGGTTGGAACACTGTGCCCCATTTTGGGCACTGCACTTTAACTAAGATGTGGTTAAACTGGAGGAAGCCCAGAGGAGAGCAACAACACACACTTTGGAAAACCTCATCTATGAGGAAAGGTTAACATGCGCATGTTTAGTCTTGAAAAAAGAAGACTAATAAAGGATCTGAAACCAGTTAAGGGCTGTAATAAAAAAAGATGATGATGAATTGCTCTCCCAGTTCACTGAAGGAAGAACAAGAAGTAATGAACTTAATCTAGAGAAGGGAGATTTTGGATAGATATTAGGAAAAACTTTCAAACTATAAGAATAGTTAAGCCCTACAATAGATTACCAGGGGAATTTGTGGAATCTCCATCATTGGAGGTTTTTAAGAACAGGCTAGACAAACACCTGTCAAGGATGAGCTAGATCCTGCCTCAGTGCAGGGGGGTGAACTAGAGGACCTCTTGAGATCTCGTCCAGCCCTATGTCTCTATGATGTTATGATAATGTCTGAACAAGTCTATAAGGGATATTAAAGAAGTTTTGCTTTGGTAAGCCATCACTGACAAAGGTCTTTTGAGGGGATACAAATCTCTGAGTCTCTGAGCATTGCAAAGATTGGCTATACCTAGTTCAGTACCATTTAATCACCTGCAAGCATCCCAATTACCGAAAGCAGAATTACCATCCCAATTAAGCAGCAGTCCTTGCAACTCAATGTCATTAGGCTTAATTTGGTTCCTTGGGAAGCATCCTGATTAAGTTGATTACCTGATCAAGTGAAGGGTCCTGTATATGACGAGCCTGCTGCAGCACTGGCTTACACCAATTCTGCTAGCTGATTTGAGCGGCGTTGCAGCAGCACAGAAATGGAGTAATACCAGGGTGAATCAGGCCCATTGCACTTAGTGATCATGGATAAAGTTTGCAGAACAGCTTTTCTTTTTCTAATAGAAAGTTATTGGGTCAAAATCATCCCCAATGTCACTCCATTAATTTCCATGGGGTTACGATAGAGATGGATTTGGCCCATTTTCTTTAAACTAGGAATGGAAAAGCCAAGTGGGATCTTTGGCAAACTGTCAGAAGGATAAAGCCTGAAACTTTTTTTTAAAGAACCATATGGTTAATTTTTTTCAACGTCTTCTTGTCCCTGTGTTCTTCTTGGCTACAGTTGTGTCCAGGAGGAAAGGGTTAGGAATACATTTTTTGGACCCTTTTTTTCCTTTTTGATTTGTCCGTGACAGCTACAGTGTTTTTATCAGTGCTTGGAAGTGAATGTTTGGACTCCAAAAATCAAACATTTATGCAACAGCTGCTCACAGCCTTAACTGAGCCATTGAATTGCAGAACATGCCACTTCCCAGATCCTTTTCATAGGATGGATGGAGATGTGGCCCTACGGAAAATTAAGCCTATGGAATGATTCAAATGAATGGAGTTACTTCCGCTTTCATTAATCTTTTTTCATCCAGAAGATGTTGCTGAACTTGATGTTAATATAGTTTGTGGCAAGGAGATGGAGAATATGAAATTATGAGGTTGCTAAATTGGTAAATTCCATCAGGTTTTTTTGAAGCACAGCCATTTTTTCATTCTCTTTGGCTAGACCTGGGCTCTGAAATGCCATTGATCTGAATAGGATGGAAGGCTGCAGCTTTTTATCAAGGAAAACAAATATCAGCTGTTATACAACCATACAGTGTCTCTTGTGCCACTCTTTATCAGCACCTGGTTTAGGAGGCGTATCTAAGGCGATGAGGTCTTCTATATCCAGCTGCAGAAGAACTCTAGGGAAGGCATTGGCAGCCAGCACTAGTTAGAGCAGGTTGTTCTAATCTGCACTGGGAGACGGGCTAGCACAGAACAAGCCAAATTCTGAAAATGAGAACGAAATGTGTATTACAGCAGCTAAAGGATTTTTTTTAGACTTGTTTTTGCATAATCTCCCTCCTCCCCATTATACATTTCTAATATAAAGTTTTACGGCATAGTCTGCTTCATTGGGGGGCCCTGCGTGTTGACCAGGGCTGTCTTCATTGGCCTAGTGTGGGGTTGGTAGGGCAGGGCTTGAAGAATTGCAGGAGCCTGCAGCACACATCCTTCTTTCTCCTCAGCCAGTCCAGACTGAGCTGGACTGCATCCTTTTATCTTTCCCTTCCACCTGGAGCATGTGCAGCAGGGTCTCCTGGACACACAGTGCTTGGTCAGGCTCCATTGGCCCAGTGCAGGGTTGGTGCACCCCGTCACAGTTCTGAACAAGGACTCTATGTTGTGCTTTACTTTTAAGACCTATGGGATCAGATCCTGAAGGAGCCCATTATGGAACGAGGCTGATTTATACCAAGTGAGGATTGGGTCATTTTTTCTGAAATTGTGTGGTATATCTGTTTAAATCTTGTTATCTGAGCATGTTTAGGATGTTATTTTCCTTAACTTCAGAATCTGGCATGAAAGTACAATGCTCTGAATATTCACAGATGTGGAAAGGTTGCACACACATGTGCTTAGATGTGACAGCTGCAAGTGATTTAATTTGACCTTTCAGTGGGGTCAGGTAAAAGAGAGACAGGACTCTATGAGTTTCGACACCGTAAACTGTAAATAGTTTGGCTTAACTAGAGGTGGTCAAGTAATTTTCAGCAAATAATTTATCCAGTGACTTTTTCCTCTTTTTCTGTTCACAAAGAAGGGCCTGATACTGCTTCTACTGAAATCAATGGCAAAACTCCCATTCAATGGACCATGAACAGGCACCAATTGCCCACAACTACCTTACAGTGGTGTCAAATGTATTCTCGATTTCCATAATACTTGACTGCATATGGTGCTTGAACAATTCTTTGCAGGATTCGATATTCAAAATTTGAGCTATGTTGTTTAGTTTTGATTAGATAGATAGGCCTAAAGATATTGCTTCTATTCCTTGCTTGGAAGGATGTAGTTTTTGGATGAAGGCTTCTAGAAGAAGAATGCTCTTATGGAATACTCATTCAAAATGCGCTGTCTCTGAATAATCTCCAATATTTTCTTAGAATCCACTGATTCTGAAAATATTCTTTCCAGCAAATTTGTTCACTGGCTGATTCCCAGACTGTGAGCACAAGGAAGGTAAAAACATAATTGAATCAAACTAATTTAAAATTTGAATGTATAACCATTGTAAATTATTTACAGTGGCACTCTGATCTCATTCTTATACTTATGATGAGCTGGGCTTAAAAGCATCTTTTCAGACTTCACACCTTATTATTTTTTGAACAACATTTTACAACCATTAGTTTAAAAAAAGCATATTAAATCAAATATGATCTGTTACTAAAGTCAAGTGAAAATTATGCAGTACGTTACTAGTATGCAGAGCTCTAGAGTGAAACATTCATACTTTGCAGATAAAGATGGGGTTGAAGCATATTCCCCACATTTAGCACCTCCCTGTATTCTATGGGATTTGAATCCCCACATACAAACCTGTGCATACAGTTTATGCTTTCAGGTTGTATCCAGACCAAAATCAGCCTCTGTTCTGGATCCAAATCCAATGCAGACTTGCATGGCAGAATATGTTTTGGGAGGATTCCACCATTAAAGATAACAGAAATTTCATGGCAGTGCTGATCTCACAAAATTTCCATCATTCTGGGGTCAAAGTCTTGTAAAAATAACTCTTAAGAGTACCTGAACCCTAGTTTAGCACCAGTCCATCCTCAAAGCCAAATCCTGAACCCCAGTTAAAATCTATCCTCATGTGGGTGAGTAATAGTGCATGCTTGACCCATCTGAACTGCCATCTAGCCCTTACAATTGACAACAGTCAATAAACACCCTTCACAGAGCTGTAAAAAGAACAACAAATATGAATTTATGGGTGAGGATGAAGGAAATGAGCCCCTTCTTGTCCAAGGAAGGCTAAGCAAATTTTTAAGTTTTCTGGAACAATTCCATGCCCCTGAAAGTGCAGTGAATTCAGAACCAGAACTGTGTATGCTAAGTCTCCCAAGACCTAGACTAATGCCCTACATACTGGACCATCAGCAAAGAGGATTCAAAAGTCTCAGAACCCCAAAAAACATAATTTATTCTAAACCAAAGGAAATATATTGCTATACGGGCATTAGTACTAACTGCTGTCAATCATTTAAACTAGACAAATTATCACTATAAATGGAATCGTTACCAGCCATGGCCCCAAACCTGCAAACTGGTCACCCATGCCATTTCCCAGATCCTTTTCATGGAAGATGCCAAATTAGTTCCCATCTGCCAGTTGAATATCAGTTCCAGAGTTTTTAAAATTTTCCCCGGGTTTCAAAAGCAATTGTGAAAAAAAGCAAATATTATTCTGTGGTATATTAGTAGGAGTGTCATATATAAGATATGGGAGGTAATTCTTTCACTGTACTCAGCACTGGTGAGGCCTGCGACCAGTTTTGTGCATCACACTTTAAGAAAGATGTGGACAAACTGGAGAGTCCTGAGGACAAAAGGTTTAGAAAGACTAACCAATGTGGAAAGGGTAAAAAGTTGGAAATGTTTAGTCTTGAGAAAAGACTGAGGGAGCATGTGACAGGGTTGGACTCACCACCGCAGCTCCTCCTGCTGTCAGTCCTCCGGCAGTTGCCCCTAAATCCCTCTCTCCCCCTTCTGGTGTGGGGGGGTGTCATAAGTGTGAAGTAGCCTAGAATTATTGTTTACCTGTAAGGGGTTAAGCTAAAGGTAACCTGAGAGGTGGACAACTGACCAATGAGAAATTCCTCAGGAGACAAAGGATTTTAAGTTTCAGTTTCTCTCTGGGTCTCTCTCTGTTCACCTTGGCTACGGGATGAACACAGCCATGTCTTTCACTGTAATTATAAGATTCTATCAAGTACTGTAGTCAGTAAGTTTACCTTCTTTTTATCACTTGGAGGGTTCTCAGTGGTGAGTGTGGGCTGGGTGCTTCTTGATATTGTAAGCTTCAGCAGAGATATCAACTGTGGGAGAAAATTGCCTCGGGGGAGAGGTTTGGTTTCTGAATCCTTTTGTTGATTATGGTAGATGCTGCTCTATTGATGGTTATAAGGGATTTATTCCTTTCTTTTTTTTCTTTTATTAAAATCTTTCTTTTAAGAAGCTGACTGCTTGTTTTCCATTGTGTAAGGTCCTGGTTTTGGATTGGGCACGTCTCGCAGGATCAGGTGAGGTTTGGGTTTTTTATTCTCTCAAGCTTTCCAAGGAAGGAAAAAGTTTGGGGGGTTAGTGGAAAGGGAAAGAAGGGTCCCAAACTACCCTAGACCTAGTTTGGTGGTGGCAGCGTACCAGGTCCAGATACAGAAGAATTTGTGTTCTAGGGAAAAACATTTTAACCCAAGCTGGTAAAATAGGCTTGGGGGGGTTATTTCTTTTTTTCATGCGGGTCCCCACATCTGTACCCTAGAGTTCAGAGTGGGGAGGCAATCCTGACAGGGGGCTAACTGCAGTCTTTACACTGGCCTCAACGGCCTGCCACGACCCCCAAGTCCAGCCTCTTTTGTGTCAAGGGGCAGGTTGTAGCCTGTCTTGGCCACTGCCCCACAGCCTAGTGCAGCGCAAGTGGGAAAGGGAGGGGGGACCCAGCCCACCCTCTGCTCTGGGTCCCGACACAGGGACCCTTTGACAGCAGCCTCTCTGCCCTCCTTCTCTCCCCTTGTCTAACTGTCCCTGGGCCACTTGCCCTCTGGCCCTTTTCACCCCCTAGGTCCTTTCTATCAAGGCCCGCAGCCTAGCAGGTTTTGGGCCCGAACCCTTCTACGCTCCCCCAAACCTGCCCAGCACTGCTCTGTCCAACGTGCTAGCCTCCTGCTCAGGAGACAGACCTTCTTCCCTGAAGGTCTGGGACAGACTGCCTGCTCCCTTCCTGGGCAGCCTTCTTATAGGGCCTAGCCGAGCCCTGATTGGTTGGCTCTTTTGGGGCCCTGATTGGCTACCAGGACGCCCTCCCTGATTGGCTGCCAGTCTGCACAGCTGCACTGACCTACTCTTTCAAGGGTTGGGGCAAGTGCCCCATCACACACCCTCCCCCTTAAGAATGCTACCAGGGGAGGAGGGAGAGGGTGGAATCCCTAACGTCCCAGCTTCCCTCGCAGCTTGGGCCCGCAGGGAATCCCTCTCTTCATCACCCCTTCCCTGGGGCTTGTCTCAGATCGAGCCCTTGTCTCAGACATTTCCCCTTTCTGCCTCAGGGGGCAGTGTCTCTTTATATGGCCCTTGTTGTGGCAGTGGAAACACTTCCTGTGCCTTCCCCCTGCCACAGCCCTCTCTCTGCTCGTTTTGGGCCTAACCCTTCCCTCAGGGCTAGCCCAGGCCTTGGGAGCCTGTAGCGGCACTCCCTCTTCAGGTGCCCCAGCTCCCCACAGACCCAACAAGTGTGAGGGCCTCCTGTTACTCTCACAGGGGGCTCCTTTTCTGGGAGAGGCCCCATTGCTCCCTCCCAGTAGGGGCACTCCTTCCTGAAGTGTCCCCTTTGCCCACAGGCATAACAGTTCTTAAGTCCAGGCCCTGGCCTCTCGCCCTCTGGTGGTGGTGTCCCGTCCATTGCTCGCCCTCTGCTGGCATCAGGACCCACATTGCTCTTCTCCTTCTGGCTCAGTGGCCTACTCTTCCATGGGGGTGGGGCAACTGCCCCACCACAGGGCTCTTGATAACAGTTTTCATATATGTTAAGGGCAGGTGTAAAGAGGCCAGTGATCAATTATTCTCCATGTTCACTGAAGGTAAGGTGAGACCTATTGGCTTAATCTGCAGCAAAGGAGATTTGGGTTAGATATTAGGTAGAAAGTTTTTCCTAAGGATAGTTAAGTACTGGAATAAGTTACCACAGGAAATTATAGAATCCCCATCATTTGCGTTTTCAAGAACAGGTTAGACGAACACCTGTCAAGGATGGTGGAGGTTTATTAGGCCCCACATCAGTGCAGAAGGCTGGACTATGTGACCTCTTAAGGTCCCTTCCTGGCCTATATTTCTCTGATTCTATGTAAATACCAGCAATCTTTAAAAATATTTTACGGCACATGCATGTACTGCTGGTGTATGGTTAGGTCTTAAATACAACTCTCATTCCACTTAGTTATTCCCAAGTCCAGGTAGTCTTGATAATGAGAGCTGACAGTTTTGAAGGTGTATTAGGACAATTATATAGAAAGAATATTTGAGGCTGGGTCACGGAGCTATTCTTCTGAAGCATAATTAATTCTTCATTTTTAAATAGGCATCTTGTCATATAGTGCTTTCTTTGCGAGGAATAGTAGAGTGGTATCAAAGTATAACAATTCTAATGATTAGTGATGCATTTGTAGATGGGAGACAAGGCAAAGAAACCATCATTGTCTTTAAATGTAACATGTATTCCATTATTTTTTGTCATTGCTCCATGTTTTATAGGCTAGTGGAGCAACTTTCCCCGAGGCATCTGTTTTCCAGACTGTAAGGTATAATTTGTTCTGACAAAAGGTCATTATGCTAAGCTCTTCTCATTCATGTTGAGGCCAAGGGAAGCTGAGGGTGCTTAGAACCTGGTAGGTACTGAGTAACCAAGATTTTTTAAAAAAAATAGGAGCCTAAAGTTAGGCTCCTAACTCCATAATTAGGCATCCAAGTAAGTGACCTGATTCTCAAAAGTATGGAGCACACAGCAGTTCCCCACTGTCCTCAGTGGAAACTATTGATTCATCAGCAATTCTGAAAATCAGGCTGCTTAATTAGGTGTCTACATGTAGATTTAGGAGCCCAACTTTAAGGCTCCTATTTTTAAAAATCGTGGCCAGCGTCTATAATTTATTTACCGCTAAGGCATCTTTATTCTTGGTCTCTAAGGTCGTGATCCTAATCCCACTATAGTCCAGGAGAGTATGTATTAATTATTAGTTATCACAGTAGCATCTACAGGCACCAACTGAGATGAGGGCCCTTCATGCTGGCATTGTACATAGGTACAGTAAGAGACAGTCCCTACCTCACAGATCACCCACTCTAACTAAACAAGACTCAAACTGGGTAGCAGAGATGAAGTATTGTTATCACTAAGTTATGGAGAGAAAACCGATGACAGAGAATTTAGGTGACAGCATGCAGAGGGTGTATGGCAGAATTGGAAAATGACCCCAATTTCCTGGGTTCCTGCCGAGTGCCTTAAGTACAAGACCATCCTTTCTCTTTTTTGCCATCGCCTTTAGTGGAACAGGTTGGGCTTTGGGGTATAAAGCCAGGGAGAGTCCCTCTTGGAAAATACTCAGCACCTGTCAAGAGTGGGTGCTAGATGTATTAAACCAATTTTACATCATTCCTACTTAACTTACTCTTGCAACTCAATAAGAGAAAAGAATCCCTATATTTAGATTAGATACTAAATTCATTATCTCACATTAGGATTGTCTTCACTGGAGAACCAAGGATACTTATTAGATTCAGTAACGAGAGCTCAAAAGGGTGCTAATTTAGAAAGACTATTGACTGTTCATTACTATGATGTTGCTCAGATAGCTGAGAGCATGTGTGGTGTTTAATGTGATCTTAAACATTACTATCTACGGTAAATCAGAAACAGGGCACAAGTGCTATAGCTCTGTTTAATGATGTATGAAAAAGCTGCCTGGTAAAGTGCACCATTAAGAAAAGCTAAAACCAGTGCTGAACAAAGACCTGATGAAATATTGATACCTTTGCAGCCAATACCATTACTTCTTACTTGGAAAGTGACTGAAGTCAGGCTCTCTCAAAAATCACACTTAACTAACGTAAAGTAATGCAAGCAGCCTGGCTGGATCAAACGATGCCAGTGAAAAAGGAAGTAAAAGGTAATGCAATTAAGGTTTTAACACATCAATTTCACATTTGTCTATTAGCAGGAGACTTCCGGTCCCGTAATAGATCATTTTCCTTTTTTTAAAAAACTCTTCTTTGTTTGAAGAAAATACCTACTCAAAAGAAATCACTAAGATAACCTTTTATTAGAGGATAATAGAAGTGACTCACTCCAGCCTGTCTTTCAAAAAATAAAATGCTACAAACAAAGTAAGTCAATCTTGTATGTATTTATTAATGTTAGAAGGTGGTCTGAGTTAGAAATAAGTACGTAAGTAAATAAATACATAGGTAAATAAGAAAACCTCTACATAGTTGCCCTTTTGTGGCCTGTAATGATTTCTGGATAACATATGACCCTGTATCTTTTGAAGTTAGAGATGGAAAAGACCCACTAAATTAAACAGTTTCTCATTTTAAAATGGCATGTAGCAGTTAATCGTTATGATAATACTTCATATGGAACCAAGCAGCAAAATTCATGCCGAGTAGCACCTTACTGCATGAGCAGTCCCATTCAAATCAATAGAACTGCTCATGAAATCAATGGGACTACTAAAGGAGTAAAGTGCTATTTAATAGTATGAGAATCTGGCCCTAAATAACTTGCCCAAGGTCACACAGGAAGTCTGTGACATCAGAAACTGATCCCAGATCTCCTGAGTCCCCCCAATTCCAATGCCTTAACTGTAAGACTATCCTTCCTCCACAGCTCAGTCTTCCTCTCTGTGATGTCTTTACACTTGAGCTACAGATCTGAATATGATGCAACATGATAGTAGAACTATGAAAACTTCAGGACAAGTCCCTCTCTTCTCTGGCACATGGTGAACTTGGATGTGTTTAATGAACACCCATAGAGAATTTTAAAATGTGAACAAAATATCAAAGCAGCAAGAAGCCTGAAATTTCTTTGACTTCAAAGGTGTAATGGATCTGAGGGGATCCATTGGAGTCCCAAATCATTCCTAAGAAGGCTACAGAGCACATGGTGCTTTCTATGGATGAAAAAGTAGCTATCCGTGCATATAGCTCTGCATCCCCCTGAACCAATATTACACTACTGCAGAGAGATGGCCAAAACATCACAGTGCAGTAGTGTTTTCAAGCCATTGAGTAAGATGCTGTGGTATTTTACAGGGGATTCATTCAGGCTGAATCTGGGTTCGTGTTAATTTCGCAGCCATTTTTATTTTTTGAGGAGAGGGCCATGAATCCTGTGAAGTTGCTGCATCTCTGGGGCTGGACACTGCCCTCTAGTGCATTTATTCAAGCATCTCAGGAAGCATGATGCAGGACCACAAGCTAATGATGAAGGGAAGCTCGGCGGGAGGGCTGGCCCACACCCCATGTTCACAGTGGCTATGGTATGCGAGCCTAGTGGTTCCCCCATCCAACTAACAAGTATGTGGCAGCTAGCAACAAGCACTAGCCAAAGGCACATGCTGTGTCTGAGCAGGAGCAAAGCGCACCATGCTGCACAAATGCAAGGCCTCCCTCTCAAATCCTATGCTAATAGACCACAATCATGCCTGTTGCCTCAAAGGATGTATCCAGCAGAGTCCCTGCTGCCCCTCACAGTGGTCACAGGGAGGAGCTGATCTGCAAAAAGTAGCCCATTAGCACAGAAGATCCTTTTCAGCAATAAGCTATTAAACCATATTCATCACAGCAGAGATCACTGTGCTCTCTCACCACTCACCACCACCAGCGGTGGCCTGGGGCTAAGGCTGGCTCCCTACCTGACCTGGCTTCACACTGCTCCCAGAAGCGGCCAATAGGTACCTGCTGCTCATAGATGTATGGGCGGCAGGGAAGCTCTGTGTGCTGCCCCCGGCGCCAGTCCACACCTCCCATTGGCCGGGAACTGTGACCAATAGGAGCTGTGGGGATGGTGTCAGCGGGTGCTTGACCACCCCTGTGCCTAGGGACCTGGCAGCGGCTTCCTCTGAGCCGCGGTAAGTGCTGCCGGGACCCCACATCTCCTCCTGCCTCAGCTTGGAACCCCCTCCTGCACCCCAAACCCCTCATCTCCAGCCCCACTCCAGAGCCCACACCCCCAGCCCAGAGTCCTCACCCCCTCCCACACCCCAACCCCCTGCCCCACCCCGGTGAAAGTGAATGAGGATGGGGAAGAGCGAGCGATGGAGCGGGGCAGGTAGAACAAACAGGGACAGGGCCTTGGAAAGAGGCAGGGCAGGAGGCGAGGCAGGGCAGGGGTGTTCAGCTTTGTGTGATTAGAAAGTTGGCAACCCTAGCTTCATACTTAACAGAGTTCAGTGGGAGCTCCCTCCCCTCTGCTGGATGGTGCAAGAAGGGGGTCAGGGCCATGATCCTGCCATCACCATGCCCTGTGGAGAAATTCACACTGCTGTCCAGGGTAGCCTGGAGCAAGGACTGGAATCCCGCGGGGCCCTTGTGAAGAGGCAGAAGGGATGGGAAGCTGCCATCCGTCTACTCCCACTTGCATACTTTTGTAAAGAGACGGCTCAGTGCACAGGAAACACGCTCTGCTCGCAGTACTGCAGGCTGGGAATGTGCTGCTTTATTTAGCTATATAACAAACAGAGTGGGGGAAATCACCACTAACTAAACAGGGAGTGGAGCATGGTGCCAGCCCATAATACTCTGAGCGACCCAGTTAACCCTTGATGACCACATTACCACACATACCACTGTGCAGGTGCAGGTGCAAGCTACTCTGTGGGGCTGATTCTGCACTCACACTGGTCTCACAGAGGTGTGGTTCCATTGACTTCGGTGGAGTTATTCCTCATTTATTCTATTGTAACTAGGAGCAAAATGGGCCATCATGTAGATATGCCCACCACATATAAGAGACACATGTATACACACCCATGCATACCCCCACACAATCGCTGAAAGGAGAGTTAAAACGAAGAGCAAACATGAGGTAATTTGACATGTTTCAACTTATTTCGAGCTTGAGTGTAACTTTCTACTGAATGGGTATTTTAACGTCAAATAGTAAAAGGGATTACTTAGGTAACTGAGGTAGCTCAGTTGCGTTGTGCAGAAAGTGCCCTGAAGTAAGGCTCTGAGACAGCCAGCTTGCTAAGAGTATAATTACCTCACAAAGAGCAGGTGACGGGAGGGACAAGCCTACAGCCTACAGTCTTCTGCATAAACAAAGGAAAGCTCGACAAATGTGTGTGCATACTAGAGCCTTTGGTCTGCAAATTCCTCTTCCACTCACACCGCCATCAAAGATTCAGGAGGCTGTATCTTTTGGATTACTAATTTATGCTGTTTGCAGACGGGGTAAGAAAGAACAACAAGATTGGTGACTGGCTATTAGGACAAATCGACATTTGTTGAATGGGATGCCATTCCAGCATAGTGGGGTCTTATTTCATTTGAGAGTCAGGACACTGAAAACATAAAATTTGGTAATAAAATAAGGCTTGATTCTGCTGCCCTGGTCAGCATAGACTGAAATCAGTTGCAATGCTGCCATGAGTAAGGGTTGCACGATAATGTCTTCATAGCAAGGCTGTGCCTGGCCTCTGCCTCAGTGTCGAGGGTAGGGAGCTGGAGGGAGAGGGCACCAGGGGGGAAATCTGAAGTGACCCAGTTAACTTCAAGGGGCCAGGATTTCACTCACTAAGTCTATCCCCTCTTGTCTACATAATATGCATAATAAGAAAATAAGAGGTGCTCCATTGCTTGAAACATTTATGAGAAGACTGGACAAAGTACTAAGCCCCGGATTTAAGGAAAATGCCTATCTTTAAGCATGTAAGTAGTCTCATTGAAGTCACATGCTTACGGTTAGGCATGTGCTGAAAAACTGTCTGAATTGGGGCCCAGAGAACAAGAATGGACTGGATAACACCATGAGTTATATTTTCCAGCACCAGACATGTAACTAAGGCCAGGTCTACACTACCCGCTGGATCAGCGGGTAGAGATCGATCTTTCGGGGATCAATTTATCGCGTCTCATCTAGACACAATAAATCGATCCTCGAGCGCTCTCCCGTCGACTCCGGAACTCCACCACCCTGAGAGGCACAGGTAGAGTCAACAGGGGAGCTACTCAGTGCCATGAAGATGCTGAGGTAAGTCAATCTGAATATGTCGACTTCAGCTACGCTATTCACATAGCTGAAGTTATGTATGCTAGGTCGATCTCCCTACCACTACCCAATGTAGCCCTGGCCTATGTGTGCAGGCATGAAGTTCCACTAGCACAGCAGGTAACCGCACACAAATAGGTACAAGTACCTGTTGTTCATGCACAGTTGCTTGCTAGTCCATGCATATTTTGCAGACGCTTTTCTTTAAAAAATTTAGCCCAAGATGTATTTTCTTCCTTAAACCTGTCATTTATTTTTAATGAGCGTGTATTGGCCTTAGTCAACGTCATAAACAATTTGCCTTTTTATTTTTAAATCTATAAGAGCCTAAACCATACAATGGACGGATGTAACCTGCAACTTTGGAAAGAAAGAAAGAAAGAAAGAAAGAAAGAAAGAAAGAAAGAAAAAGCTGGTTTTAACTTATATAGGAGCATAGTGGAAAAATTAGCTGACATGAATAGACCTTTTATTTGTGATTCTAAATGTTTAAAATTGACTTGATAGACATACGTGAAAACTTGCAAATGCATTTTAAAAGACACACAGGCTTACAAAAGTAAACCTCCATCTCCCAAACCCAGGACCTCCTTCTCCCCTCTAAAATAACCCCTTTCTAGGGTGGGACCATGTAGAGGAAATTCTAATGCATAACTGATCCCCCTGGATGAGTTCTAAACTCCTGAAAATAGCAGCTTAGAATGGAAGCGCTGACACAAGCTTAATGACTGCAGCACCCAGTTAACAGTTGTGTGCAGTGCTCTTGCAACATTCCTTGTCTGAAACACAATCTGGTGCATGGTATAGGGCAGTGTGTTTAAGAAAAGAAGAGTCAGTGATCATGTCTGACAGAAATTCTCCCAAACAATACAGTCTGAGCTCATGATTTCTACTACTCAAAGCTAAATGAGGTATTTAGCCAAATTTCAGTTCCTCTTACAAATAAAGCTAGATCAAATAAAGCTGCATTTTTTTTTTTGGTGGGGGGTACATTATTCATTTAAATGACAAGTTTATATATGATAATTACAGTCATTAATGAAGACACACTTCCTTACTTTACCATAGATTATGAGGATAAAAGGCGATCACTCAAGAATCATTTTCTGGTAGAGTCAAGAAGAAAATTAGTCCAAATATATCTGGAAAATTGTTCTTAAATAATGCCCTAAAGGTTAAAGAAACAATGGGTGCTGATGTAATGGAAGAAATTAAAATGACACACTAGAGGTCACTGTTGCTACTTGAGCAAAAAGTTTATCTGCTCCCTTATAGCTTGTTTAAGAAAGCAAAGATCAAACCTTTCAGCAGAAAAAGTACTTCTGTTTCTAGATTTCAAAGCATGTAGGGCCTGAAAAAATAAACAACAGATTGCTTTTGGCTGGAGGATTGTGCTAATGATTGTGGAAATGGTATGCACTGTATATGCTAAGAAATTAGTCATAATGCAATACAATTTTATTTTGTATGGCATCTTGCACACAAATGGCATCCCAAAATACTTTATAGCTTGTAGCATTAAATAATATAGCATTACATTACAGAGATAAATAATAAGTGGGAGAGAAATTAAATGTTATAGACAAGGGGCAAAAGATGTTACCATATCTGAAACCTGTGCGGAACCAGACATTACAAATCCCAGCCAAAGATACAAAAGGAAGCCAAATAATTAAGTAAGTCTCATAACACAGGAGAAAATCTCAGTCTTCCCAAATTATTCATGAGCTGAGTGTACAATGGAAGCAACTCTTTAGTATCATAAACACAGTCCCATGTCTGGATACATATGGAAAAGAGCTGCCTCTGAATGCCTGAGGGCACGGCCATTCTGTATAAATGCAGGAACAGGCCATGGTATGTTGTGCATGTTATAGCCTTCAGCAATTAAAGGGACTGGGTTTTGGAAAGTGTTATTTACTCAATAATAACTGTAGCCTTAATTTTTTGGGAACACAATCCTGCACCACTTCCAATAGGCCTATTGCCGCTGACTTCAATGGCCACTGGAACAGATCCCTAATGTGGAACATTTCTGGGCCCAATCCTGCACAGCTCAGAGCATCTCTGGAGAGGTGCTGATCATCCTCAATTCAGTGAATAGTAAAGTCCTTTCACACCCACAGAATCAGGACCCAAATGTCAAGAAATAGCTTAATTGGCTGGCAGGGCAGACTGGCCACACATTGTTTAAGCAATAAGTGGGAGGCCACTGTTTTACCATCTGGTTTCGAGTGGATACACTGAGCGGCCAAAGCCTGACTAGTTTATCCCAAAAAGGCAACCAGATTACTGCAGCTCAGGGTCAGGTTCAGAGCAGGGAGGAATATTCCCCCTCCTGCACAAACTCACTAAGGTGTGAGCTCTGATACTGTACTACAGTAGCTGTTACAGACAGGCAATAAGTGTGAATCAACATCAGAGAAAGAGGAACCCAATTTAATTATAATTGTTTGTATTGTGGGAGCACTTAGGAACCACAATCAAGGATCAGCGTCCCCTTGTCCTAGGCACTGTACAGGCAAGTAGCAAAGAAGACAGACCCTTGCCCCATGACGCTTCCAGTCAAGGGCCCAGAATTTCACAAGAGTGCCCGATTTGAGATACCTCAGAGGGTTGGTGTAAACACTTTCCGAAAATCAGGCCCCTTTAAGATGTCTCAATTTGGGCACCAAAAAATCACTACTCATTTTTGAACCTATAGGCTTAGGTGTCAGACGGGACATAAGCGATGGCTGAAACAGGCAAACAGAGTGGCTGCGAGTTGAAGGGATGATGTAACAATCAGACAAAGTCTGGCAGAAAAGTAGAAGGCTCAGCTCACCATTTGACTATTAATATAATTCGGCATTTGCATTTTTGTCACTCCTTCCTTAGCCAGAATGGGCCCAATCCTGAATTCTTTATTCACTCTTCACTGAGACCAAGTTTCCACTAAAATCTATAAGTAAAGATCAAAGGGCAACTGCTATTTTTATGTAAAAAGCCATTGGGAAGGACATAGAGAAACTCAATGTAGTTTGGGGGAGGAGCCATGAATCTTGGCACCCAGAAGGAGTTGAGTTTGCATATAGGGGTGCTGTGGATTGGGAGGAACAGGGAGTCCTGCTGTTTTGTCTCAGCCTACTTCCCTGTGAGGAAATTTGGGCCAAAGGAGCAGATGGCTTGCTTCTAGCCACCATGCGTGACTTGATCTCCCTTAATTCTATAGCCCCTATCCTCTCCACTTTCAAGACCCTCTTAAAAAACCACTTCTGTCATGCTGCCTAGAATGAATTCTGTTGATTGGTATAGAAAATTCTTTGCATCATTTCCTTTGTGTTGTTCTGCTTCCCAGACCTCTCTCTGCCCATCTATCCTTAGACTGTGAGCATCTCAGGGCAGAGACGATGCCTTCCAGTACAGGAAAAATGTGCTCAGTACATTGTGTGGACTAGTGCAAAGCAGTAACATGTAAAGGCAGTGTGGTCTAATGGCTAGAGCACTCACTCATGAGTCTGGTTCTGTTCCCTGTTCTGCCACTGGCCTGTTGTGTGACCTTGGGCAAGTCACTTCACATCTTGTGTTTCTGCTTTTTCTCCCACCCTTTGCCTGTCTTGTCTATTTAGATTGCAAAGTCTCTGGGGCAAGGCATGTCTATGATTATATGTATACACAGCACCTAGCACCGGGGCCCTGATCTTGGTTGAGGCCATTAAAAGAATTAATAAATAATAAATAATAATGGGAGGGCATGATCTGGGCATTCCAAAGAATGCAGATTTTGGCTAATAGGTATAGTGTTATATCCTCCTTTATGCCCCCTTCCCCTCACCCTTTGTCTATTCAGATTCTCAGCTCTTCAGGACTGTCTTTTACTCTCTGTGTACAATCCCTTGCACAAGGAAACTCTGAAGACTTTAGGAGCTGACACAATACAAATATGTAATGATAGTGATCAGGTAGTGCAAGAGAGGATCAGATAGTAAGAAAATCCACTGCATGTGCTCATTGAACAAGTATCACACAGTATTATCACCACACACATAGCAAATCAAAAGGATGACAAGAGCAGAAACCAGCTCAACTCCATTGCTTCCCTTCACCTCTGTCACAGAGATTCAGTAGTTAGCTAATAATCAGAGAGGTAGCCGTGTTAGTCTGGAATTGCAGAAGTGACAGAGTCCTGTGGCACCTTAAAGACTAACTAAAGTTTTGAAGCATAAGCTTTCATGGGCTAATACCCACTTCGTTGGACGCATGCAGTGGAAGTATCCAGGGGCAGGTACTAGTTAGCTAATGTTATTTTAATCACAGGTTTGATCAACAATATAAGGCAGCTACTTAGCAGGAGAAAATTAACGCATGAGCTTGTTACCAGTACTAGGGATTATTATTTTTAAAACACTTTTTAATTTCCTACTATTACCAGAGTAATTTATTTAGACATATGTACATCAGAGCCCATAGGTAAAATACTTTATCTGTGATTGTCTTGAAGTCAAAGAAACATGGGCACCAACCCTCAAATCCTTACCTGGGAGTGGAAAATGGGAGTTTTGCCTAAAAATTAAGGCCTGGATCATGTAAGGTGTTGAATACATGCAATTTTGATCAACTTCAATGTAAAGCTTAGAGGAAGCTTAGTGTTGCACAGAAGCAGTCCTGAAGTAAAGCTGCTGGACTAGGCTTTCTACATTTGCAACTGGATTTACATTATTATTGTTATTATTAGCCCTTTAAATAGACATGAGCTATGGAACTTCACTGGAGTTCATTCTCTTTCACAGCAGCACAAGTGAGAACACAGGGAGAGTTTAGAAGGGGGAAGATTGCTTTAATACATGCTCAGAGGACAGTGAGCTCGATATACCTACACTGACTCCAGAGGGGGCATTACCAGGAGAACTGGAGGCTGTACTGGAACCAGCAGGAGCAAACTGAGTCCTGCCATAGGCTGTGCAGGAGATGCCCCAACTCAGTGTATTTTTCAAGTGTCCCCACCTCTTACCGGCTGGCCTTGCCTGCTTTGTCCACTGCATCAGCCAAGTGCAGGTTCCTCAGCACAAATGTTGTGGGCTATGGCTGGCTTTCATAGCTGCACCTCCCATCTGGACGGAATATCCATTGGAGGGCCCCGCAAAGCCTGGGTCTAGCAAGGAAGCCCTGAGATCATGTAGGAAATTCCAGTTCTCATGAATAACTGGAGAGATGCTTTAAATCAATAAAGTACATTGACATTCAAGTAGGAAGCTAGGTCCAGAATCCACATAATAGAGCTGAAAACACCATGGAACGTGACATTTAACTGATGTCAAATTTAAACCCCCTATTAAAAAAAGAAGTGTTCTCTAGTCTGCACCAGACCATCCATTCTGGTAATCTCGTTTCATATTTCTTTCTATTGTTGAAAGAAGCAGTAGATTAATGACAGTAGAAATCCCACTAGAAAGAACACACTCCTTATAAGGCCCGCTTGAGAGAGAGATTTTGGAAATCTTTACATAGAACTACTTTGTTGCCAAGGAAAGTTGCATTTGTACCATTTACATTTGCAAATCCTTAACCCAGGTCATAACAGTTCTGCCAGGTTAATCTCATCTAGATAAATGAAGTTGAGGATTACCTGTCACGAAAAGACCCCGAATGGCACACTGTCCCTTAGTGCCACATTTTAAAAACCACCTAGGGACTGTGGTGAATCAGGTGAGTCAAGGAGAATGAATTGAAGAGATACAGCATTAAAGCATATTAACAACAGAAAGAGAGGGGCAAGGTAGCACCTATTTGCTTAAACTTTTCCCTCCCAGTGAATGAGCTGCCCTTGAACTGTTACTGCAATTTGGAGAAAAGTGATGGCAATAGTTTCAGAACATGAATTAAAATGTAACCTTAATGAAGCAAGTTAATATTTACTCCTTGCAGTGTTGTCAGCTCTTGTGATTTTATCGAGATACTTGGGATAACTGTTTTTTTTCTTAAAGCCCCAGGTCCTGGAGTCATGTGAATATGTGAGACTCTCAAAAGAAATATGTGAGAAGAAAGAAAGAAAGAAAGAAAGAAAGAAAGAAAGAAAGACCAAAATGTGTTCTTTTTTTAAAAAAATCTCATGATGGATAAGCCAATCTCATGATTTTTTGAGCCTAACTCTATATTTGTGTGTCAACAGGGTGGTTCAATAACACAACTTCATTTTGCCATATGGAAGAGGGGAGAGCTCATTTTCCAAAGCTGTCATTGTGCTGGAATGATCTGTATCTAACACAGTGTCTTTGGATTCCTCGGGGTTGACAACTACATATGTGTTCTCCAGCATTCCGGGAAAGACAGATGATTAAAGGTATTGTAGTCTGATAGCTCTTTTGGCCACATGACTGTTGATTATCCATTGTGTGGGTGAATTAGGAATTCTAAAGCAGAACATCATGACAAAGAATTGCAGTGGGCAGTTACCTATGGGATCCCATTTGGATGACTTTGATTGTAGTATGGCCAGTGAAACTGGAGAAATGGGGTCATGTTTCAGGGGGACTCAGTTTGGTGCAACACCAGCAATTCAGAAATGCAAGTGGGAACCAGCCTGCTAACATGCAAACTCTAGAGTCTCGGCATGTTCAATTACAATTTCTTTCCTACAACTCCTCCTGCCTGCTGCATCATCTTTTTGCTAATGAAACACTGATGTCTCTCAATTGCACTGCACTTGCTACTGCAAAAACAGTTTGCACTGCTTGTATAATGGTTATGGATGGGCTATAAATTAACTCCCTAAAATACAAATATGTGTTTTATGTAACTATGAAACTGAGATGCCTTTTGTTTTCTATGTGAGTATGAATTGTGCCTTTGGATTTCTAGGAACTCTAGGTGGAAGGAGTTCTGCAGCCATTTGTTCTGAGATGCTGCAGTCTCTAATGAGAGGAAACTCATGCCTTGAGCTCTATAATGGTGACTTAGCTTCTTTTCTTTCTGGTTGTTATTGCTCAAACCAAACAAATTCTTCCTCTTCTGTTAACAGCTGGTGTATAGACATATAGAGCCCAGTTCTACTACAACTGAAATCCAGAGAGTTTTGTCAATGACATCATTGAGAGCAGAGTCATAGTCAATTTTTTAAAATAAGTATCATTTAGCTATGAATATTGTCTTTCAAAAACCATTGGCCCTCCTACTATGACTCTGCTGACTTCAGTTCAATCGTATGAGAGTGGATTTTGGCGCATTAAAACTGGAGATATAGATTTTAGGGCTCGCATTATGCTGTGCATGTGCACTACGTACATACATTAACAATCTGTGTCGTTACTGTGCCTGTTCAGTAGCCACTTTTCAAATTGAAATATCTCAGCCATTTTAAATGGCATTTTTATTTTTTGCAAAGACACTCAAAAGCAATTAGAGGGCCATGTCGCCTGATCCCTTGCCAAATTTCAGTGTTCAGATCAGAGCTGGGTTTGAGTTACTGCACCAAAGTGCAAAAGTATCCCAAACTATTTCACGTACATTAAAAACAAAGAAAAACCCTTGCATTTAAAAAAGAAAAGAAGAAGCCACTTAGAAAAGAAATGCATGCTCCCAATCTGAAACCATGTGTCAGCCTAGAGCAACCTGTTAAAGTTGAGTTATGAACCCTGGAAAAAATAATCATTTCTAATGGTAATTCTGTGAAACCCTTAACTAAAGCAGAAGCACTATGGGTGCCAGGTTCCTCCTGCAGCTATGAATAATAAAGGCTCTCCCAATACCTCGATTTGGAGAGGCGATCAAAATATATTTTATGTTTATTCTGTGGTCATTAAAATAATTAATCCAGCCCTTCTCCTAATTAAAAAAAATCAAACCATTTTGCTTGCAACCAATTACAAAAACATCAACCAACTTATTAGAATGAACTGTTGGTTGATGTTTAAACTCTGGTAAACAAGCAATTCCAAAGCTCACAGGCTATCTGGAATTCACTTGGTAGGCTCATACTTCACTATGAGCTTGAATGCATTCATTAGAGTCATGCTAAAGAGCTTAAAAAGTCATGAATTGTGCCTCCAAGTCAGTGGTAATTTCAAACTTTTCCAAGCGTGGGAAGCAATGGAGCTGCTGTAACACAAGATTTGTTCACATCAAGATCTCATTTTGACTGCACGTTGGCTTTCGGTGTTTATACAGTGAGTTGCCGTCTGGACTGGTGAACTGCCATAAAACCACAAAAGCACCATGACAGGAAGTGGGAGCTAGTGGGACCTGATTCTCCACTGCCTTGCCTGTTGTACAATCAATGTAAAGTGTGTGTAAAATGCTAATACTAGTGTAAGAAGAGTTCTAAGTTGGTAGCACTTTGTACCCCCTTCTGTACCGGTATGATTGACTACACACTGAGCAAGGCAATGGAAATCCAGCTCAAGAAAGCCAACAAACTTGGGGCCAGATCCTCAGCTAGTGTAAGTCCATGTAGCCTCATTAAAATCAATGGAGCTATCTAAAGCAATTTACACTAGTTGCATGGTGCTGTGTTCTTTCCCATATCTGCTGTTAATTTACCATTTGGCCTTGAGTGAGTCCCTTATCTTCTCTGCCTCAGGGCTTGATTCCCATTTACACTAAAACCACTTTACACCATTCTGACAATGAAAAGGGAACTTAAAGTGGGCACCAATGATATTCACACCCATTTCAAGGCCTCTTTTACATGCTAGAGTGGGTGTAAAGTGGCCTTAGTATAAATAGGTTTTCAGTTCCCCCATCTATACAATGCTGAAGTCTTACTTACCTCTCTGCCTCAGAGGGGTTTGTGAGGAATAATTAGTTAATGTTTTTATGGTGCTATGACAACAAAGGCCATGTAGAATTACATACCACAGAGGACAATGGAGAAAAATACTTTCTTTATCCATCTTCAAAAATATCAGAGGTCTGAGGGAGAAGCTCTATGTTCATGAAGCCCCCAAACAAGATATCCAATACCACGGAGATCCACAAGAGAGGATAATGGTTTGTTTGTTTGTTTGTTTTAAGATGCAGTATAAACCCTCATGCTATGGGACAGAAGCCAAACACTAAATGACAGAGATTAGGAAGAAATTCACCTGTCAGCAGGATATTCCAAGATTTTCCACAGTGAATTTTTTCCCCAATTCCTCTGAAGTTCTGGCCACCATCAGACACAAGACACTGGTACGATCTGGTGTCTATTGCGCTTCTTGTGATCCCTGAAGATGGGGGAAATTTAAAAAAAACGATTATTCAATTTTTATATATGCTGGGAATATGAGCATTTAATGGAAATCAAATACCAGGTTTTTCAATAGACAAACTGATACAGATCTGGGAAAGATCCAAATGGAGCTTTTAAGTGTCTTATGTCTTTTCAGAAAGTGTCTATCTAGTTCTTTGTTGTTAGAAATGAGCTTTGTTACTCTGATGTTTACCTTCAGTGAGGAAGAACAGAAGACTTTTTCTGCCTAAAATAAATTATATGGCTAATAATAGCATTTGTACCAGAGTTACAAGAGTAGGTTTAATCAAATCTCATGATTCAGAGTCTAAACTGATCAACTGCAGGAGTCAGGAAGAAATTCCTCCCCACCCCCACACCTCACTGGAACTCCCCATTGTACTGTATTGCACAACTGAATAATCAGAAAGTCTCAAACTTTTTCATAGTGTAGATCAACAATTTAATAGAGAGATCCACAATTTATGAACATCTTCTATTTTGTTCACAATTACACAGATCACTTCACTCCCATATGTGGGTTGTGACAATGACAGCAATTATCTGGAAAAGTAACGTAAGGAAAGTGTTGATGTGTTTTTAGCTGTCTGTTGTGTAGTTTAGGAGATGATCACAAAGCCCCACTACGTGACCAGCTGCTATCTCCAAACCACCAGTAATTGCTCTGTGGTACACAGATGAGATATTGAGAGCCATAAAAGGCTTGAATACACTTGCAGATTATACCGCAATAAAACCTTCCAGAGCGCTCTACCTTACTCCCCGTCCACACTGGCAAGGCACGTAGAGCGCTCTGACTCTCTGGCTGGACCGCTCCTGGTAGTCCACCTCGGTGAGAGGATTAATGTTTGATGCACCCCTGCTAGAGCACCACAGCACCAGTATAGATGAAGAGTTGCGTTACTGCTCTCTGATTGACCTCCAGAAACATCCCATAATCCCCTTAAGTCAAGTGGCCTCTTTCCTCGTTGTGAAATCGGCTGCAGGAATGCGGAAGTGCCTTTTCAAAGCTCTGTTTCTGACAGCCGGCTGTTTATCTGATCCGAGACAAAGCAACAGTAAATATTTTCTTTGAGTGAGTGAGAGAGAGGTGGGGAGGGGGGCTGAACTTACAAGATAGCATGCTGACACACTCTCAGCACCCCAAAAACCCACTCTCTCTCCCCCCACAGACACACAACACACTCCCTGTCACACTCCACCCCACCCCACCGCCCCCGCATTTGAAAAGCACGTTGCAGCCACCTGAATGCTGGGATATCTGCCCATAATGCACTGCTCCCAAAGCAGCTGCAAGTGCCGCAAATGTGGCCACATCAGTGCGCTTGCAGCTGTCAGTGTGGACAGACTGCAGCACTTTCCCTAGTGCACTCTCCGAAGGCTGGTTTAATCCAAAGTGCTCTACATCTGCAAGTGTAGCCAAACCCTTAGCTAGATTAGCATTATAAGCTTCTTTCAAATTCCTCTGACATGTCAGAATATTTAGTTCTACAGACCAGTGGACTTATCCACTGGTCCATTGAATAACTAATGGTTATTCCCCGAATAACTAATGGTAGAACATTTCTAGAAAAGTGCTGAAATATCCTGGCTATCTTCTGATGTCTAAGAAAAGAATGTGGTGTTTCTTCCCTCATTTCCAAATCACAGTTCAATACCAAGCAAACTACAATGGAGAGAAGAGTATTAACCATTATGAGAATTCAGCCAAAGTGACAAGAAAAAAGGAAAGGAGATTATTCTGGTAGAGTGACACAAGGAGAGTTATTATCAGGCTGCACTAAACCATTGTTCATGGGAACGTAATCTTTATAAATTATAAGTAAAGATCTGCTAAGTGCCCAACTGAGTACACTTAGTCTTCAGTGCACGTCAGTCCAAGTGCAATGAATACAAGATCAAAAGTTACTATCCATATAATAACTAGGTTCAGATCCAACACATTTTTATTTCTGAGGATTTACCTGGAATTACATTGTGTTTTATGTTATATTTTTGATGCATTTTTTTAATTAATTAAATCAGTAATTAAAATCAAATTTTATTGCCAATTGGACCCAACATCAGCTCTCGGTGTAAAAGGAGGCACTATATCCCAGATGACAATGTTATTACTATATTTCTGCAATGGTTTTTATTTTACATACATTTTATGCTGTTTTCAGTCAGAGTTGATAAAGGTCTGAAACAATAAAAATGAAAATATGAAGAAGGAACTATTGGCTGGAATTTCAAAGGTGCTGAGTATCTAAAGCTCCCAATGATTTCAGTGGAAATTGGGCATGCTCTTTTCTTCTATTTATATTCTGTTATGTAATGTTGAAATGCATTGTGTAAAATACATACCAATTCCCCCACCACGTGAAAAGAATAGTCAGGTTACAAAGTGAAGCATTCAAAAGACATGAAAGTTGAGGTTGTCTACAAAACCTTATCACTGCCCCCTTGCATGTATGTTGTACAGTACACTCTTTTATTATGTGATCACATACTTTTTTTTATACAGAGCCCCTGCCTAATGGAGATGGACTTAAACACTTAATCACATGCTTAAGCATCTGTTGAATTAGGTCCTTGGCATATTTAGTGGAATGAATGCATCAGACAGAGGGTGCTCAGTGAACAAAGCAGCTAGTTCAACATTCTTTTCATCCAACGTGTGGCCTTATGCCACATCATGGGCCTTATTGCCCATCATCCAAACCTGTAGTAAATAAGGAAGTCATTCTCTCTTTATAGACTTTTCCATGGTGCTCATCAATGTAGTATCACTGTACCCAACAAAAATTAATGCATTTATCCTTCCTTGGGAAGAATTATTTGCCCAGTTTCACAGATGTGAAACTGAGGCACCAAGGGCCAGATTTGCAAAAGCTTCTCAATGACTTACGCACCTAAATCCCACTAAGTGGCAGGATGCCGGGACATCAGCTCCAGTATCTCAACAATAAGAGAATTCTTCTTTTTCCAGCAGCCCCCTTCCATCACTCTATTCCATTGAATACCATCCTCATTCTTGACTCATGCTATAACAACTGCTGTCAATGTGCAGAAGTGTGCTGGATCCTAGTCACTACACAGCCAGGTTTTCTTGTCTGGTTTTCTTCTCCAGTCTGCAAAAGTGAATGAGCCAGGGTCCTGCAGAAATAGGTCAGATAATATATACACACAGGAGGCACAGTTAAGGTTGTCCAAACATCCTTACTTTGTCATTTCTAGAATGTGGAAGTGCAACCTAAACTTTTTTTTAGGCCCTGATTCAACAAAGCACTTGAGTACGTGCTAAGTTTAAAACACATGTTTAAGTATTTTGCTGAATTGAGATGGACTTAAACACATGCTTAAATTCAGCAGAACCAAAACAGAACTTCACTTTTCTCCCAAGCTCTTTGGTTCAATCTTACGTTTCTCACTGTCTGATATATCATCTTGATTATAGCCTGCTGTCATTTCAAGTGCAATGCTTAAAATTAATCATGCGCTTCATTATATTACAGTCTTATAATCACCGGAAATTGTTTCTGTGGAATGCAAACAACTATAGGTATCAGTCTATGATCCATCTCAAATCATTTTTTTTTCTTAATAAAACAGAGACCCACTGGATTCTTACAATGAAAACCTCATGGGATCTTGAACAGATATGGAAAGTTATATGTAATGGGTTAAATGCATTGTCAGTTGGATTACACAAGGGATGAATTTGGCCCAGAGTGTTTGAGCTAGGACAGAGCTGTTTTTGCAACACTTATGAGTGTCTGTTTGGAAATCAGTTATCTCTTGCACCTGCTAAGGAACTACACCACTGCCAGTTTCCACTACCTGTCTTTTGACGAGAGAGAATGTGCAGAATAGACTTTACGCAGACTTTAAAAAAACAAAAACAAAATAAAAACAGGCCAGACACTAATGTAAATGGGCATAACTACATTGACAAGGAAGCTAAGCTAAATGATTTTATTCAAGCAGAAAATCTGGCCAAATATCTGTTCACAGAATGGTGAATTCTTATGGCAGAATACAAAATGGCACAACAGTCCAGACACTGCCAAATCAGATCAGACTTATGCCAGCTACCCCTGAGATTAATTGTCTCTCTTCCTCCATACATGTAAAACTTTGCTCCAACATCTGTCCAAAAGCAGGCCATTCAGAGAGTGTAATAAAGTATCACAGTCTGAATGTGAAAAACAGAAACAGGTGTTTATTGCGAAATCTTTTAGCACTAAAAAAATAGGAGAACATGCTGCACTTCTATTTTTCAGATGAGCTACACAGATCAGTTGCATAGAATGGTCAAGAAAAATGCCCTCAATCACTTTAATGGACAGTCGTGCTATTTTATTACTTTTGCTACATGGTTTCTAGCTTCCTTTAGGGCCAGATGCTGGTACCTTACTCATATTGAATAGTAGCTTACTTCACAAGCAGCCCTACTGATTTCATTCAGACTTCTCAAGGAGGTAAGTACCACTCATGTAGGTGTTTCAGAATCTGGCCTGTAACAAGCAGATTTTGCTGCTCCAATACTGACATCCGTATGCACACAAAAATGGTGCCCAAGCCTAAACCCCAGATCTGAACATTATGATTCAGGATATAAATGGCTCTTACCTCAGTGGTAGCCTGAATCATAATCCTGGATCTGAGCAGTCCCCTAAATTTGAGGTGCTTGAAATCTGGATTCAGATCTGAATTTTGTACCTTGAGTCTAAGACCAATCCTACAAAATCTTTGCGAAGAACAGTCCACACTGAAATCAAATTACTTATAAGAGTAAGGGTTTGCAGAACTGGGTCCCCTGTCCCATAGAGATCACTGGTTGTTTTGTGAGAATAGGGAATGTGTGATTGGACCCTTATATCAGAATCTCCTTTGTTTGTCTCACCTATATGACCATTGTGGATTGATGGACATGCAATTGTGTAGCAGAGGTTCATCCATTTGTGCTTGTCAGAAGAACATAAGAACAGCCATACTGGGTTTGACCAAAGGTCCATCTAGCCCAGTATCCTGTCTTCCAACAGTGGCCAATGTCAAGTGCCCCAGAGGGAATGAACAGAACAGGTAATCATCAAGTGATCCATCCCCGTCACTCATTCCCAGCTTTTGGCAAACAGAGGCTAGGGATACCCATCCCTGCTCATCCTAGCTGCTAGCCATTGATGGACCTATCCTCCATGAACTTATCTAGTTCTTTTTTGAACCCCATTATAGTCTTGGCCTTCACAACATCTTCTGATAAGGCGTTCCACAGGTTGTGTGAAAAAATACTTCCTTTCGTTCATTTTAAACCTACTGTCTATTAATTTCATGTGGTGACCCCTAGTTCTTTTGTTATGAGAGCAGTAAATAACACTTCCTTATTTACTTTCTCCACACCAGTCATGATTTTATAGACCTTTATGATATCCCACCCTGAATCATCTCTTTTCCAAGGTGGAAAGTCTCAGTCTTATTAATCTCTCCTCATATGGCAGTCATTCCATACCCCTAATCATTTTTGTTGCCCTTTTCTGAACCTTTTCCAATTCCAAATTATCTTTTTTTGAGGCTATCTGTGATTAGGAAAATCTTGGATTTGTTTACACCTTTTTTCCTTTACTGAAAAGAAAACTATTTGTGGTGCCAAAATCTTGTCTTAATATTTTATGGACATAGGAGTTCTATAAACACATATTACAAATAGCACTGTAAATGCTACTGTAAAATATCTGGTTTCAGAATGTACAGATAAATTGAGCTGTAAAAGTGATATAAACAAAGAGGGTTTCTAAATGTACCTTATGAGACAGATTGTGCCACATAGTAATCTATTGTCCATATTTAACATACACTTGGCATCACCTGAACTCAGTTACTGAGTTGCCAGCCGTATCCATCTTGTTCCTAAATGTCATGCCCCTGTTAATGAAATCTGGAAGTGAGATTGTCAGTGGACTCAGTGGATCGTAGATGTCAGCTATTGCGTGATGGGCAATCATCAATCATCAATTGTCAGTTATTTCTGTCTTGGTGAGTAAGCCTTTATTTAAAGCATAAAGTAAGAATGTTGCCAGACCACAGGAACAAGCCCTGAGCTGTTTGCAGGTGCTGCTATTCACAGCTGCCAATTAAACCTCTGACATTTCCATAATGGCCAAGAGGCAAAGCATATGCACTTGATATAAACATTTTTTTGTAAAAATTAATCTCAGCTTATCAATATTTCACTCTTTTTCCTGGTGTACATACAACTTTCTACTTAGTCTATTGTTTGTTAGCTTTAGAAAAATATGAGGTGGAAAGAAGCCAGTGCATTAATTTCCCGAGGACGTACAGTAGATTCCAGTGGCACATTTCAGCTCCAAACTGGGGAAGGAAGGCATCTTAGTAAGAAATCCCGTCTTCAGAAAAAAACTGCATACCCTCCACTGCCAGCCATGCACACACTCATCACCACTGCTTAAAACCAGAAATTGGCCTAAACCAAAATCCCGGATACCCCAGGTGCCCAATCAGAGCCCCACTGGAGTTACCCAAATAGCTCCATTTGCAGGATTTAGCCCAGAACCACCCTGCTGAATTCTGGAAATGTGTGCATCCAATACCAGCTGTGAGGATGGGGCCCATCACAGCCTAAATAGATCTTTGCTTTATCTACCCCATACAGAAAATAAAAATAATAAAAATCCAGCACCTTTTAATATATATACATTATTTTCCTTTCACTGGGAATGAAAACATTGTGTCAGTTCAACTTATTAAAGACATTCATCAGTACCAGCAGCAAATATATCTTATAAATGTAATTTTTATATGTACTTCATAAAAATTGCCGGCAACCAGTGAACTTTTTTTTTCAGAAAAATATTTTTATGGAAAAAAATTATATATTTCTACAGGAAAAATAAACTGTCTCCTATTGCTATCTGACATTTACAGTTTGGAGGACATAAAACTTTTCTGAGGTTCCTTTATTTTTCACTCCCAGCTGTTTATAGTTATTCAGGGGTGTGTTGATCTATAAGTAAATATAGAAAAAGAAAGAGCTGCATTCACATTTTCAAGGAGATTTCATCACATGCTGATTCCTTTGCTCCATTTTGCTGCAAAGTCTAAGCGGGGCAAAAACCAAATGAGAAACTGGACAGACTCAGACATTTTAATACTATTCTCTCTGCTCCTCATGGTACTGTGGAAGGCAGTTTCATTCAAACTTAGTGACTTTTGGTTTATTTTTACATGTACTTCCAACTTGTATTTAAAACCAGTTTAAAGCATTTCATGCCACATTGGATGAAATTACTTTTTATGCCAGCATACTTCTGTTATCATCACATATTTTGACCTGTTACTATGGCAAATGGTGAAGTTTGCGATTTTGGCAAGTTTGCGATTTTTTTGCCAACTGTTTTATGCCAGTAAAGCCCTAATGTAGGTTCACGTCACTGAAGCAGAGTACCTTATACTGGCATAAGCATGTTTACCAGTATAATTGGGTCTAAACTAGGAGGGCTTTGCCATTTTAATTGTGCTAGCATAATTAAAGTGGCAAAAAAGTTAAGTGCAGACAAAACTTCTTTGTGCTCATAGCTTCTGTTATTATATCCTTTGAAACCCCCTATTCTTACAGATTTCAGGGACATCTGTTTCAGAGGGAACCCAGGAGTTCCTACTGAACTCAGATGATTACTACAGCAGGTGATTCTGTTTTTTCATGGCAATAATTTTCTTTTTTTTTGTTCAATCCCTAGAGGAAAAAAAGGCAGCATGCTTGAGATCCAAAAAGTGAGTCTTCAAACATTAAAAAAGATCATTTCAGTTCAGATAATAACTCTCCAGATTCAGTCTGTTGGAGTGTGAAGTGTCAAACTACCATGATGTAAATTCTTTCTTTGTACCCTGCCTGTTTGTTTTTTTTTAAATCATAAGGATTGTAAAAGATTGGATTAATAAAATAAAGTAAAAGAAAAAATAAAAGAAAGAAAGAAGTCTTCGCAGATTCTTCTCTCTATATAGTAAACATGGGCTAATTCCATTGAAGGCAATATGCTTATTATAATGATCTCACAATGACAACAGCAGGAGTAACTCCACTGAAGTCAATGGATCTATTGATCCCTTTATAAAACTAGGGTCAATGACATCAAAATTAGACCCACCGTGTTTGATTAAAAGGCAGTGGTAAACTGTAACTTATGCCCATTTCTTTGTTCCTCTAGATGCAATAATAATAATAATACTCAGTCATGGAGACAAGTAGGTAACTGTGGTAAGTAAAAACTATGGTGGCTAGGATTTACAGTGCAATGGGATCTGGATGTCTAATTCTCATAAACTTCTTTGAAAAATCCCCGCTGGAATATCCATACCATGTGTGGTTCTAAATGTGAAGACTGTTGGCCAAATTTTGCTTTATGGGTTTAAAATCCTAATTATGGCCTTGGTCTAGCAAAGAACTTACGTTTGTGCTTAGTTTTAAGATCATGAGTAGTTCCACTGAAACCAATAGGATTTCTTGTGTGCTTAAAATTAAGCATATACTGACGTGCTTTGCTGGATCAAGGCCTAACAATCTCCTTGGGACAGGGATTGGTTTTTTGTTCTGGGAATGTACAATATCAGACACAATGGGCTTCTGGTCTGATTTAGGCTCCTAGGCATTATGGGAATACTAAATAAATACATAAATAATATTAATGTTCCACATTTACATTTGTGCAATGGAGAGGAGAGCTGGGCAAGGAATGTGGCAGTCAAGGAGAAAAGTGTTTATCAAAAAGCCACAAGCAACTAGTGTTGCTTCCACCAGTACTGTCAGATTTGGTGAGTTCCACTGCTCTCTCCTGCTTCCCAACGTCTTGGAATGCCCAGTTATGATATAGTGTGCTGGCACTAAAAGAAAAGTAACGACGTTCACACTGCCGAGTCTCATCAGCAACTTCATGACTCTTGTGGTTGTCTTCATCCAGGGCTAACTTGTATTATTATTGGCACTCCTAAAATTGGGATGGTATGTTTCAAACATTTTTTAAAGCTGAAACACACAAGCTCTTTTATTTCACTTCTGCCCAGTAAGATTATTTCAGCTCCACACATGCAAAGCCTCATATTATGTAAGAAATTAATCATATCAACGTAAAGTAGCTACTGAAAAATTGCCAAACACCATAAACATTGGTCAAAATGCAGGCCAACCATTTGCACACGGCGTAATTGAAGCTATGAATTCGTTGGAGCAACATGCAACTTTTCAGGATGAATTATAAAGCTTTTCAAACATAAAATGATATCTGTGAGGATTGCATTACCTAAAAGGTTTCGATAAGCATAGAAAAAAATATTAAAATATGCAGGAGGGATTAATCATGCTCTCTGCTTATGTATACCATGTGGTGTCATATATATTCCCTGATAAATGTCCCTAAGCTTCTGCCCAGTCCCATTTCTTCCCTCCACCCCATAATATGAAGGGCCAGATCCTTGGCTAGTGCAAATCAGCATAGCTCCAGTGAAGTCAACTGATCTTCACTAGTTTACAATGCTTGAAGATCTGGCCTAAGAAGTGACAAAAATGTAACATTATATCTTATTTATAGATCTGAAACAATAATCCTAGTGGGAGCAGATGTTCCATGACAACATAGGAGGCTTATGAAATGCAGTTCTGGGCACAAAATCTACTCACTGTGGTCAAGGAAGGCATGAAGTCTGCTGTACATGATGAACTTTCACTGAAATTTTGCTCTTTCATTCATTTCCTTCATTTGGGAGCCAACTGGAATTGCTTAAACTACTTTCCAGCTGTCATATCACTTAAAAAAAGAATAAACTGACATCTTGGACACCTGGAGGCTAAAGACAGCCTTCTCTTGGCCTCCTAATACCTGCCAAAATGGTTCTTCACATAAGTGGTCACTTCGCTAATGAAATTTTCATCTGGAAGATTTTGCTACTCAGGTTTGGAAAAAAATGAAGAATTTCAAAATTTTCAGTTAGTCAAAGAAGCCTTTGCTCTGGGGCAATTAACCTGGCAGCGTACCCCAGACCTGTGGATCCTGGGAGTTCTGGATACAATTCGCGTGGTGGACCACCTTGGAGCCATGTATTCTGGAGGCCCTGTGGTCCCCACCCCTGGGGCAGTCTGCCTGGCACGACACTCTGGAACAGTGGGCTGCCAAGAAGCCAGATGGGTGAGCTGGCAGGAAACCAGCAGGAGCCCTGCCTGGTTTCCGGAGAAACTTCACTGAAACTGCATCATCTCCGGAAATCATTTTGCTTTTGACAAATTGGCAAATTCAGACCAAAAAAAAGTTGAATAAAGTTTAATTGGAATTTTCCTGACTAGCTCTAGTTACATATCTATCTTGCTAGCTAGGTATTGTACTTCACACTGTGGTATCTGAGGGCTTCATAGACACAAGTGGCTAGATCCTGCCCATGCAGTCAATGGTGCTGTACCAATTTACACCAGCTGGGCATCTGGCCAAGAAAGGCAAACGGCCAAATTCTTCCCTTTGCCCCCTGATCCCTGACCCAAGCCCACGTAGTCAAGCTTGGAAACAGAGGGCTGGGGACTAGGCTGAGCCTTTCAGAGGCTACTATAGCAATCTCAAGGCTTCTACCATGTTGAGCTCCTGCTGCTACTGTGCCCCTACACTGCATGGGGAAATGGCCAGTGGATATGCATAGTGGTGGCTACACTGGCACTGCTCTGATTCTGCCTTACCTGACCCATGACCCATCTTCAACCACTGTCATGCATGGATGTGGGGAAACCCTGCAGAAGTAGCCTGTACAGCATACCAGGATACTGACTCCCTGCAAAGCCACCAGCAATCCTGCCCCCCGTCCACCTGAGAGGGAGCTGGAGGAGTCTTCTGCAGCTGCAGGAAATGGAGGAAGAATTTTTCCTAATGAAGCAGTAAGTCAGTAAAGGGCTTTCACCACTGTCCATAATGGGTAGGAGAATGGAATAGGAACTGAGGGAGAATGGCTCTATGTCATCAACGGTTCTATCCCTGGAATGGCTGTCTAGCTGCAGTTGTAAGGCAGCATACTTCTCTAAGCATAATTTGCAGGAGTAAAAAAAAAAAAAAAGGAGTTGACAAATTGGAGGAAATTCACAGAAGAGCAACAAAATGCTCAAGTGACTGGAAGGTTTTAGTTAACAATAAAGATGAACGTACTAAATGTGTTCAATTGGATCATAAGCAAAGTAAGGGAGAATACGTTAGCTGCCTAATATCACCTGAAGGAGTAAACCACACCCCGTGATGAGTAATAGTTTAGGGTGTTCCAAGGCAACAGAGCTAAAAGTGTGGTGATGAAATGAAAGAAAAATGTAGGCTGAATATCAGGGGGAAAGAACGCTCTTATCATGAGATCTGTTTAGTCTGGGGAATAGTTCCCAAGAGAAATAGCTAGCCTCATTATTTGAGTTATGTAATACCAGAGCTTGAAACTACACAGTAGGGATAAAAAAAATTTCCTTGGCAGGGGATGGGAGAATAGGGACTATCCATCGGATCCAGCTCCCATTGATTACAATGGGAGTATTTCCACTCACTTTAATAGGAGTTGGATTAGGCCACGTATGCCCTAGGTCTTTTCTACCTTTAATGTCAGTGACTGTATGAAAAGATATCACCTAATAGACATTAACTGGGTTTCTTTTTGGCTGGTATCATGACAAATGAATGTGTGCTATCAAAATGAACATGTCAATACTGACATGAAAAAGAAGACTATGGAAATGATACTGCTTTATTGATGTAAATGGGAGCTTCAGTGGACTGATTAAGCCCCCCAAACTATACTTCAGATTGTTTTTAATCTTTCATATTGTTAAATCCCTTACAACTGCAAGGAAATGCTACTCAAATTGCAGTTGTATCTGTAGTATCACTGCTAGGTAAACTTTTGCTGTTGTAACAGAAAGGGGATGGTTCCGTGCATCCAATTTGTTTTGCTTATATAACTAGCACTGGAGAGTCCTCGGGGTTGTGGTTAATAACAAAGCAGCTACATTTTATATCTGAATTTTAAAAAAAAGAATAATAAAAGTGGGTAACATTTTTGCGCACGCCTAGGTGATTTTCTTTGCATGTTTGCAACTTACCTAACGGCAAACTTCACTTCATACTACACTGATCTAATTAATCTGACAGGACTGGAAGCTTGCTCTTCCTGTTCACACTTATAATTCATCTCTTCTGAATGCCCTGTAGGGAGTATGAAGCACAATAAAGCAGTATTTACCAAATCCCTGAATGCTAAATACACCTTTTAGGCTGACTCTGCACAATGCCAGCAGTGAGGAGATCTGACAAAAGGGCAGCCAAAGAAAAAAGACATTTGCCAGAGCACTGTCTATTTTAAGCAGGACTAGCAAATCTTGAGCAAGGAAGCCGTCTTTCCCCCCACCGCTCCCCTGTTCAAATTCTACAGTGGGCTCTGGGGATTCCAATTTATTCCTACTGTATCTGAAAACTTTGTTGTAGCCAAAGCAAATGACAGAGTGATCATACTCAATAAGATATTATGTTAGCTCACAAAAGCCACTGGGCTAATTTCATACTGGCATATCTTTTAACCTTTCATCACCTGAATTAGAAACATCATAACACAACATAAAACACATCTGAGAAATCCACTGGAGACAGGAACTCAGAAACATGTACGGTAGAAATAAGAGAGTTGAGCGTTAGAAGATGTTTTGAGAAAATATTGAAATTGAATGTTAAGTTTCCCTTTCAAAGAAAATTCCCATTACAGAAAAAGACTTCTTACAAACGCATGAGGTGATTATGGAATTTTTTTTTAAATGCTTCTTTGCACAGTTTAGTGAAATGCTGCAATCATTTCATTAAAATATAAGAAATTAGGGCGGGAGGATTTTCAAAGGGATAATTAGCAGTTAGGTGCCCAACTTTCATTGCCAATGCCCACTCCCCATTTGTGTCTCAGAAAATCATCCCCTATGTGAAAAATTAAGAGTAAAATTTTCAGACATACCTGAGTGATTCAGGAGCTATTCTCAAAAGGAATGTACACTGGGACCTAGTGATGGGTAAGTGTGGGCAGGCCGCAGCCCACCCTCTTCGCATCTAGGCCCACCCAAATCTGAGCAGGGGTGTAGTGCTGCCATTGGGCACCTGAAATCCAAGACGGAGCTATGCGTCCACTCTTCAGAAAGTTATGCTCCAGCAGCTTCGCCTTGCCATTTTCTGAGGCGCCCCAGTGCCTCGCTTGGCAGCTGAAGCCCTGTGTCTGGGGGCACCAGGGCTAGGAAAGGGGCATGGCATTGGGGGAGAAGCTGAACTAGCACAGTCTGTCACTGCCAGTCCACCCAAAAGTCAGTGCCCACCCAGATTTCCACTCCTAGCCTCACCACTGAACACCTAGAAGCCTAAATCTGATTGAAAGTCAATGAGAATAAGCCTCCCAGCTGCATGAGTCACTTTGGAAGATGGGCTTTACGGCCAGATTTTCAAAGACATTTAGGTGCCAAAAAATACAGATAGGCACCTGAAGGGATTTTTCAAAAGTGCCTCAGCAGGTTAGATACCTAACTCCCACTGACATTCCATTGGCTTCTGTAGAGGTACATGTGATCTACACTGGTCACCAGTGTAGTCAGTGGACAGAATACCATTGAGTCCAGCTGGTCCTGAGTCAGTCAGGCCTATTGTATTTTAGATGGAGCCAAAACCTGATTGCTATATTTGTAAAAGTAGTCCCAGTGGGGCAGTTCTGCTCTGAGTTGCCATGGTGTAAATCCTAGAGTAATCCCACTGATTTCAAGAGAATTCTTCTGGGATTACATGTGAGGTAATGGGAAGCAAAACTGGGCCCACTGACTTCAAGCGGATTAGTATATGAAAAAGGAGAGCCAGGTATGGCCTTCGGTATGTTACATAAGAAAGATGGTTCCTGAAACTAATTAATCCTTGAAAAGATCATTTGACCTATCTCGTTGTTAGCAATACATTTTTAATTGTTCATTTTAGTCAAGCATCATTTGAACACAAGTCAATTTGCAATTTCATTAGAGCACAGAAAAGGCCTGGGGTATATTCCTGGTAAAAAAGAAAAAAAAGTCTCTGGCAAAATTTCATAAAGGATGTTAATCCTCTAATTAATTTTATGTATCAAGAAAGAATTAATGTGTCCTGCTAGTTAAGCAGAAGTCATCTTGCCAAGAAGTGCATTTTGTCATACCTTTCCCTCCAGGAAAACCTTTTTACAAGCTTTGTGGCAAAATACTCTGGCAACTAATGACTAGCTTTGAAGCAACATTCACAGCCCATTTGCTTTGATGACATTTGGAGCTTTGTTCTCTACTCATTGTGAAGTCTGTGGTAAGTATAGTACCCTCACTGCACAGCCTTTGAAAACTAATCAATACAGTAAGATTTGTCAGGTTGCAGCTGAGGAGCATCACAGCTTTTAACTCCCTTCTTGGTTGCCCTGTTGTACATGTTTTTAAGTTAAACCTTATGAAGAGATTTGAGTAAATTATACTTACCATATTCATAGGCACACAAGTGTGACCCAGCTATTCTTCCACATTTTAACTTCAAAAGCTTATAATCTGTCAGTTAACCTTCCATAAAACTAAAATGATATGGTCATCATACAATAATCTGGTGATTGATTGTATCTGACAAAAAGTCATAAATAGTGAATAGTTTGTCACAGTTACACCTGTGAAAATTAGGACACTGCAGAAGAAAACAAAAAGAACATGTTCAGGCAAACTAGTAGTGAAACAACTGACCTGATTCTGAGCTCACTCTTTCTGTTGTACAGCCAGGGTGACTCCATTGACCTCAACTGAGCCAATCTAAATTTACAGCAGCATAATGGAGACTCGAATATGGCCCTTGGAGTTTTATTTTTATTGTAACTTTTAACTCTTCTTTAATCAATGCTAAAATCTTTAGGCCTGAGTTCTCATTTCAATGGCTTTGTGTAATGTGTCTCAACTATACCTCATCTAATTTAATAAGATGCAAGCTAAGGAAGTACTTAAGTTACTTATCAAGGGTTTCAGATGACACATTATTATTGTACTCAGAAGTCAATATTTGCTAATCATGTTAGTACAGGAACTGTTCCAGGTCTACGATTATTGGATTGCAAAGACCTTTAAGATTACTTGAACCTATCTTCCTCTTCTCCCGTACCCCCCTCCTCACTGCCCAGCGTTGAACCTCTCTGTCTCCTGTCTGTCTCCTGGAATGGACAAATCAACACCACGATAAGAAAAATCTTCTTGTTCACAGATTCATGCTGAAAAGCTATTAAAATTCTCAACCCTTGATTTTAGCCATTGGTCTGTTTTTTTTAAAACCTGATCCATTGACGATTGCGGGAGCAGTGTCTGCTCAACTCCTTTCAGGATCATGCCCTCCTGTCTCTCACATTAGTATGGTCTCAGACCAGTAAGTCACATCTTTGCACAAAACTCCAGTTGAAATCATGGGAGTTTTACATATGGACAACAGATTGTGATTGTAGAGGGTTGCGTCCGTGCCTCCCTGTCAGGCCCAGAGGGAGGCCACTCACCCTCACTGTTGCATCTCTGTACAGACTGGGATAAAAGGTAATTAGCATCTTTTGCATGGCTTCTTGCCTCAGATAGATGTCAGAGAAACACAGGCCTCTCAGCCTATGCTAGGTAGGTTGTTGCCTCACCAGTGGGTCCACCCTACTCCACCGGGTCCCAATCCAGGGTTCTGACAGTGACAGAGGGCTCCACCACTGGGTCAGCAGGGATCCCACCGAAACATGCTGACCAGTATTCTGGCCACACAACTGAACTATTGTCTGGTTTCCCTGGGCTACTTCCTATGATCCCTTCACCGAGTATCTTCACTTCATGGGGATCCTCCACTTACCCGGGGTATACAGCTAGTGGCAGTTCCAGCAGCTCTTTAGCTGTTCTTGTCGGCTGGCAGCTCTGAGAGTCCCTTCAGGACATTGGTGCTGCACCGGTTCCCCTCAAGCGCAAGCCCAAGCAGTGGGTGGGAGGCGTCACTTTCATTCACCAGCACCACCTTTCATACTTCCTGTCCTGCTCCTCTGTTCCCAGCAGGGTAGGGAGTGGTTCCTCCCTCTTGATACAGTGACCTGACGCTGTACGATATGAGAAGAGTTTGTTCTTGATTACTCACTTCATTTCAATGGGACTACTCATATAAGTAAGTGAGCTAGGTGCAAATCTGCTACAGTATATAGGCACCTAACTCCCAGGCACTAGGTACCTAAATACCTTTGTGAATCTGGGCCTACATTCCTTATAGTGACAGAAGAACACCCATCACTGATAGTCATTTTTAGTTTATTATACATAATGGAACATGTTAAAAATATGCTACATAGCTTCCTTTTTGTGTTTAAAGCTGGAGCTGAATTTGGTGCTTCTAACATGAAAGATGCGGTGCAGAGCCAAAAATAACATGAGCAGGTGATGTGCAAGCTTCCACACGCAGCACAGTCAACACACCTTCATCCCGGCTTTGTCACCTTTCTGACATCCTAGTCCTGGGCTGACCCCGAACATGCTGAGCACTGACAAGTGTGACAGAGCGTGCGGCAATTTTGTGATCTATTCATTCAAAACCTGGCTCAGAAGGTCAGGCACCTTTCACCTGTGACCTATGGCAGGCGTTAACTCAACCCTCTTGGGAATGGAAATAGTGGGTTACCCACTTCCCAAAGCACATTATTGGAGTTAGGATATACAGAGTTATTATCCACTCCATTATTTCAGTGTTAAACTGGTGTGCTCCACAGTGTTATGTTAACCACAAAACTGGTGTAGCAGAGTAGAGAATCAGGCCTATTAACTGTAGAGTAGGCTAGATTCTGATCTCCATTACGCTGGTTTAAAAACAGAGTCATGCCATGGTCTTCAGGGGAGTTACACCAGTGTATGGGAGAACAGAACTGGAAGCCATGGGCCCAATTCATCACTGAATTACTTGCAGAACTGGGGTAATGAGCTGGGTGATAAAACTGCAGCAATACAGAGGTAAATCAGGCCCATTAATATTTGGAGTATGACTTTATACAGACTACTCACTCAGACTGTGAGTGTATTGGTTTTGTTCCAAATGTATAGAACACACCATCAAAATAAAAATTAAAAAGAAAAAAAAGTCAGCTATTTTGAGTATTGTGCTGTCCAGACTATTCTGTGCCTCTTAGCTCTACCCAGAGATTTAGATAAAATACTCTGATGCTTATTTTACAAACCCAGAATGACACATCCTGTTTAATATTCCAGTTACTGGCGAACTATTAATCTGAATATGTTAGTGGTGACTGTCTCATAAGCCTTGCATCTTAAAGCCTCTAAGCAGTAATTCATTATCCTCAGGTCATATTTTTGTATTCATTCAATTTAAAATATGAGACACTTTTCACTTTAAAGGTTTTTTTTTTAATCAAACATTATTTTACGCACGGCTTTTAACATACTAATTGATTCATTTAGATCTGCCCTTTACAGAGTGAGTTGCTAATTCCTTTTATTCTTTTTTCTATAGGTCAGTGATGCCACTTTTAATACATTGTGGAAACACTTTTAAAATACATTTCCATGTGTGTATTTACTTGCTTCAGCCAGTTTTTAATCCAGGAAAGTATGTACTAATTTCTAAACAGTCAGATGACTTCTTAGCAGCCTATACAAAGCCAATTTGATAGTCTCAACTCAGCTCCGCGTTTCCACATCACAAGTGTCACCTCTGAAATTAGCACTAATTGGCATCCAGGTTGATAGTTTCAATGGAGAAGCCATGCAATGAATTCACATACAAGATAAAAACTGGCTCTATTAGAGGCAATGGGAGTTTAATCATGGACTTCTGTGGGGTCAGGATTTCACCCAGTGGATGTCTGTACTGCAATTAAAAACCCACAGCTGGGCTGTGCCAGTGGACTCAGGCTCACTGGGCTAGGGCTGTTTCATTGCAGGGTAGACTTCTAGGTTTGGGCTCAGCCTGAGCTCTGTGACCCACCCACCTCACAGGATCCTTGAGTCCAGGCTCCAGCCCATGCCCAGAAGTTTACCCTGGATATCCTAGAAGTGGACTATCAGTTTTATGAGTCCTCCAGGAAATTTGTCTTCAAAACTAGTATATGTAGCAGTATGTGGCAGTATACATCTCCATGGCTGTTGACACAGGCTCCTGCTTCCATCCAGGGAGCACATTACCCTCTCTCTCTAGACTCCTCTCTCCCATTTCCAAGATAAACTCAGAGACCTAGGACTGGTCTACACTGGCGGGACGGGGAGAGTGGTCGACCTAAGATACGCAACTTCATCTATGTAAATAGCATAGCTGATGTCAGCATATCTTAGGTCGACTTACGTGGCCATCCAATGGCGGCAAGTCAACTGCTGCCGCTTTCCTGTCAACTCCGCTTCCTCCTGTTGTGGAGGTGGGGTACAGGAGTCGACAGGGAGAGCGCTCAGGGATTTATTTATCGTGTCTACACTGGATGCAATAAATCAATCACTGACTGCCGATCTGGCGGGTAGTATAGACATACCCCAACTGTGAGACCAGACATGAAAGCTGAGATAAGGTAGGGTCTTTTCGCCTTACTATGAGTTGGGGACTGATATGTACATGGTCTTCCTTCTCAAATTAACACATAGCACTTTGGGGAAAAATTTGAAAGGAGTCTCCTTTACCGTGCATATAACTTTTAGGTATGTGCCTAACGGTAAGCACAAAACTCTCTGCAACATTTCGCTCAGCATAGCCCTGGAGCATTCTGTGGGATTATGGAGGAAACTAATCCTCCTCCCTCCCAAGCCACCGAGTAGCAAGGTAATGGAGCAGTGATTGCTCCAGACATGGAGGAATTGATGCGGAGGTGTCAGTATTGTGATGTTGCTCCCCATAATGCTTTATAGAAATATGCTTATGAGTATAAATATGACATAACTAGAATATGTTTTATACTAGATATGCCATGTAATATATTTTTGCAAAGGTTATGACCTACTGAATATATTCATCCTATTTGAATGCATGTATCATTTTTATATCTGAAATTATGAGCATTGGCTTTATGTATTTAAAGTGTTTGCTGTAGGAAGCACATAAGACAGATTTGGTCAACATAGTGTGAAGGGCTTATTCAAGTAATTGGGAGAACTTAACTAACAATCAACTTTGGGAGATGCCAATCCACATCTGAGCTTTCCTGGGAATGTTCAAACTAACATGTAAACAATGGTGTCAGTATGCAAAAAGGTGAATCATTCATAGAATGTGACTTGTCAAGGTGACTGCAAAACTACATCTTGTTGAGGGGATTTTACACAGAAAAGACTATATAAGGCCCTGGAAACCCATCCCTTTGGTCTTCAGCTGGCTCAGAAGATAGCCTGTCCACCACAAAGAGATGCCTGGAAGCAACTGGAACAAAGAACAGTAACTACCGTGGTGTGTGAGATTGCTGGACCCAGACTAGGAAGGCATCTAGTCTGTCAAAGAAGCTTATTGGAACATCTCTGAGGGTGAGATTTGCCTACATTTAGCTTCCTACTGTATTAGGCTTAGACTTGCGTGCTTTTGTTTTATTTTGCTTAGTAATTCACTTTGTTCGGTCTGTTATTACTTGGAACCACTTAAATCTGACTTTTTATATTTAATAAAATCACTTTTTGCTTATTAATTGACCCAGAGCAAGTATTAATACCTAGGGGGAGCAAACAGCTGTGCTTATCTCTCTATCAGCGTGACAGAGAGTGAACAATTTATGAATTTACCCTGTATAAGATGTATAATGCCTGAAATGATGGGGTGTCCAGGATTTTCAGGTTTATGGATCTTGGGTAGCAGATAGTATACCACTGGTCGGGGCTCTTTAGATGTGTTTTTGTAGATTTATTCCTGTGCTGTAGCAAGGAGTTTCTTTGAGCAGATGGTGTAGTCTCTTTTGGTATTCCTCAGTGGGATCAGAAGATAGTGGCCTATATCGAATGCGGTGTTGGAGACTTTTTCTGGCAGCCTCCTGTTCATAATCCAACCTGTTCATGATGACTACAGCACCTTCTTTATCAGCCCTTTTGATTATAATGCCGGAGTTGTTTCTGAGGCTGTGGATGGCATTACGTTCTGTGCAGCTGAGGTTATGGGGCAAGTGATGCTGTTTGTTCACAATTTTAGTCTGTGCACGTTGGCGGAAGCACTCTGTGTAGCAGTCCAGTCTATCATTTCAACATCAGGAAGAGTCCACGCAGAATTCTTCATCTTGTAGTGTTGGTTCCTGTAGGACATTGCTCTGTTCAGGGGTGTGTTGAAAATGTTCCTTGAGTTGGAGATGGGTCAAAGTAGGCTTCCAGATCACCACAGAACTGTATCATGTGCGTGGGGGATGGGAGGTAGGGCAGAAAGAGAGTCCCCAAGATAGGACAGACTCTTTTGCAGGGCTAACTGTGTGGTTGGATAGATTAACAATATTGTTGGGTGAGTTCAGGGTACCACTGTTTTAGCCCCGTGTGGCATGTAGGAGTTTAGACAGTTTACTGTCCTTTTGACTCTGTAGAGAAGTGAAGTGTGCTTTCTAAATGGCTTGTCTTGTTTTTATAAAGTCCAGCCATGTGGAAGTTTGTGTGGAATGTTGGTTTTGTATGAGTCTCTTCAGCTTTGGGAGCTCATTCTTGACCTTTTCCTGTTTGCTGTACAGGATGCTGATCAGGTGGTTCACTATACTTACCTACAGGCCTCCAGCATCCATCCAAGACACATCACATGATCCATTGTCATTTGCAAACTATTGGAAATAGCGGCTCAATCTGCATATACTTACTACCAAATGTAGTAGTAATATCTAGTTCTTACATAGTGCTTCATCTATAGATCTCAAAGCATTTTAGAAAGGAGGTAAATATCTCTATTTTACAGATGGGGAAACTGAGGACCATAGATGTGAAATGACTTGCCAGACATCACCTTGCAGGCCAGTGGCAGAGCAAGGCCTGGAAATCAGGTCTCTTGAATCCTAATCTAGCGCCATACCTAATGGACCACAGTAGAGCGATCAAAGTCAACACTGATGCTTAGAAGTAATTGTAGAACTGGGCCATAAGATTTTAAGGAGTCAGATTTTTTTTTTGTATAAATTAAAAGAAAAATGTAGTATCCAGCAAAAAAATATTACCCTGCAATTTTTAGCTTCTTGTTTACAATGAATCACAGAACAGATTCCCAAGAGTATTCTTGCAGGTCATTTATACTAATACACATAAAACTACAGCAAGCCTGCATTAGCATTGTAGCTACATTTGTAGTCAATTTTGAAGAATGTGCTCCATCCATGGACATATGACCAAATGTGGTGATGAATCTTGGTCACGTTCCACCTGAGACATGGTGCACATACATTGAGAAGGAGAAGAAAACATTTGAAGTTCATATGAAGGAACAAGCTAAAAGTTATGTTATAAATTACACTTTAAAAGAAGTCCCATGATGCATCCATACACTATATATGATATCCTGACACTCTGTAATTAAGTTCTTGTCAAAATCTGTTATTAAATTGCACCAAATATGGATGATGGAATTATTTTAAAGTTATCTTTACTTTTTGATTTTCACTGTTAAAAATTCTTCTGGTGTATTTTTTTAAATTAATTTCTAACATTGGGTGTGTGAAGGAGATTTCAGTGCTCCTGAAAAACCAGACTGACAGCCCTAAAGACTAGACAATTGAACCCAGATCCACGAAAGTATTTTGGCTCCTAATTTCCATTGATTTCAATTGAAGTTAAGCACCTAAAAACTTTGTAGATCTGGTCCTTACCTACTAAGAACATGACCTGAGACCGTCCCCTAATATCACACACTCCAGTGATGAGCCATTAGATAGCAATTATTTTCAAGTCACTATTATAGCTGGGTGAATACTGCAAAAAAATGACTAACTTTCATTTCATTTTTTTAAACAAGTACTTTGGCTTCATTTGCACCCTGTGTTCATTTATCACAAATGCTCATGAAATTCAGTTTTAGCACCACCAAGGGTGATAGAAAGCAAGTTTTAAGCTGACACAAGTGAATACTTCAGAAAAAAATATTTTTAAATATCCTTTCCTTAAATATTCATGCTAGAAATATCTGCAGAAACAATATTCCTATTCAACACCAAGAAGCATAGCTCTTATTTTGAATAGCAAAACAAGTAGTAAATGAAATTAATAGATAATGTCGATAATTTCAAGAGAGAAAAAAGAGAGGGGGAGAAATCTATTCGCGGACAGTCTCTGAAGAGAAAAGAAGAGGTGAAAGCCATCAACTAAATTATGGATAGATTGAGCTCTTCCTACTATCAACCTAATAGAGGGTTTTCAATATAGGAAGCCAAAGTTAGTCTCCTAACTCCATATTTAGGCACCTGCCTCATTTTCGAAAGTGCTAAACACCCACCAAGATTTCCATTTTTGAAAATCCTAGCCCAAGGATAGAACAGAACTAGTAACCTCAAAGTGAAATGCTTCCTATTTCATTGCCAATACCTAATCCATCCAAACCCACACTGTGCATGCTGAAGAATCACAGAGAACCTGCTTGGATTCCTTAAAGATATGTCAGGTGTGAGGAGAAAGGTTTGATTGAGGCATAGTGCTGATCTCATTAATATAAAGTAACTTGTGCACTAAAGATTGATGTCAGGAGTTGCCAAGCCAGAAAAGCAAGTTAGGCATGCAATTAAGTGCTTTACTAGATTGGGGCTTAAATTTGAGAGGACAAAGGACAGTTCCCTTTATTGAATATTTCAAGAGGGAAGAAAGATCAGGAAGTCTTTAAATATAATGTAGTACAGGGAGGAGCATGACAAACTGCAGTTGTTTCCTACTACCTTCCTACCATTACAGACTTTTAAACAAACATTCTTTGTTGATTTTTCAAATGGCAAAGAACACGATGAAATAGTGGAGCCAATTCAGTTCCTACTGGGAAAGTGGTGAGCAACGTATGTGTTAAAGTTAAAGCATGTATTTAGGTGAGACTAACACACATGTGGTGTGACATAGCCATTAGGTCATCTCAATGCATAGAGCCCAGCATTTGTTAATCATTTTGAGAGCTCCTCTTATTTTGTGTGTTATCTTTTCTCAGGTCAATGAGGGTTCAAGGAGTCCATTCGTTAAGGGTGGGCTGAGTCTTTTTGCTCCAATGGTGCGTAAGACAGTTTCTGGTTATGGAGAATGTGGCACCCATGAATCTTGTTTTGCATTTGTCTGGAGCAAGTGTAGACAAATTGCTAAGATAACAAATCTATGGTTGTAAAACATTCTGATCATCCAACAAAACTCCCTTCTTGGAAGTTTTCAGTGGCTTGGTGTCAAAGTGCATACTCCAAGTGCCTAGTTCTACATTTTGTATGTAATATCACAACTGACAAGCATTTTATTAACCTGTGTCCAAGCTTTCTCAATAAAATGAAAAAGAACTGGTTTGTATTTGCCGATACTGTTTTAAATGGTTTTCAAGCCTCTTTCCATTCATCTTCATAGTTCTGGCTCCGCAAATTGGACCACTTTCCTCTATATCTATATGGTTATTCATTAGAAATCTATGTAATTTCAGTAGTCTTTTTTTTAAAACTGACTCCCCCACCAATATTAGATACTTCACTGAATTGAACTCTGGTCCTTAAAGCTTCTGAAGTTAGTGACCTAACCAATTATTCAAGATATATGCAGAAAGGAGTATCAACTTTAGGAACATGAAAGGTAACTCCAATCCCTTAAAAAAGGAATAAGAGTTTGATTGCCATATAAACCCTAAAAGGGCAGGCTTACTAGCTTGTTTCACTGGTAACAAGAGCACACCCAAGGACCTCTTCAGGCTTTGAGAGCTTACAGTTCACAAAGGTGAAACAGCCTGAGGAGTTTTGAAAAGCTTAAATGTCGTTTGGATTGCAGTATCTTCTATAAAAATTCCATTTCAGCTTTTGTTAGCCTAGAGAAAATTTGTTTATTAAAAAAAAGCCCTCTTTCAGATCACAAGCAATTGGGGGATAGGGGGCAGACTTGTGTCTTTTTTTGTTTCCTTATGTTGGCTTGAAAAATGAGTATTTAAAAAAAATTGGCTGATCTTTTACACATGAAAGTTGGGTCTTGTCTGACCTGGCAGATTCTATCAGGACTGAACTACTAGTGAAAAGGTGAAATCACAAGAATAAAGATAATGAAAGTTGAGCAATAAAGAGCAAAAAGAATTTTTGGTGAGTTTATAAAACTCAGTTATGTTTTTTTTGTTTTGATTAATATTTACTTAACTTCAGTGACTAAGTAATAGTTCTGGATAAAGATCCCCTCAGTGAAATATTCAATGCCCTGATCCTTCTTTATGGCATTTAGTTCCTCTTAGGGCATGTCTACACTGGAGCTGGAGGCATAATTTTCATCTTATTTTAATCTGATCCAGCTGGTGTGCTAAAAATAGAAGTGTAGCCACAGTGGCTAGGCCATCCCCAGTATAATCCCATCTGAAACCCTAGGTATGTACTCAGGGTAGTTAACCTGACCTGCTGCTCACATCACCATGGTTACACTTTTATTTTTAGTGTAATACCTCTCATTGATCTACCCAAACTGGAAATTACCCCACCAGCTCCAGAGTACACATACCCTTACACATTCAAGAAATCCTGCAGCAACACCAAGGAAGACAGGAATTGACATTTCTGATACTTCTAATATAAAGAAATAAAACCAACTTTTCTGGACTTTGTTATACTTAAGCACAAGTCCATTAATAGATGAGGCATGAAAACACTGTCAGTCAAACTGTTACTCCAATCTATGTCTGCATAATCTCTCTCTCTCTCTTGCAGCAGGCCTAGTTTTGTCATTAAGGACCAGATTTTTAAAGGTATTTAGGTGTCTAAAGATGAAGAGGAAGATTTTCAAAAGCACCTACATGTCTAACTCACATTGATTTCACAAGGGAGTTAAGTGTCTAGGCAGTTTTTTAAAATCCCATTTGGCATCTTTAGGCACCTACACACTTGAAAAAAAATCCATTCCTAAGGCCTTGGGTCAGCAAAGCATTTAAGCACATGCTCAATTTAAACATGGTAATAATCTCAGTCAGAAAACCATGTGTTTAAGTGCTATGCTGAACTGGAGCCTAAAGTTTCATTTGTATTCATCCACCTTCCACACATCGGGATAACCTAAAACTCCATATAAGACTGAATATAATCCTAAATTTAATTTTCCAGGTCTTAATGGATCACAATTTTCCAGAGTTAACATTTGAATCAAGATTTTCCTTTACAGACACTAACCTGAAAAGCCTCATGGCAGTACCACCAATAGAAATCAGAGTCAAACAACAAAACAATTTAAAACAATTAAATTTATGGGCCTGATTCTTTACTTACATGGAGTGAGTAGTCACTCCATTTAAGCCAGTGCTGTACAGTTGCTGTAATAGGCCCTTAATGCAGCCCTGCACAACATGCAGCCCTGCACAACATGCAGCCCGCATGGGCTCACTGTGCAGCCTGCGGGGAATGAGTAGGGGTGGGGCAAGACAAGAGGTGGGCTGGGAGGAAGCGGATGGGGGTGGGACGAGGGTGAGGCTTTTCGGCCCGCAGCTGGTTTTTTTGCAGTAATATGGCCCTCGCTGCTTTCCGAGTTGTGCAGGCCTGCCTTAATGTTTTGCCAGCTACCATACTGATATTGCACGCAGACAGAAGTCAAAGAAAAGTATGTTTTGTTCCACAAAAATAGTACATTAGACATTGTTAAATGTTTTCTGAGGGAGGGTTTCTCTGACTATTCTGGCAAAAATACCAGTATTCATAGTAATCAGAGCTTTGAACAAATATCAGTTAAGATGATTTACAGCACAATTGCCAATGCATTCCTAGCTCCATCTTTGATGGACACTTACTCATGCTGTCATCTGTAGCTGCACAGATTGTATCTGCACTGGCCTCTTCCACAAACACTGGAATCACTAGAGTGTGTTACAGACAATTCAGCTCTCAAACAATGAAGCATTTGTGTTCATTTTCTTCAGTTTTATCTTTGGAATTTTACTATTTAGGTCACTATCTGTTGATCCCAGGTATTCTTTCCAGACAAATCACAGCTCTTTTAAGTCTAAAAAGATATAATCAAAGAATTCATCTAACATTATTCCTTGAGTATAAATCTCAAGATGTAATAAATAGTACACACGCTATAAGATTATACTGCCATTCCTGAACTGCAGCCCCAAGATTAATTATATGTTATAGGCTAGATTTGAGAGCCGCTAGGTGACAAGCACTTCGAAAATCTGGCCCTGTTAGTACAACGAAAAACAATATTTGTAAACTACTCAAATGTGTTAAATTAAACCTGATTAAGATACTTCACTATTAGGAATTAGGACATAGTGTGAAAGAGAGATAGAACAATACCAACTGAATTCCTCAACTGCTCATGGACCCCTAGCTTAAAAAAGCAGCTTTAGTGATAAAATAAATCCAGAGGGTACAGCAGTGAAGACAATGCGCTCAACAAGATAACTTAGTCTATGGAATAAAAAAATACACTGTATGAAAATGTTATACACATCTATCTGCATATATACATTAAACTTAAGCTGACTACTCTGTTCATGTCAAAAATTACTATGCTCAGAATGAAATGAAGATGAGGGCTTAAGCAAAGTCATAAATTGATTTATAATGAAACGACAGTTATAATTTAATTCAGAATGTATTTTAAATTGTTACTTTTTGTATAGGTTTTTTTTGCCCTTTTGTGGCTACAGAGTGAAGTATCAGCTATTGAAATACCAAATTTCTGTACATGTGTATTAATTAATTTAAATGATGTAGCTACTTTACTAATCAAGAATAGTCTATTGCAAACATTATTTAATAAAAGCTTGCAGGATAGAAACAGACACATGGAGATATCAGAAGTATGCAACCAAGAGTTTCAGTGAGTGATACAGCTCAGAAGTTAATAGGCTAGATTTAATACTGCACTGTGGCTTCTAGGAAACACCCCAATCCTATGGCCAGTGAAGGGGATGTAGGTGGGGAAAACAAAGCACAATCAGCGCTCCTCTGTGTCCCAACTAGGGGGACCAGATGTCCCAATTTTATAGGGACATCCTGATTTGGAGGGCTTTTTCTTATATAGGCCCTACTACCCCTCACCCCCGTCCTGATTTTTTATATTTGCTATCTGGTCACCCTCGTTCCAACTAATGGATCAGCTCCTGATGCTGTAGGTAGCTTGAACAGTTACAGCAATTCTCTGGCTACTCTTACACTGGGATCTGGTCTAGTGCACAGTTGCTCTGAGATTGGGTGAGGGCAAAGCTACCATTCCACGACACACCCTGCAGCTGCTTTTTTAATTTTAATGCTGCTGTGACATTATCTGATTAAAATATAACCATATAGATCATTGTTGCAACCACTGTTATATATTTGCAACGAATCTTGTACAAAATGTGGCATGTAAGATGTCTATGAAAAGGTTATGATGTGCTAAATATGATTATGCTATTTGTATGCAAGTATCATTTTCCTATTTGAAGTTTGAGTATTGGCTCGATATCTGTATTTCAAATGTTTGCTCCTGGGGTAACGCCCACAAGTTATTTAGCCTGCACATCTTGGAAGGATTATTCAAATTAAGTGGCTCCTCAAGAAACACTCAACTGACAAGGGGAGACATCCATCTACACTGAATGCACTGCCCTGCAAATGCACTGTCTGGGCCATACATAAATGATTTCCTGCTAAGCAAAATTATGCATTGACATGTGACATGCTCATGCGATTCCAAACCCCATCTTTTACCTGTAAGTTTCTACTAGCTGTGTCGAGGTCTTTGTTTGAAACAATGGGTTTCTCTCCACATAGCACAAGCTATAAAAGGCCCTGGAAACACCTCCATTTTGCCTCTTTCCTGCTCAGAGCTCTGGACTATGTACTTATACTAAAGGGAGCATTCTAACCAAAGGACTGAGGTCCTTCCAATGATTTGGAAGCAACCAGAGACTTATCAAGCTAGCAGTTTATTCCATCACCACTACAAGCCTGAACCAAGAACTTTGCATTTATTATATTTGATTCCTCTAACCAATTTTAACTCACCTTTCTTTCTTATAATGAATAAGCCTCTAGATTTTAGATACTAAAGGATTGACAACTGTGTGATTTTTGGGTAAGATATGCATTATATATTGACCTGGGTGTATGGTTAGTCCTTTGGTATAAGAACCACCTTTTATTTGATGAGGTGGTTATGAAGAACCACTCATCTTTACATCCACTGTTTTTGATGGTGATACAAGACCTGGAATATCTAAGCAAACTGCTTTTATGACTTTGTTAGCAAGTGTGGTGAAACCAAAGTTTACTTTGGTTTAGTATATCTAACGAGAGAAAAATCTCCAGTTTTGGGGTATAGCTTCCCTATGTCTCAACAGTTTGTCCTGAATTTGGCACTCTCAATTGTGACCCACAAAGGCACGGTTACAGCTGCTCATTTTTTTTTCCTAGGAAGTTTGCGAATTCTCTGCTTCCTGGTAACTTCTTATCAGCAGTTGATAGGAGGGAGGGGGCAATGTCTGGATCACAAGCCATTGCAAAGCAAGGCTAATCTTTTTAAGCACCATACCAGTTCAAAATGGCAGTGATATGGTAGCAAGGCTCCCAGTCTCACAGGGATCACTAAGAAACAGTATGTTCAAGAATATTTTAATTAAAAAAGTATGTAATGGATACACACACATTTGGACACAAAACATGAGTGATAGGCACGTAAAAACATAGGAATTGTTACAGTGGCATATGCTAGCGTTCTACCTAATATGATACGGTTTTGAGCAGCAGCTAATACCTAAGATGTTAGAGGAAGATATCCCAGATGACCATGATGGAGTCAGACGTATACAAAACATAATGGGCCAAGTTTATTCTCAGTACAACTCTAATGAAAGTTAGTCCTTCTGTATCAGGGAACAGAAGATTCCTCCAAGTATTCCACAGGTGGATATAATTTAGTCCCTAATTTTTAGACTGTGGATCCTGTCTTGTGTAGCACTTACCCACATGCAAAACTACCTTTCTTCCATTCCCTCTTCTCAAAGAAATAGAAGATCACCATCCAAATATTTTTAAGTCAAAAATTATCCTGGTTTCCTTTACACTGCATCTTTTCCAGAGAAATGGCCTTTTGGGGGAGGGGCGGAACCAATACCCCCAACCCTCCTCCCCACCAAACACTGATTCAAATGAAGCCAAACTTGTACTTTTTCCAACAGCAAAAGTATTTATTTTGCTTTTGGTATGCATGTATCAAACACAAATATTATTTTGCTTCTCCTGTAGTCTTAAGGCTGATTATAAAGGTTTTTTCCCATACAGCAAGCAAAACTACTTACTAGATGCAGTATTGGCCAAGAAAGTACTCTGATATGTTGTCCTGAGATATTTTACATTTTTCTAGAGCAAAATGGAGACAGGAAGTCCTATCAGACATACAATTCAATCCATGATGCAGAATAAACATGATTTTTGCTGTAACTACCAGTTAGGGTTACTTTTAAATGGCAGAGTGAACACTAAAATTAGATGCCTCTCCAATCTTCTTCTTTGCACACAGCTGTCAGCTGAACATAGCTACATTAGTCCTCATCAGTGCTAGATCTTCAAATTTGGAAGTGTGCTACTGTTTTTTATATTATCTTTTAAGCTAACATTTAAGAAGATAGGTATAAACGGCACCATGATCATACTAGTCTGGGAACTGCTTTCCAGATGAATAAAAGTCCCTTTGCTAGTACAAGCAACCACCATTACTACCAGTCTTACAGCAGCAACAAATGAGATCAGGGTGCCATTGTATATACACATAATGGAAGCCAGTTCTTACCCCCGCAGACAACTTACAGTCTAAATAGACCAGAGAAAGGAAGTAGTATGCCAATGTTATAGATAGGGAACTGAGGCACAAAGATTTAGTGACTTGACCAAAGTGACAGATGAAATTCATGATAAAAATCAGGTATTAAACTCACATTTCCTGAATCCCAGTCCAGTGTCTTAACTACAAGATCAGCCTCTCTTAACCAGCCTTCCTTTTCTTCATGCTTTGGAATATTCTTCAGTAAAATTATTTACTTTTAGCCTGACAATTCCCCAATCACAGAACAAAAGAGAATACTTAGATGTAAAAACTGCAAGTTTAATAATGGTTTACAAATATACAATATTTACATTTGTAAGTTTTACAAACCAAAAGCACAGTCTAGGGGAGATGAAGACTTTGTCATCCCTTTGGCTGCTCTCAAAGTTATTTACAAAACCAGATGTTTTTTCATCATGTTATAAGTGATATCAAAACATTTTAAACTGAAAGCAGTTTTCTGTTGTGAAATGCCTACCAGCTTAACCCATGTAATTTTACAATTTTAACACATTTTCTGTGTATCACTGTTAAAACAGAGCTTCGAAACTCAAAACTCCAGTTCATCAGTCAAATTAGGAAGAGTATAGCATTTGGTCCATCATTTTTAAGTGCTTTACTGGCCAAGGGCTCCACCAAAATTTATTTCAAACTGAAAACATAGTTGTGAAGTTTCAGGCATTTTAACACTGAACTGATTAAAGCAGTTTAGTACAATCTTCCACATTGTATATTTAATGCCAATTACATTTAACCAAAGAAGTCATAGCCAAAATGGTAACCAGCAAAACAATACCTCGAACTCTTAATGGAAGAAACAAAAAAGTTTGGTTTTTTTCCCCAGTACAACGTCTTCATCTTACAGATCAGCTAGCTGCTATGCTAGGTTATTTCTTTACCACGTATATACTAGTCCACCACTTAAAAGAAGTAGACTGACAATAGACTCTCCAGATTGTATGTATTTCCACTAATTTTGTCATGGCTGGGCTTGTTCTAATATCAATGAGCACTAACTTCATTTTTTGAAAGCTGAATTTTTAGGCTGTCATCTCCATGAGTTAGTTTCAAGTTTACCAAAACCACTATGAGAACCACAGAGATACAACAGATCTTACACTAACGTTCAAGCCTTCTCGCATCATAGATTAAAAAAAGAAAAAAGAAAAAATCTTGCTGGTAACTGAGAAACAAAGGAAAACAATAGAAACATGTGAATGAACTTTATACTGTATTCCTTTATGACCACTTTAAATACTATTCACATGAATTTTAAACTACACAATTGCAACATGTGAGAGTACCAGTGTGTACACAATATTGAACTTCATTGTAATGGCTATTAAGACACTTGGAGGAAACTGTTTACAACTGTAAACTATTTTTATAATTTAATTAATTTAACATAGTCCAGCAACAATTTCTCATACAAAAGTCAATTAAAGAAGATCAAGACGAGACCTCACAAGCAGAATTTTAAAAATGGCTCAGTCTTTATTACTATCATTTTCCTACCCAACTAATTAAAAGGCAAAATAAATCCAGACCCAATTCAAGTATCTTTGAGAAATGTCTGCATTCTGGATTTTCTTCGAGCAAGAGCTTCTTGTTTTTTCCTTTCAATTTCTTCTTGAGAACATTTTCTGTTTTTCTGCTCTATCACAAATGCTGCAAATATAAAATATGCATTAGGAGCTTTCAAACTTGCTCAGTATGTATTTTTAGTTGTCTGTCTTCAGTGTCAAACATAAATGGTAGCAACACACTGTACTGACAAATGAGGAACCCAAGTTAAAAAACGGCCAATAAAATACAGTCCATCCTCAAGGCAGGAAGTGGAAAGATACATGACCTTTGTATTGCTGCTGTAGGCTACTTACTACCCCATGCACAGGGAAGCAGATATTTGCTTAAAGGAAATTTTACTGCTGCCCTTCAAGTGAACTTTATGGCATCAGAAATCAACAGAGAGACTACAATGGGTTAAGAAAGTTAAGGATATTGGAGTGAAAAGGGCTCTAAATTCAAGTGGGATAGGTAAAGATACTGGTATCAGATTGTAAAGACACAGGGGTCAGGTATAGTACAGGTGTCAAACAGATAGGACCAGCGGGGTAGAAATAAAGTCAAAACCAACAAAAAACAGGAGACAGGGACATGATAGCTAAGCATAACATTTTATGTGTTTTCCTACAGAGCAGTAAATTAGCATGCACTAAAATCCTGGCCCCACTGAAGTCAAACAAAAACCTCCCACAAAAGTCAGTATGACCAAGATTTCACCTATGATGCACATCATGATTTTCCTCTTAATATAGCTTGGAATATGCAGCCTTTCACATCAGAGAAATAAGGCAAAGGGCATAAAGTCAGTTAACGCAACTACATGTGTGTAAAAGTCTAAATATAAGTTTTGAGAGAGATTACTTGTCAAACTCTCTATGTATCTGTGGTTAATGTCTCAGCAACGAGAGGGATGGGAAATTTAAATTAAAAAACAGAACTACCACCCTAAAAGAATTGAAAGCAATGCCACAGTACAAGATATTCTTGCCTAATTTCCTATGTTATGACCAATGTAGTCGGTCAATAAGTCCAAACATTACTATCGGGGAAAGCTATTTATTCTTTGAGTTTAACTTTCCAAAAAGGTAAATCAAAGTGTTGCAGCAAGCAAACACAGTAATTCACACCAATTCCTTCATAAAAGGAAACAAGATTTCCATGTTGCTAAGTGCTAATGTAATTGAAGCATTCACTGGTCACTGTTTTGGAGACAGGCACTGTCAACCAATGACATCAAGGAGCTGAGGTTTCCATTAATTTTCCTCTATAGAACAGAACATATTTTAATAGCTTTTGGGTGGTGGTGTTTTTTGTTCATTTTGTAATAGTTTCCAAGATTGCTATTTCCCATTTACCCACTGTGCCAAGTATGAAAAAAAGAAGAAAAAGACTGGAAGATACTACACAAAACAAAATAATCTACAACACTACATAAACAAGTCAGTGGTTTGGCAAAGTGCAGATACCTCCAAATGCAGATGGTGTTTGTTATTATGTGAGTGGTAGGTATTTTTGTAACTGTGATTTCTGAACTTCAGCACTGACACTGTATGTTTTAAAGGTGAACTACAAACAAAACATCAGTAGCTCAGCTTCACCAACATTTAATATTGAAAAGAAACTTCACAAAACCATGCAGTGAACTAAAATCCTGAACTGACTGATGTAGGGTGAAATCAGGACAGGGGGTGAGGGGTAATAGGAGTCTATATAAGAAAAAGACTCAAAAATCGGGACTGTCCCTATAAACTTGGGACATCTGGTCATCCTAGACTGATGGCTGGTTCCATGCCCAAGCATGTTTCCCTAGTAACTGACCACTGCTTGCAGCAAGAAGCTTTGGGAAAAGGCTGGGTAAACTTACATAGGCTTGGGGAGAGGTACAAAGATACAAGAGCCACTCAGCAACCAGTAGAAACCAACTGACAGACATAAGGACAAAAAGGAAAATGTAAGTTTTTAGATTACATGGTGAATACCCCACTTGGCTGGCAAGTTTGGGCACACAGCAGATACTGATGCAGGCCAAGATTTTCTCAAGTGACTAGTGACTGGGGTGCCAATTTATACGTGCCTAACTTGAGACACTTACACTCATCCCCTGAAATATCAGGCCCCTTTAAAGTATCTGATCTTTGGTGGCCCAAACCTGAGCCATCCCCAATTAGTCTCTTTTAAAAGTCTGGGCTGAATAAGTGGCATTTTGACATTTAATTTGCAGCTCACATTTAAAATCAAAAGAAAGCTTCAGAGAACAGTGACCGACAAATGGTGTTAAATTGTGGCAATGCTGAAATATGGTGTGTCCAGAAGTGTCATTAAGACACACTGGACCCTATGAGCACTTATAGGTAGGGTCAAGTATTTTGGCAAATGAGTGAAAAGTGGAGAGTAGAGGTGTATTCCTTTAAATACAGTAAGGAAAAGGAAGTTTTCCAAAACAGATTTTCATTTTTGAAGAAAAAAAAAAAAAAAAGATAAAATAAGAATGCTTATTTTATAAAATTCTCATTATGCCTAGTCTGAAGAGACCAAATATTTAGCTTATAAACAACATTTCAATACTATATAAAGCTAATAATACTCAGTTTGCTTTGATGTGATTTAACACCTTACCTCCCGTCCCTGCCCCACCCAAGTTAGTATTAAAAAAAGAAACATACCTGTTGAAGACTCTGCCAGAGATTCTGAAAGGTGCCTCTTAAAAGGTGGCTTTTGATTAATTTTAATTTTCCCATGCAAAGGGATGTTCAGTTGATTCTTGCTTTCTTCCAACCCCTGCTGAGTAACTTTGATTCCAGAAGTGCCTCCTATACTTATAGGATCCACATGAACAGCAACATGGGAATTGTTAATCTTTTTAAATGTAAACTTTGAAGGCACAACTGACATTTTGTTCATACAATTGTTATTTTGTATTTTTCCTGTGTTGTGTGAAAGATCTTGGTTGCATGCCCCATTAAAAGCATTAGTACACCTATTTGTTATGTTTACTGGATCAGTTTCAGAACTGAGGCTTCCTGCAGGCACAGAATTAGACCGATACCATTTTCCTGGAACACAGTTTGTAGTATTTGCAGTAGCAGCTTTATTATAGTGTTGGGACTGGGTATACCTGTGTTGTGTAGGAACATTCGCCATTACTGCTATAGGATTTGCAGAATTTGTACAGTTCACTACATTTCCAAATGTAGTTAATCTGTCTGTAACCTTTGAGGAGTTTGTACGAAGAGTGCCAATCGAGCTGGTGTCCTGGTAGGCACTGATTTTTTGTGCCAATGGGTGATTAGGCAGTCCTTTTTTAGACGCTGTGAAGCTGTTATCAGCATCAGATTTGGAAGTAATATTGGCTCCTTTTATAATTATTGCTTTTTTGTTTCCATGTTTAATGTCTTGGTTCTGAGTTTGTTTTTCCACATCATCACACACCTGATACAACAAATCATCATCTTCGCAGTTTGTGTCCCAAAGACTATCAGATTCACAAAACATATTTAAAACTTCATCAGAAAACTTAGGATCACTCCAATCATCAAATGACACAAAACATTTCTTAGGCATTTCAGCTTGTTTTAGGTTAGCCATGCCAGTGCAGGTCACCACCTTCACTAGATCATTAGGCTTAGCATTAGTAGAAATGGATGACTGAGGAAAAATATTGTGTTTGTTATTTCCACATTTTCCAGTCTGTGTTCTATGAGGATTACAGTGTATCAAGATGGAAGAGGATCCTTTTACAGGAAAACTGGTGAGACCACATGTAGCCTGAATTTGTTCCATTCCATTCTCAAGGTCAGATTGCACCGAAATAAGAGAAGTGTAGTCAGAAACTTTGTTTTGGGCACTTTTCCAAGTGGAATTTTTCTTATAATCTTTAACGTCATGCTCCATATGTAAAAAACCAGTCTGTATCTTTGAATTTTCCATCTCATTATTTGGATTGGATTGGATTGTTTTACTATTTTGTATTGTTTTACTATTTTGTTTCAGAGATGCATATTGAATACTGTTGGATTTCGATGAAACACTAACACCAATTACAGAATCAGAAGTATTTGTTCTTTCCTTAGTTTTATTAAGGCCATTGAAAGCATGAGTGCATGGCTTTTTAGGAGATGATAAAGCTTTTTCAGGAGTACTAATCCGTTTAGGGGTCTGGGTAATCTGCATTACAAAGGAATCATCTACCAATAAATCAATATCCCAATCATCAAAGTCATCATGAGCTACTTCAGCAGGCTTACTAGAGAACAATGATTCTATTTTAGAGGTTAAACTTCGTTTTGGCGGCAAAGGAACATTCCTAGTTTCTGGAGCCTCAATCTGGTTCACACTTTCTGATGCACACGCTGAGCCTTGCTTCTGGCATACCTCTTTAGCAATGTGCTTGGCTACTATACTTTCCTTAAAAGCGTGCTTCTCCTCCAGCAAGGGGCTTTTGCTTTCATGGAAACTATTGTTTAGGGAAATAGCTGATAGGCCTTGGCTCAACTGTCCACTACATTTCTGGGTAGAGCAATCAAAAAGGTCATTAAGAGCCATTTCGGCCTCGAGGTCTAAAGACTTCTGGCTGCTAGTTTGACATTCTATAGCAGGAATGCCAGTGCTCTCTTTAACTGGCTTCAAGGACAGAACAGTGGGTATTTCAGAATCTTCATCAAGGAATGACTGCAGATTTTTCATCTGTGCATCATGTTTATGATTATTTAAAGTCTCTGCCTCAGAAGTAGTCTGAATAAAACCATTGCATTGATCATCTTGTTCCTGGCCTAAATCTAGCTCTACCTGGTTTCTATCAAATTGCTTAGCCAACTTCATCAGTTCCTCTTCAGTATTTTTTATTTTATGATCTCTAAATGGAAAAAACACAGAAAAAACTCAAATACTGAAGAATACTTTGCAAAAGTGCAACCAGCTCACTCTAGTTTAACAAATGTATCTACACAGAATATGATTTAAAAAATCTCTAAACAAGCATATAAAATTAATTTAGCTGTCAAGGTATATCCCTTTACTGCAACCAATGATCATCTCATTTTAAAAGATTACAAAGTAAAGGATAAAAGTATTACCATGTATTGACTCTGCTAATGTACAGACTGTATTCATGAATCCCATAAATTCACAAATTCAATGAAATGCTGCTTCCCTTAAATGAAAGCATGACTTCTTTCATGTATAAGCAAAAGTGAATTTGAACCTACCGTGTACTATTTAATTTTGTCCTACTTCGCAATTTTACTACTCCAGGTGTACAGGGAATAGCATCCTCACCAATCCACATCCCTAGAAGAGATCCCTCAGGACAGCCTGGTTTTTCATCCTGAACAATAAATATTAAATTGGCACTACTTAGCAATTTGATTTAAATTAAAGATTTCCCAACACATACAAGTTGCACTGGTTTAGCTTAAATCAGTTTTAAAACAGATTAAACTGGTACAAACCTGGCTATAAATTAAAGGCACAAGCCAACTCAATATAAACCAGGTAGAACAATGTTAAGATTTCACACACAAAGTTGAACAAATTTAACACCACCAGTTTAAAAACCACAACTTAATTAAAGTGTTGTAACTTTGTGTGGACCTGGTTTTGCCTATATTAACAGGCAAAATACCAAAGCGAATGATTACCTACTAAAACAGTGCAGACAAATTACAGAAATTCAGAAAATCATATTTGAGGATGTCTCTTGAAAAGGAGCAAGTTTTGAATTCTTCCATTATACCAGCATCTTCATACCAAGATATTTCAGATAAATTAGTAGAAATAAATAGAATTTAGAACTTAAATAAAGATTGGTCCAGAGCTCAAGTTCAGATCTGCATCTGAACTCTCTCAAAGTTCTTAGGTATACAGATCTGTGAATGTGATTCCTGGAAACTCAAACGAAAAAAAAAGAATGAAGATGCAGAATTACTGTATATAAGCCACAGAAAGTTGCTTGAGTTTTATTGACCAGTAATGGAAAAGAGCTTTTATTTTAGGGGAAGAAATGATGGTACCAGCAAAAGGTAATCTACGCACTGTCAAAAAGTGTGAATAAGAAGCCGTAGTCCAAGACAGGGCCATAAATGGTGCAAGAGAGCGCAATAACTTATAGCACAAAAGGAGAGGCACAGTTAATTGATTCTTTAATAATGACTTTCAAACCCCAGACTGGAAGATTTTCTTCAAATATTATGCTATAGCTTTGAAATACAGAAAGTATTTTAAATGGTGTCGAATAAGTAGGTATATTTTTGCCTGCTGAAATTTACATAATTGCATCAGGAAAAGAGATTTTCTTATGGGTCTTATGCTTCAGTAAAAAATGGCACTGCTGTTAGAATAGTCTCTTGTTTATTTTGTCAAATTCCAGGCTCTGGATGACAATTACACAGGTGCACTGGCATCAACCATAAAAACTGACTAGGATTACAAACACAGACATTACTAACTTCATCTACAAGAATAATCAAGCAATTTAATTATATCAATGCTATTGCACAGGCTTTCCTCATCTTAATCTTGTATGGTTCCTGCACTTTGCTAGTCTTTATTTCAAGATAATTCATATTCTAAGGGCAAAATAAGATTGTCTTCCTTCAATGGTTAGATGGTTTCTTTCAACAACAAAAAATAAAAAGGAATAAGACTGGAATGGTAACACAAAATGAGTAAGGTATTTTAAATTGTTAACAGTTACTGTATTTCCAGGATTTTGGATTTCAAACAGCAATATAAAAAAATTGACAAGATTGTCACTCAACTGTTACTATTTATAGTCAGTTTACATTAGGTATAAACAATGTATAAAAACAAAGTATTATTTAAAGCCCATTCATGTTTAGCAGAATACTAGCGACTTATGAATATTGCTTTTTTAGAAATGTAACTTTGATTTCTTAAAGCCAAAAGGTATTCAAAAACTGGAAATGAGAGAAAACGTGTACAGATTTTTTTAGAGCTTGGACCATCCTCTCATTTAATCTGATTTACACAAATAATGTAACATTATGTACCTTTAGAAACATGTTGGGAATGCACAAAATGAGATAGCTTATAAAAATGTTCAAAGGGCAATGGCAAAAATTAAAACAAATCTGACAAATTTAAATTAACTTCAATTTTGGTATTTTTTTTAAGTCTCAAACTCTACAAGTTGCTGCTAGCCACTAACTGTCTTTTCTCTATTATGTGAGCTACTCCATCTAGCCTATTTTCAAGATTAAATGTTAAGGACCACATCCTCACCTGGTATAAATTGTCTTAATAGAGCTATATGAATTTACACCAGCTGAGGTTTAACTCCAAGAGTGAAATGTGGTGGTTGTAAGATAGCCAGCCAGCAATTATGAGATAATCAAAATTAAAATTCTAATTTCAGACTTGAGGTATGAATAATAAGGTCTCTCTTTTACTATACTTTACTTCTTGTAACTTTGCATTCACAGGAAATTCAGACTTGATAGTGCCTATTATGAGAATCTGTGACCAGCAGAGAACTGCAAGTTGTATGATTTTCTTGCTGCTCTAACTTTTTAATTTTAATTGCAGAAATATTATTTTAATGAACTGAGCTACATATAGAGTCTGAAAAATTATCCCAAGGGCTGGCCTTTGAGCAACATAATTCATTTCAACAGGCAAAGTAGTCCAAAGGAGAACCTTATGTACATCTAAGAAAACAAGCAAGCAGCAAAAAGAGAGAAAAATAAAAATGGAGAGGTGACAGAGAGAGGCAAGGCAAGGAAACAAACTGAGAATTTTGTAAAAGGAGGGCAAGAATAAGAGCAAGTTACACAAGAGAAATAAGGAGGAAAGACTGAACTGAAGTTATACAAGGAAGGCAAAGGTAACTCTTCCAAGTAATTTCAGAATTCAATCTGGGAGCAGGATAGTCTCTAAAGCCAGGAACACAGTAAATCATCTGCAGAACTAGGTTATTTTACAGGTACAGAATAGATGTGTGTTTGGAAAGCTAGAACTAACCATAAGCAGAGAACACTATGCCCTGGTCTACACTACGAGGTTAGGTCGAATTTAGCCACGTTAGGTCGATTTAAAAATGATTGCATCCACACAACCAATCCCATTTCGCTAACCTAAAGGGCTCTTAAAATTGACTTCTGTACTCCTCCCTGATGAGGGAGTAGCACTAAAATTGACCTTGCTGGGTCGAATTTGGGATAATGCGAACACAAATCGAAGGTATTGGCCTTCGGGAACTATCCCAGAGTGCTCCATTGTGACCGCTCTGGACAGCGCTTTGAACTCCAACACACTAGCCAGGTACATAGGAAAAGCCCCAGGACCTTTTGAATTTCATTTCCTGTTTGGTCAGCGTGGTGAACTCGAAAGCACAAGTGACCAGAACTGTGTATATCCACACTAAGCGCATTAAGTTGGCAGAGTGCATCCTCACTGTCCAGGCTTCATGAGCCACGGGAGCAAGGGGTAGGCTGGGGTAGGTGTGACTGTGAGGTGCCGCTGGCTGGGAGAGCAGCCTGAGACAGAAGCTTCCAGCTCGCAGGAGAGCAGAGTTGAAGCAGAAGTGGTGGAGCCGTACACCATGCCCTGAAGGTTGCCAGAAGCTGGGCAGGGAAGATGTTCCCAGAACCCCCAGCAAAGCTACATGTCTCACCAGCGACAAAGGACAGGAATATGATGCACCTAAAATCTAAAAAGGCCTGCACATTTCCCAGAATCACTACCCTTGACAACAGAACATCAATGATTGCACTGGCTATTTGGATCACAGTAGCCCCCACAGTAGACTTGCCCACAACAGAACCAGTGTCTGTGAGCTGAGCAGGCTCCATGCTTGGCGTCTGCACGGGTAACCCAGGAAAAAAGGCACAAAACAACTGTCTGCAGTTGCTTTCATGGAGGAGGAGCGACTGACGACGTACCCCAAATCACATGCAACAATATTTTTGCCTCATCAGGCATTGGGATCTTACCCCAGAACTCCAATGGGTGGCAAAGACTGCAGGAACTGTGGGATAGCTACTCACAGTGCACCACTCTGTAAGCTGATGCTAGCCATGGTAGTGAGGACACACTCCGCCGACTTAATACACGTAGTGTGGATATACGCAGTTGACTGTATAAAATCAAATTGTAAAAATCGATTTCTATAAAATCAACCTAATTTCGTAGTGTAGATACACCCTATGATTTAACAAAAAGGAGGGCACAAAAAACTAAAAGCTATGGTTACTTGCTGGCATTGTGTTAGCATGGTAAATGAAAAGAGGAATCATCTAATAAATATGATATGCCTAAATGTATATATCTGAAATTAAAAGTGGTTGAAATGAAACATGCCACTGCATTTTCTACAAGAAATGGATCACTATCATCCCTTTTGAAGCTAACATCTTCTAAAAATTGGGGCTGGTGCCTCTTCAAGTTTCTGCACTGAACATCACATGGGTGATTTTTTAACCCCAAAAATGAAAGTACGACGTCAAAGATCTGAGAAAAAGAATCAAAACAATCAAACATTATGCTTGTGATTTTAAATTCAAAATGACAAATACGCTAATGTACATATTAGAAAAAACTAAGAATCTCAGTCTTTTACTATGCAAAAGATTATGGAGACTAACCAACTGCCTTTTCCCTGCGTTTTCAGGCACTGGCAACTACAGTACCATTTATAACCTTTGATTTTTGCATAAAGTACAAAGTGTTGCTATAGGAAATTATAATTACCTGTGGAGCAATACGATTAACAATATCTGAAATGTCAACTTTACTGATAGCCTGTTTCTTTCTTTCATTACCTATAAAAGAAAAACCCTTGTATAAACTGTCAAACATGACAAATCCAAGTTTCCCCAAGTAGAAACATTTCACACAGAACTGCTAAATTCAAAATTGTATTTAGTGCTGTATCACAGTATTTACTAAAATGTCAATAAAAAGCCAGCCACCCCTACTAAGAAATGGCATTAAAAATGGATTTTACTGATGAAGTACATTCCCATAGTGAAAAAAAAAAAAAAAGATTCAGACATCTACAGTGTACTCCAACAGTACATTTCAAATGGCTATTTACTTACTAAAAAGCGCATTAGAAATAAGAACGCTTTGGTAATAGTTACCTAGTTTGTGTGTAATTGGCGAATGAGGATCCCAAAAAATTTCTTGCTGTATATCAGTATCATTGGCTGGAGAACTGAAGGTAGGTAACCTTGAGCTGCTATTTAATGATCTCTTCGGAGTCTTATATAAACATGATTCTGTGTGAACATAAAGTAAGATTTCCCATATAAGAAATTAGCACTAGTAAAAAAACTATGATTAAATTTAACTCAAAATACACAAAACAGACCCCATGGACCAAGTGCATGCATTTTATAACCTGCAAGACAAAAGAAATTTTACACAATCACTCCTTAACAATTTTTCAATTTAGATGTAAACAAAATTTTTCATGATTAAGTTCAGAATATGACTTATTGCCTGCCTTCCTGCAGACAGAACAGTAAATCCATTTTCAAAATGCACTGCAGTACACAGAAAGAATGAAAACTATCAAACAATAGGTCAATATAATGCAGTGCACCACCAGTGGAATCTGATGAGAAAAGTTATCTTAACCAAATTGAGAGGAGATCTTTTGGTAGAAAAGAAGCTCCTCCCTCTTTTACTTTCCATCCACTGAGTTTTGTGATCTTACACTGTAGTGATCTCTGGCTACAATTTCATCCCCTCAAATCCATTAGCAATCAGCATAAGTTAGAACAACCAACAGAAGGCTGTTTAACTTACCCCTGGAGACTGGTTGTGCACAGCAGTTCTAGAACTGGGAAAATGTTTTCCACCCCACCAACTCCCAACACAGTGTACAGTTCAACCAAATCCCCAAATCTGACCCTATATTTGTAACATTAAGATAATTCTAAACGCCCTTTGTCTTGTCCTACAGGGCAGCTCTTATAATCCTCAATCACTATGCGTTTTCACATAAAACTGGATAAAAACAGGTCATAGGTGTGTAAAGACAGTTTGCCATGATTAGCTATGACTCCAGTTACATAAACAGAAGAGTACATGAAGTGCAATTTGTTGCGCCTGCCTTTTTGAAATGAACTTGGCAGTGTGGATGGAGCCTACAGATAGAGAAATTTTAAAAGCCAGCACTACTAACTTTAAATAAATATATTTGATTTTGGAAAAGATAGCTTGAATTCTAATTATAAAAATATCTTCAACATTTGTCACCTCTTAATAATGAAGAAATCCTTAATCATACATTTAAGTTTCAAATCTAGAGGTATTGTCATAGAGAAAGGACTGCCTTTCCCTGCAGGAAGCATTCCTTTCTTGTTGATCTGTGTCAGTGTTGACAAAACTGGAAGGAACTGAATGTGCACAAGAGCAGGACTGGGAGAGATGTCAAGGCACAAAAAAGGCCTCACGTTCCACTATGGCCCTCAACTTAAAAAATATTAGGCCCCAATCCTACAAATTATTCCATACGAGTTCTGCAACTGTACGAAGTTCTACTGAAAGTACTGGGGCTCTGTGCGAGCATGGAATAAATTACAGGACTATGACTGAAGTTAGTTAAATGTTTTCTTGCTTAGTATCATTAAGCAACATTGAAATTGAAAGGCGGAAAGCACCTTGACATAGAAAAGAGAAAAATTAAATGGAACTTCAGCAGAAAATCATATAGCTGCATGACTCAATGCACTAATGAAAATAAGTCACCAGCAGTCAGATCACACCATGAAGTTTTTTATACTGGATTCCCTGTTTGTACAAGTAGAAATGTTCTGCTTAAAAGTTGATGACATGATCTGCTCCAAGACAACAAGAAGATGCTGCTTAAGTATTCATATATGAATTATGATAGAGTCCATTCTTTCCCACAGTTGAGAGAAAGATTCAGGAGACAGATTAAAGCTTTGGAAAAAGAGCATCACATAACCAGAGGATATGGGAGTTGTGTGACTGAACTTCAGTTATTCAATTTACGCAGAGCTGCAAATTACAAGTTTAAGTCTCGCCTGTAAATTTACATGTACAAAACAATTCAGTCCTCAAACAAAAATGGTGCAAACACCAGCACAAGTTTTTAAACTTGTTTGTTTACAACAAATTCTTGTTATTTCCCAGACAGCTGCAATTCACTGAAGCACAAGGCTAACTGGGCCCCTTTCCCCATCAATCAATAAGCTCTTTTAAAGCCAACAGAATCTTAAAAGGGGAACCAAACTTAGGGAATTTGAAATAAAGGGAGGGACACCCCTCTCCAACCAGTCTGATGCCTCTTACACACACCCCAACCTGTTGCAGTGTGAAAACACCAAGCTAAGCAATTACTGACTCGCATTAAAAGTACAGCACCTAGCACATGAGGAGCCTGCTCTCAGTAAG
>ML677359.1:11873687-11960244 GCA_007922305.1 Dermatemys mawii | reverse complement strand
ACACACCCCTCCCTTCCCTTTATTAGGAATCATCTTGGGTGTAGTGATTTGAGTAGATCTCTTTGTTTTAGGTATTTTAAAATACCTGTTATCTTGCTATCTAAATGCTTCGGACATAGGTAGAGGACATTTTTAGTGACTGGGTGCACTAGCTTGGCCAGTGTGAGCTCAAATTTTAGATTGCCAGCTGTGCCCCCTATAACTGTGTCTCTCCAGCATCTAATCATGCCAGACAGTGAGTATGAATGTTCTTACTAAGCGAGCACATTTCTTTTAATGTCTTGTATGTAGTGCATCACAGGCTGGGTTCTTCTGGTAACAACTCTTCCCACCCTACCTCTTCTGCCTGCAAAAAATTAAACCTGAAATATAAGCATATCTACCAAGCATATAGTTCAAGGAAAAAATTGCTTGTATTTTGGTGCAATGTCCAGTCAGAATTTATTTTAAGCAGTTTGGAGTAATCTGTTTTAAAGGATCATATTTCCTTATAGTGCAAAACAAGTGGGTGTTAGTTTAGGGTCTGAAATATGAAAAGCTTAAAACCTTCGAACAGAGTGATTTGCCAGCCTTGGTTCCCATCCTATGCCCTAAGCAAACAATGTTTTTTCCCCACAGTTCTCCAGTCTCATGAGCACAATTAAAACCAATGGAAAACTTTTAAGCAGAGGAAAAATAAGCATTATATATCAAATAAAAAGCATGTATTATGTGTATGGTTAAGGCTGCATACTTAATTTCAAAAAATTGGGACATCTAAAAGTTAAAGTTCTCAAAACAACTCAGTTACATTGCACATACTGAATATAAAGTGGGGCCAAGAGTTAAAAAAAAGTGATTCTTAAATTAGGCCCCAAAATCAAAATTTAGGCATCTAAAATAAGGCCCAAGTCTTGCAATCAGATCTATGTGGCAGACACAGGGATAAGTCCACAGTAAAGCTATTTAAAATTTTTTTTGGCCATCTGCTTTAGCATATCTATTTTGAAATATATTATGCTTCATAAGGGTGCAGGAGTTGCCTGCCTGGCTCTAATAGGATATACATTGAAAATGTGTTGTATGCTTTTTGGTTTGGAGAAAAAAAGAAAAATGAGAAGATGCTCTATATACCTTAATATATATTTGTACTAGGGCTGTCAAGCGATTAAAAAAATTAATAGTGATTAATCATGCAACTAATTGCACTGTTAATAATAGAATATCATTTATTTAAATATTTTGGATGTGTTCTACATTTTCAAATATATTGATTTCAATTACAACAGAATATAAAGTATACAGTGCTCACTTTATATTTTGATTATCAGCATGGAAGCATGTTCTCTGGAATGGTGGCTGAAGCATGAAAGGGTATGTTAATGTTTAGCATATTTGGCACGTAAATACCTTGCAACACAGGCTACAAAAGTGCCATGCGAATGCTTGTTCTCACTTTCAGGTGACACTGTAAATAAGAAGCAGTCAGCAGTATCTCCCGTAAATATAAACAAACTTTTTTGTCTTAGTGATTGGCTGAACAAGAAGTAGGACTGAATGACTTGTACGCTCTAAAGTTGTAAAAAAACCCCTACTTTTGTAAGTTAAATTTTCAAGATAAAGAGATTGCACTACTGTACTTGTATGAGGTGAATTGAAAAATACCATTTCTTTTATCATCTTACAGTGCAAATATTTGTAAAAAAAGTAATAATGTAAAGTGAGCACAGTACACTGAATTTTGTGTTGTAATAGAAATCAATATATTTGAAAATGTAGAAAAACGTCAAGAATATTTAATAAATTTCAATTGGTATTCTATTGTTTAACAGTGTGATTAATCGCAATTAATTGTTTTAATGGCAGTTAATTTTTTTGAGTTAATTGCGTGAGTTCACTGCGATGAATTGACAGCCCTAATTTGAACCCAGACATACCTTGCAGGGTTGTAATTTGCAGCTACATCAAAATACTGTCAGAAGCAATAGTTATTTACTAGGGAGGATAATGAGTTGAAGTATGTGGTTTTGCAGTATATCTATAATAGTATTTTGCAGAATTACAAAAGAATCTGGCAAATTGATACTTTTAATCTACAAATCTGAAAAGTCTCACCAAAAATCTTGCTATCTCACCCCACTTCTTATTGACCACCTAGTGACCACTGCAGAGTGCTGTAATGAGGTTATATTACTTCATACTACAGTTCATTTACTAGTATACTCAGAAGTATTGTCATAATTAAAAATTACACCTGTTAAATTAAATGAGCACTGTGAATTTTCTGATGCAGTTTCCTTGATTTTCCCCCACCCCATAGCGTTTGTTCACTTACTAGCTAATTCACAAAATGTGATTATTCACATTGTATCTATTAGACATGAGTGAGGTTTTCTCTTACAGTAAAATCACTTTTAAAAGAAAATGTCATGACGTACATGTAGTTCTGCATGAGTGATCGTGTTACATCAGTCTCAACATATGCAAAATTGAGTTTCCAAGAATTGTGCGGAGAGAGGGCGCTTACTTCTTATGAAGTAAAGCTGAAATGGTCTATGAAGGAAAAACACTTTCCTAATTAATTAAAGTAGCATGTGTGTCTTATTGCACTTTGAGAAATCAGCTCTGAGCCTGATGCTGATTATTCAGTTAAGGAATGTAGTAGTGGGAGTCTGTGGTGTTGAAAGTTTCTCTGTGGAGTGATAGCCTCAAGGAGGAGGAAGTTTGAGTTCCATTGTCATGATACTGGCAGTTGGATCATGGCTAATTTTGGTAAGGCTGTGTTCCAGGGAATAGCAACAAAATCTTAGAGCTGTGCTGCTAAGTTATGAATCCTAGGCCATGGTTACACTTACAGAATTATAGCGCTTTTGGTTATAGTGGTCCCCGTATACAGTAATATGTATAGCGCTATCGCATGTCCACACTGAGATGCGCCAGCGGTATAGCATGGCCACATTTGCGGCACTTCAGGCAGCATTAAGAGCAGCGCATTAGGGCAGGTATCCCACAGAGCACCTCTTCCCGATCTGGCGCAATGCCTTGTGGTAGGGGGGTGTCACTTGCGGGGCATTCTGCATCCTGTTCCAACTACCCATGATGCTTCATGTCATATCCCAGCAATCCTTGTGTTTCCGTCCACCTCAGGCGCCATCTTTCAATGGTTTCAGCAAGGCACGCTCCGTCTTCCATTTTCATGTGCCGCAGTGAATCCACAGCTGCTGAGGGACATGCTGACAACTGTCGCCAGCACATCTCTGTGTGCAGTGGAGTTAATCCTTGTCATGCAAGGTGACAGTGGGTCTGAAGATGAGATCGAAGCGGTGAACGCGTTTGACACGAAGCTTCTTGTCTCATTAACGGACATGCTCACTGCCGTGGGCACAGGAAACAAGCAGTGACTGGTGGGATCGCATCGTCATGCAAGTCTGGGACGACGAGCAGTGGCTGCAACACTTTCGCATGAGAAAAGCCACTTTCATGGGACTGTGTGCTGAACTCACCCCTGCCCTGCAGCGCAAGGACATCAGATTGAGAGCTGCCCTCCCGGTGGAGAAGCGGGTGGCTATCGCGATCTGGAAGCTGGCCACCCCAGATAGCTACTGATTGGTGGCCAACCACTTTGGGGTGGGAAAGTCGACCGTTGGAGTTGTGCTGATGCAAGTGTGCAGGGCCATTAATCGCGTCCTGCTACGAAAAATCGTGACTCTGGGTAACGTGCATGACATCGTTGCTGGCTTTGAAGAAATGGGTTTTCCTAACTGTGGAAGGGTGATAGATGGGGCCCATATACCTATTCTGGCGCCCGACCACCTAGCAGACGAAAACATTAACCAAAAGGGGTACTTCTCCATGGTTCTCCAGGTGCTTGTGGATCACCGTGGGCATTTTACTGACATTAACGCAGGCTAGTCTGGAAAGGTGCATGACGCACGCATCTTCCACAACACCGGCCTGTTCATGAAGCTGCAAGACGGGACTTTTTCCCCAGACCAGCGGCTCCCCATGGGGGAAGTCGAAATGCCCATCGTGATTCTTGGCGACCCCGCTTACCCTTTAATGCCCTGGCTCATGAAACCCTACATGGGGAGCCTGGACAGCAGCCAGGAAAGGTTCAGCTACAGGCTTAGCCGGTGTCGAATGACTGTGGAGTGTGCTTTTGGGCATCTCAAAGCGCGCTGGAGCTGTCTGTATGGGAAGCTAGACTTGGCTGAGGGAAGTATCTCCGTGGTTATTTCTGTATGCTGTGCCCTACATAATCTTTGGGAGCGGAAGGGCAAAGGCTTCGTTCAGGCATGGTCCTCGGAGGTTCAATGCCTGGAGGCCACATACGCACAGCCAGAGAGCAGGGCTCTTAGAGGGGCCCAGCGCGAGGCTGTTAGGATCAGAGATGCCTTGAGGGAGCATTTTGAGGCAGAAAGCCAGTTCTAATGGGAAGTGCAGAGGGAGGGAGGGAGGGTGCATTCTTTTAATAAGAACAGACATTTGCTTTTTTGTAGCCACTAATAATCTATGTACACTGAATAAAGAAACCCATTTATTAAAAAGACAATTCATTTATTCAACAGCTACTTTGGTTGCTGAAAGAAAAGATTTTGATGTATGTGTGGGGGAAGCGGGGGGGGGGGGTGCAATTGAGGTGGGATGAGGTCAGTCAGAGATTGGAATATGTCCGAATCTCTGAGTCTCCAGTGCCCTCAGAGTTGCCGTGTCCCCCGAACCCCATTTGCAGAGGGCAATAAGACATGTTATTAGGGGTTGAGTGCAATGGATAAGGGTCCTGGGTTTGGGGGTTGTTCGGTGAAGACAGAGGGGTTGAAGGCAGCTGTGGGTGGTGATAACCAGATAGCTGATGATAGTGGCCTGGAGGGTACAGAGGGCCAGAAGGGGAAGGGTTTTGAGGCAAATGATAAAGGGGGCGGAGAGCGTGGTGCTTCTCCTCCTGAATGGTGGCAATCCGCTACATAGTCTCTAATTGAAGCTGCAGTAATGAGAACAGCTTATCGGTGGTTTCCCACCGGTGAATCGCGTTGTCCTGCCGCACCTTCTCCCTCAACTTGCTCTCGTCTTCCCTCCACCTCTGTGCAATTCGATTCTCCATTACAGCCTGTTGCATTACTTGCTGTACTAGATCCTCTTTGCTCTTTCGTGGCCTCTTCCTCAGTCGCCTCAGCCTGTCAGCTGCTGATAACAGCGATGGCACAGGGCTCAAGGTCGATCCTTCACAAAGAAAAAGATACATGTAACAGTGGCTCCCTTTTAAACAGCAGACATGCCTATTGTTCCCCCGCATTCCCCGGTTGCCTGTCCCACAGAGAGCACACAGACAACAACGGAGCCCCTGCCATGGTGAGTCCTCTCCAGATGCAGGGGGAATGATTGTTTCCCTGCCGTGCTGTGCTGTGGCTGTGGGGGGAGTGCCGGGAAGAGGCGGGAGTCCTACTGTGAACACTGTCCCAACATTCTCCTTAGGTGTTTGTCCTGGAAGATATCTCACTGCTGCGGGTGACCGAGGAAGAAAGGGAGGGCATTTTAATGAGATGCAGTTTCCGCCCAAGGCCATATGCAGCTTGCCTCCATGCAGCAATGCTCCCCACACCCATCGTAGCACAGTGGCGGGGACTAGTGACTGGGACGGGGGCCACACTGGCTGTCCTGAGAAACCTGCGCAGGTGCTTTGCAAGCGCTCTTATTGAGACCTTTGAAGAGATTACTGATGACGATTACCGCGATGTGATAGACTACATCAATGCACTATTCCACATGTAGGCAAGCATCCCTTTCCACTCCAAGCTGCCTGCCTTCCCAATAGAAAAGCAGCTTTACCTTCGCAATCTGCTGCTGTGCTGCCCCCTGCAACCGCCGGACGCTGCGGCTGGCTGCCCTCCTCCTAGCTTGAGAAGAGATCCTGGCTGCATGCGTCCAAGGACTCCTCCGTGCCCTGGGTCGCTGCTGCCTCTTCCTCCTCCTCCTCTTCTTCATCCTCCTCCTCACCCCCTCCCCTTCACTGGTAGGCTGAGAAGTGTCCGTGGTGGTCGATGGAGTGACCGTGGGATCACCACCAAGTATCGCGTGCAGCTCCTTATAAAATCTGCAAGTCACTGGGGCTGCCCCAGAGCGGCCGTTTGCATTGCGGGCTTTGCGATACGCATTCCTAAGCTCCTTTACCTTAACACGGCACTGCAGAGTGTCCCGCTCATGGCCTCTTTCCGCCAAGGCCCGTGATATCTGCCCATAGGTATCATAATTCCTGCGGATAGACCGCAGCTGAGACTGAACAGCCTCTTCCCCCCAGCAGCTGATGAGGTCCAGCGCCTCACTATTGCTTCACGCTGGGGATTGCCTATTGCGAGGAGGTATGGCACGTGGAGTCATGATCAAGCAGAACGATCACCTGCAAGGATTCCCTGAGAGCACGCCATGCTTGGCTGGAGCAAACAAGAAGGGGATTTTCAAATTTCCCTGGAAATTTAAAGGGCGGGTCTGATGTGTGGTCACCTGAGGACAGGACAAAAGAGTTTGCAAGTGATGACCAGAGTGGCTCGAATGGGAATTATGGGACGGGCTGGAGGCCAATTAATGCGCAGTGGGTGTCCACATTCTCGCTGTAGCGCTACAGCAGCTGCGCTACAGCCCTTATTCCCCGTGCAGAGGTGGATTACCAGGAGCGCTATAACTCCGCAGTTATAGCGCTCTACGTGCCTTGCCAGTGTGGACGGGTAGGAGGTTATAGCGCTCGTGGGGGCTTTATAGCGCTATAAAGTGCCAGTGTAACCAAGGTCCCAGTTCCAAATCAAGAGGGACAAATAATGGAGGAGACTGAATGAATAATAAAGTTAGGTGAGTTTTAAGTGTTTTGTCCGAGAACTTTCAGAACATTTTTTAACCAGAGACAAAGAAAAGATTTTAAGGATCTAAAATAAAAACAAGTAGACTTGGAAGACCAGAGGGTTTTCATAATGAAACCCAAATAATGTAAAATGAGCATTGAAAATGTGAGTGGAAAACACCTTCTTGTCTAAGATGCTTGTGGAAAAGAGCACAGAATCTTAACTGAAAATTTGTATGTCTTTAAGGATTATGAGGAAAGATATACATGTAAGTGCAGTATTTCAAAATCTTCTAACAAATTAGATTAGTCCACTTAACAAAGATATGACAGTGACTTCAGGTTATAGCTCAGTTTCTACTGTAAACCTGATTTTGACCTTCACAGACCAAGTAAATTAGAAAACATCCCAAATCCTCTTCTCTTCATATAATTTCTGGGGGAGATTCTGAAGTTGATTTGACAGAGTAATTTTGCTATGTAAGATTCTGAAAAAAATTGATGTCAATTTCACTTTGTGAAAAATCTTCTAACTTCTTTTGTAAAAGTATGTTCAATCTAGCTAGGAACTTCAGAATGTACCTCTAACTTTATCAGAATGACAAATAACACACAATTTGTATAGCTATTAACTATGTAGATTTTTGAAACCCTTACTGCTCTGCCTGAATCAAGTGGAGGGCACAAACTTCACCAAAGTCCAGGGTGAGTTTGAAAGCCACATCAGACAAACCGCATAGGTTTAAGGCAAATTCTGTAGGTGCTATTCGTGGTGTTTGTAAAGTTTGTTCCTATGTATCTTAAGAATCTCTAAGGCACCTGCCACTTTCAATCAAATAGATCATTCAGATTCAAGGAGTGAAAACTTGGCTCTTAAATTTTCTGATTGACATCAGTAAGGTCAGGATTGCACCCACAGAGTTAGGTACTTTCCTGGCAGGGACCTTGATTGGAACATTGTAATGTCTTTAATCATAGAACAACTTGTATTGTTTTATACTACTGTATAGCTATAGCTATAGTAAAATATGGTCTCTCTAGCAAAATAAAATATAAGATACAGCAAGTGTCCACATATCAGTTTTATTATAAAATACTGGCTTTACCACATAGGATAAGATGAGTGTCTAAAAACAGACTACTCATTCTGATCTTCCTGATTCTGGTATCTCTCTAACCGTAAGGCCAGATGTATTGCATGGAGCTAGGGTTGCCAACTTTCTATTTGGACAAAACTGAACATTCTAGCCCCACCCATTCCCCTAGACCCCACCCCCCATCACTACATTCCCCTCCCTCGGTGGCTCTCTCCCTGCCACCCTTACTCACATTCACTGGGATGGGGCAGGAGGTTGGAGTGTGGGAGCGGGTGAGGGCTCTAAGTGTGGATACAGGCTCTAGGGTGGGGCTGGGAATGAAGGGTTTGGGGTGCAAGAGGGGGCTCCAGACTGGAGGTGTGGCCAAGAGATTTGGAATGTGGGAGGGGGCTGCAGGTTGAGGCACAGGGTTGGGGTGTGGGAGGGGGTACAAACTCTGGGCTGTGGATGCGGTCTCTGGGGTGGGGTTGGGGGCTTGGGGTGCAGGAGGGGGATCCGGGTTTAGGGGAGCTCAGAGCTGGGTTTGGAGTTGGGGACGTGGGCTTATCTTGGTCAGCTCCCGGTCAGCAGTGCAGCATGGTGGTGGGGGCACTAAAGCAGGGTCCCTGCCTGTCCTGGCTCCACTCTATCCCCCAGGGTTGGCTAGCAGGTCTGGCTTCTAGGGGGGTGGCAGGAGGCTCCATGTGCAACTCTTGCCTGTAGGCACGGCACCCCTCCCAGCCCCCATTGGTTGTGGTTCCCAGCCAATGGGAGTATGGAGCCAGTATTCAGGGTGGGGCAGCACGTAGAGCCCCCTGGCCCTCTGCATAGGAGCCAGACCTGCTGGCCGCTTCCGGGGCACAGTCCGGTACCAGGACAGGTAGGGACTACATTGACCAGACTTTTAATGGCCCGGTCTGCAGTGACTGGGCCATTACTGATCACTAGCCTGTTTTTGTAATTTTCACTCCATGCATCTGAAGAACTGTGGGGTTTTACCCACAAAAGCTTATGCCCAAATAAATCTGTTTGTCTTTAAGGTGCCACCTAATTCCTCATTGTTTTTGCAGATACAGACTAACACAGTTACCCCTCTGTTACTTGGCACCATGTAAGGCACTGAATTTAGATGTATGAAGTGGAAATCCATCAACTTCATGAAAAAGCTTGCACAGATGCAGGCAGACATCATCTTCCTCTCCAAGTGCAAACAGATGGACATCATACCAAATGGACTGAAGGTAAACAATCCATTACAATTCACATACTACACTGATTATGGTGAGTGATTGTGCCACACACACTCAAAGAAACTGAGGAACCACCTGATCAGCATCCTGTACAGCAAATAGGAAAAGGCTAAGAATGAGCTTTCAAAGCTGGAGACTCTCATACAAAACCAACCTTCCACACAACTTTCCATGTGGCTGGACTTTACAAAAATGAGAGAAGCCATTTTTCTTCTTTGTACACTTTACTTCTCAACAGAGAAAAAGGGACAGTAAACTATACAAATTCCTACGTGCCACATGGGGCTACAACAGTAGCACCCTTAACTCACCCAACAATATTGTTAATCTGTCCAACCACATACTTAGCCCAGCAGAAGAGTCTGTTCTATCTCGGGGACTTTTTCTGCCCCAACACCGCCATGCATATGATATAGTTCTGTGGTGATCTAGATTCTAGAAGCCTACTTTCACTATCTCTGACTCATGGAATATTTTCAACACACCACTGAACAATTCACTGACCAACAGGAACCCTCCAACACTACAAGAAGAATTCTGTGTGTACTCCTCTGATGGTAGAAATGACAGACTGGACTTCTATATAGAGTGTTTCCACAGATGGACACAGGCTGAAATTGTGTACAAACAGCAACACTTGGCTCCATAACTTTAGCCATACAGAATGCAATGCCATCCACAGCCTCAGAAACTACTCTGACATTATGATTAAAGGGGCTGACAAAGCAGGTGCTGTAGTCATCATGAACAGGTCGGATATGAACAGGAAGCTGCCAGGAAACTCTCCAACACCACATTCTATAGGCTACTATCCTCCAATCACACTAAGGAATACCAAAAGAAACTACACCATCTGCTCAAGGAGCTCCCTGCTATAGCATGGGAACAAATCTACATAGACATCACTTTTAGAGCGCCGGCCAGGGATATTCTCCCTGCTATCCAAGATCCATAAACCTGGAAATCTTGGTTGCCCCATCATCTCAGGCATTGGGACTCTTACACCAGGATTATCTGGCTATTTGGATTCTTTTCTCAGACCTTATTCTACCAGCACTCCTTGCTATCTTTGAAACACCACAGACTTCTCGAGGAAACTACAGTGCATTGGTGATCTTCCTGAAAACACCATCCTGGCCACCATGAATGTAGAAGCTTTTTACACCAATATTCCACACAAGGATGGACTACAAGCTGTCAGGAACAGTATCCCTGATGAGTCCGCGGCACACCTGGTAGTTGAGCTTTGTGACTTTGTACTCACCCACAACCATTTCAGATTTGGGGAGAACTTATACCTTCAAGTCAGCGGCACTGCTATGGGTACCTGCATGGCCCCAAAGTATGCCAACATTTTTATGACTGACTTAGAACAACGCTTCCTCAGCTCTCATCCCCTAGCACCTCTTCTCTACTTGTGCTATATTGATCACATCTTCATTATATGGACCCATGGGAAGGAGGCCCTTGAAGAATTCCACCCAAATTTCAACAATTTCCCCCACCATCAACCTCAGCCTGGCCCAGTCCACACAAGAGATCCACTTCCTGGACACTACAGTGCAGATAAGTGATGGTCACACAAACACCACCCAGCACCAGAAACCTTCTGACTTGCCTACATGCCTCCAGCTTACATTCAGGACACATCAAACGATCCATTGTCTACAGCCAAGCGCTAAGGTACAACCATATTTGCTCCAATCCCTCAGACAAAGAAAAACACCTACAAGATTTTTATCAAGCATTCTTAAAGCTACAATACCCACACAGTATTGGGGAAGTGAGGAAACAGATTGACAGAGTGAGATGGGTACCCAGAAGTCACCTGCTACAGGATATGCTCTAAAAGAAAAATAACAGAACACCACTGGCCATCACGTACAGCCCCCAGCTAAAACCTCTCTAGCACATCATCAATCATCTACAACCTATCCTGGAAAATGATCCCTCACTCTCACAGACCTTGGGAGGCAGTCCAGTCATTGCTTACAGACAGCCTCCCAACCTGAATCAAATACTCACTAGCAACTACACACCACACCACAACAACACTAACCTGGGAACCAATTCCTGTAACAAAGCCCATTGCCTACTCTGTCCCCATAACTACTCTAGGAACAGCATCATAGGACCCAACCACATCAGCCGCACCATCAGGGACTCATTCAACTGCACACTTACTAATGTGATATATGCCATCATGTGCCAGCAATGCCCGTCTGCCATGTACATTAACCAAAACGGACAGTTTCTATGTAACAGAATAAATGGATACAAATCAGACATGAGGAATGGTAACATACAAAAGCCAGTAGGAGAACACTTCAGTCTTCCTGGACATTCAATAACAGATTGAAAAGTAGCCATCCTTCAAAAACTTCAAAAATAGACTTCAAAGAGAAACTGCAGAGCTACAATTCATTTGCAAATTTAACACCATTAATTTGGGCTGGAATAGAGACTGGGAGTGGCTGACTCACTACAAAAGCAATTTTCCCTCTCTTGGTATTGACACCTCCTCATCAATTTTTGGGAGTGGATCACATCGACACTACTGAATTGGCCTTGTCAACACTGATTCTCCACTTGTAAGGTAACTCTCTTTTCTCCATGTGCCAGCATATTTATGCCTGCATCTGTGATTTTCACTCCATGCATCTGAAGAAGTGGGTTTTTTTACCCATGAAACCTTATGCCCAAATAAATGTTAGTCTTTAAGGTGACCCCAGACTTCTAGGTTTGTGAATCTTTTGTAGTTCACTTACCAATTTACATTCTCAGAACTTTTATTCCTGAAATTTAGAGATACTTGGGTCACCAAACATTGGAGAAGTTTGGATCCAAACTTTGCTACTGAGGACCTTCTCTTCTGTAATTTAAACACATAGGTATTTTTTTCCAAGGAAGGTCAAGTTAAAAACTAATGTGTGCAGCTAAACAGTAGCCTGTGCTTTTTTTTTTATTATTATTTTTATTTTTTTAAAAAAAAAAACAACAACAAACTACGGATAGGAAAAACTGACACAACAATTTTTCTTCCACCCTTTCTGCTTCTTTCTTTAGAAAACCTGACCTATGAGGAAAACTTAATAAAATGGGGCATGTTTATTCTTGAGAAAAGATGGGGAATCGGGTAACATTTTTCTAATATGTTAAAGGCTGCTAAAATGAGGATTATTATCAATTGTTCTCCAGGTCTACTGAAGGAAAGACAAGAAATAACAGGCTTAATATGCAGCAAGGGAGATTTAGGTTAGATATTGGGGAAAACTTTCCAACTACAAGGGTAGTTAAGCTCTAGAATAGGATGCCAAAGGAGGTCTTTAAAAACAGGCTGGACAAACATCTATCAGGGATAGTCTATGTTTATTTGGCCCTGCCACAGTAAAGGGGGCTGGACTTGATGACTTCTTGAGGTCCCTACAAGCCCTATGTTTCTACAAGTCCTTCTTTTCCCTGAGCACGAATTAGTGGGAGCTGTGGTGTGCAGCACCTGTAAAACTCATGCCATTTACTCAAGTGCCTACAGAAATTAATTATGGTTATATGGTTAAAGTACTGACCTAGCATTCAGGAGACCTGCATTCAATGCAGAACTCTACCACAGTCTTGATGTTTGATCTTGAGCAAGTCACTTAATCTCTACTACTCATTTATTAAATGGTGATAATAGTAATTCTCTACCACGGTGAGTATTGTGGGGATATATACATTAATAATTGTGAAGCTATCAGATGCCACAGTGTTGGAAGCTCTATAAGAAGAAGGACAGATAGATTTAGGACCTGATTACAAGGCAAGGCAAAGTGCTTTAGAGTACTGTGAATTGTGGACCGCCCTAACATACTGCGCTCTAACTGCTCCTGTAGACTCCCCTCTGGCGTGCTCTAACAGGACTATGTTTACGTGAAGTAGGTACCTTTTAGCGTGCACTAGCGTAGTCTATATGGGGCAATTAGCGCACCACACATTAAAGCACTCTATAAATCACACCTTTCTAGAAGATTTTGTTGTGCTATGTACACGAGTCCTTAGATGCCTACCTTTAAACACACGTCTGAAATTCTTTTGGAAAAAAATCTCAATTTCATAAAAACTACCTGTCCAGGGCATTACTGCCTTTGCCATGTATTAAAAATTTAGCCAGCTGGGCACAAACAAAAAAAACCAAGCAGCCTCCTCAAAACTGGGAAGGAAGGAAAAAAACCACTCTAGCCATATTTCCAAATCCCAGTCCTCAGCACATCTCTCACCCAAAAAGCCTTAAGGGTGGGGTTTCTAAAACAACATTACACAGTAATAGCTGAGAAATGCATGAAGTTAATTATAAGAGAGAAAGATGGATTTTATTATCTTCACTGGGACCTTAGAAAAAATTCTGAGGATACCGGAAATTATAACTTTTTCTGTCCATGGAACTTAAGCATCATTCATATATTTTTGCTTTTATTAATAGCCTAGTTATAAAACTTGTCCTGACTTGCCTCGAAATATCATACCCAGCTACAAAGGGATCTTACAAAACTGGGTGGCAAAATGCTTTCTTAACAGCTTTATGAAAATATTTTTACAAGTATTTCAGATTTTTTTCCCATTTGATATTTATTTATTCATTGAGTTATTTATTTAATTATGCTAGGAAAGGTAAGTCAACTAAGGGAGCATCATATGGCTCACATAGGCCCTGATTTAGCAAAGCACTTAAGTACATGGTAACTTTCAGCATATAAGCTGTCCTATTGATTTCAATGGGGTTGCTCACATGCTTAAAGTTTCAGACCTACTGAAGTGTTTTGCTGGATCGAAGGCATATTTTCCCCTTGCCGTGCAGTGTGAAAGGGAGCAAAATGACAGAAAAAGCCACAGTGGGAACCTTTGGAAGAAACAAGTGTCAAGAGGCAAGCCTTTTCCTTGCACATAGCTGTCTTTGCTCCATCCATTCAAAATCTCTGAGTATGTATACATTGCAAAAAAAAAAAAAAAAAGACCTGTGGCAGCAAATCTGAGTCCGGATCAACTGACTTCCCCCTTGTCGGGTTTCAGAACCCAGACTCTAGTCTGAGTCCGAACATCTATACCACTATTTTTAACTCTATAGGGCAAGGCACACAAGCCTGAATCAACTAACCTGGGCTCTGAGGCCTGTGCCATGGGTCTTTTTTTGGCTATGTAGACATATCCCATGACTCCTTAAAAGAAAAAGTTTGTATGGAAGAAGGCTGAGGGGCAGGAGCCTGTAGTAAATAATACTCTTTCTACCAAGAATTATGAAAGATCTGCATTATAAACTGCATGTATTAATTACACTTAAAGCAGTTTTAATCCCTGTTGTGTGTTCTTTGATATTCTTCTTCCCTGCCAACTCTCCGATGCAACAGCATTCAATGATAGAATGGCAACTAGTTCCACCTTGCTATTATCGCTGCTTAGAGTGGAAGGAAGCTTTGTCTTTTGTTGTCTGGTTTGGAGCTGTAGGCTTAGGTGTTCAGCTACACATGGCCCCCAGTCTTTTCTTCAGCTTTCAGCCCCAGCCCCCTACTGGTATGCAACCTTGTTGACCCTCATCCTGCAAGCTGTTATGCATATGATTAATTTACACATGTAAATAGTCCTCTTGAGCCACACTGGGACTGGCTAGAAGACTGGGACAGGGAACCAGTGTGTTAAAGGAAGTGTGGGGGATGTGAGACAAATCTGATGGGGAAGAGCTAGTGTGCAGGGGGACAACTGGGATGGATGGACAAAGAGTGGATCCGTCTTAAGTGCTAGTCTGCTTAGGGGATGACAACCCACTACTACTAGCATGCTTCATTGGCTCAAGAGGCAGAGATCTCTTCAGTGGATATAAAGGTTCCCAACCCTGCTGATGTCCTGTGAGTGTCAATATGATGCCACATAATGGAATTTCTGTTTTTTTAGTTTTCATTTTTAAAAATCTCAGAAATTAGAACACAACCTAATAAGGTTGCACATGCAACTTTAATTCTGGCATTACCTAACTTTTGAGTGCTTAACTTTGCAGCACTAATAGTGTTAGTTTAATGTAAGACTTATTTGGGGGGTATAATTATACATAAGGATGGAAACATTATCTTTAAAATGATGTACAATAGTTCAAGACCTTGGAAGTGCTCTTTTAGAGATTGTTACTATTTTTTGATTAATGTCCATATTATAATTGTAATATAACACTTCAGGTGATGTGGTAGTGCTGATTAACCCACCTTTCAGATGTGCCCTGGGACCTTGCTGTGCACCTGAAGCATGCATCCATCAGCACCTCCACACGGTCTGTCATGTCTTATTGTTTAATAAGTGAAAACAGGCTATAAACAATAAAGGGCTAAAAATGTTCTTAAAAATTACAGCAACCAAGCTTCTTTATATGTTGACCCTATTGTATTACTGCTCCAGGCTATCTCAGAGTGAGAAATAGGTTCTCTGTTTTGGTCTCATTGTGTGAGTGTGTGTGTGTGTTTGTTTTGTTTTATTTTTAGCCCTTCTAAGAAAACCAGTTACAAGTTTCTTTAGAAAACAGGGGAAAAATTGGTTGCCTGCTTGCTTGGGTAGTCTGACAAACACTAATGTACTGTATATCATGTGGATGATTTCTTTCATCAGCGACAAAAGCTGACTTGCATTTGAAGACCTAGAATTACTAAAACTCTCACAGACTGCAGTGTAAACTAGTAAGGTAGTTTGTCAGTTACAAAAGAAAAAGCGGACCATGTTCAGAGAAAATGTTTTTGATGAGACATCCAGGAGAAAGACAATAGGCACTGCTTATTTATTTAAAGTAAGCATAGTTTTTGATTGACATGTACACTTTAGGAGAACTTTTAGTCTGCAGTGCTAAATAGCTTGCTGAAGAGCTAATATTCAAACTACACGCCAGCATATAAAATGCAGTCACTCTTTGTTTTAATTCAACATACTCAGTTTTTCCTGAATAAAATATTTTCATGCCAAGTGTTCATGGATTACAGCTGAAAAAAACAGTTCCTGTTAGCAAAATGCATTTTGGGGGCTTTAGTTTTATAACCTCTATAGATTATCCGTTGAGTATGCATCACATTAAGAGTAAGCCACAGTTTACATGAAAATGCATAACGATGAAGTTTCTCTTTTCCATATATGTATGTAACTGTCATTAAGAGGGTATTTTCACTGCTGGTTCAAATGTCAGTGATTGGAAGTTATTACCATCTGACAGCTGTTCGGTAGTCTGTATGAAATGAGTTAGTGATCTCGGCCTACTATTGATGTCCACATTACAAAACCATCATCACAGCTGGCACTAATTGGCAATGTTGTTGGCAGTCTTTTTGGAGATGCCAAGGTTTGAATGGACATAGAGGCTGTTGCCCCAAAATGTGGTCCCCTAGAGGTCAGGATTGAAGCATATGGTCAGATTTGCACAGAGAAGCGTGCACTTCTAGTTTTGCACTTGTATTTTGGATAATGAATGTCTCCAGGATTGTCTGACGCCCTTCATCAAGGACTACTGAATTCACTGAACAACACACACATAAGAATAGATCCCCACTATGATTATGAATTTTTTTCATTTATTTTTCAGATGGCTTTCTTTTGTCATATTGTTCACACTTAATAAGTTTGACTCTTCCTATGTCACACTGTATTCTTGCAATAATTTTGCTGCACTGTTCTGTCCCTCTGGATTTTACAGCAGTGGATCAGGAAGAAAGTGCAACCCTTAGCAGAAATAATGTATCCACTGCAAGTCTTATAGGTACTAATTTCTGCGAAAGAAAATACTGCAGTGTTTCTTTTGTGGGATAGGTTAGGTGATCAAACTGAAATTAATTAATTGTGTAACTGCCATCATCAGTGTTTGCAAAACTTGTTGCTAAACCAAATAAGCCCCGCCTGGGAAAAAATTTAGAAGCAAAAAATCTGTCACCTTTTTCTAAACACCTGGTTTAAACACCTGGTTTAAAACTCTTGTAATTACAGACTTTTCTAATTTATTCTATTTATGTATAGGTTCCTATAGCACGCCCATTTCTTTGTTCTGTTGCCCAATCCTTTATCCATGAACAGTGAGGTGTATTTATTAAGGTGCCTTAAAATTTTCTTTTCTATCATGAGAGTCCTTGTTATCATCACTGAGAAAGTCCTGAGAATTCCTCCCTTGTTCTTTCAATTTAACCTCCTCCTTTTCCACTGTTAAGTCCTGTGTTGTAGCTAGGAACTTTCTAGCTGAGGGATAGATCTAGGTGGGATTTTGAATCTCATCAGCTCCATTTTTAATTAGCCAAAGGATTCTTCAGAGATTCCAGTATGATTCATGTAAACTAAAGCCCTCACAATTTGGGGTAGTGTCCCTTTAAATTTAGTACATGTTCATTAAAATCTTAGCATTCAAATGGTGAACAAATTTAGAAATCAGTTATAAGAAATGAATATAGCTATACATAGGTTGATACACTATCATTTCCTTTTGACTTCAGTCATGGTGATGAGAAGGTGAGAAGCAATGATTTGTTTGTTTTCTTACTGGTTTGGTTTTTGACATAAAAATGATTTTTTTTTGTCTGCACAGCTCTTTAGCATGTAAATATTATTGTTATTCCTTTTGACATGATTGGCTAGGCAAAAATTGTCTCAGCTGGGAGGAGAAGTGGATGATACAGTTTTACGTGTTTACGAAGTATGTACAAAGTCTACTGGAGGAATCAAATAATAGGAGACAATTTCCTTGTTCACAGCTACAAGTCTCTCTTATGCAGCACCCAACTCAAAATCTGCCTCTAGGTTTCCCTCAGGGCCACATTGTGCTTGCCAAGTCTGTGTCTGGGACTTCTATCTCTGTCTGTTTCTGTGTGTTTCTCTGCTTTTCTCTCTTCAGTGACCCACCCCCTTATCCAAAGCAATGCACAGTGAAGCCTTCCACCCATGAAGTTCTAATTCCTGGGAAGACTCACATATGCCTTTGTTTTAGGTGGTGGTTGCTATAAAGGAACGTAACTGTCTTTTTACAGCTATCTTAAATGAAGGGCAGTAGTTCTACCCATTAGCTTCCTAAATCTTATTTTCTTGTTTCTTTGATCTAAGTAGTTCCTTAATGGGAGATCTTTACAGTACTGTGTTTTACATTTATACCTGCGAAACAATGGTATAGTTAAGATAACTGAAAAGCATTGCATGGTATTGGTTCTGGCAGTGATGAGTACAATTTGTGGAATCTGCTTGTTTCCTAATTTTGAAGAACACTGTCACTTTGAGTTAATATTCATTAATCATTGTGATTGTCTAGTATTAATAAGGCACAATATCAACTCCATAGTTAAGAGGACACTGACATCAAATCTCTTAGCTATCTACGAATGACATAAAGCCTGCTTCCCAAACTTAGAGCACTTACTTTTTGAGTACTGAAAAATTTTCAGAGAATTTTAAATACAGTTACAGATTAATGTATTTATAGATTTTAAGGACGGTGGGACTATTGTGATCATCTAGTCTGAAACGTAGCATAGTTTTACTTCTATATTTTGGGGGAGGGGCAGCTCCCATCAAGTCAATGGGGCTATGCATGAGGGAGGAGCAAATTCTGCACTTGCCTGAGGCTTACAATTTATGTGGGACAATGACCCTCTGTTTTCCGTCCCCAAACTATGCGCATGGTCTGAATTCCTGCATAACACAGGCCACTGGACTTCCCTGAATTAATTCCTAATTCGAGACCAATAGCTTTAGAAAAGATCCAATCTTAATTCTAAAATAGTGATGGAAGATCCACCACAATACTTGGTGAATTGTTGCAATGGTTAATTAGTCTCACTGAAATGTGCAGTGTTAGACTGAGCCCACCTTATCATGTGATCCAGGTTGCTCTGTATCAGTGACCTGTTCTTTTTATTATTTTCCAGATTCTTAATCTATGTCATCTGCAAACTTTATCAGTAATGGTTTTAAGTTTTCTTTCAGGTCTTTGAAAAAAATACCAAATAGCAGAGGAGTAGGAATTGATCCTTGTGGGACCTCACCAAAACACACCCACTCACTAGTGGTTCCCTGTTTATATTTACATTTGGAGAGCTGTCAAAGAGCCAGTTTCTAATCCATTTAAACATGTGCCATGGTGATTTTGTCTCTCTCTAGTTTCTTAATCAAAATGTCATGTAATACCAAGTCAAATGCCATCCAGTAGTCTAGATATATTACATCAAAACAGTTACCTTTACCACCCAAACTTGTAATCTCATAAAAAATTAAAATTAATTTCACAGGATCTTTGGTCCATAAACTCATTCTGATTGGCTTTAATTATATTGATCTCCTTTAGTTCTTTATTAATGGAGTAATGTCTTGTAAACATTTTAAAATGGACGTGAGGGGAACATTTTTATCAACGGCGAACTGTGGCCAGTGGGAGCTGCAGGTGGCCATGCAAATGTAAACAAAATGTCTGGCGGCCCACCAGCGGATTACCCTAATGGGCTGTGTGCAGGTTGCAGGTTGCCCACCTATGACTTAAGTGCTCTACTCTCTCTTGCCACCCAGGCAAACTGGACTCTCTTATATCATGTCACATTTAGGTCGCTTCCAGTCCCAAGAGACCAGTCACTTACCCCAAATCAGTTGCTACTCTAGATTTTACACCAAAGACAAGTCTGGTAGCCTGTTATATAGTATAGTAACTAGAAGTTTATTAACTAAGAAAAGGAAGTGAGAGCTATTGAGAGGTTAAAGTATGTAAAACATATGTAGTCTACAGGTGAGTCACAGTCTATAATTCCAAATGGTGGCAGAGATGTAGTAGTCTTCCAGTTTCCTCAAAATCTCTCAGGGCTACCCAGAATAACTCTGAGGATCTCCGTCTTCTCTTCCAGTTATTCTCCCCTATTAGAATCCAAACAGTTCAGAGAAGAACAATCTTTCCTTGAATACATTCTTATAGTTTCTTTTCACAGAAGACAAGCTCACATTGTCACTACCCATGTGGGTCTTTCCTTCTGATGATCCAGGGTGAGGAATGCATTTTGAGCCTTTGACTTCAGGCCATCACACACAATGACCACTTGCTTTGAAATTAGCACTTTTCTGTTAAAATTCTTCATTTGCATTACACAAGGCTTCTTTCTCGTTTGATGGCTTATTTATTTACAGTGATATCCACAATGTAAATGTTTGCTATTACATTATAACAGTATACAGATAAGTGAAAACAATGCATATAACATCCCATTAGTTTTCATGACGTTTAAACACCATATGCCCTCTTATACATTTAAGAATTACTTTGATCTATACCAGGGATCGGCAACGTTGGCACGCAGGACTGCAGGGTAAGCACCCTTAGTGGGCCCCGCTGCTTTATTTACCTCGCGGTTTGCCGATTGCGGCTCCCATTGGCCCTGGCTCGCTGTCCCGGTCCAATGGGGGCTGCGGGAAGTGGCGCAGTGCTGGCCACCGCTTCCACAGCCCCCGTTGGACTGGGATGGCAAGCCGAGGCCAGTGGGAGCCGCAATCGGCGAACCACCAGGTAAATAAAGAAGCGGGGCCCGCTAAGGGTGCTTACCCTGCGGTCCCGCGTGCCAACGTTGCCGATCCCTGATCTATACTCATACACAAGTGAATTGAGCTGGGCTTCAGCATGAGATGACAGCTGGTTTGCCGATGTCAGTGTTAATCACTGTCTCAAAGAATGGCATAATATTTGTTTCCATCTGCAGGGAAAATGCATTTTCTAGAGAGGTGTTGCCCCATTTCAACCGAAGTGCCTAAAGAAAGTTCTGGGCTCTGTGGATGTTCCAGCTGGAAGTAGAAACTTGTTTATTTACGGCAGGCCTGCACAACTCAGAAAGCAGCGAGGACCATATTACTGCAAAAAACCCCAGCTGTGGGCCAAAAAGCCCCACCCCCATCCACTTCTCCCCATCCCACCGCTTGGCTTGCCCCATCCCTACTCACCCCCCGCGGGCCACACAGTGAGCGCGTGCAGGCTGCATGTGGCCCCCAGGCCGCATGTTGTGCAGGCCTGATTTACAGGAAATATCCTCCTTCAGGAGGAACCAAGAACAAAAGTAGCAGTTTCTTAGGGCATGGTTACACTTACAAGATTATAGCGCTATTGGTTATAGCGGTCCCCTTATACAGGAATATGTATAGCGCTATTGTATGTCCACACTCAGATGCGCCAGCGGTATAGCATGGCGACATTTGGGGCACTAAATGCGGCATTAAGAGCAGCGCATTAGGGCAGGTATCCCAGCATTCAGCTGGGTGCAACGTGCTTTTTAAACGAGGGGAGTGAGGGGGGACGCGTTGTGTGTATGTGGAGGGAGAGAGACAGTGTTTTTTCCGTTCTTCTGAAAGCCTGTCAGCGAGCCTCCGTTCACAGAAGGCTTTGTTTTCACACAGGCTCCCTCCTTAAACATTTGCATTGCTTATCTGCCAAGTTAAGAGAGAAACTCTAAAGAGGTACTTCCGCATTCCTCCAGCCGAGTTCAAAACAAAGGGAAGAGACGTCAATTGCCTTAAATGGCTCTAGGCATCTCCAGAGATCACTTGTAGCGCAGTGGGTGTCCACATTCTTGCTGTAGCGCTACAGCAGCTGCGCTACAGCCCTTATTCCCCATGCGGAGATGGATTACCAGGATCGCTATAACTCCGCGGTTATAGCGCTCTACATGCCTTGCCAGTGTGAACGGGGAGGAGGTTATAGCGCTCGTGGGGGCTTTATAGCGCTATAAAGTGCCAGTGTAACCAAGCCCTTAGTTAACAGCCTTTTTAGCCAACAGAACCAGCTTTTTGCAGGGTCATGGTGTGTTCACCGACTATTGCTTGGTTTTCTTGCTTTTTGCCTCTTTCTCTCTCACTCTCTGTGTTCTTTTCTTTTTCAGCCTTTTGTCTCTTCTGCCTTTACATGCACATGCATACGCCCATACCCCAACCCAAAACAATACTCAGCCAAAAGCTCCTGAGAGGGTTCCAATACTCCTTTTGTTTTAGATAGGGGATTATGTTTACAGTCATGTTAATTGAAGAGTATGTTTGCACCTATCAATCTCAATGGGGTTTAAACTCAACCCACAACAAGGTTTCATCTCACTCATAACAGAGGGAAGGCATGTTAGTAGAAAATTATGGGTTATAAAGTCAGTTTAGAGTCCACACAGGCTATTCTAGGGTACTACTCTAATAATAATTACTTAATTAATTAATCAGATGTCTTGGAGCCAGATCTCAGGCAAGTAATTAGTAAGTGTTCTGCCCATCCTCAAAATGCAGGTTAGATTGCTCCATTTGGAGGCATGTGGAATTTTCACCCTATCCTTTATTTTACCTTACTACCTTGTTCATTTTCACTGTTCTCCACTACTTCTGCCCCTACATCAGAAGCCATGATAGTAGAATTGCAGTGGCCAGCCCACCAGCTGGACCACTTGGAGAGCATAATTCCATTAAGGGATTGGAACTGTGCTTTTTAGGATCTTACTTTGCTAAACTAGTGTCATGTGGGAGATTTTGGGAGAATGTTTTCCAAAATGCAATTTTATAGTCCAGAACTAATATCGTGTAACACTGTGAGTGCTTTGTGCACATACTATGACAGTTACCATTACAACAGCTCTTACATAAGCTTAACTGAGCGTCTGCACTGAAAACATTTCAGATCTTTGGGACAGCTCACACTTAGGCTCATTATAGGAGTTACCTGACCACCAATGAGTTTCACCTAGACCAGTAGCTATTTAAGTGATTACATCTTGGGAGGTGTTCATCCAAGTGTAAATTACTCTGTCTCAGAACAGATTTTAGCTAGTGCCTGGCAGCTTGGATGACTGGCACATTGTCATTTTCATAACACACCTAAAGAGGAAAGTGCCAAGAACATAAGCAGCATTGGTGCAGTTAAAAAAATTCCATTCTTGTTCTACTTTGCTAAGGCCCAGCAGCAGAAATACAGTGCTCCAGTTAATGTTTGGGGTAAAATGTGCTTTGAAATGTTTTATATAATCTTTATTGCTTTAATTACTCTTTTTGATTTTCATTTATTTTTGAGGGAATTTCAGTGCATGTGAGGTGAGAGTGACAATGCTGCCAGTCATAACTAAGTTTTGTGGTGATTCTGTGCTGCTTCTAACACACATCCACTCCCCAAACTTCATCCTCTCAACGTTCCTGGCCTACGTCCTCCCAATTGTGGATCACACCATGCCAAAGAGTGTAGTGTAAAAATTAAGATGGATAGGAAATCCCTTTGGTGAGTGAAGGCCATTGGAGATGGTGTCATGGAGACAGCTCACCTTCCTCAGAGTTTCTACCCGTGCAGGCTGGGAGAGATTTCATAGAGGGGAGCCTCTGTGCACCTTCTGATTTTTTTTTTTTTTAAAAGAATTCCTTTGGTGTGGACACAGTGATGAAATGAAGACAGACACATGGATGGATTTTAAACAGCAGAACACACCTTGTATTAAACTTTAACACAGTGAGGGGTGCTATCACGAGTGGGACAGAAGGTGCAGAAGGGTGGGGACCTCAGTATGCAAGGGCCATAGGTCTGACCACAGCCTGGGAAGGGCACAATGTATCATTCTATCCCATAAGCCCAAGGCTCATCACCAAACAGGTCTTTTTACCTCTGGGAACCATTTATTTTATCTTTTTAACTGCGCTGGAAACCAGCTGCAATTTGCAATGAATTAACAACCAACTACCTCCATTAGGTGCTAAGTACCTTCCTGCTTAACCCACTGTAGCTTGAAGGTCCCGCAAGGAAGGCAAGAAGCTCTCTGGTCCTCTCCCAATTGGCACATGGAAGAAAAAATTCCTTCCAGAGCCCAAAATGGGCAACTGACTAGAACCACAACATCTGTCAGGCCAGATTTCTAGTTCAGGATGGGTTGGGTGTGCCTGCTGGGACAGAGTCAGAAGAGGCTCCATGTGGCCTCCTTCCAGGTTATATCCTGAGAGAATCTGGGTAATGCTGACCAGTCAGCTCTGCTCCCACTGCCCAACTGGCCAATGGGTGCCACAGACTCCAAAAGGGGGAGGAGCTACCTGGTGTCCTTCAGTGAGTGTTTCCCTCTCTGGTTGCTGGGACTGTGCCCGTTTACCTATAGTGCTCTAAAAGCGATGACATGATGTGTGGGAGCAAAGTGTTGTTTTTATCATTAACAGAAAAAATCTTCCTGTGAATATTTGACCAAAACCACACATGTTTTGTGATTAGCTCCATTCAAAGAAACTAGCAATTACTTGCAGCACTTTAGATTCTGTTTTCTGGCAAGACATTTGAAGACTCTGCGATTTTTACAAATTATAATGGATTTAAGAGAGAAATGATTCCTGTGAAACAGAAGGCATGCACACCAGTACTTTTGTTTGTTTCACTTATTTAGCCCTGCATGACAAGATAGCCTTGGAACTGGCTTATATGGTCATTACCCTATTGATTAAATAATGTGATGAAAAGGGCATGAGAATGCAGTGCTGAGAGATTATTGCTAGACACTTTGCAAACAAAGCTGGTAAAAGGAGAGCAGTTGCAAAACCTTTAGCATTGCTAGGTAATTAGCAAGTAAGTAGGAATTAAAATAAGGGATACAAGGTATAATGTAGTGATTATGTGCAGATAATGTTTTGAATACCCTCTTTTGCTAGCTCTAAAGAGAATACTTCTTAGTACAGGAAATGCCTGTTGGACTATTTATTCAGAATCCTTAACAAGCTGTTGGATGTGTCTGTTTGATGCTATGACAGAGCAAATAAAGCATGGACCTTTTTTCTGTTGTTGCAAATATATAGTTGCTTTCTCTTTTCTTATCAAAATGCCAGATTATACATCTGTACAATATATCACACAGAAATAAGCAACATAGACCGTATTGTAGATGTGAATTTTGTTTAGTATAATTATAGTGAATTCAAGCCCTATGCTGATGCATCATTTCTTGAAATGAGTACCTAGGGTCAACACTGGGATTTGAACCAGTGACTTGCTGAGCTAAAAGCACAAACCTCTAATTCATGAATTAAAGGACAAAATCTATTATCTACAATCACTAGCAAATGCCCAAGTGTTTTATGTGGACCAGCCTCTAGCAGGGAACAAAGACCCACGCTCTCAGGATGTGGTTTTCATAATGGAGACAACCACTTTTGCAGCATCATTCTCCCCTCAGCAGTCCTAGTAGGTTCTGGTGCACCATGAATTTAGGGGGGGCCCTGCAGGAACTGCCAGTATTGTCTCAAAAGGCAGGCTCCAAGATGAAAAGAGGAACAGAGGCAGCATTGTTTTGCAGAGGGGGAGTGATGGTGGTGAGATATAAGACAGATCAGCTGGAGATTGGCATGTGGAGGTGAACAGGTAAGGAGAGGGAAGTGTGAGTTTAGAATGGACATTTTGGATTGTGGCAAAAGGAGCAGGACAGGGAAAGTGACCTTCAAAGATGTAGTCCTCCCTGCCATCTTTGAATTTGTGGTTGAAACTCACATGAATATTGCTACATCCAGTTAGTATTTTTCTTCTTGGAAGTGGCAAAAATTAACATTTGAAACTGTGATGACACATAACAATATAGATGAAATAGAACAAAAGATAACTGTATGATGTAGACTAAGGGACATAGTCTAATCTCAGAATCCCAAAAGTATGAGGATTTACTCCCCGCTCCATCACACCTAAGAAGATCTTCTATACATGTACAGCAGCAGATTATCTGGGATACATGATGCTGTGCATACCATGTATCTGGGAATAGACTCTGGCATGAGATCATAAATCTGAGTAGGTGGAATTGTGAAACAATTCAGTCATTTTCAATGAAAAGAGAGCCAAAGATAAAAAAAAACCAAACGAATGAGTGTATTGTGTTGTACAGATGGGAATAAGGCCCCATTGCATGTATATCAGAGCACAGTAACTCAGTGTTCTATGTATAAAATAGCTTTTTTTGGTTCCGTTTTTAAATGTAGTTTTAAAAGGCATATTCTAATGAGATCACCTCTGATAATCAGTTGGTAGAGAAAAGCTGGAAACAACAGTTGGCTTCATCATGTTTTAAGGTGCCATCACATATTTAGCACAATTTCATACAAAAAACTACTTTAAGAGAACAGTAAGGTTGCAGAACCAAGTGCTCAAAAGTTTGCAAATATCACAATTAAAGTTGTCTATGTAAACTCAATTTGCCCACCTTTGTGCATATGAACGACAAAACTATTAATCTAATGGCTAGATCTGGGGACTAAGAGAACTTTTGTGTACTATTTACTTATTAATGATGCTTTGCATTTACATAGTGTTCATTCATAGTGTTCAGGGGTCCACATGATTTGTGAACCTGGGTGTGCAAGAGGTGAATCACCATTTTGTAGATAGCAGAGTCAAGCACATAGATTTGGCCCATTCATTTTGACAAGCAGCATAGCTAAGTAGAGTCTAAGCTAAGTCTGACATATTAGAAACCTGAGTTTTATTCCCTGCTCTGGCAGCAGTGACACTCTGTAACTTTTAATATCTTTAGTAATCTTAACTATAAAAGGAGAGGAGCAGGAGTCGTACTTAACTGCTTCCTAAGGTAATATTATGAGACCTTGCTGTATAATAAGGGTTGTGAAATGTACAGAGTTATTAATACTTAGCCAGTGGAAGAGGTGAAACGTAAAGTTATGGCCTTCTTGCTCCCAACCTATCACATTTTTTATAGGTTAAATAGTATTTTGGTAAGGAAAGGCAAGCTACCTGACTGACAGGTACACACAGCTCAGTGAGGCTTGCAAGCATGCACCTGAATCATCCAGAATGCAAAAGATCAAATGCTGATTTTCAGAAGATTGTAACTTGGTCAAATGAGGTAGATTTTCTTGTTGATAGTAAAAGGTACCTCTCTAACCTGGGATTATCTTCCTGCCAAGTTTTTAGTTCTTTGGGTATGAGATCTGTTTGAGTCTGATTTTTTTTTTATATTGGCAAAATTCCTATTTTTCCAAACAAAACAAATCTAGCATGAGGCAGAGATGATTCCAGCCTGAATGGTTAAAGTTTGGAAAACATAAACAAATGAAAACAAGCAAGTATAATGGGAAGTGTTTAGGCAGCATTAAGGGAAGGTACTGCTCTTCATTCCACTTACAACAACAGATTTTATGTGCTGTTTTGCTCCACTGCTCTTTCTCTACTATGCTGGTGATTCTCATTCACTCCTATTTCCTCTTCTTTGTAACTCTGGAAGCATGTTCCCACTAAGGCAATTGTTCCAATAATAATCTCCCTAATCCGTTCTGTTCCCACTGATGGCATCCTTCCCACAGAGGAGATTATTCTTCAGTCCATGCCTGATTCTTCCGCCTAAGAACAGGAAATATCACCATTTCTTTCCAACTCCCTGAGATACCATATTTTCCCTTTTAAGAGATCCCTGATCTTTCCTAGTGCTGTGGTTATCATAGTGCAGCCCTCTCTGATATGAGACTCTACCTCAACGCTATCCTCTTCTCTCACTGAGGCCATCCTTTCCCTCATAAGAGGGACAACCTGACTCCATAGAAGCTCTCATTTCTTCCTTATCCTTCCATTACAAGGACCCCCAAGGCAGAGGGCTTTTTCTAACCAGGCTGCAGTCTTTCCCCTAGAAGGAACAGGCACCTTTCATTACAGGGCCTGAGCTCCATGGTGAATAGGAGTCAAGGAAATTAAAAAATAAACAATAGCATCTGACAGCCCTGACCAATGACCCAGGACTGTGCCATGGCATCAAAAGATATTTATTCTAAACTGACCTACTCTTCTCCTAGCAGCAACATCTCCCAACTTTTTCTTCTTTTAGCAGCAACTGGCTCCAGGCCCTGCCTGCCCCTTTGTTCATAGCATTGGCATAGAGCTGGAGCTGAATGTTCAAGAGAAAGGTAGGCTCAGTCATCATGATGGGGACAGCTTTGCAGTCAGGAGAGGAACCTGATCATGATACAGAGGTTGGTTCCCCAAAGGGGTGGAAGGAGCAGCGGAGGGGGAAAGTAGCTATGGGGAGCAGGAGAAGGGAAGTGCCTGAAGAGGTGGAGAAAAGGGAACAGAATGGAGGGAGAAGGCATGAAAGAAAAGAAGGTGGGTGGGAGAAACAACCATGTGGAAGAAAAGAAGGAGGAAAGCGTAGCAGGAAGAAGAATGGTCGGAGGGAAGGGTAGAAAGGGAGAGGTAGCCATGAAATGAGTAGAAGCCAGGACATGGGGGAGAGAAGTGAGGAGTACTCAGGCCAGATTCAGAACTATTAACTTTAATTTGTGGATCCTCATTGCCATTTTTCATCTTAATGAATAAGCTGGTGCATAGTCACGTTTGTATAATGAACTTACCCACTTTGGTGTAATGAAGATGGAACGTGCCAATTTAATGCTTATTCTTGCCCTTAGGAGACTGCAGGGAGTGCAGCTGTGGCCAGCCCCTGTACTGGACATGCAAGTTGGGGAGAGAACAGCTCCTTTCATCTCTCCCTTCCTCCCGGTTACGTATCCTCAGAAGACTCAGTCACAATCTAGCCTTTAGTATAGAAATAAGAGGTTAACAATTTTCTAGATACAGGGTGGGGTTTTGAAAGGTACTCACTGTTAGCTTATTTCTGCTTCCAACTGTGGATTGACTTCAATGGGAACAGAGTTGGGCCGCCGCTGAAGGTCTTTTGAAAACGCCACCCACAAAGCAGTGCAGTTTTAGGCCTTGTCTGCGCTACATAATTTTTCAACAAAAGTCAGCTTTCCTTGACAAAACAGTGGACTACAATGCTCCTTCCACAGATGTAACTCTCCTGCTATGCTGACTCATTAAAATCACCTCGACGAGAGGCATAGAGCTTTTTATGGCAAGTTAGATAAGTGTAGACATTGTGCTTGCTTATGTCACTGTAAATGGTGTCTAGGAGGTGTCCCCACAGTGTCCATCCTGATGGTTCTGGTCAGCAGTTCAAACTCCACTGCCAGGCATCTGTTTCTTCCCCTTCAAAAGACCTGGAATTTTTGAAATTCTGCTTCCTGTTTGCTCAGCGTGGAGAGCTCACATCGCATCTTCCCAGCTGATCATGGCGGCTCCACACAGCAAATGTACACCAGAGTTGTTGGATCTGCTGGCTCTGTGGGGAGAGGAGGTTGTGCAGTCCTAGGTCTGCTTCAGCCATAGGAGCTTTAATACCTCTGGGCAGATTTCTCGTGGCATGTTGGGGAAGCACCTCAATCCTGTGCAAAGATCAAGGAGAGGGCAAGGGAGACAAACCATTACTGTGGTACAGCGCCAAATACCTGCTGCTTCTACAAGGAGCTGGACGGCCTCCTTGGCAGCAACCACACCCCCCCCTCCAGACCTGTAGATTGAGGTGGGACAGATGACAGGGTCATCCAGTAGCATGGCAAGCCAGGACCTCTTCTCGACTCTGGAGGGTTCAAGCCAGTCCCAGCACTCCGGCTCTGGCATGCATGATTCAGGAGAGGGGAGCTCTGATGAGTGCTCAGTTTGATTTGATACTGCTCGCTTATATAAGTTAGAGCTGTCCTTTGTTTCATTAAGTAATAGAAGTGAGCTAAGGGATAGAAGTGTACAAGACTAGCAGGGTTTGCATCTACTTCCTATTCCCCTATGCAGCTATGCAGTGGGGGCCCAGTGGAAAAATTTGTTAATGCATACTGAGATATCATGGAAATCCTCCAGAGAAATCCCTAGGAAATTTTCCTGGAGGTACTTACCAATCCCCCTGCTGAAGGTTCCTTGGCAGAGTTGGTTTGTTTGTTCCCCTGCTGTAGGAAACTTTGCCGTTCCAATTGGCAATCACTTGTGCAGGGATCAAAGCAGCACATAGGTGAGCAGCATAGGGACCTGTTTTGAAGCCGCATACATGCAGGACATATACCTTTGCATCGTTGTTTATCCCTAGGAGTGAGATATCGGCTTCAATGACCCCGACCTGTGGAAAATGCTGACAGAATTTACAATAGTGTCCCTAGTTGCTTGCAGTGATCCCCTGCACCTGCTCAACCTGTTGCTAAAGTGCTCCTTGCTGCTGTCAAGATTTCCAGTGTAAGGCTTCATGAGCCATGGGAGTAAGGGATAGACTGGGTTTCTCAGGATCACTATAGGCATTTCAGCATCCTCAGTGGAAGCTTCTGGTCTGGAAAAAAATCCCTGTTTGCAGTTTTCTGTACAGGCCAGTGTTCCTGAAGATGCATGTGTTAGGCGCCTTTCCTGACCGCCCTGCGTTGATAACGGTGAAATGATACCAGTGATCCACAAGCGCCTGCAATACCATAGAGAGGTTCCCCCTTTCTGTTGATGTACCCCACCACAAGATGGTTTGGGGCCAAAATTGGGATATACATAAGTGTGAAAGTAACTGAAAGGACTTACCGGTACTCTGGAGTCCTGTGGAGGGGGTGGGGCTTCAACTGAAAGAGGTGTGGCCTCTACCGGAAGAGGTGGGCCTGCTTGAACAGCGATTTTAAAGGGCTCTGGCTGCCGGTACCATCTGGGGCCCTTTAAATTGTCCCCGGAGCCCTGCTGCGGGAGCCCTGGGGTAGCATTCCCCATTCCCACAACCCCTACTGGCAGGAGGTGGTGAGTTGCACAGTGCACCTACCCACAGTGCACAGCTCTCTCTCTCTCAATGCTAGAGCACCAACTGTGGCTGCACTCAACCAACACAAGAAACATTGTGTGAACATGCACAGGTGATGCAATTACAGCGGTTTATTATCATCGGTGTAATTTGTGTCGACTTAACTCTGTAGTGTAGAGAGAGTCTTAGTTTGAGAGATTATTATAATTAGTCTGACTTCTTTCCTGGATGTTATAAGCAACATGTTCAGGAGTGGTAGGCTAAATGGGGAATAACTAATCCAAGTTGAAATCTCTTTCATATCTGATATTTTTTGTCTTATTTTATGTAATGCATATTAATTGAAAGTATCTCTTGTTAGCCATAATGTGACTTTACATTTCTTGTTGCTATTGTAAGTTTTCTCCATCTCTTTTATTTATTTATTTATTTAATGCCTTCGTCTTCCAGAATATAATAGGCAGTGTTTTTATCAACCTTTATCTCAGAGCTTTTATGTTGGTGTGACACTGACAGACCCCAGTCATCGGTGGGCAGGATCGAACCTGGAGCCTTTGGAGCTTAATACATGAGCTAAAAGCCAACTGGTTCTTGGCTAAGCCTGTAGAGCAAACTCATTTTCTCTCTCTAAGTGGTCTCGGTGCCACTAGATGGGATGGAACATCACACCCAGGAGGTGTGGGTTACATTGACGTGATGGCGGTTTCAAAAAATGTGCATTTCATAACACATTTCCCACATCCTCTAAAGATTGTGACTGTTTCAGTTAATGCTTTTGGTGATTACTTGTATGTAGAAGGGAGTGGGCAACTCTGCTCTGGGTGTAAGATGGCCTGGTTCTCTAGAAGGTTCTTGATGTCCATAACATTTTCTGGCTGGACTCCTGGCTCCATGGAAATCTATGGCAAAGCTCCCATTGACTGAAGTGGATCCAGAATTTTGCCCCATGTTTTGGGGTTTTTTTCCCCCTGCGGTGGATTGGGAGTAACTTTTTCCTTAATGAAAGAATTTGGAAGCAAAGCCCATAGTGAGTAGCTCTTGGAATTCTCTTCCTTTTCCTCCCCACCTGAAGCAGTTCTCTTCTGTGGGAGTGGGCAGTCAGGGCCGGCCCACAACATTTTGGCACTTGAAGCAAGGAGCTAAAATGACGCCCACCTGCCCCCTCACTTGGACCAAAACTTTGAAAGGTCTCTTGTGCCCTCCTTCCTCCAGCACAGCACTCTACCATCTCTGTGCATCTAGAGCAGAGAGAATACATATGCACCAGTAGCAGACGCCATTTTCTACACTCTGGAGTCTAATGGTGCACCCCCCCACAGTCTGGCACCTGCAGTGGCTGCCTCAGTTTGCCTCATGATAAGGCCAGCCCTGGGGGCAGTTCCTCCTCCGTCACACTGTTTGTTTTTGTTACACCAGCAGTGTGAGGCATCCTTTGTTTATAATTTGAGCACTAAGGATGTTGATCCAATCTGGTGCTTCCAACTGGCTGAACGCTTCCTAACACTTTGGATGCCAGATATGATCTAATTTACTGTGGAAAACAGCAGGGATAATACACGTCTTACTCTCAAAGGTTAATGTAGAGTATCAGCAGCTATTCAGCCAGGATACATGTATCATCAGTTGGCCCATTGTTACTTATTACTTATTAACATGGAAAAACAAATTATTTTCTTTTTTAACAGCACTCTTCCCTCCCTCCCCTGCACAATAGTAATTTTAACTCTTGTGTATTATGCAGTTTTCAAACATTTCCTGAGGTGAGAGTGGAGAACTGGAGTGAAGGGGGAAATTAAGGGGGGAATTGATTGCTTTAACAGTATGAAACTGGCCAAACTAGGAGATTTTTCTTTTTAACTAAAACTTCTGTTTCTGTGCCAGAACTGAGTGAAACTGCTGAGTTAGCCAAGGCTGTAAATTGAACTGGTCCTTTTACCTCCAGAAAATATTAAAGCATCCTTTGCCACTGAGCTGGCACACATTGTTGGATCAAGTGCTACTATTAACGGGAAATCAGGAAAGTACATTATCACTCTCGTGCTGTCATTACCAGAGGGTTTCACTGTGAACTATCGCATTCGGGAAAGCTAGGCTGCAAAGATGAGAGAAAAATGGAACACTTAGGGTGGGAAAAAAAAACCCTGCAAGCACAAGCTTGGAGACATATTAAGAGCTTGTGATGGTACCCTACATGTGAAGCATGCTAGTGCTTATTTTCAAAAGGGATACAAATAGGAATGATTCTTCTTGTATAAGTTTAGAAGGAAATCAGCAGAGACTTTTCTAATGGGCTTGTCTAATCAATTCTGGAAGGTCTGAAACCTGTCAATGCAAGATTGTGCCTGCCTTAAATTTAATGAGGTACATTCTGTACCAAAGAAAGCCCTGAAGAGACAATTTTATTGTGAACTTTTTCTTTCCAGCTTTTAGAGGAAGCTATCTTTCAGAGATTCCTTTGTTAAATAGCATTTAAAATAATTAAATATATCCTAAACTGAAACAGTATCTTAGATTATAGTAAAAATGACAAATACAGATTAGAATAAAAATTACAAAATAATGATGCAAGATCATGGTTACTTCAGTGATGTCGTTAACTTAAGCTCTCATACTGCATTGCTAGCACATGGGCAGACCATTTTACCTGTGCAGTCCACCTAGGCACTATCAGTTTCAGAATCAGAGTCTTAAAGAAGATTTTGATTACATTAATATTTTGTATAGTTCATAGTCTGGGCTGTATCTGTATTTTCCATTGTTTAGTTTATGGGATAAGATGATACCAACTAATGCTTAATGCTTGGTTCTGCTTTTCATTTTCAAAATTTTTCACAGTCACTAACTAATCCTCATGACAGCCATCTGAGGTAAGTATTACCACCAGTTTTACAGAGTCAGGAACTGAGGCACGGAGATGTTAAGAACAACATTTGAAAATGTGAGTGCCTAAAATTCGGCACCTCAGCAAGTAGCCTGATTATTAGATGTGTGAACTCCTACAGATTTCATTGGAAACAGAGAGTGTGTAGCAGCTCTGAACATCAGGCCACTTGTTTAGATGCCTAATTTTAGAGACCTAGGTTTGAAGATTCTGACTTAGGTAACTTGGCAAAGGCCACAGAGCATGTCTGTATCAGAGATTGGATGAGAATTATGGAGCTTGGTCTCCAGCCCCATGCTCAGACCATTAGATCATAACACTCAAATACTTTCAAGGTCTCACATTTTGTTTGTTGGTGTGTAGCAGTCCTTCTCTAATAGGGTTACACAGGACAGTTAAAATTTGGAACTGTAAGAGAAAGCAATCCAGAGATCCTATCCCTGACTGTTCTTCATTAGCTGTGTGATCTTGGGCAAGTAATTTAAGCTCAGTGTATGTTTCCCAATTTGTAAAATGGAATATCTACCCCAGAGGAATAATCAATATATGTTTGTATAATGTTTTGAAATCCTCACAAGGAAAAGACTATAGGAATGTGAAATATTATTGTGTTTTTGCCAGTCAGTCCTTCATTGAATCATTGGTCAGGCCTCTATCTTCCATTGCAAAGTGCTTTCTAGGAAAAATGCAGATCTTTTTTTGTTTTGCTTTAAGGCCTAATCCTATATTCCAGGGGTTCTCAAACTGGAGCTCGGGACCCCTCAGGGGGTCACAAGATTATTAAATGGGGGGTCGTAAGCCATCAGGTTCCTCCCAAAAACCCGCTTTTTCTCCAGCATTTATAATGATGTTAAATATGTAAAACTGTGTTCTTCAATTTGTAAGGGGGGTCACACTCAGAGGCTTGCTATGTGAAAGGGGTCACCAGTACAAAAGTTTGAGAACCACTGCTATATTCCTTCTGCACTCAATACTCATTTCAGTGGGAGCTTTGATTGTGCAAGGAATCTAAGATCATGCTCTAAGGCCAAAATGTTCAAAAATGGCCAGTGATTTAGGGTGTCTATTTTTGTGTGCACCTTTAATTATATCTTTCATTATCAGCAATATTGAGCACATGTAACTCCAGTTTACTTTATTTGGAGGTATGGATGCTCAGCACTTCTGAAAATCCAAGCCCAAGGTGTCTCAAATTGACGACAAAATCTGAGGCACCCAGAATCAGTAGCACTTTTGAAAATTTGGCTGATATGACTGAGTAGTAGTAGCTGATCAATACAACTTTTAGGAAGTCATGGTATTAAGGAGCTGTTATTCCACCATTCTTAGAAAATTTTCTATTTGCCAAAGACCAACAAATAGTGGTGCCCCACACACCATCCTCAAGTTGTTTTCAAACAAGTTTCAACAATCATTCAGATAATAAGACTTCAGTGCTGTGAAATTTTATGTGTGTGTGTTCATTCTTTGGTCTCGTATATGAGTCTGTTTTGGCAATCAGATAAAACTTCTTGGTTTTTTCCTAGTGGCATTAGTGGTTAACGTGATCTTATTGCAACGAAAAGGATTTTGTGCTACAAATCATTTTTCATAGAATCTCTTTGTTGTGCTAAGTGAATTTCTGGGCAGGTTATATGTAAAAGCATTTTCAGAGACATTAACACCAGGGTGTAGTCTCAAGGGAACTGAAATTAAAATATTGTGAAAAAAGATATTCTTATAAATTAATGAAAGATAAAACGTATAGTGAAAAAGGATGATGAGAAATATTTAAGCATCATAACATTTCATTTCAATAGTATAATAGTCACATACAAAATATCTGATTTTAAAGTCTGTACATATTTAACATTATTGTAGGTGTTAGGACTTTTTTCTTTTGTAATTAGTGAAAGCTGATGCTTTTTACTTACATCCTAAAGCTGCACATGAGTGTCTCTAAACAGAATATGAAACAGACCTACAGGTTCTCTTTGTTCTTTGGAAAAAAAATGGAATGTCATTTCTTCCACAACTCCCTACACCTATGACAGTATCAAAGGCTTTTCCTACAGAAAAGCACTAGATGGTGCCCCTTTTCTTTGTGTGTGATAGAGCTGGATTTCCCAAGAGAGGTGCTACTGCTGTGGAGATCATCATGCACTAGACTTTGTAGGGTCTCCTTCTTTAATATTATTGTTGAGAGCACAATGTAATATTCTTTTACTTCTTTCAAGCCTTCAGAAACCAGGCCATCTGAACAATGATACTCATCTTTTAGGAGACAATTCTGTTAAAGATTAAGAGTGAGTCATAGCCTCAAAGGTTCACGAAAGCTAAAATTAAAATGTGATTTTAAACAGAAAAAGAGAGAGATCATGCTCTCTCTCTCTCTCTCCCCCCCCCCCCCCCCCACCTCTTTTTAGCCCCACCACCATTGTATCTAAGAGCGTTTTCTGTGCTGTAAAGAAAACTTTTAATGTCATAGATTTTTAATTAGACTCTTACTGTGAAATCTGGTTGACATAGTTAACTCATTAATTTTATTATGACCTTTGGACCATAACTGACCATATTGTATTATGCAATCAGAACTGATGTCACATGTCAGTTTTCATCTTTTGAAATAAGGTACTAAATAGTGGATTGTGTCTGAAATTAATATTCTGCAAGTCCTGTCAACCTGCAGCTTCTTTCTCTCTCTCTCTTTTAAAATCTTGTTAGGCATGGTTAACAGATTGCTACCCTATATTTGGAATGAGCACAAATAATTGGTTTAAGGGATATTTTTTGGAATAGCTCTTTACCTGCATTATGCCCATCATTTTGGTTTAGAAAGTTGATCTTTTCAGAAAGGTTCTAGTCCAGTAACAGCTGAAACAGATAAGCATGACATTGAAAGAAATGTTTAAAACCCCCAACACCTCCTTCCCAAAAAACCCACCCCAACAACAACAAATAAAATGGTATGTATTTGTTGGGAGTAAAAGTTTAGGTGACATCAAGTCACTCGTCATAAAGTCCTTGAAATGTAAACTGAAAAGAAGTAACTTTGTTAATCTGTTTGTTTACACATTTTAAAATGACTTGAAAACAATCAGTCTTGGATATGTTCTGGGATTCTAGTTTCTTACTAGTTTTAAAACAGTGTTTAGAAAATACGCCTGTTAGTATCTGGGAACAAATATTCAACTGGAGAAAGAATTATTCCCATGTTCTAGCTGCCCCGTCATATGTCATGACATGTGGCAGGTTGACTGCTCATTAATTCTATTTATATCAGTATGATAATACACCCCACTGAGTACACATGTGTTAAAATATTCATAAATTATGTCTAGTGAAAGTAGATATACATTAAATGCCAAAAGAAGACTATTATTTACAGACAGAACTGGTAAACAATGAAACAAGAAAAAGTCTTTTAATGTAGGTCCAGTACATTATGTATCATCAAACTCACATTAATTGCCTTTACTTTAAAAGTCTATCTCCAGCAACAGAATATATGGTACATCTTTAATTTTATGTAACTTTCAAAAAGAAACAGCTTTTACTACAAATGATTGGAATTTTGCAATTACTGTAAGTGTCATATTAGCACAAACCAATAAACATAGCAGTATGAAATATTTAAAATGAAGGACTGCTTTGACCTTCACATATATTTAAGGTAGTCCTTAAACAGCTAAAATCGAGAGTCCAAATTAATGTAAATCAAATCTGAAGTGTTGTCTATAAGAAATGTAGGCTACACAAATTGCTAATAAATCAATTTGTGAATATTCTATACTAAATAATAGATTTCTTAAACTTATTAAATACATTTTAAAACAATGCTAACTGAAAGAAATTAAAGTAATTGTTTGAATTTGTATAGAGTACAAAGTTGATCTCAGAATATTTAAAATGTCAATATCATCCATACTAGAATCTAATAATTCTAAACTGAAATATACTGAAGTGCAGTGGATTTTGAGCATGTTCATTTAACTCTGTATGTTAAAATCACCAAGCATATCTCTTAGACACAGTTTTAAACTTGAACAATTGAACAGAAATACATTATGCTTTGTGTTGAATTTCATACTTAAAATATCACAATTGCATTTTGAAATTTAAAAATATATTTTAGGACTTCCACAAGTCATAGAATCATGTTTCAGGTGTTAAAATCACTGGGAGTTTCAGAACTATTATCAGTGTTGTATTCCACAATTTGTAGTTACTATACCATCAGTTATCCTCCAAACTAAGTATAAACAAGCTGTTTTAGATAACCTGTTCATAGTTCACATTCAGAAAACAGTTTAAAAACTCCTTAACATTTGTTATGTTGTTTTGGTTTTGTTCATGATGAAATTTTATAAAGATATATGACGAGAACCAGAATTTATGTACTTCATAAAAAGCAAATACTGTAATTATTCTGTTTCTGTTCATCTATGGTACCTGAACAAGGATGGGATTTTTAACTGATAGTACAAAATATGTAATTTTTCTAATCACAATACCAGCTAATGGTTATAGCGGTTGTGACTCACAGCCTACTGTTGGATTGAATATGAGCATCTAATAAAGTACCAAGAAGCAACAAGAGAGTACAGGGATATACTTAAGATCTCCTAGGCACTTTGAATAAGAAAAACATTTGCCCATGTGTTCTTGGGAAAAAAAATTGTCTCCTGATTCCTGCTACACTGTCAAATGTGCCATTTGAGTTTGCTATTACCCTCCTCACAGAGATGCGTTCATTGCACTCTTGATGAAATAATTCTTATAGGATCTGATCCTATTCCTATTGAAGTTAATGGCAAAACTCCATTGATTTAATGGGAGCAAGCTCAGGCTCATGTAATATAGTTTGAAAATATTTAGAGATCTTACAGGATTAAAAGGATATAAAAATGTAGGAAGATAGTGCTTCATGATGCATCTTTTTCATAAAATTTTAATAACCTTTGTAATTCTGGTAATGGTAACAAGAAATCATATGCACAGTACAATATTATCAGACAAAGACTTTTTTCTAGTTTGTACCTTTCCAAACTCGTTGTGATTGCTTGAGGGGAATAACTCTTTATGACAAAAGTGAAGTTAATTTCGTGGTATCTTATTTCACTAGTGAAGAAGATTTTTTTTAAGCTATTCCAGTCCTCTTAATGCCCTAAAAAAATGCAGTAATTTCACACAACAGTTATTTAAAAATAGAAAAGTCATTTTTAAAACCTCTCATTAGAAGCTTTCTGAAAGTTTACTATGTGCTTTCAAGGAAAAGTTGGCCTCAGTACAGAACTGTTGTACAATCATTTTCATCTGAGATTTGAACATATTGGAAGAACTAGAGCAGTTCTTTCTTCTATCCTGTCATTTTTTCCCCTTAGAAATGATGAACATATGGCAACCACCCTCACTGGATTCTCAAACAACAGGAGGGACTTTATTTCGATTCCTACATCCTGTCATCAGTGAATCCCATGATATTTTGCTCTTGCAAGGGTAAAGATGTGATTCGCATTTGCCATAAGGACAGAGCTTAATGTGATGCCATTTTACCACAGGAGCCCTCAATCAGTTAATTAAATATGATATAAATCACTGCATGTATTTGTAAAGTAAGATTAATATGGTAAAGTTAGAGTAATGAGGAATCTTCGCCATTGTCTGAGTGTGAATCGCTGATATGAAGATTACTCTTTTTGAAATGGGATATCTTTGAGTGGGTTTTGTTGGCTTAATCCCTCAGACGGCTTTGTGCAACTTGAAACCCAGAGCTGTCATCTTTAGCCAAAATTTCAGCCAGAACTTCCTCAGCTTTCACACAATCATTTACATCAGCATTCACAATACTTAGAAAGATCAAGCTTTTCAACATACCACAAGGCTTCTTCATGCCACCTGGGACACTGGCAAAATGTTTAATAAATATTTCATTTCATCATGAATCCTCTCTTTTTTCATTTTTTTTCTGTGGGATTAGGGAGACATCCATGGAGGCACATTCCATCACTGCAGTCAGTTAGGTTTATAGCCTTAATAAAATTATTTTTTTTCTTGAAGTGCTATGGAGCCTTGTTAAACTAGAACAATTACAGAAACACAAGATAGGCACTCTGGAAAGATCAAAGCTCTCTTAAAGACAGCTCTGTAGGATTCCAGAGTTCTCTTTGAAAAATGCTCAGTGTATAGATGTATTCAACCACACATTAAAAACCCTGCATTCCAATAATGCTAAAGGCCTACCAGTGGTGAATATGGAATTCATTTTAGCCACTCCCCATTCACATCAGACCCAGAATAACTCCAAAGGAACCATTACGGCGTATGAACATTCTGGGATGGCATATGTATATTATGGCACAATATCTTGCATGGAATATTATCCTGTTACTATAGTGCATTAATATACTAACATATTGTATTGTGGAATAATATACTACAAATATATTATACATGAAACAGGTTTTTTTAAATCCTCAGTATTTTAGCTGGGAATTGAGGTTGGAGGGTGGTGAAAGGGAAAGTAAAAATTGATGCCACTTTGGGTTTTGAGCCCAATCCCATGCCCAGAACTGCAGAGATAGAGAGTACTACAGAGGCAGCATATTAAAGACCTAAACCTGCACTACTGAAGTCAATAGGAGGTTTGCCATTGATTTTAGTGGGTGCAGAATGAAGCCCTAAGTGCATTGATAAAGGCAGGCATCTTGCATCCCTCTTGAGCAAACCTCTCTTGCTGACATTCGACAAATGACCCTGACAAGCTTGAGAAAGACTGGTACCCATGCAGTTGGAAATAGAGTCATTACAATGAGGGCCTTTGAGGGGATGTGTTTGTGAATATAGGGGAAGGGAAAGGTAGAGTGGGAACCAGGAGGAATTCTGGAAAATCCTTACCACTTTCAACATAAGCACCCAAAGCCCTTTTCACATTACAGGTGCAAATAATTGAAACCTACTGATTCCTTTTATTTTCTGTGCATTGCTATAATTTTAACATGCAAAACTAAAACTGAAATAAAATGTCCTGCTGCTGGGCTGAGACCATGTTTCACCCTTGATGTGAATATTTTATTTAAATTCATTAAACTGCTAAATTAAGAGGATTTGTATTTGATGCTCCTCTTAATGAGCATCTTTGTTATCTTGATTTTGGGATAATTATTAGAGTTTTAGTGTATAAACTGTTTATACTTTTTTTACAGTATCTTGCAGTGATTAAAGAACTCTCATTTTTATACATGACTATTACAAACAAAATTTTAATGACAATCTTTCTCATTACACAGTAATTATGTAGTACTGTAAGACATCAGATAAGAGATTTGTTTTTCTTTGAAGTCTAACAAGTATATTCTTAAACCTATCATTATGTAAGATTTTTTTCTAGCTTAACCATAAAATGCATGGTAAATATTATGGGCCAAATTCAGAAAATAAACTGTATTACATAAACTAAATCTATAGGTATATTTACACCTGCAAGGTAGATGGTGAATTCCTGGACCCACTGAAATCAATGGGAGTTTTGTCATTGACTTCAGTGGATCCAGGATTTTACCCGAAGTGCAGTATATCACGTGGTAGTAGAACACAATTGTGTGTAACCTAATTTCTTAATCAGGGGTTGCTCTAAGGTAGCTTTATTTTAGTCCAGCCATTAAAAATAGCTCTACTGTCTTGCATCAGGACTGAACTGTCATATCTGCATCCCACCAATACCACACATTTTTTATTTAGGGAATTCCCCTTTTTTCTCTTCAACTCAGCCAACACAGCATCAGTTTCATTAAACACTAGTTACAGCAGCCACGTGGGCTAGTTTTACAGCTCTATCACACCTATCTTATCTTTAATACCATCTGAGGACTTACACCTCCTGTCTCCCCAATTCTTGGTTTTGCCCTATATGTAACACTGCTTACTTAACTGTATGAATAGATATTTCTTTTTAATTTATTTTATAGTATTGTACTCAATATTATCTCTAACCTAAAATTCCTTGTAATTTACAATGAAATTTTGCAAAATGTAAAGTTTCCTTAGATGATCAGAGTTCAATTAAAGGATTAATAGCTGGCTATGAAATCTTTCTCTGCACGATCATTGGATCAAAGCCAACCTTCACAAGTTGTCACACGAATGGAGTCAACTCACTAAAATAAATGTTGACTAACTTCAAATTTTTAAATGAGTTTGCTTCCGTCATGTGTGCACCCATCCTTTGTTGCTTCCTGGAAATATTTATGCAATCAGGTTGTTCTGAATTAATGTTTGCAGAAAGTAAATTTCAAACTTGCCTGGCTGAATAGTCATGGAAAATGAATTTTAAATCTATATGAGTCTGCACTGGAAATGTTTCCATGTACATGCAATCAGGGAACAGAGACAATGCCATGTGTTTTATACGAACACTCATAAGTAACAAACACAGTTCAGCTAGCAATTTTTGAATGTCCACAGATAGCTTATTTAAGACCCATTTATAGGGTTAAAAGAATTCACCTTCAAATTTTTTAATATTGTTGGAAAAACGTAATTTGAGGTCATCACAATTTGTTTGTGAATGTTACATAAGCAGAAAAAAGTGCATTATTTACTGTGAATTATTGTCAGCTCTAGTAGTTAGTAAAGGTGAGATTCTCACCTCTGCTGTGGCCCCTTTATATTTAGTAAGAGTTGTCCGGAATGTGTAAGTGGGCTCTAAAAAGTTCTGGATGGGGCTCAGTCAAAATCCCCCCCAACACAGCTCCTCAGGGGGGTCCTCGCAAGCCCTGCTTTAGGGGGCCTATTGGATGTGGGGCTGGAGTGGGGGGGATGTGCTAGGGGTAGAGCCCCTTTAAAGCTACCTTGGCTTTCCCTCCCTCAGGCTACAGATTCTCACCCCAAAAGTCAACACAATCTCACACCTGAAATGATGGTCTTAGTGATAGGTATTCACATCATAAAAGTGCTAATTAGTAAACTTCTTAGTGGTTTCAGAAGACAGACCAAGGGTTAAACTGTGTAAACAAAGATGGTCCCTAGGATCAGGCATTATGTTGGGCCAGTGTGGGATAGTTTACACTGCTACTGCCCTTGTCTATGTGGATTCATAAATTCCTTCACATTCTAGAACTGTCATGAATACTAAATTCATTATTTTTTATAAAAAGTAGTTCACTTTTTAAAGAGAAGCAAGATATTTATACTCTAGGAATTCTACATATATTGGGCCAAATTGTGTAACTCTCACTCAGTCGTTATAAAAGCAAACTCCTATTGATTTAAACCTTTGCCGTAAAAGTGAAAAATGAGATTACAAAAAAAAAATGGTTCCTATAATTTACATTAAATATGCCTTGTCATTGGCTGTCAAATTGTATTTTTAACTTTATAATATTTCATTATTTTGAGATTACAGTAGGCTGACTGTGTCTGATTTTCTTTTCATTTACCGGTGTTTGACTTCAATGGAGACATTTCTCATTCACACCCATCAGATCGTGAGGAGAATCAGGCCCAGCTTGTTTTGCTAATGGTCAGGTAGCTTTAGTGGTTTTTACTCTGCCTTGTAATTTCTTTGCAGCATAATAAAAACCGTCTTTAGGAGATTGCTACATAGATAATATAGAAAATGCTTGTGATATTTTTATGCACAGGGAGTTTAATACTTGTATGCAAAAGTAAATTGACTGCAGGCAATTCTGTGCTTGAATACCCAGGAGTTAAAGGGATGACAACAATAACTCCTGGGATTTCTTCTCAGAAGTGGTGTCTACAAATACTTACTCACAAAGTATTAAGCACAACAAAGTTTTGTTCAGTTCTGATGTGGAATCATAGAAACATATTTTAGTTTGAGAGGGAAAAGGAAACGCAAGAGATATTTATGTTTAGTGTTTTCAATTTTGTAAAATGAACAACAAGAAATGTGTGGCTATGTGAATGCCTCTGAGGTTGTTTGAAATGCAGGCAAAATGTCAAATGTGGTGCTTAAAGGGAGAGAAAAGAGAGGGTTGGGGGATTAGCGGATAAAACACAGACTTTTCACCTTGGACACCATGGTCTGAGTACAGCTTGAGATAATAGTGAAATGAATTTGGTGTATTGTCACATGGTCCTCAATGAAACTGGTGCAGGTCAGTTTGAATGACAGTTGAAGTGTGTCAGAAGAAACCCTGGATTGTAGCAAGGAAACTATGTTTCCTCTTATTCTTTAAGAATAAGAGGAAATATAGTTTCCTTGCTACAATTCAGGGTCTCTTCTTAAAGAACAAGAGCTAGTTCTCATGGGAGGAATTTGTGATTAGAATTATAGTCATTGGCATGCCAGTCTGGATGTCTCATTCCTAGGCTTCTCAGACATATTTAGGTTTGGATTGTAGAAAAGAATACGAAATAGGAAAGTATTATTGCTTCTCTTTCAGACAGGAGATGATGGTATTTGATTACAAACTAGATTTCTTCATAGATTTGTTGGTCCTGGTAGTGAATCCTCTCCCCACTTTAGCTGAGATCAAAAAGATGGTCCGGTGGCTAAATCTAATAACCAATAGTAATAATACATAGTATTGATGGTGATGGCCAGACCATTCCTGACCAGTTAACAGAGCCAGTTTCATCCTTATGCTGGGGAAGTTCCAATCCAGGAAAAGAGCAGGCAGCGTGTACCTGCCTTATTCAGTGGCTGCTGGGGACATTGTGTCTCTGGGCACAGGATGGGGAATCCCTAACTTGTGCTTTTGCTTAGATGTCCTCTTGCAAGGATATGGAATAGCAGCTGAGAGAACACCTTGGTTATGCCTCTGGCTGGCCTCGATCCTGCCCCTTACCTTCTCTGCCCCACCTCTCCCCGATCCAGAACACATCATGTATTTGGGGCTTCTGTGCAGGCAGTGTAATGAGCCCAAGGGAATATTTCCCTCACATCCTTACCCCTGTATAGCTGCTCAGTGAAGTTGGTGCAAATCAGCGACAGGGTGATGATGAAAAGGGCACCATTTATATGTTAGACTCAGTGAACATCGTTCTGCTGAATAGAGATAATCAGAGACTGGAATTTCAGTTCTGCAGAAAATTCCAAAATTCCAAAACAAGAACAAAAATTCAGAAAGTTAAAATTTCAGAATTTTCCACAGAATAAAAATTCCAAAAAATTTGATCCAGAACCATCAAAATATTTTGTTTCAGTAATGTCAAATTGCTTCCTTAAAACTTTTATATTATATTAAAATATGAAATATATGATACATCAATATATATAATATAAAATATATAATATATAATACATATCACAATTAATATTTTAATATAATATAAAAGTCTAAGTGAAATGAATCAGAATGATAAAGCTGAAACAAAATTTTTTTACTGTATCACAATGAAATGTTTTGACATTTTTGAAACTGAATGAGAACCTAACGATTCATTTCAACTTCTTCCCATCCATAATGTTGCCAAAATCAACATGTTCCTGTTAAATGTCCTGTTTCAGTTTCAATAAAACTGCAGTTTTTGATGGGAAACTGCTCCGTCAATTTTTTTTTAACTAGATCTAATGAATGAATGCTTAAATTCACAGTGGGTTTGTCTACAGACTCTTAAACTGATAATGTACCCCCAGTAAATAAAACTCTTGAGATCCAGTGAATTGTAGTTCTGCATCTCTTTTGGGCTTTTAGAAAACTAATACAGAAGATCTTCTGCACACCTCTGACAATGATGGAAGACTATCAATGGAGCAGAAATTATTGTAGGTAAATGATGGTCTGCTATTGTAGAAACCAAGCTGAAATGAGCAGGGGGTCAATGTTAACCTTAACCTATATTTGATACGGGTTTATATCAGGTACTTGGCATCTCATCTTGGAAGCTTCTCTATTATTTGCATTATATTAGCATCCTGAGGCCCCAACCAAAATTAGTGGCCCTTGTACTTCATTAATGTGAAGGATCTCATCTTTGCTCATATGGGGAAGAGTCAGGTGCCTCCACTGAGTACCTTCTGTGGGATTCGGATCTGTGGCTGAGGAGATGGCAGGCCTGAAGGATGAGCATTACTTCCACCAACCTCCCCTTTCAACCCAAAACCTGGGTGGGCAGTAAGGAGGAGGGGGTGGTATAAAAGTTAAACTATCCTCAGACTGCACTGACTTTTCCATTACTCTCCCCTACTCCCTATTGCTGTGGAATCTTGTAAGTTGTACAGAGACGGTGGTCTGTGTGGTTTCTGACTCTGAGAGCTAGAAGAGAGAGGCAAGAATTTCACAGCCAGGTTAGATTCATAAAGACCTTCATGTTATTAGCCTGGCTCTTGCAAATCCTTTGGGATCTGCAGGTTCTGTGGGGTAAAATGTCCCATCTTGGGAAACAGGGGGAAGAGGGAGAGAAGAGGAACCCTGCTTTTCTCCTAGAATGATTTGGGGAAAACTCAGTGAGGGGAACTTCTGGATGTTTTAATCCCCAGGGATACTCCCAGCAGGTTTTTCCATGGGTAGGTGAGGAGCCACTAGGCTCAGTATATGAGTCCATTTAGTGGCTGAACCAAGAAAAACATGCTCCCAACTGGCACAAAATCACCTTGCCTTGTTAACAAGGTAAATTAAGGAAAGGCCAAAATAAATAAATCTTGCTCATCTTGTAACACAGGTTCTGCTGCAATGTCGTCTTTGATTCTATTATACCAAGTTATTGATGCAGGTGGTTTGAGTTTTTTGAATGATTTATGTGACAGCAGCTCACTGCAGGATTATCGAACATCTACTGTACATTAGGACTGGCATAATGAACAGGCATTTGTGCTTTAGCCAATAAAAGAACAGCTTATAGCCGTAAGTGTTTTTAAAAATACACTGTGCTAATATGAATCAGCTTGGTTCTAACCAGTTTAATTATAAAAAAGCTTCTTCATCAACTTTAATTGTATGGGAAAGATTCCATTTAGTATCATTTGCAATATAGATTTTATACGCTGCAAAATTTAGAACTGGATGTGAACTTCCCCAGAGTTTGGGCATGCTTGGCTTTCAGATACTACAGGGATGGGTACAATATGAGATACTAGAGAGAAGAGAAATTTGGAGCTGAGTTTTAATTCAAGGCTCAAATAGCTTTCAAACTATATTAAAGCAAAACTAGAATAGGATCAAAGGGAACTGACAGTCAGCAATCATTAGGCCAAAAATTAAACTGCCAGCTTGTTTGGTTTACAGGCATGCACAAGCATGTTGGGCTGTCCCTCCACATTGCAGCACCATTCTTATGAGCAGGCCCAGTATTAAAATAATACTTCTGCAGCAACTTTTCATATAAGGATCTGAAAGTGTTTTACAATCATTAACAAAGTAAGCTTTATAACACGGCTGCAAGTAAACAGAAGGATCACTTAGATGCAACCACCTCTGAAATAGAACACAACAGCTATTTACAGACCATGAGAACACTACACAGAAGAGAGGCAATATATTCACCAAGAGAAATCTTGTTTATTTCAGAACCCCATCACTGTTTGCAAGAATGGAGCTGTCAGTCATGAAGGAAGGGACACCTGACATGAATTTGTAACCAATGAGTGCAAACAATCCAACATCCTGAGTGTGGTGTTGATGGGTTATCAAACTGAGAAGGTGGGACTTGAGTGATGGTATAGATTGCAGTGAGGGACAGATACTCTTTCAGAGTCAAGAAATCAGTAACAAAGCCCTCTAAATTTGTCACATTACATTTTGAGGCTTCAAGCCCTTGGCAGTATCCATTTAAAGATAATTTTGTCACACGGCATTGCCTTTTTCAGTGAAAATACATCAAAATTAAATTATTTCAGGTCTACAGATCTGTCCAAAATGAGGCTATCAGCATTTTTAAACTGTCAGCCACTAATGATCCTTCCCACACTAGCCTTTCAAATCATTAGACTAAATCTAATAACAAAGTTAGGTTCAGGTACAAATATTTTCTGTTGTAGCCTTTTCACTGAGTGATTTTGTCTATTCACCCTGTTTCAATTACTTCATCTTGCTAAGAAATTTTACCTTGCGTCTGCAAGGTGGCCAACTGAACTTTATACACTTTTCACTGAAGCTATCTTGTGTTTATATTGTTTAACTTTAAGTGACCTTGAGACTCTATAGGGAACATTGGTTTTGCTGACGGTTAGTTCTAGGTATAGCTTGGAGATTGTCTAGCAATTTCTTTTATGATATATATGTATTTAGCATTACAAAGATTAATTTTAGGAATCAAGCTCTTTAATTTTGTAAACATAGTAAATATGTAAGAGAAATTGCTGTCCTTTTAGGAATATTACAAAATGGAGACCTTTGCTCTCAATAGTTGGTATTGAATGTGCTGGTACATGCATTCACACCAGCTGCACTATGTATTAATGCAACTCCTTGTTGTCTGGTCTTCCTGAGAATGCATTATATAGATTGCGGTTGGTTCACAAAGAGGCTGCCAGGGTCATGACTCACACCAAGATTAATCATTACGCCTGGGTTAGCTTCATTACTTTGACTACCCATTACATTTAGCAAAGATTATGAGATGTTGCTTTTAACTTACAAGGCTTGGGCTAACACCCACTAACCTCAGTGACATGCTCTCATGGGTATGTTTCTTTTGGAAATATTAAGTCTCCTAGAGCAGCAGAGATTCTTTAGAGACTGTGCCTTCAGCAAATGCCTAAGGAGCAAGCCGTCCATCATTATGTAGTATGGTGTATAGAATGGTATTTGGGATTCTTTCAGTTTTTAACTTTCTTACTCTGATGTGCAATGATTTCTTTTGACCACATACTGTCAATGCAGATTTTTTTAAATTAAAACAGCGCATAGCAGATGTGCCAGAACAGGGAAGGGGGAAGGGGATTATTAAATCCAGCACAGGGTGGACAGAGAGGGGATAAAGGGCCAGGGGGAACCAATAGGTTGAGTCCTTGCCACATGGTCTGTCTGCTTTTCTGCTAGATTCTCCTTGGCTGAGGAGTGATGTGGATCCCAAGGAAGCAAACACGCCTGGTGGTGAATTGGCTGCATTTATGAGAGGGACAGCCAAAAGAGAATTGATTCAAGTGTTTCAGGCAGTTCCTTCCAAAACTGTTTCCTCAGCAGTGCAGGGCTTGTAATATGCAGTGAGTCACCCAGAGCTGAGACATTCGATTGAACTGATTGCAGGGGAGGACAGCAGCATGGCTGGCAGGGATGAGTTTGATCAACACCAGATGGAGGTTTCAAGGGCAGGGTGTGAATGTGAGCCTCCTCCACCCATTGTGGTAAAGGGTGTGCGTAATGGGGACCTCAGTGGGGTTCATCGCCCGGCCCACATTTCACCTTGTGGGGCTTAAATGAGGAGGGGAGGGTGGACCTAGCAGGGTAGCAGATAGTCTGTGGGGAGGATCAGATGTCCTAGGAGCTGTAGCAAAGATGTCTGGGGTACACACAACTTCTGTGGGTGCTAATGCAACTGTCTCTCTCTAGTCAAGCAAGCCAAAAAAAGGGTTATGAGTGTCAGCAGGGTTACTAAACAGTGGCTGACAGTCATCACGTTTAAAAATATCTTGGAAAAAATAAATGGGACATTTTGTATTCTGAACTGAGGAGAAGGTGGATTTCTCAAGAGAACAAATTTCACATTCTAACGGCCACCACAGCCATAGTTCATTTGCTTGCCAACTTTTGACATGACAATTGAACCCCTAAAAGGTAGGTGGTCTCAGAGTAGAGATGCTCACCACGACAAGGCTCACATAGGAAATCTCAGATATAATCATATCTCTTCCCATTAAGTGACTGCAAATGGACAGGGCTATTTTAAAATCAGTCTGCCTTTTTATAGTATATTGTATAAACAGGGTGTTTATAATATGTTATTGACCCTGTGAGTAGTCATGCTGTACAGTCTAGAGTGTATAAGTGGTAGAGAAGACCTCCTGGCAGCCCAAATAAGAGACCATGAAAGTTGTAAAGCCTGGAAGTACAAGGGGCATGTATAGCTTTATGAAGTCATCATGGAATAGTTAAATATGCAACCTGGTACATAGATGCAATGGCCTCCATACACTATTTTATACCACATCTCATGCATGGGTCACCCTTGAAAGGGTATAGTGAAAAATAACATTATTTCTTAACCTGGGTAACCATTTCTGAAGGTTCCCGCTCATGAGGTGGGATGTGAAGGAAGATAAAAGCTCTCCATGATGGTGGTCTATTAGCCTTGAATAAGCCCCTCTGTTCAAACAGAGTATCTTTGCTTCAGTATATGTTGCCTGAGAAGAAAACACCTAATCCAGATTTCATCAGGAGTTGTGAGCACTCAGCACCTCCCAAGAATTTATTCATAGTGTGAGGAGCAATCTAAAACCCTCTACAGTTGAATGGGTAGCTAAGGACAGATTGGCTGCATAATGGGGCTGCATGGTGGATAATCATATAAAAGGACTCCATGCTTGTAAAGTTGGCTCTCTAGTAAAAGAACTATTCACAGAGATGTTGCAATTGAGCTAGCATTCTAACCACATGCCTAAAGACTGACTTCCTGGTGTCTCCTCCAAATTCTTCCTCCTGAAACCTGTGCTTCTCCCTCCAAGTTCCATGAAGGTTGGAAAAAGTTCATCACCTTTTGTGTACTGAAGAACGGGGTTCCATAATGGTCATTTGCAAGCTAGCGCATATAGAGGAGGTTTTGGTGGCATTAGTTTCTGTGAAAGCATATAGTCAGGTGTTGACCTAAAATATAAAGAGTAAGGAGCAGTGACCCCTAATCCAGTCCACGGACTGAAGTAACAGCTGTGAATGGTCAGCATTATATCTTCCAGAGATTGTCAAGGGAGAATCTATTTTGCTCCACATTCCACTAAATATTCTCCATAAATCCCAATTTCTTGGGCTTTATGTGGCAGAGGTAAGTTTTAGCTATAATGAACAGGAAAATTTAGGGACAGTAACTGCATCTTTGACTCTTCCCCTCTTTTTCATTAATTACAAACAAAGACATGACTTTTTTTTCTTTGACTGTAAAGTCAAAGAAAAACTATTGTTTTTTTCATTAATTACATTAATTTTTTTTCATTTTTCAGTTTTTTTTCATTATTTTTTTCATTTTTCAGTTTTTTTCATTAATTACATTAATTTTTCATTAATTACAAGGACATGACTTTTTTTCTTTGACTGTAAAGTCAAAGAAAAACTGTATTGTTTTTAGTTCAAGTTATGTACAGTACTGTCATTCTATTGTGAAATCATAAATTAATAAAACTCCTTCTCATGACACAAGAACTAGAGGTCAGCAAATGAAATTAATAGGCAGCATGTCTAAAACAAACAAAAGGAATTATTTTTTCACACAATACACAAGCTGTGAAACTCCTTGCCAGGGGATGCTGTGAGGGCCAAGACTATAACAGGGTTCAAAAAAGAGCTACATAAATTCAGGGAGGATAAGTCCATCAATGGCTATTAGCTAGGATGGGCAGTGATGGTGTCCCTAGCCTCTGTTTGCCAGAAGCTGGGAATAGAGGACAGGGGATGGATCACTTCATGGTTATCTGTTCTGTTCATTCCTTTTGGGGTACCTGACTTTGGCCACTGCCAGAAGACAGGATACTTGGCTAGACGGACCTTTGGTCTGACCCAGTATGACTGTTCTTAAGTTTTTCATTTTTACTTGAGAAAAAAATTAATTTGTTCTTCGTCAAGTGAAATGTTTCATTCTATCCAAAACTGTTTGTCTGTTTGTTTTTTGTTTTTGTGAGGGGAGAAAAACAAAAACTAAAATACACCATTTTTTATTAAACAATTTTTTTTCAGTTTTTTATTTTGCGCTTTCAGATGTTTTTCACCCTTTTAAAAAGTTTAGTTCAATTTCAAAACAAAACACCATTTCATAATGAAAAGTCAAAACATTTTGTTAAGACATGGTTGAAACAAAATATTTCAGAACTGTCACAACGAAACAATTCTAAATGAAACTTTTTGACTTTTTTCATGTTTGTTCAGGGTTGTGGGGTTTTTTGAGGCATTGTGTTCCTGCCTTTCCCCAGCCCCGAAACTGTTCGTTGAAATTGGTCCAAATTCACAAACTGTTTCACTTCCCCCTAAAATTCATTTTTGGTGAGTTTCTTGCTCCATTTAGTAGGTATCAGAAATATAAATATGGAAATGAAGGTGGAAGAGGGCATGTTAAGCAGGAAATACCATGCAGCAGACTACTAATTAATCCTTTGTTTTGAGAATTAGAAAATAAAGTTAGCAAGAGGAGTAAAAAGAAAAATGCAATTGGAGATACAGCATAGCAGATGATGAATAGTTGGGAAATGGAATGGATGTTATGGTGCAGTATGTGGAATGAATGCTGGAATAATTTAGTATGCTATGCTAAAATGATTGCCTTGATATAAAGTTTGTGCCTGAGTGAAAGAATTTTCCAGAAGTGGTAATCCTTTTTACTGGGTGGTATACTTTTAATAAAGTTATCCAGGTGCAGTGGTCTTAATGGAGAAATCCGGTGTTCTTACCAAAGGAAGATGTTATATAATTTATTAATTGTCTTCCTGGTTGTTATAAGGTCATTTGATGTTAGCTAGGTCTGATAAGTGAAAACTCTAATACTGCAGGTATTTTAACTCAGAATGTTAGTATCTACAGTTTTTCCTCATTGTATAGAAGATTTACTTTTCGTTGACCCACATCACACTGTATGTTTCCTAGTAAAATTACAATTATCTAGTTAGGGTTAAGATTTAGGGTTTTAATTGTTACCTGTATTAGGCACCAACTACCAACATGCAGGCAAAAGTGTTTCTTTCTTTCAAATGCTGACAGGTAGCAGACTTAAATACACCAGAAATGTATATGAAACTTTAATTTGCCAGTTATGTAGTTGCCTGTCTCTTTGTCTAATTAAAGACCTCATTATTAACACAGTGTGAGAAAGATGCAGGTACATTTATGAAAGGAATCCAGAAAGCTGCCTTTTTGAACTCTGGTAGATGATAACACAAGCTATAGAATCAAATGTGTTTTGATTCTATAGCATGTCTTTTGACACTCTATATGTCTTTTTGATAAAAATGTCTTTTGATTCCATAGCATGTCTTTTGATTTTATGCTTTTTATGGCACATGCTATGAAGCTTGTAGGAGCAAATCATTCCTTTCCTGTGATGCAGAGGAACCCTGGCAAAGGAACCCATATGGTTTCACTGGACACAGGGTGGGAAGATTTGAGAGTGGGAGTGACACGTCTGAATGGCATGGAGTTCTATGTCATAAAAGCTTCTTATATGTCAGTTCACAGGTTTGGGTAGGAACAGGGTAGCAATAGGTTAAGAGAGTGTGAGAGGTAGAACAGGGGGTCTGCTGCTATGAGGATCCACCTGTTCTACCCTTCCCAGCCCTACCGTAAAAAGAGTGTGTTAGGATTGCAGCTACTCCTCCTCCATGTTGCTCTCCTGGTGTATAACTAGAGCACAACCTGATATTTAGGTTGTGAGCTGGAAGTGTGGATTAGGATACTAACCTGTCATTTAAAATGCTCAGATTTTAGTTTTAAGAGAAAGTTCCCATATAGTTTACTGATAGAATAAATTACTTTATTCTTATTTTGTGGTGTGCACTCATCTCTGTATGGTACCTCCAATATTGTGCATTTCGCAAATAACACTATTAACTTTAAAAGATGTCTCTTGGAAACTCTAAAGGTTTGTTACAGATGGAAAAATATAAACATTTGGCAATACTAATATTTTTGTTAATATTAACCCCACTGATTCTTGTCTCTTTGTATTCTTCAGCTTGATTTTGTAGGTCATGCAATGCTGCCCTTTAGCCATCCAGCACTAAGCGTACATTTCAGATGTCATATTCTGATAAATGTTCTATTAAGTCTAATACACAGCATACATGTATTTAGTAATCCAAGAAGAAAATATAACATATGGGTATATATCTCTAACCTCTCTGTCTGGCTTTCTTGGTAAAGAACATTACTGTTAAAATTTATGTGCCCAAACAATACCTCTAGGTGCACATACAATAGTCAATAAAAACAAAAGGTTGATGTCCAGTTTCTACTATAGCCTTCCCTTTTCAGATGTTAGGACTTTTCTTGAGAAAGTTATTTCTGGATCAAAGTATTCCATGTTGGAGATGAAACATCAATTCAGTTTCTGAGTTATAAAAGAGTGGGAGAAAAAAACCTATTTCCCTCTAGAAGTTCAGCTTGAAATATCAGTGTAAATCCATCAAGTGAGAAATAACAATACAATATGCTCTTGATTATCCAGGATCGGGTTAACCAGGTTGTAGATTAACCAGGATGTCAAAAAAAATACGCGTAACTTGCAGGGCCGGCTCTGGCTTTATTGTCACCCCAAGCGCAAAAAAACCCCCCAAAAACCCCACCAGGGCACAGGGCAGCTAGTGAACCAACATCCCCTCTCCCAGCACAGGGTGGCTGGTGAACCAACTCCCCTCCCCCATATTTCCTATGGATGGTAATTATCTGGGATTTAATAACCAGGATTATTATTTTCCCTATCATCCTGGATAATTGAGAGTCTACTGTATAAGTTTGAAAAATTGCATGGCAGCTAGGACCCAGAGGGAAGGACGAAAGGAAAATTTTCTTCCCTGCTGCTGCTGATCCGCCCCCTCACTTCAGCCCCACCTCACAGCAACACAACCCAAACTATACTGCTCTGTTCCCAAAGTAGGTATATCTTCAGAACACTTATAAGCACGCACTCCAGCATCATGAACATCTACTCTAGGAACAGTGTTTATTGCCATGAGTAATCATACAATGGAACTATTCATGTGGCTATTTAGGTATGTTTTTGCAGGATCAGGTCTTAAAGTATTACACATACACCATAAAATATATAGGATGTGCAGTGTGGCCTTGCCTTACTGCCCCGCCACCCCCTTTTTCTTTTCTTTACATTTCCTGACTTTTGTATACTGTTCTTTTTCACCTGGTAATTGATGTAAAAGAAGCTGTGAGTTCAGATTCATCCTGATTGTGCAGAATTTTAAGTGGAAAAATAGTTGTTAGGAATGGCTGCAAAGCTTAATTATTTTATTTCCACAAAGGTGGCCTTTTATGAGGCTGATATGTGGGCATAGGTATGTACATGTATGTGTACACATATGAGGGAAACTTAAAAGCAAAGAAAGAAAATAAGGTTATATTTTGTTCATTTGTGGTATCAGGCTGGATGGGTGATCATTATCAAATATTGATAAATGTTGGTAATACTGCATTAGAAAAAAGCTCTAGATTATATGTCTTGAGACTTTATTTACCATTTAAATATATTTATTTTTAATACCAATCCTTGAAAATAATTGACTGTATTTGATCTAGTTATTTTTAATGAATGTTTCCCATATATATTGTGTATGGCTTGATCCTGCAAAGCCTTAGTCATGAGAGTAGTCAACAGTCTTCAAAGATTTGCAGGATTCGGCTATATGCAATACAGTTATTTGAGTGTCATGGGAGACGTTACATAAGTTCATATATATGAGATTTTCAATAAAGAGGGCATTTTCAATGCAGTTACTAGATATGGAGGGACTTGACCATCTTTCTGATGTCAAGGCGTTTTAGAAAATTTAGATTTGGGAACCTTGAGTTTGTACTGCACACTGTATATTAATGGCAGACTGAAATCAGGTGAACTCTGAAATACACCTATTTCTTAATAGTCTTTCTCACAAAACTTTGGATGCAGTCCCAGCTCTTTTGTTTTTTCTTTTTTAAAATTGTACAGTCAGACTTTTACAAGCACTTAGCTTATTAGCTCAGCAGCGCATTATCTCTGCTAGTAGGAGTTTCGTTATTGACTTCAGTGAGAACAGTTAGTTCAACTCTGAACACTTCTTGAAAATCCCACTCATAATATTTAGAATTACACCATCAACTAAATAACTATTTAAAATTTAGAATCCAATCCTAACATCAGTTCATAAAAAAATCTAGAAGTAAGTAAGTTGTAATAAAAATAGGATTCCAACATGTACTGAAAAAGTTAACAGTAAACAAATCCAAGTCCTGCTTAGAAGAATGGATTTGGAAATACCCCAGGAAGTTTCAGATTGATCAGATTTAAATTAACTTTTTAACCTTCCTCTGAAGGCATTTTAAAAGTTGGAACTGAGAAGTCAAAGATATTTCAGAGTCAGAGATATTTCATATTCCCTTTTCTTAGCCCTGTAAGTCTTATACAGCCAACAGATGGTGCTACAGTAGGAAGCACTCACTTCTCTTCTTCCCATATGGTTGTACATGAACACTCTTGAATGCATATGGCACTGTCTCACTGGTTAGAGTGCACTGATGTCTCAGATCTGCAGTTCTCAGGTCTGTAACTTGCAGTATAATATGAGCCTACCATCCGCAAATCTAAAAATCAATATAATTTTACTACAGATTTCTAGAATGCCAATAATTGGCAGAAGTAGGGCTATGCCATTCAAAAATGATGATATACTTAGGTTTCTAAAATACATAAGTTTCTCATACTTTGATGTTGGTTATGATGTTGCGGGAAGCTAACGCTGATTCATCAATTCATTTTTGCACAGAAATGAGCAGTCACTTGTTTCCTAGGAAACATGAATCTGTGCATATGCAACTCAAAATGTTCACCTGAATGTTTTCCTTCAGATCGGTACAGTAGAAAGTCTGTCCCAAGGGATCCAATATTCTTACAACAGAAGGAAAAAAGAATATTGGAAAGTTGCTATATAAAAATCAGGTAATTAGCTATGCTGCCAAAAATCATAGGAAAAAGGGAGAAATAATTCAAGAGAATAGAGAAAACTTCCTTTTTGTCTATCCCATCTAGAAATTTTGAGTTTCTGTAGTTGCAAAACCATGTACTAAATTCCCTTCATTATTCACATTTCCTACCTCAGCTCATTGGTCCATTAGGCCAAATGCTGAGGACTTTTGAAAATTACATGCTATGTTAATATGACACATGTTCGCGTATAGTGTTTGCTGAATCCTCGTATGTTGACTTCAACATAAGTCTCCATCAGCATCATTATCTATATATCACAAGAGGACATTTAAAAGCTGAAATTTTCCTCTGGGCTAAACCTCCACCTCCTTTCATTTTTTAAAAAAAGATGATATGTAGTACATTATTTTCACATCACCACTTTTAAATTAATTTCAATAATAGTGCGTGACTCACAAATTGAAGAACTGGTTTTTTTGTGGCCTGCCTGGACAAGACCCACCTCTCTAGTTGGGATGAAAAGTACCAGTTATTATTATTGCTATGATTCCATCTCTATTCAGTGTCACTTGAACAGTTGTCACATCTCCTCCTGTGGCATCTGTCTATCCACAACTGCAGCATGCCTGAAAGTTCAGAATCCCCAAAGTGCTAACTGGAGGCAGTTCTGATACCACCCCAAAGCTTGTGTCTTAGACCAAGAGTCTCAGGGTAGATAAGTATGACTTGAAGACATTTTAATGAAAGAAGAGTGACTTCGTTTCTGTTTCATGAATGGAGATGTGTGTCTCCTGAGGCTGGAATGTTCCATTTTGGGTGGGGAAATGGTCCAAAAAAATTAATCTCTTCTCTCTAACAGGAGGCCTCATCCTAGAGGCATCGTATTCATGTTGCCAGTAAGAGGCTATAATGGAAAGCAGTTGCTCCTCATGAATAATCCCCTGAGCATGCTGCACAAATTTATAATGTTTTAAGCTTTTTTCAGCATTTAGGCACCTAACTCCCATTAAAATCAATTTAAATCTAGCCCACAACTTCCATTAACTTTAAGTGAGACTTAGTCTTCTAAGTTCCATAGTCACTTTTTAAAATGAGATTTAAACTCCTAAATCACTTAGGTGCTTTTGAAAAATGTACCCATTGACATTACAAGGTTTTTAAAGGGGTTCTACCTAGTATGAAAGATTCAGAGTCGGTGTGTGTGGGGTGTGTGTGTGTGTGTGTGTGTGTGTGATGCAGTTGATTCAAACTAGATTCAGTAAAAACCAAAGGCTCACTAGCAGTTACACTCAGGCATGAGGGTTTTTTATTATTATTATTATTAATTATTATTATTATATTTTAAGTAAGGAGAGAACTTGTTTAGAGTAAAAGAAAACGTCAGATGAACATTGTCCTTTTTAGGTTAGTCTTGATGTTTTTGTTTGTAGTAACATTGAGAAGTGCATTATTTATGAGGCTGTTCATCTGCTTCAAGAATGCTAAATTAATTTTGGAGGAAGAACAAACTCATCTGTAGTACAGGTTCAGTTACAGGATAATTTCTGCCTATGCCAGGTTATCCATCACCAATATGCCTCTCACTGTTGTACAGAGCCCTCTGACACTTGTACGTGTTATGAGGGGATGTGATAATAACAAGTGGGGTCATGAAGGTAATTAGGTGATTTTTCTTTTTCTTTTCGCTTTCTATTTTTTTAAGCGCCTCCAAAGTAAACATTTAGTCAAAATCAAGCAGGTCAAATTGCCTTTTGCAAGTTTTATTTTTGTTTATTTGTTCTTGTGGTTTGTTTTTGTTTAGTTTAGATCACATGTATAATAACAGTGTCTACTAGTACCACCACAGGCGGTTTTAATGGCATTGATTGAAAACCACAGCAAAATATGAATGTGCACGTCGTCACACTGAATGCGGGTATTTTGTTGTTCTGGTTCATCTGGATTCTGAGTCAAAGCCCACTGAATTTCATAGCAGACTCTTGAGCAGCTTCAGAGGGCTTTGGATTAGGCCCATAGTTCCTTAATTTTGAATGGGTGAGAGAGAGAGGGAGCTTCATGAGGATGTTTTATAAAGCCCTCCTCACAGTCACGCTGGATTATACAGTTCTCACAAAGGTTTTTCTTCCTCCTCTTTCTTTACCACAAGTTCACATCTTTAAGCATAGCGCCCCCACTGGGATACTGTAGATTAGTGACAGTTCATAAACTGAAGAACAAAGGCTAAATTTACTTCAGGTGAAATAAACTGTCTCAGTCAGCAGGGGAGCATTTGGGCTTCCTGCTGGGCAAGCATCTGCTCTTCTCCACAGGCTGTGACTTTCATCACTCGTGACACAGAATGCTGTCCATCTACAACACAGAACAGAGAGAGAAGTTTAGATGACCCACATTCTGTCCATCCCAGTGGGAGGGACTCTGAAGTCAAAGCAGCTGAAAAAATCCAAACAAGGGAGCATCTTTGAGCTACTATGCTTTTTGGTACCTCCGACCCTCCGCCCGCCTGGTACTTACATGTATTCTGGAGTGATAAATGATGGAGGTTGGAAAAAGACGGTGTGTAGTTGAGGTAATAATCCTTCTTTGTGGAGGAAGTAGCTTGTGACAAAAAGGCAAAAACAAAAAAGCCCCCAAATATTTAGATTTTTAGCTTTTCATCCATTTAAGTCTCATCTGCTCTTTTGCCCATAAGCCTTTATTAGGATATTTGCTAGAGACCCTAAATTAAATTATTAGTTGTTGCCCACAATAAGTGCTAATGATAAATCAATGAATCTATGATGACTTTAAAATAAAATCAAAATCATCTTTCTAGTTTACAATGTTTTTTATTACAATCATAAATAAATAGATGAGGCTTGTCTTCCTTTGAAATAGCTACAGATTATTTATGTTCAGAAAGGGCCAACCACCAAAATATTGGACCAATTTCTGTTTCTAGAGTGTTTCACTGGAGGATGGCATTTGCACAGTGCAGCTGCCTTACTTCCCAGGCTTACAAAAGAAGCAAGGCCACATGAATGGGGTTATAATTCAACATGTATGATTAAAAACTTTTATTCTGAATGCTTTGAAACTTTCTTTTGTCATCAAGTAGTGTGTAATAGCTTTGAGCTTTTGTATAGCAATCTTTTATTACATATAGCCTTATGTACATCACCTGTAGCTAAAGAAACTTCCACACCTCAGATGATCATGTTGATTTTGTTGCTTTTGTCATCACTGTAGCTTGTAAGGGCTTCCAGGAGTCTGAGAAATATGCTTTCTTTGTGTCAAAACTGTTGCTGTTTTATGTCTTTTAACTACCATTCCTTCTCCACACTCAATTTTCTCTTGAAGTCCTGATTAGCATAGTCTCTTACCCGCTCCTCCTCAGATTCAAGATTCTGAGATTCAGGTTTGGAACTGCCACGGAGACAGCTGCTGTGAGTCCCATACACTCTAGCACATTCTTGTTATCATTAAAACAGCCCTTTCTGGTTCACTCCGTAGCGGGGGAGAATGGGAGCGGCCCCTGTTGATGTTGATCAGTGCCTATGACTGTTCGTCTCAGTTTGTCAGGTAGTATTAACAGTGTGCCCTTCTTCAGGTGGTTCATTTAATGGTTTGTAATTTCAGAGAAGCAGAGATGGCAGCATGTGCTTTTCGACTGAGAGTTCTGGTCAAAAACTGGACACCTGGCAACCCTAGCTGTTGTTTTATCTCAAGTTTGGTAAAAGGGAACCTGCAAATAATACAATACAGTCTATCTATTTCGGCAATATTTGCCTGAATTTGCAGAATGCCCATCAAATATCAGAAGCTAAACATGGATGGACCAGTTAAGGCTTGCATAGGAAACCCCCAAGGAGCACTTAGGTGAGGCTGAAAGTGTTGTCCTTGTGTGGGTAGGTGGCATTCTTACCCCACTGAATAAGTGGTGAAACAGTACCCTCTCTCTGTACCAGGGCACTTTGTGCTTCTGGAGGTGCTGTCTATAAAATGAGGTGTAGATCAGATAAGCTCTTTGTCGCTTTTGTTAATTAAAAATCTGAAGGCACTTTCCTGAAGAATAGGATTATCTAACTTACCTGTATGTTTCCATTGGAATTGACCTTACGCTGTTGAATACTGTGCTGTGAGCTATTAAACAGCTGTTGTGTTCCAGCCCAGAGTTGGCTGTTTTTTTAAAATAATTCGTGACACACTTTGAAAGCTTTAAATAAAATGTGCTATTGAAATGGAAAATATCATCATGGTACATACACCATTTTAAATAATAAATGAAAGATTTATTTTTCTTTTTTAGGTCACTCATAGACCTGTCACGTTCTGTCTCTGGAACGTTGAAAACTACTACCTACCTAACTTTCTTCAGGCCTGCTTTATACTTGCTCTGAGGTTCCTTGTTAATACTCTAATTTTCCAACATGGTGCTGGCTATGACAAAAACAGGGCAAGAACTGGCTGCTGTGACTTTGGGAGACCAACATAATTTCAAGAAAGGTATGTTTTTAATTTCCTATTTGCTCCTTCTTAGCTTCTTAGCTTGAAGTATTCAGAACTATTGCTGAAGCAAATTGCACTGTTGACGTTGTTTGCAAGTACAATTAGAACTAGGTCATAAATCTATGCTTGGCGCTAAAGACAATGTAAAGTTGGGGCGGGGGGGTTGAATCTGGGTGTTTTGGTTTGGGCCACTTTCAGTGTAGATGATCTCCAGTTTACTCATCCTAGAACAGCAGTGCATGTTAGAGTTAAGGATTGTGTGCGTGGAGTGCACACCATCAGCTTTGTTTTTTGTCTTTTTTCCTATTGTTTGAGTTTGAGATTGATCTTTGTTTCAGTTATGATCATGTGCACATTATAAGAAAGGGGAACAAAGTAAACATAGTCAATGTGTTATACTGGAGGACACTTTCAAAGGCACAGAGGGCAGGCAGAGGCATTGCTTGCACTAAGGGTTGATGGGAGTTGGGCCACTAGCTGCCATTTATGCCTTTGAAAAATCTTCACTATGGTGATTTCTCAACCAAGTCCAGACTACACCTCTGGTCTGACAGAGTGTTGTTGATGTACCTACGTGGATTCACCATAGGCAGGAGTGAACCATGTGATGGGTGAAATGATGAGCATCCCCACTATCGCATGCCTCAGGGATAGCTTGTCCCCCACAAGGAACTTGAGTGATCTTCCGACCTTGATTCTGCAAGCTTGTGTGGAGTGTGCAACAGGGAGTGCAAGCTTGTTGCTCTCCCGCACAAGTCTGAGTAGAGGCAACACATCAGCACAAGTAAGCAAACCTCTTGGAGAAGTCCAATATTAAGTGGAAATAAATCTTAGGCTCATGATGCACCCACTTCTCTTCTCTCAAATGTGCAGAATAAAAAAGGAGCCCAGCGAGGGAAGAGTGGGCACCGCTGAGGTGACCTTCAGCATGCAGACTGGGTGCCTAGCTACCAATTCACTATTGTTTCTGGCTGTACTCAGACTATAGGCATTCCCCATGTCAGTCTGTCTCACCCACCATGATGTAATTGAGGTTTTTTGTAGCAGTGTTGCTGTGATGGGATCTACAAGATAGATAAGGAGTGAGCTTATTAAGAGAGTAGCACTAGCTCAGTGAGTAGGAGATGTGAGCTAGTTCTTACTAACGATGGGAGAACCATCAATGCTTTGAAATTTGAGGTAGTTATGAAGCATTATCCAAAAGTAGAGACAATTATTCAAAGTTTAAATAACGTGCTCAAATCTTTGAGTGATCCCTTGTTCTGTGTGCTAGTCTCTCTTCCAGCAAGCAGCCTTTGTGTAAGCGGGGGAATGGTCCTGCTATTGTGGAAAACTTTTCTGCACTACCCCAGTGAAGTGGGCTAGCAAAAGGATCTGAGTCCTTGCTCTCATTTCCTTTACCCAGAGGCCTTCCTGCCCCCCGAGGACTCCCCTTGAATTCTCCTATCTGGCAGGGGCCTTGTAACCCCAACAAGGCTGGGCCCAGGATTCCCGGGGGGCTTGACTCCCAACCTTGATGTGGTCACCAAGGACAGGGGCTAGGGTGTCCTCACTCTGGGGTACTCTCTCTGCATTGGGCACTTCCCTGACCCACTGATCATTACATATGATTTAAAGCAAATAAAATTTATTTAACAATTAGTTTAAAAAGGAATAAGGAAAAATGGGGAAAGGTTAAAGGAAACACATCACCAGGGACATGTCACAAAGAGTGTCTCCGGAATGTCAGGGCAGTTCACAGTCTGTTCCTTGGCCTCCTTCTCAGGCTCTGGCTGTGCTGCAGGGATGCTGTGGATTGGACACTTGCTCTGGCGGTGGCCACATGCCCTCAGGCTCTAGGTGGCAGGACCCTTCTTCCCAGCATTTCCCCTGCCCTGTCAGGGTTACGATCCCCCTCCAAGTCTGGCCTGCAGAGCCTCTTGGCTGATGCAACTCCCCATGCTGGGCCCCACTGCCCAGGGTCCCCCTCGCTCTCCCCAACTGCTCACCGCATCCAGCTCCGGACTGCTCCAGCCCAGAACCACTGCTCAGTCTCAGCTCCAGCTCCACCCTGCCTCAGCCCGGCTGCTGCTGCTGCTCTGCCTCCAGCTCCCTGGGCTGTTTCTCTGGTCCATCTGGCTCTGGTTGCAGCAGCTCTCCTCTCAGTGCAGGTCTGCTCTCTCTGGGCTGTGTTCTGGCTTTGGAGCTGCAGCTCTGCTCCCAGCACATGATCTGCTCTCTCTGGGCTGCTTTTCTGGCCACTTTAGATCTGGCACAGCTCTGTTCCGCAGATCAGATTGGGCCCCTGCTCTCCCCTTAGCTCAGCCCCACACTCTGGCCATGATTACACTTACAGAATTATAGCGCTTTTGGTTATAGCGGTCCCCTTATACAGCAATATGTATAGCGCTATTGCGTATTGTGACAAAGCCCCAAGTTTGTACTTGTGGGTCCTGCACTTCCTGGCAGATTTAGGGGCCTCAGAAACTCATCTAGGCCTCAGAGTGACCTCCCTTTCTCAGTATAATTGGCAAGAGTCACCACCTAGTGAGTTACCTTCATCACAGGCCAGTATGGAAGATGGAAAAAGCGGGGAGCCCGGGCCTGCCCTCTGCTCCGGGCTCCAGCCCAGGGACCCTAATAGTATCAGCTAAGATGGCTGACCTTTTATCCACAAAACACAATACAATTCCCTGGGCTACTTCCCCACAGCAGTCCCCGCTTCTTCAAACTCCACTTCACCCTTACCTCGGGGCTTCCTGCCTTGCGTATGATATGTTGTCCAACACTCAGTCTCACCAACAGCACAACTTCCTCTCACAGCTCCTGACACCTACAGCCACCTGACTAACTGGGAGGTTTTTATCTGGTTTCAGCCAGTCCCTGATTGGCTTCAGGTGTCCCAATCAGGCTAGCTGTTTCTACTCCTTTCTAGAAGGTTCTTAATTGGCCCCAGGTGTCTTGATTGGCCTGGAATAGCCTTTGTTTGGCTATCCAGGGAACAGGGACCTGCACATCCTGAGACTAATATATCTGCCTTCCAGCACTCTCCTATATCCTTCTGGTCTGACTCCGTCACAGTATCCACACTGAGACGCGCCAGCGGTATAGCATGGCCACATTTGTGGCACTTCAGGTGGCATTAAGAGCAGCGCATTAGGGCAGGTATCCCAGCATTCAGCTGGGTGCAAAGTGCTTTTCAAACGAGGGGAGTGAGGGGGGACGTGTTGTATGTATGCAGAGGGAGAGAGCCAGTGGTTTTTCCATCCTTCTGAGAGCCTGTTAGCGAGCCTGTCAGCACGTGTCCGTTCACAGAGGGCTTTGTTTCCACACAGGCTCCCTCCTTAAACATTTGCATTGCTTATCTGCCAAGTTAAGAGAGAAACTCTAAAGAGGTACTTCCACATTCCTCCAGCTGAGTTCAAAAGAAAGGGAAGAGATGTCAATTGCCTTAAATGGCTCTAGGCATCTCAAGAGATCACTTGTAGGGCAGTGGGTGTCCACATTCTTGCCATAGCGCTACAGCGGGAGCGCTACAGCCCTTATTCCCCGTGCGGAGGTGGATTACCAGGAGCACTATAACTCCGCAGTTATAGCGCTCTACGTACCTTGCCAGTGTGGACGGGTAGGAGGTTATAGCGCTCCTGGGGGCTTTATAGCACTATAAAGTGCCAGTGTAACCAAGGCCTTAGTCTCACCCAGGCGATTCGAGCTCACATGGCCTCCTGACTCTTTGATTAGCCTGCCTGCCCTGTCAATCAGGCTGACCTGGAGAGTTGGCCTCTCCCCATTGCTCCTGGGGACTGTCAGTCTCGGTACTGATTTCCTATCGACCCTTCCCCTTTTGGTACTGAGAGCTAGCCAACCAAAACACCCACACTGAGTGTTAGTAAGGAAACAACAGTCCCCTTACTTTTGGTTCTTCTCAACTAATTTAATTCTTGCAGGAGGCCTTGAGGATTTTGAATCCTCAGTACAATTTTTAAAAGTCAGCAAGTATGTTATGCTCCTGGCTCTTCTGAAGATTGCTGAAAAGCCTCTTCAAGGATCTTTGAGCATGTCCAGCAAGATAACTTTTTCTCTTTTCCTTCGAGATTCTTTGCTTGGCACCTGCGGGGGGAGCGGGAAAAATCAGAAGTGGGAACAATGTATGAACTGTCTGCTTCCCCAACACGGCCCAGAAAGTTTCTGCTAAGTTCTGCTTCTTCACTATTGTGAACCTTTAAGCACCGTGTCTGTCACTCTCTAGGATAAAATGGGGTATTCTTGAATTATCTGACGAGATTGGAGAATTCCATATACCTTGTAACACTGTGGGGTGTCTTAGCTCAAGACAGAATAGACAGTGGCACACAGCAGAGAAGCTTCTGAGTCACATTTTTCTGCAATGGGGGAATGGCAAGCCACTTACAGGGCCGATGTAACCACTAGGTGAACTAGGCGGCCGCCTAGGGAACCAAGATTTGAGGGCGCTAAAAAGCGGTGCCCAAATTTTTTTTTACACGATTGCTGGAAAATGAATGAATAAAGAAAAGAGAAATGTCGTTGAACGTGCATTTTAACTTGTCATTCTCTGGTACATTACAGCTATAGCCGACGCCAGCTTTGTGTTGCAGGCACAAGCGTACTGCTTTACTACAGTGCAAAGTGGCGATGATGTCATTTTTCTCGTTGTGCGTAGCCGTTACCCGTTCTGACAGGCTGTTCATAATGCTAAGTTTACTAGTTTTCAGAGATTGTCAACTGAGGCTAACTATTTTTGTTGAGTTATTTCAGATCCAAGACTCTGGCAACTGCTGCTGTATCATTTCGCTAATACTTTGTGTCAATTGTGTGTGTATGTTAAGTATTTGAGTGTACATGTTTATGTGCGAATATGAGTCTGTAGGTTGTTGAAATTTGTCATATTGATATTGTCAGTTGTTGTATGATGGAGTAACCACCATTCTAATTTTATAAATTTTATTAATAATAATAATAATAATTGGATATTCTAAGGGTAGAATAAAATGTTGTAGATTTTGATATGAAAGAATGAAGGAAGGAAGTATACGTGACTAAAAAGGGTGTTTTTTTTAAAGTATTGTGAAAGTTTCTAATAAGCGATGCTCCGGGGGGAGGGGAGTATGAGGAGGGGGTGCAAGGTGGAAGTTTTGCCTAGGGTGCAAAATTTCCTTGCACCAGCCCTGGCCACTTACGATAGTTTACACAGGGCATATTTGTAGTAGCAGATCCAGCAATGAGCACACCCACCTGAAGAATCAGGATGACAAAGGTCAGTTTCTGAACGTCCATAGAGAGGCTTGCTTGTCGCCTTGGAAGATCTTTAACTTGGGAAGGATCCCACGTGGAAGAAGAAATAAATCTTCCAGTTATTTCTAAAACCCTGGAAGGAGAATAGCAGGCTGCTGTGCCTATACACAAACAGACCCATGCATATACAAAGCAACACTTCAGCCTACTCAGGAGTGAATAGGGGGAAATAGTAAGAATTCTTCTGTCTTCCTTCAGAGGGAAGGAGACTAAGGTAACTTAAGCAAACATTGCAAAACCTCAAACGTGTTCCTGATTATGATCTATGGAGTGATGGGAGCCTTACTTTTTCTGAATTACGTTACCTGTGTCCATTTACTACATGCCAGTAAGAACATATTCAGAGCATTAAGACTAGTAAAACATGCCAGTGAACTGGAGAGTTGGTAGCTCACTGAGTTGTGAAAGAGCATAGTTCCAGTCAAAAGGTGTGCAGATGGAAAGCTTCTAGCTCATTAGTTTTAAGCCAGGTTGAGTAACTGTAATATAAATAGGCAAAATACCAAGTGTGACTTCATTTTTGGTTTTAAATTTTAAATTGTTTACACATTTTCAAGTCAGAGTGACATGAAAAACACAGATAACTAAATAAACTGAGCAAGTGCGTGATTCATGTTTTAAAATTAGTAAACTCTTCCCATTTGCACCATTCCTGTGACAAATTGGCTTTGCAAGTCTTATTTGTATTCCTGCTTTGCAAGGCTGTCTCTGTTTTATTTATTTACTACACACATTCTTTTTATGTTCAATGCCTCTTTTCTATTTAATTCACAGGAGAGTTTTGGTCACTGGCAAGATCATTAAATTATACTAATATATGTTTAATTAAATGTTATTACAAAATATGTATGATAAATTATTGTATATGAAATTAAAAGCAATCAAAAAGCTGGATTATTGCTGCAACATGAAAATTAAATTAACTGGAGGAGTAGGGCCAAGTGTAGGAATGATAAAAAGGAGACATTCATAGAAGTTTTTTGTACTTTTCTCAGAAGATACCATTTTACATTTTTTACTATGATCAATAGTGTCAGTTTTTATTAGTTATTATTTGTTTGTGTCCACTCTCTGCTAAGCACATTCCACGCAGAAAGGAAACACTATTCCTGCCCATAGAAGCCTCTGCTGGCTATTTTCCTGACATTTAAACAATTAACTATACACCCTGGTAATGAACATGTAGTTTTTTCATGTCTGGTTCACCGCTTGGAATCTAGTCCAGGACAGTAATGACTGAAAGCTGTTACTGTCTGATGAATGTGTAAGGCCTATGTGTAAGGAGTAGGTAGCCTCAGTCCAGTTGCTAGTGGACATTAGACAACATCACAATAATCATTACCTGGCAATCTCAGCAGAGCAACCAGTGACTCAGATCCATCCTACTAATGGAAGTTAAACACATGCTTATGTTCCTTGATGAATTAGGGGTCTAGTGAGCATGAAGACTGCACTACCTTCCCAGCCTTCAAGGTTATGAGTGTAGGTCAGAGCTGAGGTGAGTTGGTAGGGAATTATGAGCTATCCATACTGTACATGTTCCGGTGGCTAAATATGGGACCGCAGTCTTTGGCTGTGCAGCATCATTCATATTCAATAAAAACACTGAAAGTTATGAAAATTGAAGAATTTTAAAATGTGGGTTCAAGTTACTCATTTATAGATATTATTTGATTTCAGTTAATTTAAAAATTTGAAAGTACCTTGCAGTGCACTAGATAATTTTGATAAATATTAAAAATAACAATTATTGTCAACCAGTTGAACTTCCCATGGCTCTGTCAAGTATGGAAGGCAGTATGGCCAAAGCATGGGTGTTGGATCTGGGATCTATTCCTGGCTCGACCATTGGACTGCTGGGTGACCTTGGCAAAGACACTTGATGGACCTGTGCCCCAGTTTTACTATCTGTAAAATGGATATAATGATACAGACCTCCTTTGGAAAGCTCATTGACATCTGCAGATAAGTGCTATATAACTGAGAGGTATTATTTATATGAAAATAGTGTGCATTCTACAGTGATGGTTCAAAACACAACATCTTACAATAATGGTTAATGTTAATGGTATAGGGCCTCAGTGTACTGTTTTTTTATTAGGACAATATCATATCTAATTCTGATCTCATGATGACCCAATTCCAGTAAAATAGTGCAGAAAAAAGAGAATTTTTCTATCAATATTTTAAAATAGAGATGTTCATCCACATTTGGTCAGAATGTGTCACCCTAAATTACACCATTGTAAATCAAGAGTTACTGCAAAATCAAGACCATAGATCTAAACACTCCTGAATTTGGGTGTTATTAATACAATCTCGTATGTGTTTATTCACAAAGTTCAGGGTGTTTGGATCCAGTATTGGAATACATCCCATAGCACAGAGTCAAGCCAGAACACATAGATTGAAGGTCTCTAAATGTCTTTTAGAAGAGTCCCATATTTGGGTTCAGGTCAGGTTCTGTAGAATTTTTTGAGTAGTCCAGTTTGCATTCTGTGAGTTTTGCTCTGAGTTTCAATTAAATCTGAAACTCAAAGCAGTACTCAGTCCCAGCGAGTGAGTCTTGCGTGATTTCTGTCTGAAATCATAAATCCTTCCTATGAGTGAGAAGGGCAATCTTCAGCCCTCTTTCACCTGAAAGATTGCAAAATACTCCATGAAACTGGGTTTAACTTTGGTTTGTAAGAAGATCCCTTCCTATTTGTGAAATGTTCACACAACTCTAGATGTAATTCTGAAGTCAGGGGGAGTTTTGCCATTGGCTTCAATGGAGCCAGGATGTCAACCAAAGTTCTGATTTGTTGTATTAGTTGCAGTGAGCCAAATCATGAGGGCCCTTACTCAGCTCTTACTCATTCCTTACTTAGGGCAAAACACTCATTGACTTCAAAACTGAGTTTCAAAACTTCAAGATTTGACTCAGTATTTAATGCTCTTCCCTCTCTGCTCTAATACTATTGAAAGAGTTTTCCAGAGTTACGAACGCCTCAGGAATGGAGATTCGTACCTCTGAAATGCTCATAACTCTGAACAAAATGCTTTGGTCATTCTTTCAAAAGTTTAAAACTGAACATTGTATTTAATACAACTTTGAAACTTTATTATGCAGAAGAAAAATGCTGCTTTTAACGATCTTAATTTAAATGAAACAAGCACAGAAACAGTTTCCTTACCTTGCCAAGTCTTTTTTTAAACTTTCCCTTCGTTTTAATAGTTTACATTTAACATTGTACTATAGGATATTTGCTTTCTTTCTCTTTTTTTGGTCTCTGCTGCTGCTTGATCATGTATTTCTGGTTTCAAATGAGGTATGTGGTTGACCGGTCACTTTGTAACTCTGCTGTTTGTAACTCTGAGGTTCTACCGTAGTTGTCAAATTCATTAATGACTTTAAAGAGTTTGAAATTCAGTTGAGAAGGTGTAGTTCACCGAAGTAATATAATTTGCTGTTTTTTTTTCCCCCCCCCCCCCCCGTATACATTAAGGCCGATCCTATCGTTCATTTTGTGTTCCACTTTCCATTTTCATCGCAAATTCTAAACACATGATCATCTGGGTAAAAAATTACAATTTTCAGTATTTAACAAAGGATTTTTGGATGCCTCCAAAAATCCACAAGCCCAATATAGCAGCACTCATGGTGCCATCTGTACACACAGCACATAGTGCACCCTCCTGATTAAAAGTATTTTGCTACGATCTAATCTGCAGCCTGCTGTACTAAGTAGCTGTAGCAAAAACCTTCTGTCTAATCGAACCTTATTTAATAAACAATGTTATCGATGCCTGTGAGACAGCTGTACAGTGCTTGACACAGAGACATCACAACATTCATTGGATTGCATTAATTGGCACCCTCGTTCATCCCCTACATGCATGACAATGTTGAGTCTTTTTGGCCTGGCACACAAGCCCGAAAATTGAATTTACAAAATCAAACTGTAGTTATCTACATTCCTTGATGTCCTCCCAGGTGAGCTACTGGGCTTCATGCTAATAACTTCTAAAGCAAGCAAACTTTAGCTAATTATGTGCTAGTTTATTCTCCCTTGCTCAATTTTGGCAGGTTGCTTCTGTAAATTATGAAAAATAAATGTGAAATATGCAGATGTCTTTTGTTGGAAGCAGATGTTTGGTCCTCCTTGCCAGAATCTAATCAGCTGTTTCCCCTGAGTTTATTCTTCCCCACTCCTAATATTGTCCAAGAGCTGTTTGAAAACATGCGAGGTTGTGGACTGTAGATCACAAACAATAGGACTCTGCTGTTTCTAACTGCTTCACTTAAATGTATTGTGGTAAATTCAGACCAGTGTCTCCTCCTGTAGAAACCAAAGCAGACCCTGGCAGTGGTCTCTCAAGGCACAACATTCCTTGAGGACAGTGGCAGAAAGTGTTACAGTCTCCCTGACACTGAGGGAGCATAGAAAGAGCCAGCATAATTTGAACAGTGGGCAGCAATGCTTGGTAGGGGCAGTGTCTAGTGTAGCCAGGATAAACACTGATTTCTAATATATCCCCACTTCAGGCTGTGCACTCAGCTATGGATCTCCAATACAGTTTTAAAGTGACTCTGCTGTGGCAGAAAAGCCCAAGGCAGAGCAGCTAAAGCATTTCACCTCTCTCCTCACTTCCCATCCCATTGCAAATCCCCCTTCTGGAATACCAGACTCAGCTGGCACAGGGGACATACGCTTACTTCTCGCTTCCATTTACTGTTGCTCAGTGGTGAAGAAGAGCAATTAAATAATTAATTAATGCAAGGGTACTTTAGGACGGTTATGCCAGATTTGGAAGATCCATGCTGTAGTATACTTTACTTTTACGTTTGGTGCTGGCCCACTGTATACACTTCAAAGTAACCTAAAATACATAGTTATGCCCAATAGCAACTTTCTTAAACATACTTCCCTTGCCATGTCCCAGAACAATTCCTTTTCCAGGGAATGTTTCCATCTAACAGCATCATTACATTTAAAAAATCCTATACTGTTTATGGAAGGATCCAGATGAACAGATCCTGAAGTTTCTTCTTTCTTCTTACAAGTATAGCAGGCTCTGCAAAGGTAATATTAATAATTATTGCAATTTATTACTACTGTACTTAGCACCTACTTAGCATGTTCAGTCTAAGGATCTCAGAGCACTTGGCAGTCATGAATTAATTTAAACTTCTGGCACTCCAGCGGTGTAAATATTGTTATTTCAACTTTATAGATGAGAAAGCTGAGACACAGAAATAGGTTAAGTGCGTTGTTCAAGGGGAAGGATGGTTTGGGGCTTAAAGCCAGTGAGGGGACATGTGAGAGACACGATCTGTCCCTGTCTCTCCCATAGGCTTCCTGGGAGTGTTGATCCTGCCTTATAATGCAAGTTCCTGCCTTGCCAATGTGCTTCTGTCTTATTTCACCTCTTCAGGGGAAGGAGAATGGTTCAATCTCCATATCCTTTCATTTGTTTTCCCTTAAGAATTTACATTCTTGACTGTGTGTTTTTGATGTGAACAGCTGTCTACTTGAACTAGATTAACAACTCATTTCACAGAGGACACTGAAAAGCTTCTTAAATTGGTAACAACTTTGAGTCGCTACCATCCTTTTGGGGTTGGAACCTAGACATCTAAAGGTGTAAGGCTCTGTGGCCTATGAGCAATTGCTGAATGACTTGTGCTTCAACAGTGTTGTTGTATTGTTGTTGCTTTTTATATTGTGATAGTGCCTGAAAACATTGATCAGGGATCCATGTGCTAGGCACTATAAAACCAAGTAAAACAGCCCTTGCTCCAGAGAGCTCCCAGTCATGGATTATTACAAGCAGTAACATTTTGATAAATAGAGAAAGGGTGAAGACAAGGCAGCTGTAAAGAAGGGTGCATTTTATTATAAATCCACCAGAACAGTTGTGGAATGAAGGGCAGCGGTGGGAGAGGGAGAAAATACATTGACAATTCTTTGCAAGCTTCGGCCTAGAGGTAAAAACATACTTTTTTTCGGACATTACCAAAGCATTTGTTTAATCTGTTTAATGAACAAATATTATTTTTAAAAATGAAACTTCATAAGGATTTATGATCATATAGACCTTTGATTATTAAAAAAAAAAGTACAAATCAAAATAAATTTGCCTAAGCAATTTAAAATAATTAACCTTTGACAAACCTCCCTTTTTGGTAATGGGATAGTAACTATATGAATAAAAGATAAGTCGTGACATTCAGTGAATTACACTATTCATCCCATAAATTATGGGGTGAGATGGCAATATAATCTACATTTTTATAGCACTAAAATGTCGTGAACAGTAGCCCACACTACCTTTCCTTTGCATTTAAAATTTGGCTGCCATGTTCAAGCTTTACTTATGTTGTCTTTTTGGTTCTGTGAGAGTTTCAGTTTTTTCTAATTTATGTAAATGATATGAAGTGTTTGTACTATGATTATAATGCCTATGTGCAGCCCCTCCCCCTTCCAAAAAGGGAGTGTCTTCTGTTATGCAAATCCATGCTACAAAGGGATTCTCCTGAGCTGTAACAATAAGTACAAATTATGATTCTGGGAGTCTCCTACATTACAGCCAAGTCCAATGCCAATAAACCAAGGCTGTAAACCACATGAGCATATGGACAAAAGATGGTCTGAATGACATGAGTATGTTTCTCAGGCCATAATGAATTCATCCCAAGGTGCAACAGCACATCTGTTGTAATAGCATTCATGATTGCAAACACTATAGTTAAGGTTGCAGTTCAACTCACATTATAGCCTGTTTCTTTTCACTTACAACTTGCTCCAGAATGGTTCCTTTTGGGCTGACTCTTCACATTAGACCGAAGATGATGATGATTTTTTTTAAGGAAAATCTGTTCAATTACTTATAGATTAGGCCAGCAGAAAAGTATTGGTTTTTTCCTCTTTAAAATAATTCTTAAGAATTTATTTGCTTACAGATAAATAAAATCCAGTTGTTTTTAAGAACTAATCCAACATCCTTGAAGTCACTATAAAGATTCCCATTCAGTGGTGGAATTAATAGGACAACTGCCTTTCCCGCCCAGCAGTCTGGGAGACTGGGACTGCCTCCCTGCTCCGGGCATTATGACATGTGCACATATTGCACTTGTGATTCCACGCATCATGCTGCAATGCCACTCACTGAAATAGGGCCCAGCCACCCCTCCATCATGATGGAGGGGCAGCCAGGCTGAACCTGAATGGTACTGCAACTCCATGGGCCAGGTTGCAATGCTGGGAGTACGGAACGGGGTCCAGCCTCCCAGGAGAGGAGCCACCACTGTGGCATGAGTGCGGAGCAGGCTTAGTTCAATGACCAATGACCCATCACTCCTGCTGGTTGAAAACCTGACTCTGCCACTGCTTCCATTGACTTCAGTCAATAATTGATGGGGCATGATTCTCCATGCTGTTAAACCGGCGTAACAAAGTAGAGAAACAGCCTCTAAAGCTCAGCTACTGCAGGTGGATTGACTATACCTCGCTGAGGTCTATCTGACAACTCACAGGTTTATTTAACAGCAGTGTTAGAAGTGATTAAAAGTCCACTCTTAGGATCCGAGCTGAACCATTGTCTCCACACTGTGGAGTTATGGAATTAGTGCTTTAGCACTGCAGCTGACTATTTACTGTTTTTCTCTCCTTCTCCTTTCCCTCCTCCCATAAACAAACACACAAATAAATAAAATGCCGTAATTTATGTTAATGCAAAATTAATTTTGCAAATTTAAACCCAAACGGTCAGGAGATGCTTATAGCAGCTTCCCATAGTTACATTAACGTGTCCACATGGCACATACTGAAACATTGTCAATTACTGTCGCATTAATATATTGTATGTGCAGTGTGAGCAAGTTAATTGGAATCAGGAGAACTCCTAGGAGCTGCATATCATGATTTTTTTGTGCTTATGTTTGCAATCTTCACTTTTCACTTATGTAAGTTAGGATATTTAGTACATTATGATGCAGTTCCACTAAATAGTTCAGAAATCTTTAAACAGCTGTGCATGTCTGGCATGCGTAAAAGCTTTTACATGCTAAAGAGGGTCTGTGTGATATCGTACAGGCGATGAACACTTTAAGAGAAGCTATATATTTCAGTTCGGCATCTATTTTGCACCCACTGCTGAGTGCCTTTTGAAGCACTTTTACCTGTGGGGAAGATGGTTGAGCTCACATGTACTTCACACGTTGCAGAATCGTGGGCACTGCACTGTTTAATGTGCTATTCTTCAAAGGATATGTTAAACCCAGTCCCCTTCTGCCTATCTCTGGCAGCTGTCCAAGTGTAAGATAAAAATTACATGGGTCTTTTTGAAAAGAGTACCGGCTAACCCACTGTGTCATGGTCAATTCCCTCTCAATGGGGCAAATGCTGTTCCCAGCACACAGCCTGAATAGCCAGGCTATGCTCCAGGGAGATCCACTGGCGTCAGGGAGAAATAAATCCTTCCTCCAAGATTTCAGAGTAGTAGCAGAGCCTCACTGCAGCCAGTTCAGTGGCCTCAGAGTTGCAGTAATTTCCACAGCTGCAGTATACCCAATCTGTAGGGGGGAAATAACCAAAGGATCAGCATAGTGATAGATCCTTCACCTTTTACCCCAAACATCCTAGCTGATAAAAGCATCCTGAATACTGGACCACAAGGAGACCTCCCCACATACATTCCCCCTGATCTTGGCCTCCTGTACTCTTGCAGTAAGGATAATATAACTTAGCTTTTATGTATGGATCTCAAGGTGCTGTACACAGGAGATTAGTATCGTTACCTCCTTTTGTTACAAATGGGAGAACTGGGGCACAGAGATGTAAAGAAAGTTGTCCAAGGTCTCTTAGTAGGCCAGTGATAGACTCGGGAATAGCACCCACATCTCCTGACTCTCACACCACTGCCCTATCCATTGGGCCACAGAACCTCTGTGCAGCAAGTCCCTTGCCATGAAGTTTTCTGCACCTTTGGTGGTGAGCACAGCATTTGCAGCAGACTCTAACACAGGGATGGGCAAAGTATGGCCTGTGGGCCACATGTGGCCCGCCGGCCATTTTTATCCGGCCCGCCAGCTGAGCAGGGGGAGCGGTGCCAGTGGCCCCCTCCTCCCGACCCAGGGGCTGGGCAAGGGAGGAGCCAGGGCCTTGCCCTCCCGCCTGGGGTGCCGGGCTGAGCTGCAGGGAGCTGCGGCGCCCCGCACTCCCTACCCCGGGTTCCCAGCCGAGCTGCAGGGCTCTGCGCTCCCCACCCCGGGTTCCCAGCCGAGCCACGGGGCCCCGCGCTCCCCTCCCCAGGTGCAGGGCGGAGCTGCAGGGAGCTGCGGGGCCCCGCGCTCTCCTGCCCCCGGGTGGCGGCCGAGCCGTGGGAGCCACGGGAGCCGCGGGGCCCACGATCCCTGCCCAGGGGCCGGGCTGAGCTGCAGGGAACTGCAGCGCCCCACGCTCCCCTCCCTGGGTGCCGGGCGGAGCCACGGGGAGCTGCGGCGCCCCGCGCTCCCCTCCCCGGGTGTTGGGTCTAGCCGCGGGGAGCCACGGGGCCCCGCGCTCCCCTCTCCGGGTGCTGGGCAGAGCCGCTGGGCCCTGCGCTCCTGTCCGGGTTGCTGAGCGGAGCCAGGGGGAGCCGTGGGCCCCGAGTTCCTGTCCGGCGTGCCAGGCCTAGCTCGGGGAGCCGCGGGGTCCTGCGCTCCCGGGTGGGGGCCAGGACGAGAGCAGCCAGCCACAGGGCCCTGCGCCTGGCTGAGCAAGAAGTGTGTGTGGGCGGATTGGGTGGTGGTTAGGGTGGGTGGAGGTCTGGGGAAGGGGCGGTCAGGGAATGAAGTGCAGGGGGCTTAGATAGGGGTGGGGTCCCTGGGGGTGGTGGTTAGGGTAGGTGGGTTTCGAGAGGGGGCAGTAAGGAAATAAAGAGCAGGGGGGCTTAGATGGGGGTGGGGGTTTACATAGGGGGTGGGGACCTGTGGCGGGGGGACTTAGAGTGGGGGGTCTCCAGAAGGGGCGATCAGGGGACAAGGAGCAGGAGGCTTAAGGACAGTGTGGGGTCCTGGGTGGCAGTTAGGGTTGGGGGCGTCTCCGGAGGGGGCAATCATGGGACAATGATGGGGAGTTGGATGGGTCGGGGGCTCTGAGGGGGAGTCAGGGGACAGGAAGTGGGTGGGGGTCGGATGCGGGCGGGTCCAGGCTGTTTGGGGAGGCACAGCCTTTCCTACCTGGTCCTCTGCAAAATTTTGAACCCCCGTGTGGCCCTCGGGCCAAAAAGTTTGCCCACCCCTGCTCTAACATAACAGCTGTGTGAGAGTATCGTTGAGTGCATAATGGCTGCTCCATTTGTCTGTAGAGTGACACCCTATTACCATGTGTTCATGTTCAGGAAAGGTAGTAGTCTGGGTAGAAATGTTTAAAACCACTGGAAAGATTACAGAAGCATTCCTATGTATTTCTGTTTGAAATTAGGACTCATGTGATCTTTCTTGTTTACTATAGAATTAGATTATTTCTCACTAAGCTATCATTCTCTCGGGCAAGACAGAGGAAGATATTGGCAAGACGGGCAGATGCATGGCAAGCTGCCACACAGCCCGGAGCACGCAGTCCATGTTTCTCTAGACCCAGAGGATTTAGTGTGGCACGTTCTGGAGCCTAAGGAAGGAAGTCAACTTTCAGTGACTTCTTTTTAATAACCCTCTTTCCCCTCATTTCATGTACCTATTCCACCTACTACAGTTTGAGTTGTACTAGTCTGTAAAGAGGCATCATTATAATTATAGAAGGATTGCAGCACATTATCACACTGGCATAGTTAAAGCTGCTGAACAGCATATTAGTATGAAAATTAGACTTTTTTAGAGTTTGGACAGAAATGAATAAAGAATTCTACTGGAGCAACATTGATTTTAAAAAAAATTAAGGGAGGGTGTCTCTTACCCGATGCTGCTTACTGGTGGCATCATGAAACAATGCAACTGAAACAGAATCAACATACAGAAAAGTGTGTTCCTGAAATGTACTTTGACTGGCTAGTATTCCAGCCCACTTCATCAACCTCACAATCATGAAATGGCTGGTTTCTTCAACTTGCTGCCAGAGCAAATGTCTTACTTCCCAGCGTAAGAACATATTTATGCTTTACATCTAGCTGTTTCCAAGGAAAGTGTTATTTACATTGATGAATTCATGTGAGGCCATGAAATAAGGCTCTTGCTTTTTCTGGTGGCAATTTTGACTGAATATCCTTATTTCTTATTGAAATGACAAGGGCAGAAAGAAGATGGAAGAATTGTTTCATTCTCTCCCGTTACCATTATCTCTCCTTTCTTCACATACACAGAGGACAGAGAAAGGATGGCAGTGGGAAGGATTTATTTCAGTTCTGTTTTTTTCTAAATCTGAATGATACTGCTATTACATTGTTAATAATATAACTTTTAGGTTAAGTGACGTTTGATTTTGATTTTTGTGCACCTATTTGTAAATTATTTTAAAATAACTTAGTCTTGGGCATTTAAGGGACTGGTAATTAGAGACAGCACCTTTCACCTCTAGATCATTGGTTCAGATTTGTCACAGATCAGTAGTGCCTGGAAGTTGTTGTCATGTGACAGCTGTTCAGTGGGTATGTGAAATGAGTTGGTGGCCTCAGCTCATTTCCTAGTGAGCAGATGTCTTCATTACAGACCAAACTGGAGAGGAGTATTGCAAATCCATTGTTGGCTGAAAAGGAGTTATACTTGGGTGTAATGAACAAAGCCACATTTCAGAATTTCAAGAGGCAATAGTTTCCTCTATATTGAATTAAAAAAATAATTACAGCAAATATATAAGGCCATATCCTAAATTGATGCAAATTTGGCATAGCTCCATTAAATTCAGTGAAACTGCACAGATTAATGCCAGTTGAGGGTCCCCACACAAATGTATGTCGCCAAACAAAAACAACGTTAAGATTGAGAGTTCCGTACCTATCAGTAATTGAAGGATTACTGCTAGTACAGGGACATTTCAATTAATCCCAACCCGAAAACGATAAATCTGGGGAGTTCAGAGTTAAGATTATATTTAAAAGAAATCCAGGCATGCTAAAGTTTTGAAATGGACATTTGGGGCACACAAGCAACCTTAACACTGTGCTTTAGAGATGCCATGAAATAAGCATGCAGTTACCACTAATGCATGTTAGTATTTGTGGCCTTAGATTTAAGATGCATTAGTCGCTGGGTCCCAATGACTCTGCTTTGAGGGTATTCCTTATTCTCCTGTCTCAGCTCCTCTTGGCAGGGAAGACAAGGGAGCAGTTCCCTGGAGAGTCTTTCAAGCACAGCTACCGAGGCGAGCATGCAGCCACTGAACCTTTAAGGAGCAGTGGTGGTTGGGGCCAAATCATTTATCTATAAGATCTCCTGACAACTTTCATACTATTGATTTATTAGTCAGTAGAACTGTCATGCAGATAAACTGTAAAGGAAGAGTGATGATTGGTTGAATTACCGCTGATGTCACAATGGCCCCAGTTAGGAGTGATCTGAGCTATTGAACTAGCCTGATCCATAGATTGTATTAGCATAACAACTAGATAAAACAGTCATTAATAACTTAGTTTAAATACAATCTAATTTTTTCAGATGTAGCCTCTGTGTAATATTTCAATGAATTTTACAGTATGGAAAGTTTGAAGAGTCTGTATTATTCCATTCTTATTATCATTTGGAACAAAAACGGGTAGCATAATGTTACATTGCTTCATTTTAAAAAATTAACCTGAATTCATAAACTAATTAACATGTTTACTAGTATTTTCTGAGCAAATTAATTCTATACTTAAAGAGTAAGTGCTGTAAGTTTGGGTAGAATGCACTGCATTCTTCCTATAAATGAACTGTTGAGTTTGTGTCGTAAGTACAAAGCACAATTCACATTTAAGGATGGAGCCATGACTGGTGCCTCCATAACTTTAAAAATGGAAGATGAGAGATGAGGAACCCCTTCCCCGTAATTACTTTCCCCATAATTCCTGCCTTTCATGTCTGCTTCAGCAACCCAGTTCTCTTGTCCTTTTACTATTTGACATCTAGTTGTTGTCTGTCCACACATTCCTTACCATACAACCATATCTCAAGAAAAAATGGAGAAGCCAAAAGAAAGTGGAGCGAGAGGGTAGCATGCCAATGTGTTAGGTAGTTCTACCTAATGAGCTGTGTGGCTTTGGGAAGTTGGTAAAGGGAAGTTACTGGCATATATGTGCCCTAAAGGCATTGGTTATACACAGGTCAGCAGTAAAGAACATATGACTATATGTGAAGTCCTGGAAGAGAGAGAGAAAACTAAGTGGCAAGCAAAATGTCATCCTTTTAAACAACTAATAGTAGATAAAACCAGATGGAGGGGAAAAGGAAGAGAAAACTGAATTGCAAAGGGTTCAAACATATATTTGGCTGATCTGGGATCATGAGACCCTGCATGAAGCAAATATAGAAGATTAAAATGATTACATTAATAAAAACACAGCACTAATACAAACTTTTTTGTGGGTTAAAGGGCCAGGTTTGATTTACTATCATTCCTGCGGTGATATTAATTATTCAATAGGATTTGGACAACTGTTATGTATTTCTGAAAATGTGCATGCCATACATTTTACGAATTTTCTCCTGAGTGTCTCACTCATCCAAAAAATTATATCAAATTGAGTTGTTCATTATGTGCTGGTTTTTGTATGTTATTCTGCTGTTTTAAAAAGCTTGTCAACTAATCAGTGTGCAGGAACAATGCTATGGGATGTCATCAAGACCAATCATGGAATGCAGTAGTCAAAGCAGTCTGGCAATAACAGATTTGCTGAAAATCATTGTGTATCTGCCCAGTTATTTACTAATAATGAATGCATATGAAGGTAGTCGGAATCAGTTCACAAATGACTCAGTGAGCAAAAATAGGTCAAACATTAACTGTAGAAATAGTTCACCTAGGTTTAGGCTTAGTAAGTTATCTATTTTATATATGGTCCAGAAAAAAGGAAAGATTCTGTCATGCAGCTCAGCTCATCCTTGTGTTTCACGGACATTTGGAGGTACAAGGGCATAGCTAAGTGTACCTTATTCACTCACCCAGAAAAAGACACCATTTGAATGCACTCCTTGAATAGGAGGCACAATAATAACAACATCATATAACAGAATGGCTACTGCCAAATCACTTTAGCTTTCCTACATGGTCATCAGGACCAACAATCTGTTAACCAGTCTATTCAATATATTTTTGTTTCACAAGCATGTTTAAATTTAAAATTATTATTGCACCTAATGAGAGAAACAAACAATTCTAGAGAGACTGTAAAATAACCAGAAAGAGCAAAATATGAAAAAAATAGGAAGAAATTGCCTGTTATAGAACTTCATTAAAGTCATTTATTAGCTTTGTAATGCCTAACAATCTGCTGGCTCTAGGATTTTTTTCTGTATCGGGACTGTGGGGACAGAGGGAGGATAAGGGTGGTGTTTCACTTTCATTTGCATTTGTGATCCCCGCTGCTGTGTTTATAGCGTTGATGCTATTCACACAGTCTTTGCAATATTAATTTTTAATTTATGATGCTCATTAGGAGACACTTAAAACAGAACAATTATCATTTATCTTGATATATTATTTACTAAGACTTGCTGTCATGGTTAGGAATCTGTGATTAGTGGGAGGGGAATAGAAAACAGTTCCAAAAGGTGCTAGGCTGAAGGGACTGGGGCTTAGAAAGCAGTTGTCACAACTACAGGTCTGAAGTTCTGATGTCTAAGCAAAAGACTTTCAGTGCCTAATCAAAACTCAGGAGGAACCTTCTAAGATGAGCATGGAACAGTACTTAATGAACCTGCAGGATAATATTAATGAAACTCACTCTTAGGCCACCAGCTTATCAATTATTCATCCAGCTGTAGTCCTGATACTTTGCTGTCTTCCCTTTTTGTCTCAACGTGATTACTTTTTTTTTTATCCTCATTTTCCTTCCGTGGAGTTGCTGAAATATTTCCCTCATAGCATTTCCTTCCTAAGAAATTGTATTTCTCAAAGCAGCCGAACATGCATTTGTAGCAACAAGAATGGGAGTCTGAAGATTCTGCCATTTGTATTTAATTCATGTAAATGTGCCTGGATTATTAAGATTTACTAAACCAAATAACTGCTTGGACAGCCCTTGCTAATCTTATTTGTTGAAAGCAGCCATCTTGCAACTTCAAGTCATCTGCATATTTCTTGTTTAGTCAGTAAAATCCAGCAAGTTGCAATGACAAGTTGATTTTCGAGAGGTCTAAAATACACAAAATTTCAACTAAAAATAATTACTAGGAACACAATAGCAGCAGCAGAGTCTGCTATTGTGGTGACATTTTCTAATGTTCATGGTGGAGGATTAAATGTTCAGTCACCCTGGAGCTAAACCCAAAGATTGTTCCCAAAGATCTGAAGGTGCTAGTTATGGAAATCATTAGGCCTCTTTTACTTCACAAAATAGATCTTGTGTCTCTTGTAAAAGACTTTAGAGACCAGAACCTAATAATAACTTTTGAATTTTAGAATGAAGATCCATGATTTTCATATAACAGGAATCCTTTTTTATAGGCCAGGAAGGAGATGTGGGAAGTTTCAGTACTCAGTGTTTGTGGAGCTAAATTAGTCTCCTCTTGTTTCTCTAGGAGAGGTTTAAAGGTTATCTACCTGGCACTAATAATTTGTTATTTTGTTTTGGCCTTGTACCTGGTCTCCAGAGCTTTGCTTTGAAATTGAAGATCATTGCACTGTAAACCAGACTGAGCATGCAAGACTTCAAGGCCCAATGCTACCATACACCTTCGTTGAGTCACCACTGCTCTCCTGAGCTGAAATCTCTGAGCATGTGACTAGTCTGGATGGGAGTCACCATAGGTCTAAGGCAAGATATTTTGAGACCAATGGGTCTTAAGTTCAGTAGCGTTAATGTGTTTCTTCTTTTTGTTCATTTTTTTGGTGGTAGGGGTCAGAGGTGCTTGAACTCCTATGTGAATAGTGGGGGTGCTGAGAGCCATTTAACCAAACTGTAAACCCTGTATATAATGGAAACCACTTAAAATAAGGAGTGGCTGCAGTACCCACCACATCCCTATTTCCAGCACCTATGGTGCAGGTGGTTGTAAACTAATAATATAAAAGAGAAGAATATAAAAGCTAGAAGTATGGAAGAACTAACACAATAGATTATGATGACTCTTTCAAAGAAGTGTAGCGGAAACAATGCACAGTACTATGACTAGCATTTACATTATGTAGAGCTTCTAATTTTTAAGCCACTTGACAGCACTGACTGATTGATCTTTGTAGCACCCTGGTGAGAGAGGTATGTAAGCATTGTTAGCCTCTTTGTTGTGCTGCATCAGAACCTGATTATGAACTGAAATGTAAATGCAAAAGGCATGGGAGGAAATTTTCAGAACACAGATCATTTGCTTAAATTATTTTGCACCCTCTTTTGGATTTAGACCCTCTTGTAAAGAAAACATGGCATAATGACAATGCCTCCTGTGAATAGCCACGTAGAGAAATACTGCAGTATAATAATAGCCCACATTTAGAGCTGGTTTTATAATACTCCCCAACAGTTTATTTGACAAGCATTTTCCCTGTCAATTTACACCAAAAAAAAGTTGTTCACAAATAGATTTTCTTTATTTTTTGAGTATGTTTTCGTGGAATTTTCAAAAGTGCCTAAGTGACTGCATAGCTTGAATCCATTTTCAAAAATAACCCAGGCACCGGAAAGCCTAAATTCCATTGACTTTCGGTGAAATTCAGGGTCCTAAATCTCTAGGTTATGTTTGAAAATGTGATTTTGGACTCTTAAATCATTTACACCCTTTTGAAGATTGTATCTTTTATTGTTGATCAAACAATAATTGTCACACCATTTCTTTCATCACCGAGTAAAAACAGCAGAATAATTCCACAGAATATCTAGCTTTTATCCCTCAAATGTCATAATGTTTTCCATGTTATCATTTTAGATGTTCATGGTGCTATAGATTATGAACAATATGAGTTCAGCAAGAGAACTTTGAATAAAATATGCTCTTTTCAGTTTCTCTGTAATCTTCGGCTTAATTACTTCTTGGTTAGTATATGGTGTTTTAGTGATTCTTCGATAGAGTTCATTTGTTGTTACTGGTGGTTAATAAAATTGCTAATATTTCCAACATGTATGCTATAAATACGGGTTTATTTTTCCATTTCAAGTAATGTACAGCAACAAGCTGAGCTACGTAGACACACTCTTCTATACATCAGCTATGTCTGCAGCATGTCATTTCAGTAGCAATATCATGGTATAAAACAATCCCATTTCCCCAAAGCTTTCTTCTTGACAACATTCAGTGAAGCTTGTAAAGGGGAAATTCAATAGTGTCTGTGTTGTGGAGTATCAGGGCATGGCACTTTTAATGCTGGCCGTTTATAATCTTTGTAAGGTCATCTGACTTTTCTGATTTTTGCCTAGGGATAACTTTTCCTTTATTTTAACATATTTCCTTTTGTCTGGTTGGCCGGTAATTGACTTTGTCCTTTTTTCATTTATTTCCCTGCCTCCTGGTTGTAGCATCTTCTCCCTGGAGTCTCAGGTTAGAAGTTTTCCCTTTTGTGAAACCATGACAGGTGCCTAATTGAATGATGAATGTCCCTTTATTACTCTGTAATTGAACTGCCAGCTTTTTGATTGGTTTGTAGAGATGCTCCACTCCTCATCAAGCACTGCAGGGGGCTTGGTGGCTGGCAGCCTGGGCCTACACTCCATCTGTCTAATCACATCTATCTCCCACTCTTTTTTTGGTGGGGAGAGTGCTATGGGGGAGGAAAGTCATCATAAATTATGCTAATTTGGTGGTGTTCTGACAATGAGAATATCTTATTGTTACGTGCATCTTGGAGGTAAATGCTAGAAGACATTTTGTCGTCCTGGCTGCCTGGCCTGACAGGCCCTCGATGAAGATTAATGGCCCTCACCTGAGTGACAGAGCAGGGGATTGTGGGGCAGAGTGGGTCATTCATCATACTCTGACAGGTGTCATTCAACCTGACAGCAGCACCACTGTTACCAAGCTAGTGGTTCCATTTTTCTGCCAGTTAAGCAAGGAGTTTAATAACATCCCCAGAATTAAAACTCATTCTTTGTAGCAGGTCTGACAGCTGAAAATAAGAAAATCAATTCTTCACATGTTATAGCCCAGTTAACTGACTAGGGCTTTGACTTTAATTTAGTCTTTGGGCTGAATTTCAAGTAGTGTGCTTTTGTAAGACATCGTCTATTAAAATTTACCAATAGTGTTAACTTTACTGTTGTTATTGCTGGTGGATTAAAAATGCAACCCTCAATGGTAGATGTCATTTATTTTTGGTGGAAACTAAAGCCCATCCCGCTGTAGTCTGGGATATTCTACTTCATCCTCATTAGTGATGTTTACAACTTCTCTCTTCATTAATATTGATCCCCAAACTACAGTGAAAAACAAGACACACACTAATTTGAAGCATTTTGTATCATGAAACCATTTGTATTTCTTGGTTTCAACCATTCCAGCAAGCCAGATAGAATATTTCAGAGATAAAAGAGGCAGACAGACCTTTGGCAACACATTGCACTTCTGGCAGGAAGAGTTGAATTTATGAACCAGTCCTAGCTTCTAGACCTTGGGCTGCTGATGTGACATGTATGTCAAAGGTAACACTCTCATCTTATAGGGCACTTGCTGAACCTCTGCCACGATGCCACCTATAGGACGGGCTAATTTGGGAGCTGAATTGGAAATGGCTTCTAAGAAATTGAAATTGTAACCTTTACATATCTTAACCTACTCCGTTGTAAATTCCAGGGTAAACAGGACATAAAGCTTTGTTGTTGATCTTATTTAATACTAGTCTGTGCTTGCTCAAATGGTTGCAGTCTAGGGTTAAGCAAAAACATTTATGTGTCTACACTGGAATTCACAGTTGTGTTTGTTAACGTGTTAATGAACACGTGTTTTAAAAATGACTAATAATTCAAGTATAGACACACCATTTGTTCTGGATAGCAACGGTTGGGGCCCTACTGATGGGAGCAGATAAAGGAAGAGATGCAAGCATAAAGGGAAAGACTCAAGACTCCTTCCTATTTATGTGATTGCTAATCCTCTGTGACATGGTACAGCCATTTGTGGAATACTCTCTACCCCCAGAATTGAATAGACTGAGGGGTTCCCTAACTAGAGTTGGAGGTAATGAGTACATTCAGGAAAAAGAGAAATTGGAATGTTACCAGTACTTTCTTAATTAGCCCAATTCAAAGCCTATTGAAGTAAATGGAAGCACTCCCATTAACTTTAGCAGGCATGAGCATTTTTCTTAATGTTTTGTCTAGATTTCCCTATTGGCCATAGTGTGTTTGTTTTTCACTTATTAAATCTTTTGTGTGTGTTTTGATGGTAAATGTCAGCAAATATAGGAAAAAAAAAAGATATTCCACAAGGATTACTTTTTTGCACCAACACATACATCATTCTTGTAACAAATCTCTTTCCTTATCAAGGTGTTTGGTTAAGAGAGCTTCACTGGTTAGTAAATATGTTTTGATTTGCTAACCTATCTCTTCTATTGGGGTGAAATTCACTCCAGTGCAAAGGGCCCATGCAGAGTTCTATGCACTATTTAGTCCTCCCTGCCAGGGGGAAGAAGTAGGTGCGTAGATACTGGCCTGTGATGCTTACAGAAGCAGTGAGACTGATGGAAGATTACTGTGCAGCTGAGACTACAGAGAAACTCACAGAGAGAGGCCGGCCAATCATGCTGAGAGGGATGTAGACATAAAATACATCTCTCCCCACTCCTTTCCCCCCTAAAAATGTTATTCCTTAAGAGAGGTGAATGCACTCGCCCCACACAGGACAGGGTTTTCCCCAACCCTGTCACAACATAATGATAATTACTGTTGTTATTTATAGATCACCTTTAAACAAATAGTTTATAGAAGCACATTGGATACATGTACATAGAAAACTAGTGGAGAGCTATATTGTGCAAAATTAAAATGTTTACTCTTTGTCTTTAGAAAAAGTTATTTTCAATATTATTTCATAGTAGCTTATTGCAAAGACAGCACAGTGGAATTTACCAGTTTTGATGTATAGGAGTATATGAAGTCAGTAGCACCAAATCAGAATAGTAAACTCTACACTCATATATTACTATACAAGATGCACATGAGGCCCATGGTTTTTTTTATCAGGGGCAACTTCTACTCCACCCCTCCCCCTCGCAAAAATGTGTATCTAGTTGTTCAGGTTAATTAACATTTTCTTTCTGGAACTGAAACCATTCTTCTGCACTTCTAAAGGATGAGTTAATTTTTTTAATATGTCTAGCTAAAAGGAAACCAGCACTCTCTGGTAAGAATAGAAGAGTGTGTGTGTGTGTGTGTGTGTGTGTGTGTGTGTGTGTGTGTGTGTG
>ML677359.1:11509164-11873677 GCA_007922305.1 Dermatemys mawii | reverse complement strand
TGTGTGTGTGTGTGTGTGTGTGTGTGTGTGTGTGTGTGTGTGTGTGTACACATTCTCATACAGACATGCTGTGGGGTTCTTCCTAGCACAGAAACATCCATATATCCATCAGAGAAACATCCATTCTTCCATCACTGTATACTCTTGTAGCTGATGAAAGAATTGGCATGGATCAATCTTTAAACTGGAATGGTGGAGACCTGTGCTACTTACAAAAATGAAACAATTCTGAAGACCTTGTTAAGGGTCATGTTTTCAAACCTGATTGGCATATCCATATCATCAACATCTGAAAAATTGACCTTAAAACTCATTTATTTTATTCATATTATTTTAATTAGTTACGCATATCAAAATAGTATAGATTTTGAATGTATACAGATATGTTTTTAAAAGCACTTCACAGGTATATATTTAAAAGAAAATGGAGAAGTAGAAGGAAATAGATATTTACTGGCAGAATATTTAATAGTTTATACTAATTTTTATAGGTCAAGGAAGTTAGACTAATTTTGAAAGAGTCCAAGTCATGGGTTATTTTGAAAGATATTCTTTTCGTTACTGTTAGATAGTCATTAAGTATTTCTAAAGAAATCAGTGTTAACTATGAACCAGGACTAAAACGGCAGAACCAGGAGGAAAATGCCCCAGAATAATTATTAATCCCATTTAGTTGCAGAAATATTATTAAAACAGCCACAAGGCCTCACTATGCCAAATGCCACTATGGTAAATTATTTTAATTTTCCGTTCTGTGTGGCTTCAGTCAGAGACTTCATTAAACTGAGTGGGTCTGTACTCAGGACAGTGAATACCATTAAATTTACAGCTTCAACAAAGTCTAGATTTGGCAGCTTGAAGTATATGCTATTTTTTTTAATGGACAATGTTTTTTCCCCAAGTTACCACTATAAATTTAGACCTATCACACAGCTTCTGACTCTAATTTTTATTTTGTGTCATCCTGTTCTAATCTGATATCAAACAGCCTGCAATTTCAATATAATCCTATGTTCGTGCAATTCATGTTCTCTAAGGAAGTAAATGATTTTATCAGGATTCCACTGGATTCTTATGAAATTCAATCCAGAATCTAAACTGATCACTTTGTTTCAGTGATCACTGAACTACGTTATCATGGGACCAAGTTTTAAAAACGTGGCAAATACTCATGTGCAAACAGTTGTGCCAAACACTGTTCTCTCACTGTTTATGTGAAGCAAATATCAAGAACCAATAAATTACTCTGTGATTGATAGGGCTAAAACGGCAGATGCCAGCTGACTTTTTAAGGATAACACCTGGGAAAAGGTTAGATGTGATGAGCAGAGGGAGGTGGAAAAAGCTGGACTGAGATTATATTATTTCAAAACATTTTAAATAAAATGTGGCCTCTTTGTTAAAGGAAATAGTATAAAGCCAAGGGTTGTAACATTTATCTACACGACTGGGACAGACAACTTTCTTCAGATTTAAAAAGTAATAATACTGAAGAACTGTGAGGTAGATGAACTTCAGAGGAGTGCTGTAGTAGTGAGCACAGGAAGGCCTCATTAACATTTGTAGTTACCAGTGAGGTGGCTCAGAGTTGTGAGAGGGGGACAAAAATAGATGGAGTCACAAATGTTAACTGTTACCTGGATCAGAGTGAAATTGAGAAAATGGAGAACCTGAAGCAGTTCAGGCTTTGAAGAACAAAGTACCCAGAACAACAGCTGAGCTTCATGTGTGAGCGGGTCTATGAGCTAATAGAGGCAGCATGCCAACAAATATTGTTAAACTTGTTAACTCCCTTTGTGGAATTTGAAGTCACCAGAGTGTGAACCAAGAATAAGATGCAAATTTTTAAGTGAAGATAATTAACCATGGGAACAGATTACCATCAACAGAGTCTTTACATCAAAATTGAATGTCTTTCCGAAAAATGAACAGCTACAACATTTTGGGCTAAATACAGGAATCACTGGGTGAAATTTTGGGGCCTGTGTTATGCAGAAGTTCACATAAGATGATCATAATGGTCTTTCTGGCCTTAAAATGTATGAATATATGATCCTGTGGCCAAATAATCAAATGAAAGCATTATACATGTAAAGAAAATAAGAAAAGAACTGTCAAAATAGCTTCTACATAGCTGACTTGATCAACTGCTTAAAGCACTAGTGATGGGTTAGCTTCATTTTTCAGACAGCTGTAGCTATATAGGATAGCAAGGATGCTGTATAATACAATGGAAAATGTTGGTGGTAGCTTTTGGATCAAGGACACTAACACCTCCAGAAAAAATATCTCATTATCCATTTTGGGAAATCAGAGTTGAAGGTCTTGGTATGAGCCTTTACAGATAAGTTTTAAAACTACGTATACTATGTACCAAAATTTGTCCCTGACAATGATATGACCTCCATTGACTTATGTTCTAACAACAGCACAGCTAAATCACTGGATGTAGCTGAACTGGGTGATTTTAATATTATCATTATGGCAAGATTAACACTGATACTGGATCAAGGATGCCTTTAGATATAGAGAAATACATGAAAGAGTGCATAGGAGGTGTATTACAAGGTAGATACAATAAGTGCAGTTAATATAGCAATGAGAGCATAAATTAGAGTAGGTGATACATGGGCAGTAGTGATTGCAGCAGACTTAGTTACAGTAGAAAAGGATTTGATAGTGATCACTAGACCTACGATAAAATCAGCTAGTAAAATGGAGCTGAAGAACACATAACAAAGGGACTTGATAATAACCAATGTGTTTATTCATCACAAGGAACACTGGATCAACGTCCCCGTTTAATACTGCTAGAGAAATTTCATGAACAGGGAGCTGCATGAAGGAAAAGGTCATTCAAAAGTTGAGAAAAGCACTGATCTAAGATAAGCTCAGATCTACGGGCCATGCATGGATAAAATTATAGAGCACTATATGACAACGATCTGTTCCTGCATGCAGTGTAAGAGAACAAGTGGAGTGTCTATCCCTGAAATATAATGACCACTTACCCATCTGAAGTTGTATGTATCAGTTATGTCCATCCTGGGGAAAGTTGCAAATACATCCTAGTGATCACTTGTCACGTCACTCAGTTTGCCCAAACAAATGACCTATCTGACAGCTCTGGAAACCAGGTGACTCTTTTCCTGTTCAACCTTTAAAACCCAGCAGCCATCAAAGAGGCACCAAAATAACATGCCTAGCCAGAAAGAAATCTGAAGCTGAATAGAAAAATCTGGATAGTGAAGTGACTCTGACGTTGAAGAAGACACATATGTATGCCGCTCAGTAGTAATTAATGCTAACTGTGGCAAAGTTCCGAGTCTGTATTTGTGGGTCCTGCGCTTCCTGGCAGATTTAGGGGCCTCAGAAACTCATCCAGGCCCCAGAGTGACCTCCCTTCCTCAGTAAGTAATTAGGGGAGACAGAAAAGGGGGGAGCCCGGGCCCGCCCTCTACTCCGGACTCCAGCCCAGGGACCCTAATAGTATCAGCTAAGATGGCTGACCTTTTAGGCACAAAACACAATGCAATTCCCTGGGCTACTTCCCCACAGCAGTCTCCGCTTCTTCAAACTCCACTTCACCCTTACCTCAGGGCCTCCTTCCTTCTGTACGATATGTTGTCCACCACTCAGTCTCACCAACAGCATAACTTCCTTCCACAGCTCCTGACACCCACAGCCCACCTGACTAACTGGGAGGTTTTTATCTGGTTTCAGCCAGTCCCTGATTGGCTTCAGGTGTCCCAATCAGGCTAGCTGTTTCTACTCCTTTCTAGAAGGTTCTTAATTGGCCCCAGGTGTCTTCATTGGCCTGGAATGGCCTTTGTTTGGCTATTCAGGGAACAGGGACCTGCACATCCTGAGGCTGATATACCTGCCTTCCAACACTCTCCTATACCCTTCTGGTCTGACTCCGTCACATAACCCAGATCAGGAACATGCAACATGGTAACTGAGCAAATAGGACAATAACCAAGCTTGCTGCAGGTGAATAGATGACAAGGCCATTCCAAGGTTAGGTCATCCTTGTGATTGCTCTCAGTCAAGGTTTAATGTGTTTCAACATGTGTTACCAAGAGATGGGGAGCCTAGGGTGGCAATTAGGGTCTAGCTATGGAAGGGGAAGTGTTTCCATTTTTAACTAGTTAAGACTAGTTAAAAAACCAGCATAACAATAAATCCGTTACAGAATTGTTGGTATCTTCAGTACCATATAATGTGCCCCACCTTTTAAAATGTACAAGTCCTGTTGAAGTGTGTCCATTTATTTGCTGCAACTGGTATGGGTTTAAGCAGTATAACAGCCATGATCCTAATACTGCAGTTTATGTTCTTAAGAGCAAGTTGTATGAAGTAATTATCTGGTTGCTTCATAGTCATAAATCTCCTTCTTTGGCCAACACCAATGTGCCTCTGTGTGGGAAAATTGTATAGCATAAGTAGACATACTGGACATAGTAAATACATTGTCAATCTGAATACATTCATGAGCAATACTGGGAACAGTTTCAATGGGGTGTAGACTTAAGTGCTTTTGAACCATTTACTACAAATGTTTATTATATCAGTAATACATGTAAGTCATGATCCATATGTAAAAATAAAAATAAAAATCTATTGCTCCTGTTAAAATATAATGATATTATTACCATTAATGGAATAGTTGGTTGTTCTTGGTTTCATTACATATGTTAATGAAGACTATGGAAGTGCAACTATTAAACAAGGAAGCTCTTAATGTCAAAGCGATGTCATGGAATTGCTAAGAGGGCAGTGAGGAGCATGTACCAAGAGCCAATCCATTCCTATGGGCTCTAAGAATGGCACTTCCCAAGTGATTGTTCTGTGAGAGTGGCACCTGGGAAATTGTTTCAAGCAAAATGTTGCTCAAAAGGGACACAAGGGGAAGCTCTGCTAAATCTTCCCATTTTAGTGTTTTTAATATATTTAATAAAAATATTGGGGAAGGAAGCCCCAATCTTAAACTTGGCTTCTTCCCTTAAAAACAATGGGTAAAGGGAGGGATCAAAGCATATGCAGTGTTATTACCTGCTAACTTGAATAATTGTAAGTAGGTCTGATTATGGCTGGCCTTCCAGGGTGGATAAGGAAAGAGGGGTGCCAGGAGTCCTCCTTACTCTTTATTGTTATCATCTATTATTTGTATTATGGAGTGCTGCATCTTATTGCACTAGATTTTGCAAGTTCATGGGTGCATAAGATTTAAGCCCAGAAGGGACCATTATGATCATCTAGATTGATCTGCATTATAGAGTCCATAAAACCTCATTAAGTAATTTCTACTTCAAGCCCATAATTTCTCTGAGAAGTACACCCTATCTTTGAGATAGACATCAAGTCTTGATTTAAAGACATCAAGTGATTGGAAATCCACTGTGTCCCTCAATAAATTATTCCAATCATTAGTTATTCTTACTGTTAAAAATTTGTGCCTTATTTCTTTTGTTTCCAGTCTGAATTTGTCCATCTTCAGCATCCAGCCATTAGAGCTCACTATGCCTTTTTCCACTAGATGAAAGAACTTTATTATCAGATATCTTTTCACCATGTTGGTACTTGTTGATAATGAACAAGTTACCTCTTAACCTTCTCTTGGAGAAAAATAATAGCTTGAGCTTTCTTAAGGCCTGAGGCATATTTTACAGACATTTAAGGCATGTATTACTTAGGCATGTTTTACAGGCCTTGAATCATTCAGATCTTTTCTGAACCCCTTCCAATTTGTCAGCATTTTTTTTTTTGATGTATGGGCAACAGAACTGGACGCATTACTCCAGTAATGTTCTCATCACTGTCTTATGCAGAGGTAATAGTGTCTCTCTATTTCTACTTGATATTCCCATGTTTATACATGGATGGACTGTGTCTGTCATCTTAGCATTGCACTGGGAGCTTATGTTCAGTAAGTTATTTACCATTGCTCTCAAGTCCTTTTCAGTGTTACTCCATTCTAGATTCTGTCTCTTATAATGATGATTATTTATTATTAGTATTACCATAGGGCCTAGGAGCTGTAGTCATGAACCAATACCCCATTGTGCTAGGGGCTATATACACAGACCAAAATCTTGTAAGTGTGACTACCATTCATGTTTCTAGGTATAACATTTAGTATTTGACTAAATTACAACATATGTTGTTCAAATGAGTTCACCTTACCAAGCAATCCAGTTGGATTTGCATAACTGACCTCCTCCATTATTAACTACTCCACCAATTTTTGTGCAATCATGAAATGATTTTGTTTTTTTCAAATTATTGAAAAAGATTTTAAGTATCCTAGAGCTATGAATATTCCTTTGGGTGCCCACTGGAAGCACCCTCATAACTTGATGATTCCCCATCAAGATTATAGTTTCTTTTAGAGATCTATCAGCTAATCTATTTCTGATCCATTTAATGTGATCTTCATAGATTTTATACAATGCTAAGTTTTATCAGAATGTCATGTGAGACTAATTCAAATGCCTGACAGAAATTTAAGAATATTATGTCAACAGTTACTTTTATCACCCAAACCTGTAAGATCATCAACAATATCCAGTCTATTTAAAAATGATTTTGTCTTTACTAGTTGTTTTTACCATCCTCCTTAGTTACTTATCAAATAGAAATTATTTCCTTATCACTGGAAGATGAGAATACATTATCCTGTTCTTTCCAAATACAGAGCATTAAAAATGTATTGAATATTTTTGCATTTTCTTTATCTTGATTTACAATTATACAATCTTTATTTAGTATCAGGCATATACCATTCTTAGGAGTTTGTCTGTTTCTGACATAGTTAACGAATTCCTTTTATTGTCCTTTATACTACTGACCAGAGATTTTTTTATTGATATCTTTAACTTTCCTTATCAATTGCCTGCATTTTTGAACTGCTTAACTCATGCCTAACTCATGTGCACATAAGAAACTTTCCTTGCCCTCAAGTGGTCACAATCTAAATAGACAAGACAGGCAAAGGGTGGGAGGGGAAACGGTCACAAAAAAAGGGAAAATACTTGCTCAAGTTTACACAATAGGTCAATGGCAAAGCCAGGAACAACACAAAGGTCTCTTGAGTCTCAGTCCAGTTTTCTATCCATTAAACCACATTACCTTGCCCATGAACTAATATGGAATTCAGGTGTAAATAGGAGCCTTGTGCTTTAGGAGGAGTGATGGTGTCGGGTGTGGGAGGGAAGCAGCCATGGTCAGGCATCTTCCATACCAGAGGGCAAATGCACGCTAGTTATTATTTATTATTTATGTCATATCAAGGCAGTGCCTAGAGACTACAACAAAAATGTGAGCCCCGTTGTGCTAGCTGCTGTGCATGCACACAGTGAGAGCCAATCTCTGCCTTAGAGCGTTTACCATATGTATAGACAAGACAAGCACAGGCTGGAAGAAAGAAATATAATAGTGACTACTGCTCCAAGAGAAGCCACTTCTTTGTCCACTTCCCCTGCATCACCACAGACATCCTGTGTGCCTGCATCTGCTATAGGCAGAGTGTCTTCTGGAAGTTCCATTGACATGGGGGTCCTCATTCCCAGCAAATCTGTGGCTTGCAAAGTCATGATATAATCCAGTGTGTGTTACCATGAGATAATTTATTAGATCCTAGCTGGCTATTTGGTTATCACACTAGCCCTGTGGTGGCATGTGAAACTGCACATCCCAAAGGCTGTCACTGGTGACCTGAGTAATATGTGGGGTAATATCTAGTCTAGGTTGGAATTCAGATATAAATAGGAGTCTTGCACAATGAGTTACAGTCAGTTTTAAGGCTTTCCACAATCTCAAGAGAGCCTAAATATCCAGCCACCTCCTGGAATAGGTGAATCTGGAGAGACAACATCCCATGTGAGAATGAAGGTAAATAAATTCCTATCCTGCCTTAGTCTGAAGCCTGTTTTTTTTTTTTTTTTTTTTTTAGTGAGCACAAATCATGCAGAAAATTGTGCCAGATTACTTATGGTTTTATGACTCTGTCTCCCAGGAGATTGAACTGGGAGTTCAATCCCGTTATGCTTAGGGACTCCAGTTTGGCATGTTCAAGGTTCAAGCACAAGACATTGGAACGAACACTTTTCCTTCTTGGTTTTGCTCCCTTTTTTGTTTTTAAATGTAAACAAGAAGATCTGTCTCTGACAGCTGCAGAGTTACTTTGCGGTGCTTTATGGATATTCTTCAAGTGCTTGTATGACTAGTCTTTTTATCCTGGCTGAGATAAACCAGACCAGAAAAAGTCACATGGGATTACTCAAGGTAAAGCCCTTGTAAACTCAGTTATTCCTTCAGCACAATGTGCAGTTTACAACTTCCTGTTATTTTTGTCAGAATGAAGGAGGTGATTTCAGGCCAGTTCTCCTCCTCTCTCCACTACCCTCAAAAAAAAATTGCTTGCCAATCCTATTAGACTAATTTAAGACTCTGCTTGAAAGGAAACGGTAGTGAACAGTTTGGCCTTTATTCATGGTAGACTGGTTTCAGTTCACTTCATCATGTGTAAACCCGCAGATGTCAAGTTATTGTGTTATTCTTTCCTGAACCTTCGACTGCATGTCCATTTATTTAAGGATCTGAAGCCAGTGAAATAATCTGAATACCATGAGGAAATGGTACACTTTCCAAGAGTCATGTACTTATCCTATTGGGTTTGTCATGTATACATAAGGAAGGGGAAAAAATGTTACTGTAATTAAAAAATCCTGGGAGATTGAACAAGGCCACTTCAAAACTTTTATACACAGCAAAACTCTCCTGGGATTTGGTTTTAGTTCTTGATAGTGAATATTCAGCAATTTTTATAAAATTTGTAATGAAGAGTAGGTTCGTTGTCATGATGTGAACACAGGAGTGGAAATCAGGGACTTGAGTTCCAGTGCTCTCTTTGATATTGACTCTTTCTATGGCTGTTGGCAAGTCATAAGCTTCCCGCCTCAATTTCTCCTTTTGTAAAATGGGGGTGTTGTGATATTTAGATCCTGATTCAGCAAAGCACTAAGGAATGTGCTTAAGGCATATATTTCAGTGCTCTGCTGAAGTAGGGCCTAATTATTTCTTTATGTCTTGCATTTACACTGAAGTCAATGAAAAGTCTGGATATACAAAGAAAGCAAGATCAGACCCAACATCTGCAAAGTGCTCCAGAGACAAAGAGCAATATGTATGGTTTAAGTATGATATATGATTATTTATTAAGGAAAAATCAATGAAGAAATTTTAAAATGCATCATCCCAGTTAATGAAATGTAATGAGTATTTGCTGCAAAGTTTGGCTTCAGATACTGTATAGTTAAAGGTTGCCCACAGTATGTAATTTTAAAAAACTGATCAAAAATGCATTACTTGGGCCATCATAGTCATAAAGTTGGTTGTGACTGTGACAGGCCATCCAGATGGTGGTTGAAACTAGACAAATAGTTACATCATGGCTTGATAAAAACCGTGCTTTTCCATAAAACTCTTTCCCCCAGGATAATTTATCTTTATTTAAAGAAAGCAGTTATATCTACATAACAGATTGATTTCCAAAGATGGGTGGGATGGAGTATATTTAAAACTAATTAAATGGATTCAGAATTGGCATAGGGACAGGGATGGAGGGCAACAAGAGAAAAAAAATCAGTTGGAAGAGGTAATAACTGAGTTGCCAAAAAAGTCAGGTAGATACTTTTTTCTTTTTTAATTAATCTTATATATAAATGGCCTTGAAGAGGGAGTCATTATAGAAGTGACTAAACTAGTTGAGGACAGGTATTAAGCAATAGGAAAATACATTAATCTACAGTAAGCAATATATAGAAAACTGGGTTATTCAAAGGTTTGGAAATATTCACTGTAGGATAATACAGGGCACATATCATCAGGCAACAGAATGCACAATATTTATGATAATGAGAAATTGTGCCATCCTTCCTCAAGTTGTGTAGGCTCTTACTGCACAAATAGTTTAGTTGATATAAATAGAGCCACTTGCAGAGTAAATTGCAGAGTAATATACTACACAGTGTATGAGAAAGGGTGGCACAATCCAACCCAGGATGAGCACAAAAGGAAGGGTTAGTGAAAGGCTGAATTAATCAAGGTAATTTATATATAAGATTTAACAACATAAAGGTCTGAAAACTGACTCTCTCAGCACTTCAATTATTATGATTTCTCTCGCCCTCTTGAATTGCTACTGTTCACTGACTCATACCTTTATGCTCATAACAATATCTATAACCGTGCCTCATTTTCACAAATATTGACTATTCTGGTTTCTGGCAATACTTGCCTTATATTATCTTTCACTGTATATTTTTTACCTTTGCATAACCTTGTTTTCTGTGAACTTCTTGTTGTATTTTTGATACTACAGTAATAGAAAAATGTGGGGGCAAAATCTTGGCTACTTCACCCAAACAATTAAACATATATTAGGTTAGATTCACTGATGCATTCCAGGTGCTTTGTGCTGCTCTAGCTATGTGAAGTTGGCATATTTTTTTGATATTTTAACTGGCTGGTTAAGCTGGGTTTAAGGCTGCTTTGTGTCACCACAGCAGCTGAAGTGAAGTGGTGAGTCTGGCCTCCCAGTTTTAAAAATCTAACAAGCCTGAAGTTGGGACCAACTTGTGGCCCAGGAAAATGGCTACTGTAGAGATTGTAAGTTCTTTATCGCAAGCATTCTTGTCACTGTATGTTTGTACAGTGCATAGCAGAAGGAGACCTCAGCTAGAGGACTCTAGACAGGACTGCTATGCAAATGTTACATAAAGATAATAATGGGAAAAGGGTCTGACATTTCTTTGTGGCTCTGTGGACATCACAATAAGTAATGTTCTAGTATCACCACTCTCAAACAGGACCCTTTGTGTCTAAGCAGTCCCTCAGGTTGGTACTACACTTCTTCAAAATGAGGCTGACATACCATGTAGGGATTGGATTTGTCAGTCTGCACCCATGCTGCTTATAGATACCCCTCTTTTCTCTCCTTCTACCTCAGTCTTTGCATTGCAGCCACAAGCTTTCTATACCTTATATTTCTGCCAAGTTATACTGCCGTGCTCATGCTTTCTACAGATGTAGAAAGCAAGTAAGTAAATCTTCAACAGATAATGATGCCTTTATCTTTGCCAGCAGGACTAGCTAGTGTTACCAACCCCTATTCATTCAGTAAGAGTATCAGTCAAACAGGTTGTGATAGGATCCCCAGGGTACAGTCTGGAACTTTGGGACCGCTGTGCCCCCTTAACTATCCAGCCTGAGCTGTCTCTCATAACAGTATGCCAGTGACAAACAGCAAGCCCCTCCAGATGCTGTGATCACTCAGCCATCAGTATGTGGAGACTCATACCCAGTGTCATAGAGTCATAGACTTTAAGGTCAGAACAGACCATTATAATCTTCTAGTCTGACCTCCTGCACAATGCAGGCCACAGAATCTCACCCACCCACTCCTGTAATAAATGCCTAACCTATGTCTGAGCTACTGAAGTCGTCAAATCATGGTTTAAAGAGAATTCTCCAGCAGATGACCCGTGCCCCATACTACAGAGGAAGGTGAAAACCCCCCAGGACCTCTGTCAATCTATCCTGGAGGAAAATTCCTTCTGGACTCCAAATATGGTGATCAGCTAAACCCTGAGCATGTGGTCAAGATTCACCAGCCAGACATCCAGGAAAGACTTTTCTGTTGTAATTCAGATCCCATCCCACTTAATATCCCATCACAGGCCATTGGGCATATTTACCGCTAACAGTCAAAGATCAATTAATTGCCAAAATTAGGCTATCCCATCATACCATCCCCTCCATAAACTTATCAAGCTTAGTCTTGAAACCAGATAGTCTTTTGCCCCCATTACTCCACTTGGAAGGCTGTTCCAGAACTTCACTCCTCTGATGGTTAGAAACCTTTGTCTAATTTCAAGTCTAAACTTCTTGATGGCCAGTTTGTTCTCGTGTCCACATTTGTACAGAGCTTAAATAATTCCTCTCCCTCACTGATATTTATCCCTCTGATATATTTATAGAGGACAATCATATCTCCCCTCAGCCTTTTTTTGGTTAGGCTAAACAAGCCAAGCTCTTTGAGTCTCCTTTCATAAGACAGGTTTTCCATTCCTCGGATCATCCTAGTAGCCCTTCTCTGTACCTGTTCCAGTTTGAATTCATCCTTCTTAAAAATGGGAGACCAGAACTGCACACAGTACTCCAGATGAGGTCTCACCAGTGCCTGGTATAACGGTACTGGAAATACCTCGCCTGATGCATCCCAAGACCGAATTAACATTTTTCACGGCCATATCACGTTGACGACTCATAGTCATCCTGTGATCAACCAATACTCTGAGGTCCTTCTGCTCCTCTGTTACTTCCAACTGATGCGTCCCCAGCTTATAATTAAAATTCTTGTTATTAATCCCTAAATGCATAACCATACACTTCTCACTATTAAATTTCTTCCTCTTATTATTACTCCAGTTTATAAGGTCATCCAGATCTTCCTGTATGATATCCCGATATGTCTCTGTATTGGCGATACCTCCCAGCTTTGTGTCATCTGCAGATTTTATTAGCACACTCACACTTTTTGTGCCAAGGTCAGTAGTAAAAAGATTAAATAAGAATGGCCCCAAAACTGATCCCTTAGGAACTCCACTAGTAACTTCCCTCCAGCCTGACATTTCACCTTTCAGTATGACCCGTTGTAGTCTCCCCTTTAACCAGTTCCTTATCCATCTTTCAATTTTCATATAGATCCCCATCTTTTCCAATTTAATTAATGATTTCCCATGTGGAATAGTATCAAATGCCTTACTGAAATTGCGGTAAATTAGATCTACTGCATTTCCTTTATCTGAAAAATCTGTTACCTTCTCAAAGAAGGAGATCAGGTTGATTTGGCACAATCTACCTTTTGTAAAACCATATTGTATTTTGTCCCAATTACCATTGACCTCAATGTCCTTAATTACTTTCTGCTTCAAAATTTTTTCCAAGACCTTGCATAGTACAGATGTCAAACTAACAGGTCTGTAGTTATCCAGATCACCTTTTTTTCTTTCTTAAAAATAGGAACTATGTTAGCAACACGGTACAACCACTGAGTTTACAGATTCATTAAAAATTCTTGCTAATGGGCTTTCAATTTCATGTTCCAGTTCCTTTAATATTCTTGGATGAAGATTGTCTAGGCCCCCCAAGTTTAGTCCTATTAAGTTGTTCTACTTTGGCTTCTGTCTCAGATGTGTTAATATCTACCTCCATATCCTCATTCCCATTTGTCATCCTACCATTATCCCTAAGCTCCTCATTAGCCTCATTAAAGACTGAGGCAAAATATTTGTTTGTATATTGGGCCATGCCTAGATTATCCTTAACCTCCACTGCACCCTCAGTGTTTAGTGGTCCCACTTCTTCTTTCTTTGTTTTCTTCTTATTTATATGGCTATAGAACCATTTACTATTGTTTTTATTTCCATTTTCAAGGTCCAACTCTACATGGCTTTTGGCCTTTCTCACTTTATCCGTACAAGTTTTGACCTCAATAAGGTAGATTTCCTTGCTGATACCTCACATCTTCCACTCCTTGTAGGCTTTCTGTTTTTTTGTAATCCTCTCTCTGAGATGCTCACTCATCCAGCTTGGTCCACAACTCTTGCCTATGAATTTTTTCTCCTTTCTTGGGATGCAGGCTTCTGGTAGTTTCTGTGAACATGCATGAATACTCTCTAAGACACTCATGAATCACACACAGAGAGGCACCAGCCAATCCCACAGCCCCCACCCTTGCACTGCAGAAATACACTGTCTTACACTGCTCAAGACTCCCTTGGACATTGTAAGCAGATTAATTAGTTCAACACAGTTTGTGAAAGGAGCTGGACATGCACCAGACTTTATAGTCTGAGCTGAGATTCCCAAAGCACTTCAACCAAAACCACCCTGTTGTAGGTAAAATATACAAACATTTCTTAATGACAGAAAGATAGATTTCAATTGATTATAAGTAGCAGGCAGAGAGATCAGAGCTGGTTACATAAGAAATAAGAATAAATTCCCAGTCTCAATTCTACCGACTGTGCAAGATTTGAATCAAGCAGTCTCTCAACCTACTAGATGTTACAGGCAGCTCACAGGTCTCAGTACACAGGCTGGATTCCCGTCTCTGTCTGGGATCAATCACCTCAGATCATAGTCTTTGTCTTCCAGGTGATCTTCTAGGTGTTGAGATGTTGGGAGGAGAGAGGTCAAGTGATGATGTCACTGTCACTGTTCCTCCTTTATACTTTCTTCCAGCTGCTAGAAAAATGCTTGCCATAATGTAGGGTTAGACAGTCCCCATGGCGTACATGCCCGCTCTGAGGAGTCTCTGAGAGAGTGGGTTCTCATTGATGGGTCATCAATGCCTCTGTGGCCAGTGGAAGTTGCTGATCTTTTGTTGCTACTGAAAGACCAGCAATGGGTGTTCCCAACCTCATAACATATTTCAGTATCCCATATAGCAATACTTCATAACTTCACCTACAATGACAGTACATACAATTCAACGAGATCTTACGGTTCAACAGATCAAGACTTTTGAAATGATACCTCACAAAGCATGCTTTTTACAAAACATATAATCATAAATTGGGTCCTACTAAATTCACAGTCCATTTTGGTCAATTTCACAGCCATGGGATTTAAAAAATCATATATTTCTTGATTTCAGCTATTTAAATCTGAAATCTTACAGTATTGCAATTGTAGGGGTCCTGACTCCAAAAGAAGTTGTGGGGTGGAGGTTGCTACCCTTACTTCTTCACTGTTTCTTTAGAGCTGGGCAGCTGGAGAGTAGTGACTGTTGGCTGCTGGTTGGAAGGCAGAACCACCGCCAGCAGCAGCACAGAAGTAAGGATGGCATGGTATGGTATTGCCATTCTTCTGCATTGCTGCCTGGAGAGCTGGACCCTCAGTCAGCAGCCACCACTCTCTGGCCATCCAGCTCAGAAGGCCAGTCAAAGAATATATTAGTTATAATCATTATTTTATCAGTCCAATACAAAATATACCAAAGTTGTACAAGAAAGGCTGTTCAAATTGATTGAATTGGGTTTTGCTACAGTGCTGCTTTATATACAGTCAGAAATAAACTGTATCAAACAAACTACAGGAACAGCAACTGTGTGACTAATCTCAGTAACACCAATTCTGCATATTCCCAGTACACTTGGAAAAGAGGGATCAGTGTTCCATTTGCCTCATACAAACAATTACCAGCAGAAAAAAGGGACAGATCCTACTCCAGCTGGAAGTCGGTGGCAATTTTGCCAGTTACTTCAATCGGGGCAGGATCAGTCCAAAAACTGTGATGCGAATGTGATGCTTCAGACAGGAGCACTGACCCTGCAAACACACACATGCTCACATGCTTAGCTCTAAGCACCCAGATTACTAGCTTAGTAGAAAAACTTTAAATAAAACTTTTTAAATGTGTAATTTGCTTCCCTCAATTTTGACCCCTTAGAATGAGGCACTAGTTTGTCTGGGCTCAGCTTGGACAAGCTGAGTGTACAGTAGACCCCGTCATGTCTAGAGATCATCGACATTAGACCTTTAACCACGACATTAGCCCATTAACCACAACTCCAGGCAAAAAATGATCATGGGAGCCCTTTAACCACGACATTAGCCCATTAACCACATCTCCAGGCAAAAAATGATCATGAGAGTGCAGACTTTTTTGGGAAAATCTTTCAGTTAAAGGTAGGTCATTTGACAAGGAAGCATCCTCTCAAAAGGTGAACTTCCTAGAAATAAGGCTGACTCGTGCATTTTTTTATTTCTGGTTGAAGGAAAGCCAGTGTTAGTGGCTATGATGCACCTTAAGAAGTAATGTGGGAAAGAAAAGCCCTAGTTCTTACTCTTTCAAGAAGACAATGTATTTGGTATGGTAATCAGAAAGGAACATTTTTTGCCTCTCAGTTAAAGGCCCATTAGGTCAGCAGCTCTGTCTCTTGCCATTGCAAGATAATTCCCTGTGGTCTATTCACAGTTGCTTTGTCCATGCTAGTTTTAAGTGTTTCAAGTGATGGGACTTCTATTACTACATTTAGGATATTAGGGCTCCCTGATCTCAACCACTGAGAAGATTTTCCTGATATTTAAACTACTTTGCTTAAAGTATTTCCTTTTCCTTTGCTTAAATAATGTCAGCTCAATCTTCCGAGATTTGGTACTGGCTCTGAGATTAAGTATTCAAAGTTCTTGTCAGGAGAATGAGTTCTTCTTATAGCCCTATTGCCCTTTAATAGAATTCACCAGCATATTCAGGGCATCCTTTTTGTTTGTTTGTTTTTATTTCTGTTGTTCCCTTCTGTATAAGGATAAAAATCTTAGTCGTCTAACTTTTAGATTTAGGTCTTCATCTGATTTGTCGGAAGAAAGAGAGTAGATTATTTATAATCAGGGGTGACTGAGCTTTCATCACTGCTGATCGTTGCGTGTTTTAGAGCACACACCTTTAAATATCCAGAATGCAAGCTGCTTGATCCTATGTGGATTGCAAATTTCTAGAGTTGGGATTCTTTGATCTTCTTGCCTGTTGAGGAATGCTTTATGATCACTATCACATTATCTCATCTGTGGTACGGGGAAATGGGACTCTTTTTTCCTATCTGGATGCTTTTCTTTATTTTCATACCAAAAAAAGGGTTTCTTAGACCAGGGTTCATCTTAATAACCATCTCGAGAATTGCACTGGAACTAAGAAATATGTTTTCCCTTTGTATGCCTGAAACCTCAGAATATCAAGCAGCCTACATGCTTTGAACTTAAGACAGAGCTTACACTCTAACAGCCTTTTTTATCACCTTCCATCAAGCAAAAAAGCCTCCAGGTGGATTAAGCTGTATATGTAAGAAGCTTAGATGGTAGCAGTGTCAGGTCTCAGTAAAGGTCATTCTATTAGGGCTATTCTCGTCCCAGACACAGCTTTTCTTGTGGACTTCTATAAGAGTGCCACATAGAGGTTGATACACTGCTACACAGAGCATGAATGTTCTGCAAAATGCAGAGGAGTACATAGTGTGTTTGCACTGGGATTGCAGGCTTTAGCATCTCTTTAAAGTGCTTCATAGTGGAAAGGCCAAAGGGGTGGACTGGGAATGGGAACAGGTTAGAGGAAGTATCTTTCAATTCTACAGAATGGATCTATCTTAAAAGGTGATGTTTTCCAGATAGGACAAAGATATACATGGGCGACTGGCCTCAAAACCTTCAAAAAAATGACAATTTCCAGTATTTACAAAAACTTTCTTATTGAAGCATAATGATAATCCGGAAGTTCAAAATACACCTAGTATATTAAGGCATCCATTGCTCCCAAACAAAGGAAAGTGGACTTGCAAAAAAACTACATTCATTTCAGAATAATAGCATGATGTCATCTGAGGGAAGCTTTACATTTAAGACTTTTCCTCAGACTTGCTTTTCATCTTACTCCATGTTAAAAATTTTCCAGGCCTCCCTTTTGCTGATTCACATCACATGCTTGCTGAGGTTCATCCATGTGTTTACAAAAACTTGAAAAGAAAGCACATAGAAAATGAAAACTAGTCAAGAAACCTTGCACCTGTTTGGCCATAGTCAGGTTGTGGAAGGTGGGATATTCAGAGCACAACCCCATGTTTCTTCGGTTTCATTGTGCCAATGTTTGTTTAACGTTTGCCCAGGTTTATGCTGCATGGAATATGCGGGATTTCTTTCCTATATTAGTAATATATGTCAATGAAAAAAACAAGCATTGATTCCAAGAAAGGGGGTTGCCACAAATCTCAGGCTTTTGAACATATTTTTTTTAAATAAAAGCCAGCAGAGAAACATAAGATCCTCCCCCCAAAAAGGCTCATTTGGATGTCTTAAAATCTCAATAATTCCATTGCTCAAAGTGAGCCCATTCGCACTACGTAAACAATCCAGTACTTTTTTGATGCTGGCATCTTGGTCTATAGAATCTCATCTTTCATCTCTAGCCCTTATGGTTATGAAGAAAACCTAAAAATGTGAACGAAGTGTAAACCAAAGCAGTGTTGTCTGCCTGAGTTAGCTGAGAGCCTAAAATATGTAAATTTCCCCCTGTTCATCTCAGTGTTAACTCAGATCTCGAGTGATGGCAAATCACATTGCAACAATGTTAGTTATTTTATTGGTGATCCAAGCATGCGAGAAAGGAGAGGGATGCTCAGAGTAGGTAAATCCTGTACAATCTGTTCTGCATGACGTCTCATTTTGGTGTCACAAGTGGATGGCACTTGGGAGAGTTTCACACTTATTTTTTCCTAATCTGAGTTGTGGAGCTAGAAGAGATTATTAGAATATAAAGAAGCATCTGAGCCTCATCAAGGTGCAGGCAGTCTTCCAGCGTGGAGTAGGAAATACCAGACTCCTTTTGATCAAAGTGGGCCCTCCTACCTTCCCAACCACGGGGGCAGGTGATTTGCTGTGGTAGTGGGTATGGGCAGCTTCTGTCTCTGACTGTAATGGCTGCTGCTTCTCCTTCTGGTGCTGGCTGTCTGCAGACTCAGGCACACATCAGTGAATCAGTTACACTCGAGTCACTTGTTCAATCTTTTCTTCACAACTGCAAGGGCCAGAAATATAATTTCCATTATTTTAAAGGCAATTTGAGATTCTGATGTAATCATCTGGCTCCAGGAGCAGAGGCCCGAAGTGTGTGCCTATGGGGGGTAGGCTTTAATCTGGCATCTGCCTGTGGCTGTATCTAAATCCCAGACAGTGGTAGTCAAGTGTGAGGAGCCCGCCCAAGCATGCATGTTCGTATTTTCAACATTGGTATAAGCTACTGTGAGTGACATCTTCTTTTGGCATCTCAGGGAGTCAGATCTTAGATAGCAGGTGGAACTTTGGAGAACATCAGTACATTTTTTCCAATTCAAGTCCTGACTATGTCCAAGTGTACTCTATTCAGTCATTCTTCGTGATGTGATTACTTTTAGTAATGTTGCTCTCCTCCCCTCCTTTTCCATCTTTTAGGTCTTGACGGTCTGTTTAAAGGTTTGGTTCACCTTTTCTTCCCTCCTTCTATCAATCTCTGACTATTTGTGAGAAAAAACATAAACACTTCAAAATGCTGCTGTGTCAATTCTTGACTCTTCCCCAGAGCAAAAAGAGGAACAGGGAACCAAAGGGCAAAAAAGTGTAGATAAAAGTTAAGGCTCTTTGAGTCAAACAGGCATTCTTTAGAAAATGGAAATTCAATCCTCGAGGTATCAGACAGAAAGCAGAAAAAGCTATAGGAGATGGCTAGGTGGAAATTAGTAGAGTTTAGAGCAAATAACTAAGGATTTGTTGAGTACAATCAGAAGCAGAAAACCATGCCAGATAAAACCATGCCATGCAATGCTGGACCAACAGGGAAAGGGATCAATTAAGGAGGCTAAGGACATTAAAGAGAAACTAAATGATTTTGTCTTCACTACAAAAAATATTGGGGAGATAAAGATGGAATAGTTGATTGATATGTCAATAGATGAAGTGCTATAATAAGTAGCTAAATTAAAGAGCAATAAATTTCTGCAACCAGAGGGTGTATAGCCCAGAGTTCTGAAGGAATTTAGAAATGAAGTGGCTGAACAGCTAGCAAAACTATGCAATCTTGCATTAAAATTATGTATTATATTAGAGGATTGAAGAGTGGAAAATGTTGTACCTCTATTTTTAAAGAGGCCGCAGTGATGATCTGGGGAATTACAAACGAGTAAATCTTACTTTTGTAACTGGTAAATTGGTTAAAGTCATAATTAAAAATACTATTATAAAAAGCCTATCTGACCATTATATAATAGCATTTAACTAGCATGTCTTCTGCAAAAGAAAAGCATGCCTCAATACTCTGTTGAAATTATTTCAACTGGTCAAAAAAAAGTGGATAAAGCATAAGTTGTTAACATAGATTATTTGGACTCTCAGAAGCCCTGTGATACATGAAAACTTCACGAAAGGCTACTAAGGAAATGAAGTAATCATGGGTTGAGCGGTAAAGTACTGCCATGGATCAGGAACCAGCTTATAGAATGGTCTCTAGGAGTGAGATCGTGGCTTCAGTGAAGTGAATGAGAGTCAATAGAGGGGTGATAAGAATTAGTAACAACATGGAAATGTTTTATAAGAAGAGAGGTTGAAAAGAACAGGATTCTTTAGAGAGGAAGTAAATAAAAATGAGTTTGATAAAGGTATTACACTGCTCTACAGCCAAAATGCTTCTAAAATAAATGTAGTCAAACTTTACTAATTCTGGGTCACTGAGAACAAAAATGATGCATAAAATTGTTGATTGGCTCTAGTTTTCAAGATATGCTATTGGGTCAGTATATACAACCCTTGAGATGGGAATGGCGGAGGATAAGTGAGTTATAAAGGGAAGGGATCTCAATTTAAACCAGAAATGACTAAAATACATCTTTGACTGGATCTATGAATAAATCTATGACTGGGTTTGGACAGTAGTTGCTTTTCAGGCAAAACAATGAATGATGCAATCTGAAGCTGGTATTGCGTCATACATGATATGAATTGCATCATGTTGTTCCTAGAAGTCATGGATGATGCAATCATAATGAAGCTTACATCACTCTGCTGAACAAATTGCCCTATATCAGCTCTAGAAATCATACAGTGTCGTGCTCTCTTATTTGTCAGTGTTTGATTTTGCAAAGGGACACATTTCTGTTTAGCCAAAGTGATCAGCGATGCCTCATACTTGTGTGAACAGTGCAGATAACTTCTGCTATGTTTGTGGTGAAGTGACTTTTGCATCCCAAAAGCGCAGTATAACCACTATGGTTAAGAAAGCCTATCACCTTTATTTTGGCTGCAAAATTGGAGATCAGGACAAGAGGTGGGCCCCACACATATGCTGCAACACTTGTGCAACAAATCTTCACCAGTGGTTGAACAGGAAAAGGAAATCTATGCCTTTTGCAGTGCCAATGATTTGAAAAGAGCCAACAGATCATACCAGCAATTGTTACTTCTGCATGGTGCCTCCAGTTGGGAAAGGTGTGTCAAAGAAGAAAAGGTGGACTGTGCATTATCCAAACATTCCATCAGCTATACGCCCAATACCCCACGGAGACGGATTGCCGGTTCCTGATGCACCAGAATCATTCTCATTTGAGTCAGACGAGGAAGAGGAAGAGGATGAAACTTCTGGTCCTTAACCATCAATGTCACAGGACCCACATTTTCTCCCATCCTCCTCCTCCTCTGAACCACACCTCATAACACAAGCTGAACTGAATGACCTTGTCAGGGATTTGGAACTACCCAAGAGTAAGACAGAGCTGTTGGGCTCCAGACTACAGCAGTGAAATCTCCTGGCAGGTGATGTTAGGGTTTCCATTTTCCGTGACTGTCAAAAGGATCTTGTCCCATTCTTCTTCATGGAAGGTGATCTTGTACCCTCAACAACATTGATGGTGTGATGGCAGCCCTCAACATCGTTCACGATCCAGATGAGTGGAGACTCTTCATTGATTCATCGAAGACGAGTCTTAAAGCTGTTTTGCTGCATAATGGCAATGTTTTGCCATCAATTCCAGTTGGTCATGCAGTCCATATGAAGGAAACCTATGACAACATGAAACAACTTTTGAGGTGCATAAACTATGACCAGCACCAGTGGCAGCTTTGTGGCGATTTGAAGGTTGTTGCTCTCTTGCTTGGTCTGCAGACTGGATACACAAAGTACTGCTGTTTTCTCTGTGAATGGGATAGTCATGCAAGAGATTCCCACTACATCAAGAAAGATTGGCCACTCCGACAGTCATTGGAGCCTGGGAGGAAAAGTGTTCGGCATCCACCACTTGTTGAATCAAGGAAGATTTTGTTACCACCCTTACACATCAAGCTGGGTCTGATGAAGAACTTTGTCAAGGCCATTGACAAAACACAAGCAGCTTTCAAGTATCTCCGTGGAAAATTTCCAAGGTTAAGTGAAGCTAAGATAAAGGAAGGTGTCTTTGTTGGTCCTCAGCTTCGTGAACTTCTTCGAGATGATGCATTTGACCATCCACTGCATGGCAAGGAAAAGACGGCATGGAAAGCCTTCCAGTCAGTGGCAATAAATTTTGTCGGAAACAACAAGGCAGGCAACTACAGGTTGTTGGTGGAAAACCTCCTCAAGGCATACAAAAGCCTTGGTTGCAACATGTCACTAAAGATACATTTTTTGCACTTTCATCTAGATTTTTTTCCACCAAACTGCGGAGCAATGAGCGATGAGTACGGCGAGCGATTTCAGCAGGACATTGCAACAATGGAGAAACGCTATCAGGGCAAATGGAGCCCATCAATGCTTGCAGACTATTGCTGGACGGTGACAAGAGATGCTCAATTTAATGAATACAAGAGACAAGCCAAGTAGCGCCGAGTAGACACTGAATAGGACTAAACTATGTACATAATAGTTTTTTGCCTTTTGTTTCATAATACGTTTTATTTATATAACCCTTTTGCTGATTTTTAAAGTGTTACATAAACAGGACAGGTGAAATATTATCATGTAAAGCAACCATAAACACATGAAAAGACCTAGGTTTACAATTTATGATTAAAACTCTACTATCTACACAATATACATAGACATAAAATGTAAAAACTTAAATATCTTAGAAACAGTAGCCAATCAGTTGTTTTAAGTGTCATATTTGAATTCAGCACATCAAAATACATAATAAATATCGCATTTTATCTCTGAAGCAGACGACTGCTAAAAAATTGTAGACCAGTGTTACCATGATTAATGGTCTATGGTCTATGCCATGTTGAATAGCATAGAGAAGATAAATCAGGCATTCCTACTTACTCTTTCTCAAAATATAGGATCCAGGTGCCATTCAATAAAATTGAAAGACCGCAAAATTCATAAAAGGGAATACTTTTCAGACAATGCATAATTAGCCTATGAAACTCATTGCCAGTAAATATCATTGAGGCCAAGAGGTTGGCAGGATTCATTAAAGGATTACACATTTATATGGGTAATTAGCAGGGATTCTAAAAAGTGGATCATACATAAAATATGGAATTTGTATATTTACAGAGAATCTTTAATTTTTATATTTTGTGAAAAAATAAAAACATATACAGTACAATCATATTTTATTTGAGCTTCCATTATCTGGTTATTCATATTAACTAAATCAGGGGTGGCAACCCAACCCTGAGCGGTGTGAATCCCATTGTCAGCCCTGAGTGGTGGGACTAACAGTCTGATCCACGGAACGAAAAAAAGTTCAGCAAACTTGGAGTTCTTCTCTGTGCTTAGTGCCAATGTCAGGAAGACAAAAATGTGACTGGATGGAATGCTGCAACTGAATTGTAACAACCAGGACTAACTCAGATAGTTAGGAATGTTAATATAAAAGCAATTTTCACTTCATTTTTTGTGCATTTTTTAAAAGAAACCAGGTTTCTGAAAATCTAGAATACAGACTGAAGTGTTTGGTAGAGCTCAGAAATACAAATTGCAATTCTATTAATTTTATTTCATTATAATGACTGATGACACCAGTAGGCTTTGAACTAGCTTAAAAATTGTAAGTATATATATATATATAAAATGTGTTCAACTGATACCTATATGTCTATATTGTGGCTAGGGAAATTAAAGTTCAGCCTTTCATTTTAATTGTGCAAATCACAGATTTTTATGGGTTTTTTTATTGGAGAATGTTTTTTTATCACTGAAAACTAGGCTCTCTGGTATGGAGGATATACAGAGTCACATTAGAGAAGGTTAAAACATTGTTGAAGATATATAAACCTTTATACTACAGGGCACAAATCAACCTCTAAATGACAGGTGCCAGGAAATTTTCCAGATCAGAAGGTTATACCATAATTGTTCACTACAGGTTTCTTGTATTTTCGCTGAAGCTTTTGACACTGGCCATTGTCATAAACAGTTTATTGGTCTAGATGGACCACTGGTCTCATCTAGTATGGCAATTCCTGTGTTTCCTCCTTGTGTGATATGATCACCATTGGTTGGATCGCACATTAGATTATGGGATGACAGAAAACTTGCTTTCAGTATTACTGCTCTCGACATTTCAGCAGCTTCACTGGCTCCTACACTTGCTAAATTCTGAATTCCCAGCTGGTCTGGTGGTACATTTTTCCATGTTTCTTATCATCACACTTTTCATCTTGATCCTACTTGGCAAATGGTAGCGAGCTTGTGAGCTTTGAAAGACTGGCTGGAAAACTGTGAGCTCTGAGGATAGTTTGCCTTTTTTGTTTTAAATATTTTATCTTCCAGTCTGGAATTATTCAGTGATTTAATGTGTGAGCTGCTCCCTTTGGAAAGAGGTTGGCTGTGAGAGAAGTTTTCCTATGTTTTTTTTCTGAAAGAAGACCGTTTTTTCTGGGCGATAGTGGGGGTGCCCTGTCTTGCAGAATGACTGATTCTGAGAGAACATTTTCTCCAGAGAGACACTCTTTGGTTGGGAGCAGCTGCTTCTGGCAAGCCCAGCTATAAGAGATCTTGTCTTGAGTGTTTTTGACTGAGAGGGGACCTTGTTGCTGGGAACTGGTGCCTATGGAACAGAGCCAGATCAGAGAGAGACTCTTTCAGTGTGTGCAGCTTCTGATGCTGGTGGCTGGCTGACGGAGAGTCCATCCCAAGTGTCTTTAATTGAATAGGACTCTTTTTGCTGGGAGCTTATGCTCCTAGAGAGAATGTGGCCAATGGCATCTCTCTGGAGAGGGATTTAATTGCTGGGATTTGCAATAAAGGCTTTATGTGGCTTTGTGTGTGTTGAGTGTTTGTTTACACTGCCTAATGATGATTTGTATCGTACTTACATATGTTTGATTTTGTTTAGCCTCCGTTATTGTGTTTAATATTTTAGTGTATATTTAATAATCACAGTGAAACCTGCACTACAGGCTACCTCCTTCAGATAGCCCCCTGTCTTAAGGAATTACTTTAAGGTATCTCTACGGTTTCCCATGCAGTTTCGTTTGACCTTCAGTTAAAGACCATCTCAGCTGGGCTAGGATTTCACTGTTCCCTTGGGTGAGTGACTTAAGATGGGTTTCAGTCTGTTTTACTAGTAATTGTATGTCAGTGGTTTGTTTCCTATTTACTTCTATTTGTGTATATTGCCTTGCTGTTTGAAGGGATTTGTTTTTCCTTGCTCATGTTACGTAGTTGATTTTTGGGCACGTTGCCCTTTGTTTTGTTTTCAGTTCTGTTTAGTGGCCTTTGCTAAGGCTGCCAGAGACCTTTGTGTTTCTGGCAAGGATAAATCAAAATTTCTTATTACCAATTCTTATTATGCTCATTATGCTCTTACAACCCTTTGGGTATTACCATGATAGCAGTACACATTTTATTTATCGCCATTGCTATAATTGTTAATTACATCACCTTCACTCTAGTCCTTGTAATTTTGGCTCTCATTGAAGATTTTGTATGATTGTGCTTGATACAAATCTTGACATTCCCACTGGTGCTTATAAATGTCTTCTTTGCTTCCAGTATGTTAGGCTTCCTTCAGATTTTATTATTACCGCAGGAGTGCCTTGACGCTCGGGCTGAGATTAGGATCCTATTATGCTAGACACTGTACATATGTACAGTAAGAAGAAATTTCCTTTTCCTGTACATCTTACAATCTAAATAGGTAAGGCACAAAGGAGTTACTAGGAAAATTGAGGCATAGAGAAATCAAATGACCCACACAGTGAGTTTGTGGCAGAGCTGTGATTTGAACTAAGTTCACCTCGGTGTCAGGGCAGGGCATTAGCGATAAGACCATAACCCTTTTTTACCTTTTTTTTTTGTTAACCAGCCTCACACTGAAGTTTTGTTTTAATTTTGTTCTTGGTGTCTGCTCCTGCCAGTTCAGTCATTTTCAGTTTTAAAGAATCACTGTTTTCTAGAAACGAAGAGAAAAAGTAAAAACAATATGAGGACAAAAATGTCTCCCATCTGTACACATTCAAAGGTGTTGCATAAGGTACTGTATATAATAACATTTCAACTATGTCACAATCTCACATTCCATTTAGTTAAAGCAATTCATTGGACTCCAGATGCTGAGAGAAATTTTCCTCTTTGGAAGTTTTTAAGCATAAATCTGCTCTGATTTGTGCATTTATTTATTTACCTTTATCCTCTGGGTACCATGGTACTCATCCCTGGGGCATGATTTTTGGGAGTACTGAAGACTCACTCTCCAGCTGAAGACAATGGGAGCTGTGGGTGTTCAGTTCTCTGGAAAACTAGGCCATTTACTTAGGTGCTGAAATATGTACTTAGGCACCCATTGTTTTAAATCTTGAATGTGACCTCTGTGAGTCACAGTATGGCTACAAAAGTATTAGAAACAAACAAGCTAGACAACCTAGCATAAGGTGTGAATGATGAAACTTACCACCTGCTTCTGCTTCCTCTGGAAAATCCCATTATGACCACTCTATAGGTCCCCCTCATAGAGGAACAATGGAGCATAGGCTGGCAGAAATGGTTGTGATCTGCATGTATATCTGCGTATACTTACCTATGGATGAAGCAATGGCTTTTAGGTTAGGTTACATTAGGAACAGGTTCACATATATTACGTATGAGAACCAGTTCACGCAGGAACATAGGAGCTGAATGTAGAAAAGGATTGGGCTCAAGTACATTAACGTTTGCCTTGGGGTGAATCCCACTGTAACCCTAGAGTCAAGGTTTGGGTTCTGCCCCTTTGCTAGAACTGGAACTGGTGTGTCATTTGTGACTTTAATATGTGACCTATGGTACCCAGATAAATTGTTGAACTGCAGATACACCTCCAAAAGCATGTGAATATCCACACAGAGCAAGGAAGTTCCAAAGAGCTTAAATGCAGAATTCTTCGATGCCAAAAAGGTTCTGACAAATCACTGCTGGCCCATGGCACATCAGACTGAGTCTAAGGCTGGTTTTGAGTGTATTCAAGGGTCAAGTCAAACCTTTGACACATCTATAGTATCTTTGCACAGCACATGCATAAATATTCCTATTCTTAGAAGGAATAGAATGCATAAGGAGGCTGTCTGAGGCAAAATGTGAGTACTGTATATCATTTTGTCTGCGTTGCTACTTCCTCTGCAGTAGCCTGAAATCAGTCACACACTGTTTGTTTGTGTATCTTAATCTTCATTGTGTTTATTGTTTGTGTATCTTAATCTTCATGATAAAATCTTATTTATATGCAAAAAATTAATACTTGAGGCAAAATCTCCAAAAGTGAGCAGTGATTTTAAGGGTATGGTTACACTTACAAGATTATAGCGCTATAGGTTATAGCGGTCCCCTTATACAGTAATATGTATAGCGCTATTGTATGTCCACACTCAGATGCTCCTGCGGTATAGCATGGCCACATTTGGGGCACTTAATGCGGCATTAAGAGCAGCGCATTAGGGCAGGTATCCCAGCATTCAGCTGGGTGCAACGTGCTTTTTAAACGAGGCGGGTGAGGGGGGACGCGTTGTGTGTATGCGGAGGGAGAGAGACAGTGGTTTTTCCGTTTTTCTGAAAGCCTGTCAGTGAGCCTCCGTTCACAGAGGGCTTTGTTTTCACACAGGCTCCCTCCTTAAACATTTGCATTGCTTATCTGCCGAGTTAAGAAAGAAACTCTAAAGAGGTACTTCCGCATTCCTCCAGCCGAGTTCAAAACAAAGGGAAGAGACGTCAATTGCCTTAAATGGCTCTAGGCATCTCCAGAGATCACTTGTAGCGCAGTGGGTGTCCACATTCTTGCTGTAGCGCTACAGCAGCTGCGCTACAGCCCTTATTCCCCATGAGGAGGTGGATTTATAATAGCGCTATAACTCCACGGTTATAGCGCTATTAGTGCCTTGCCAGTGTGGACGGGGAGTAGGTTATAGCGCTCGTGGGGGCTTTATAGCGCTATAAAGTGCCAGTGTAACCATGGCCTAAGTCCTCCAGTTTTGGGAGCCCAACTTGAGATGCCATAATGAGACCTGGTTTCCAGGAAATGCTGAGCCCCCATTGCTCCAGGCATCTCACAGTGGGCACCTGACATTACTAGTCACTTTTGATAATAATCAGAGGGGTAGCCGTGTTAGTCTGGAATTGCAGAAGTGACAAAGAGTCCTGTGGCACCTTGAAGACTAACTAAAATTTTAGAGCATGAGCTTTCGTGGGCTAATACCCACTTCGTCGAATGCACGCATCCGACGAAGTGGGTATTAGGCCACGAAAGCTTATGCTGTAAAATTTTAGTTAGTCTTTAAGGTGCCACAGGACTCTTTGTCACTTTTGATAATCTTACCCTGGTATTATAGTTTTGTTGTAGTTATTCATTTGAAAAATGTCTTTATATGTGCTAAAACCAGTGGGGAGGAAAGGGATATTAAATTTATCCTTAATTACTAAATGCTGTTAGTTTGTGTTCCTAAAGCACCACTCTGCCTTTGGTTGCATATGTGCACTGGAAGGGAATGTGGAGGCAGGGAACCATCTTAACCTTAGTACAGTGACAAGCCATAGAAGCAGTTTAGGGAACATTTTTAGGGAACAGTTTAGGGATCCAGAACTCTTGAGCATTAAGCTTGGAGCATGGCTAATGGATCTGATGGCACTTCATGGCTCCAAATTGGTAGGGTCAGCTGGTTTTAGATGTGACCAAGCCTTCAGCCTTTCAGCACATGCGTTGTGTTTGGCAGTAGGTACTAGAACAGAGGTGGATAAACTATGGCCTTCCCTACCCAGACCACCATACAGTTTTGGAACCCTGATGTGGTCGTTGGGCCAAAAAGTTTGCCCACCCCTATACTTGAGGGAATTGGATGCTGCTTTTTTGTAAAGGAACAGCAGGAGGCACTGCAGAGAGCCATCTCTATATGTTCCCCAAAGCTAGTTATCATGGTGTTAATAGGATGGGTTCTGGTCATGCCACATGGTCCCCTTCCCAATGTTTGTATAGCTCAAAAGCCTATGGATTGGATTTTGCCTTTAGAGATGCCCACATTAATTCCTCTAAAGAATAATTAATTAAATGAATAAAATAAAGCTCCCAGTCTGAGACCTGATAAGGGGAACCCCAGAATAAATTGTTATAGTAAAGTATTAAATCATTGAAAATCAGGGATAATAAAAAAAATGTGGACCCAACCCTAACTATTTGGTCATAACCAATGACACTACAACAATAAAAAGCGTAAAAAGTCATCAGAAATTACCTCTTTCCCCGCCCCCTCCTGACATATGTTAAATTAGCCAATAAGCCTTGAACCTGTGCATACCTGATGATTAATTTATGTTATTTTGTACGTTTTTTTTCCCGACTGTTCTATCATGCTAGATTTACAGCACTGCAGAGTTTCACAATGTTGCAATGCCGTCTTCAATTCAGCTGCTTCATATTGAAATTTCACACACAATAATTGGCTGACCTTCACAGCTATGGCAGAAACTAATTAAAGCTGTAAGGCTTTGCTAGCTATGCTTTTGTGTGATATGTGAAGTTTGGTGATAATGAAATATGGGGTACAGATGTTATTGTCTCAGATAGACCATGCCCTTGGTTCACACTAATGAAGAACAGCAATTATTAAACAAAAAGTAGTTTTAACCATTAATTATTTGTGTTGCGACAGAGTAAAACCATAGCAGCATCTCTTTCACCCCCACTTCTGCAAAAAAGTCATTTAATGTCATTTTACAAGCTGATTGTAGAGTCCCCAGGATGTTACATGACACTTTAACTTTATTGGTAGGCCTGGTCTTAGGCCGAGTTTAGGGTGCCTTGCACAATTTAACATGCCAGAGGGGAGGTTTTAGATGGGAGGAAATGAAAGCTTTGGGCTTTCTCTACACTAGAAAGAAAAAATGTTAATAGAAACATATCCTCTTGCTTTGACATCAGTACTGTAGGCAGGGAGGATATTAGCAACAGTAAGTAAGGATTGAAAGCAAGACTATATATCCTGAAGCTGGTACTAACTTTCTCCCTGTGAATTTAGCCCTCTGTGTTCTGCCTTTATGGGGTTAACAATACAGAGCAGAGTATCAAAACCATTCCTTGAAGGTGTCAACATTCAGATTTGAATTATGGTCAATGGGCCAGGGTATAAATGTAGGACTATATACTCTCCTTAATCCACAGAAGAATGCCCCTTTATGTCTATGAGAAGTTTTTAGAGATCAAGGGAGGAATATGATCTTTACCTAAGCTCCCAATTTCTATTATTTATTTGTTCAGGTACTTTATCATCACGTTCAGTATTAGTGGATTGATGCTCTTAAAAGCCACCACTTTTTCTCTTCTGTTTCTTTTCCTCTGTTTCTCTCTCTTTCCTCTTCCTTTGTATCTTTTCTCCCCTCAGCATTTTCTGCCCTGCAGCAATTCCCAATTCCCATCTCTTGCCAGCTTCATGTCCACTCCTTCCCCATTCCATCCACTAAAATGATCTACAATGAAATATACAATACTGACATTTAAAGTGTCATGATTACATTTTAGAGTTAACATCCCAGTGAGATTAATTGGGTGACGGACTTCACACTTCTCAGAGCCATTGTGTCAGGCTGTCTGCACACTTGGGAAGATGACATTGTATCGGTTTACACTTCCTTCACATTTTCCAGGTTTTCTTTGCAACAGTGAGTTCTAGAAATTTACATATTTTAAAAAATAGCCAAGATTCTGCAGAATCTGAATGTGCCACATGAGCCCCCAAAATACACGCGATGAGCTGGATATTTGATGTTACTCTGCCTGCGTCCGGCACAGACATTTGGGGATTTATTCTTCACTCAGTGGGGATGCATAATTCACATAACTGTTAATGGGAGCACTGATGTGGATAGCAAGTGGAAAGTGGAACACATGTTGGATAATATTCTGCCTGTGTACACAGTATACCCCTAACTGAGATGAATATGCCATAACACACATCATAGTCATTAACCTAGTGGGTGCAGTAGAACATAGATTTACTGTATTAATGTATTAATAAATGGCATGGAAACAATGAAAATCTGAGAACTGCTATAAGAATTGTTGCCACCAAGATATTCATTGCGGTGGATAGAATTATCAAGAGCATCTTAGGGGAGTTAAAAGTGTCCAACTCCCAATGGGTTGCAATGGGACTTGGGTGTCACTCTCTGGGGCTCCTTGAAAATCCCAGCCTAGATGTTTGGCTGAACAAAGCAGAGCCCTGGTTAAAAGGATGCTATGTGTGTCAGAGCAAGTATTGTCTAGTGGTTAAAGTTTGGGAGTGAGAGCTGGGCAATGGGCACTCTGTAACTGGCTCAGTTACTGATTTGCATGTGACACTAGGTCACCAGCCACTTAGCCTCTATGTCTTTCCATTTCCCTGTGTATAAACTGATGTTAATATCTGTGTGGCAGGGGGATAGTGAGACAGTTTGTAAGGGGATCTAAGGCATTATAGAAAGGCAAAGGATTAATGAAAAAAGAACACACACCCTTTTAGGCAGCATCACTGAGACAGGGAAGAAGACTCTGGCTAAAGAAGTCCAGAGGAGGTTAGTGATGTGTTTTACAGGAAACACATTTTCTAGCGCAAAGGTTTTCAACCTTTTTTATTTGTGGATCTTTAAAAATCTCAAATGGAGGTGTGGACCCCTTTGGAAATCTTAGACATCGTCTGCGGATCTTACAAGTTCACTGACCACAGGCTGAAAACTACCCACCTAGAGCACACTTGCCTTTTATACTTTGGTGCATGTGTTTTCAGTATCTCAGAGATCAGAGTTCTGAAATACAAGTATTTGACATATTCTGCATTAATAACAAGAGGTTAGAGGCTAACCATGAAACATGGGTATAATGTGTACTCTGTAGGTTTGCTTTGCAGTTCCAATAATAGAGAAAGATTGTTTTTGACAATAATGACTCTTTGTCACTTTCTGTGAAACATTCGGTGTTGCTTTTGTGTGGGCAACACTATATGATGATAAATTGCATACTACTGACTGTATTGCATTTGTCTGCATTTTAAAATCAGTACTGTAGTCTGGATCTCAAAAGAAAAACGTAAAATAGCCCTCCTCCCACAATATTTGAGACTGCTAAACTCTCTTCACTTGGTTTATCAATCTGAGCAACTTCGAGAGGTACGTTCCCACAATAAGACTTGGAACAGGCTTTGTTATATACATCGGTTGGACTTTTGTTTATTTTTAGTTGTGTTAGAGAAACCAACATGTGTTATTGTTCCTACCCAAATGCAGTCAGCTAAGAATTCTGGGTAATGTAGTCCAATAGGCGTTTCTTGTGCTAAGAAGTATTATAATTAGAACTAACACTAGGGAGCATTCAAAAACACAATGGGCCTAATTCAAAGCCCATTGATGTCAAAGGGAATGTTTCAAATGACATCAGTAGGCTTTAAATCAGGCTCTTTATGCATGTATTAATACATTTACTTAGAGCTTGAAGTGTTTAGATTAACAAATATAAAGAATTTCATCAGCCAGTTGCTCCAGTTTAAAGGACAAAAGTAGGTACAGCAGGTTGCTATATAGTACTGTTAGTTATGTTTAGTAGATTTTTGCAGTTTTGTCTCTTTCAGACAATTGTTGCCTTGGGTGGCCTCTTAAGCACAAAAACCTATACTCTAAATGTGTAGCTCAAACAAAAGTGTAAAAGTACAAGGTTACATATATTGTGGAGGAGAAATTACACAAAAAGACAGTTTCCTGTAATCCTTACCTTACAGCTTCTGACGTGTGCTGAAACAAATTTCAGCTGACAAAACTGAAGGACAATAGCTGGAATGTGTAGGAGAGAAGGGATTTTGTATGCTAATTTGTGAGGTCAATTGTGTAACATTAACTTACTGCGTATTTCTGACTATCCCGTTTCCATGGCTCTTTAAGAGATCCCAACCTAGACTGGAAAATAATGGAATAAAGAAAATCAGTTACCTGTTGCTCTTTTTAAGAGAAATGTTTGTGCAATCAAAATTATGCAAAGCCTTTAGTTTTACATGAAGAGTGTTAGACAGCTAGCGATGGGGCAGAGAATTAGATTCAGTACTGAGGTTGCGATCTGATAAGCACATGGAAAACTGCTGCTTATGGAAGCTGTGTTTGCAGGGTGCAAAGATAGCAGAGTATAGGGGGAAAGCTCAGAATTAATCAAAAGGCATCTTCATTGTGACATTAGGAGGTTAGCAAAGCATCATTTTAATAATGTAAGAAGTTTATAAAAGACTGAAAAATAATCTTTTAATTTTGGCAAATTACCATCTAAGTAAATATATAACCAAACCTTTCCAAAACAGGAGATTGCAGCTTCAGTATAGATATTTCCAGTTGTTTGGCAGGCACTGTACTTTTATATATTTTCAAAGCAATCTCATCATTTAGTTCATATGTGAATATGTATGTGTATACACACGCATACAAATATATATGCCCCATACATACCTCTCTCTCTCTCTCTCTCTCTCTCTAAAATTCACAGCCTCTCTTTCTCAATGAGTTTTCACAGTTCTGGAGTTAAGTAATAGAATCTTCAGAAAGCTCTGTTGGGATGCTGAATTTTAGTAATTGACACCAATAACATAACAACTTTAAATCATCCACTTTTTTTATAGTGGATAAGCCAGTCTGCTTGTAAATATGTTAAAGGATAGCATGTAGGTGGCAAAAGAATTATGCTACAATTTTAACAGCTAATAAATCTTTATTTAAACAAGGGACCTCTAAAATTTAATTAGGCATATAAAAGCAGAGATCATTCTGAGGGTAAAAATATGCCATTTCTCACAAGAAAAGACATCTGCTTCATGGAAAAAAATAAGTTAAAATTTACTCTTCTGTTACTGTGTCACTAGGAAAGTTTTCCTTGAAGAATTGCAAATGTCTAACTTAAAAAAAAATCATGGCACACGCCTGGGTATAAAATAGCAGTATCCTGTTTGTGAGCCCAAATCTTAATTACCTGGCTAACATAGTCATCATCACAGCTTCATTCTGTCTCCTGAAGGAGAGAGGTTGGTCCAAAACCAGAATGGGGTTGCTGGTGTCATGAGTGAGGCCTCCATATTGCAGTGTGCACTGTGATTCTATTTTAATTAAACTTAAGATGACGGTAATGGTAATAATGTTACCTGTACAATTGTGTGTCCCATAAAGCGGGCACTGTTAATTTAAAACCTTGTGTGCATCATGAACTAAAACATGTATGACTTTAAAAAATATAGGAGCTAATGTTAAAGATGAACATGAGTTCTGACCTTACAGTTCTGATGGAAAATTTGAATGTATTTTGCTGAGACCAATCCCAAACACCTGAGCATCCTAAGCTAGAATGGGATCACCATGTCTGTGGGACCACATGCCATAAGATGGTTCGATGATTAAGTGCAGTTTCAAAGTCTTGTATAAAATCAGAGATCCTCTTGCTGACTCACCATTGCCCAGTTGTCTCTGAAAAACTAATAAGATGTTATGTTGTTAATCACTCATTTTATCGCTAAAAACTAACTTTAATTATTCACAAACTTAATTATGACGGCGGAAGGTACTATGGAAAGGTAATGCAGGCAGAGTGTAACCTTTGGCATGTCTTTCTGCCTTCCATTTATCCTCCCATTGTTTGTCTGTCTCGGTTGTTTAGACTAAAATCTCTTGATGTTACTGACTTTGTCTTAGTATGTGAATGTGCAGCACCTAGCACAAAGAACCCCTGATCTTGACAGAGGCATCTAGAAACCATCCTAATATAATTATTAAATAATAATAGTGTCCTGTGTTGTCCAGCTAGGGAAGATTTTTATTTAGCTTTCCTTATTCTTACCATCAATCTGACTCTGAAGCCCAGTGGAATCTATTTTAGTTAACACAAGACATACCATGAAGTTCTTATACAATGAGACTTAGAATGTCATGAAGTGATTTAGTACAAGATATGATAGGTAGCCAAAAATCTATGTTTGAAGAGAAAATATATTAAGATTGTTTTGCAGAGTGATAGATACCTTAACATATAATCCATGTCATTTAAAAGTTCACCTTCTTTGCAGTGGATGTGTTTGTGTTCATGTGTCTTTTTGTTGTCTTCAGGAACCCAATGGAATTCAGGAGAATTCACCCTGCTTTGCTAGATTTGTAATCATTTGGCCCAGGAAAGCAACTCTTATTTCTGTACTTTTATCATCAATTTACTCTTTTGGCAATAATGTCATGTAGTGTCTTGTGTTGTTCTTCCCCTGTCCCGCTTCTGCCCCCATTCCAAAAAACCAACCACAACATATATTATTGTGGGTTCTGCCCTTTCTGTGGCTAAACAGATGTGGAACAATGTTACATACAGTACTCAATGCTTTCAGTGTTGTGGGAAATGAAAAGAGTTTATTAGCGATACTTGTAAGATTTATGCTTATTACATTTAGAAAGGACAATTCTTTCATGCATCCATCTTTGTAGTCATTCATTTTTTTTAATATAAAATTTGTGCAGAGTTTCAAGGACTGCTAATGGTTTTGATTGTCAACATATGGACTTAAATAAATTGGCAAACAGTAGAACTTTGTTTCATCATGTTTATCATTTACTTATAAAATCTTGTGAGTACTGTAGGCTACCTGTGACAGTAGACAAAAAAAGACATCACAGACCAAACACACTAGACAAGTGGGCCCACTTCTGCCTTCAGTTTCACCTGCACAATTCAACGCTGGCCCACTGGACAGATGGTTTGGTTCTGACATGGTGGATTGCAAAGATTCTTGGTCTTATAAAGCAATTGTTTTTACATATCGCAGGATCTGAATGCGTAAAATGCTTGCCAGATGTTGGCTCTAGAAATGGATCATGTTACTGGAAGCCATTGATTCAACTGGGAGCAATGACTACATCTCTAATGACTTGCAGTGGGGCACTTTAATGATAGCTATTTTATCTAACAATGTGTCACCCCTATTGTTAAAGCAGCACCACCCCCGCTCTGGTTGTCTGCAGGAACTGAACCCAAACTTGATCTAAAAGCATGAGACTGCTACATTAACAAGCCAGACAAATCTTCTTTTTAGTTCCATCTTATTTCTCTGTCCACTTCAGTTCTTCCATACCTGCTCCCTTCATCTCTCTTTACTATTTCCTCTCTCTGCATATTTACCATTGGGGATTACACTTTCCTTTTATACTTGAAATCTCTCATCTATCTGGAACTTTCCCATTTTTCCCCCTCTCCCAAGTTACTATGTCATTCCATTCTTTGAACATCCCCCTTTTCTCTTTAACTCATAATTGGCGAAACTGGAAAGGCAGTATAGAAACATACATTGCATATCTTTAAGCAAATAAACTCTAGAAACCAATTATTACAGTTAACTAGAGAATCCACTAGGTAAAATGACTCTTCTGCAGCAGGAATGAATGGCATTCAGACACTCCTTGCAAGAAATGATAGATAGGAAAAGATTTCCAAGTCCTCTGGCAGAAGAAGTCTGCAGAATAACTAGGGCAGAATCAGAAGGAGAATTATAGGAAGGCCAGCATGGAGGAAATTGGGATTAGAGTCAATGTTAGATCGTGTAGTTCCCTTAAAGATCAATGTGATTTGCATCTACGAGAAAGAGCTGAGAGTTATCAAACATAAGATCTGGGAATTAATGCATTGAGTGTTATTGGAATTGAAGCCACTGTTGTCAGGATGGAGAGTCAGGAAAGCCCAAGTGAGGAGAAAGCTGGGAAAGAGGAAGGCTGAGAGCTGGGGAGGGAAGGTCAGATCTGGGAATTTCCTGGGTGGAGCCTGGAGCAGGAAGGGCGCTGGGGATGACAGAGAAGGAAATCTGGAATGGGGAATTTTCAGGATTTAGGAGTCTAACAGCATGGTCATACCATGTACTTGCAGTTATGTTTTTCAACCACTAGATGTCCCAGTGTGCCATGTAAAGTTCCTGACAGCATGTGATCAGTGGTAAACAACAGAAACAAAGCTGGGGTTTGAACAGTGTGGAGAGCTATTTGTAGTTTATAGTCATGTTCTTTAATAAACACCTTCTGTTTTAAAATATACAGTGATTCTATGTATCATAACACTATAGACTGTGTACATTTTGAGGCAAAGGCCTTTGTCAGTTCCTGTGGTAGAAATGTTCCCCTTTTTCTTGTCCCAGAGCTTTGATAGGTTATCATTGGGTTTGGGTTTTACTTTTTACACTCCTTTACCTTCAGCAGTGAATTTTCTTTAAAAGGTTGCGTGTCTTGATAATCAACCAGAATCTAAAAATAGTGGGAAGAAAAGAGATTGGTAGAATGGATTTTTAGTAACACAAATTATGCCAAATTCTCTGTTTGTTGACAGCCCCTGCTGACTAACAGACAAGCAAAATGTCCTGTATGCCCTCCCTCCAAGAGGTCTGCCTTTTCCCTCGTGGAGGACAGCTGACATAAAGGACAAAAGTTGAGAGCCAGGTTATGACTCTAGTCTAGTAATGTGATCCTTTTACAACTGTGTTTAATGAAAACTTCATTCCTTTTCCTCCTCTAACATAACAGAAAAGTTTATGTTTGCTACACATGTTGTGTTTAGATAAAGGAACAAACAGTGATAGTGTCTTTTCTGTACCTAAACTATAAGAGGTTAGAGTCTAATTCAGCCTCTGATTAATTTGTTGGTAAATATGATTTTACTATTCAACCGACACTAATAAATGTTTTGAGGGATGAAGTTCTGACATTGTTTCTTTATCCTTGTTCTACATATAAACAGTAATTGCCTAACTAGTAGCCCTCTGACTGCATATAAAGCCCCTGTTTATATAGTTTAGATGTCAATTTCTTTTCTGCTTTGTCTGCAAAATAAACAGAATGAAAAAATGTGTCAGTAACGAAATTTTGCAGCTCTGAAAAAGCAATTGGACCACTGGACAAACTTAAAAAAAACACATCTTCAGTTTACATGTTTCTGGCCTTTGTCGCATACAGCTGTGTTATAGCTTATAACAACTAATCCTTTTTGTAGGTATTAAAGGAAACTTTAAGTTGTTTGGACACATTTTGCAGAAAAAATATCTGTCATTAGTTCCCCTGCAGAATACATGTATTTACAATTTTCTACAGGGACTATCTACGCTGCACTTTATTTAAGGAGTGCTTTCCAGAGCAAATTGTGTGTGAACCATTTAATATATGTTCACCGGATTTACAGAATTTATTAAATTAGAAGCTAAATTTGCTGTCTCACAGTTTTATACTTCCTAGGAAATCATTTGTTTTTCTGCATTTTTATGGTATTATGTTTGCTTGTTTTGTTTTAAATGTGGTTACCAACTACATGCATAAACACATCATGGCTCCTTTGAAATTTGTGTCCTTGATTAGGAGCTTTGGGGAGCTTTTAACAAACCAATGGATTACCTAAATATATTGATACTGATAGTTTGATAACCATTTGTTTAATCTCAAATGGCTGGCTTATGTAATTTTTCAATATTTAGTACCTCTAAGGGCTCAGAACCCCATTTAAATTAGAAAACTTGTGATAATAATTAGTTTTATATGTTCTATGCTGCCTTGGAGTTTATGCCTAATGGTTTATAAGGTCTGGGACTTCACAGCCCAGCAGGGGGTAGCCAAGCACTGGCAACTAAAACAAACTTTATAGTATCCTTCATTAAAAGGATAGCTATATAGAGTACAGGCTCTGTCAACAGATTTTACTTCCTGATGGCTTAGATTATTTACTGTATTGTAATTATATTGTGTTTAATTTACTAAGAAGAATCCATGGCATGCGAATTCTCAGTATAGAATAGTGCAGTAGCTTATTTTTAAGGTTCTTAGAAAGAGTTCCAGTGATTAATACACAATTTACAAAACGTTTATGCCCGCAGCTAAAGCCCTGTAAGGAAAAGGGAAGGAAGAATAGGTGTCTCGTGAGAAACTACAGGATTTGGGGAAATTCTCAACTTGTTTGGCCTGATTTTCAGAATTCTTTGTCAGATTTGTATACACAAATTGCCATGCTCATAAATGTACAACACATAGCAGCACACACAAATTACAGTCATTTTGATTACCAGATGGGCACTTCATGGCACACCTCATTTGTGGTACAGTCACACGAACATTGGGCATGTCATTTTGAAAATCATGGACAAGACTGTTAGCTCATGTAAATCAAATGATTTACATTTAGATCTACCTTTATTTACACCAGCTGAGGATCTGGACTCATGTTCCTAGTGTTTTGTGACTCAAAGGCCAGTGACATATAGATAGATTATCTATCTATCTATCTATCTATCTATCTATCTATCTATCTATCTATCTATCTATCTATATCTGGATAGATAGATTAGATAGATATGGCGAGATTATTGATGGGAGAGATGAACTGCAGATTCAGCTGTCGTTGCTTTGTTGGGAAGATGTTGGAAAACATTTACCAAGAAAACTAACTGAAGCAAACATGGAGCCTGGAAAATCATGTTGTGTACATAACAGTAGTACCTAGAGATTCCTGCTGAGATCAGGGCCCCATTGTGCTAAGCATTGAACGAGTACATAAGAAGAGACCAGACCCCTCTTTGAAGACCTTACAGTCTAAATAAATACAGCGAAAGAATTATTATCTTTGTTTTTCAGATGGCAAACAGAGATTAAGTCACTTGCATATGGTCACAAAAGAAAGCTGGGTGAGTGAGGAATTGCACACGAATCTCCGTAGTTCCAGCCCAGTGCCTTAACCCTAAAAGCCCCTTCTTCTACTAAAACTAGAATGGTCTTGACTGAGAAATGTCAGGCAGAGCATCCATCCTTATTTTCTTTTTGAAAGAAGATGAAGTTATCCGCTAAACATACCCTTCAAAGGAAACAGGCATTGTCAGTCCCAGTTTACAATCTCTCGCTCACACAGACTTTTGTGACCATATGCAAGTCACTTACTAAAAAAGCAACAGTTCACTTCTCTTAGCACCTACTCACCTAGTTTACCATGCTACTAATGTCATTCTGGTTTGACATTGCTTTCCTTTGTTCTGTTTTCTTCAGTGCAATGAACCCATATATTATGAGTTTCTGCTTTAGTTTTAACCTCTAATATACAATCATTACAGCTTATCTTGTCTCCTAAATTATTCTAAAATACAATTATAAAATCCTCTTTCCTTCAGTAGCACACAACTTGCCACATTACTGAAATGCTGGGTAGCTTCTTTGTTTTTCTAAATTAATAACTACCACCATTTTCCAACTGGTTTTAGCATGGAAGCTTTTTGTATCATCGCACTGCTTTCCCATAATACATATTATGGTTCTTTTTATATCTTTCTTGTATTAGAAAAGAGACAAGACAAATCTGTCAGTCAACTTTTGTGTATTCAAAAATCTGAAATTGTGAAAATCCTTTGTGGAAAGATTTTAAACTTAGTAGATAGTATCACTGGTGGGAATCTACTATAGTAAAATGGCAACCCATCATTGTCAGGTATCAATAAACATCTTTTTGTTGGGGGCGTTGTTGCTATTTTAAAATATAACTTTTTGATTTCAAAATAAGAGTCCTCGGATAACATAATCTGCAATTAAAATGCTGCTGTAAATCAGCGTAGTTCCACTGAAGTCAAAAGAGCTACACCAATTTACAAAAGCTAAGGATCTGCTCCAAACTCTTGTTAAAGTCCCAGAATGTCTTACCATAATGGTCATCAAATCCCTAGCTGTCTTCTGTCAGTTCTGTTTTAGATGCATGGTAAAAATAGGCACTGAATGATTCGGAAGTTTATAAAATATGTATCCTGGTTTGCCAGAATGCCGTTTCCCTTTGCAAAATGCCATGGTGTCCAAGTAAACGTTCCATATGCTAATTGTTCCCTCACACTAAATCTTTTGCTGCTGGAATATTAATTATGCTGATAAAATGGCTAGCCTGTTTTTAATAAACTCTCTAGTACTGTAAGCATTTTCTGAAACCCAATGTGAAGATCCAGCAATAAAAGGGAGGCAGTGCAAGTGATGATGCGCCATGTAGCTTGAGTGAGATACACTAGAAAGGCACACTAATAAGTAAATAACATAATCACATCCACACAAAAATCCTCCACCCCATGATCACAATCATGCGACAAATCAGCAAGGAAAGAAGCCCAGGCAAACAAAAGAAGACTCAGAGGGGTAAGAGGTGTTTCTCCTTATAATCATTGTTGCCAGGATAATAACAACAGGATATGAGACTATATATATATATATATAAAAAAGCCCGTCTGATTATGAGGTAAGTCACAATCCCCTATTTTAAAACCATCTGCTCACATTAGAGAGCAAGCTAACGATGTGTGATTAGTGCAGATTCCACAGTAGCTGAGCTCTAGGCAGACATTAATGGGAGTTTCAAAACTTGTGAAGCACTTGGATTCAAGAGTGATAGGCCCAGGATAAGAACATAGAGAGACAGATCTTTGAACTACATATACTGTATGGTCCCACTCTGCAGTCCTTACCCATGAAACTCCCTTTGACTTTCATGGAGTTACAGGTATAGAAGGGCTGTAGCATTGGGCCCAGAAGATCCTATCTTGCTCCTGAATAACTGAATGGTAAAAATTCCATTGACTTCAGTGGTGTAGAATTTAGCACACAGAGCAGAATTTCTAGAGGAGGACATTTGGACTGCACAGGCTGGGCCTGTGCAAGGAGTCCTGGTTGTACAGGGTCATGTCAGGATTGCAAAGGCCAGAATGGGCAGTAAAATAACTCTGAAAATACTACTGATAGCGGACCCTCTCTCTGGACCATTAAAGTCAATGGCAAAATACTCAGTAACTTCAGCAATCTACGTCATGCTCTAATTCGGGTCATTTTTTTTTTTTGCACAGCACATTTAGTGCCATCCTCCTTACACTTGTAGTGCTGATAAATTTGTGAAGTTATTGGTTAATAATTTGTACTTCTAATGCACTTAAAATGCATGGGTTTGGTTTTGTTTTTAATTTTACCTGCTCCTTAAATGATTGTTTCTTAGAGACTGAGAAATATTTTAGCCTATTAATCATGGACTAAAATAAATGAACCTGCTTTAGTACATATCTAGAAAACATTGCAGAGATAACTGTCTGTATGTCTATCATTAAAATTCAAGGTAATGTTGCAATTAATATTTACTATTTTTTTAAATGCTGACTTGTATGACAACAATTACATATTAGTACAAATGCTTTCTGTTTTGAATGGGTTCATCAGTTGCTTGGTAGGGCCATACTGGTTTTAAGATTCAGATTCAAAATCTCTTCTGATTTTTGCTGTTCAATTTTGGCAGTGGGCCAGGTGCAGATATGCATAATATTTCACTGTTAGACCTTGCAAACAGCATATCCTGCTGTGCTAAAGAAAACATTGTGTTTCTTACCACATGAAAATAATCCATCACTTTTCAATCAGCACAAAAAACCAAAACCCAACAACTCTGTACCTGTTTTTTCCATCAGACTCAAGAAAAATTAATGGCTACGATGTGAAAGGTGGACTCTTCGTACATGATCCATTAAAGTACAGACTAATCAAAATATTTCTTGCATCTGATTTGCTAAACAATATGGACCGACAGAAGCATGCTGCAGAAGTAGACCATCCTATGACCTTTATGACCTCATCCTATCCACATTAACCTTTTGTTTATTTTAAATATTACATGTAGTTGGAGAACATAAATAAAAGACCATCCAGAAGATCAAGAGAGTAGGCACAACTCACAACAGCTATTATATATAGTGAATTATATATAAAATAAATATCTAAAATGCATATAGAAAGAGATTTAGACACAAAATGCAACATATGAGATGCCCAGTCTCATTATGGAGCAAATATGAACTGAAGAGTCACCTCCCTTTTAACAAGTTGCTGGAATCAGACACGCAATACTAGGGTAATCTCACTCTTTGTGGTCCCAGCTCAGTACAACATACACCCCAGTTTCTTTCCACTCCGTTTGAGCAGGCTGGGTTGAATAAAGTAATACCTATCATTTTGTGGAATTTGGTCACATATTACTATGCATTTATGAATTTTCACTATGCAGCAAATGCCATTAAAATTTGGACTTTTACCAAATACAATAATTCAATTTTCTTTGGCGTCTGAGGTATTTCCCATTCTAAGTACAGGGAATACTAAACATTCTGGTGCCTACTGTAATGAATTGTACAGTTCATATCTGCATTGATTTCTCTGGTATATATCTTTCATATGAATATATAAATACATACACACTGAATATCTTAATAAATAGTATTTTTTTTTCACTTTCTAGTACTGGAAAAGTAGACCAGGAAGATATTGCCCTTTGGGCTGACAACATGATCACCAAAGGGGTTACTGACAGTCATTATGTCCAAACATTAGTCGCTTTTTCAACCCATGGGGCACTAGCTTTCCACTATAATCTTCAACTCCAGCCAATATTTTATATCATGTTGGTGAACAAATAAATACAACAGATGTAGTGTATGTTCTTTATTTATGTTTTTAATCTAAGTGTAATATTTAAAACAAATAAAAAGGTTAATGCAGATAGGTAAGGTCAGATGGGTCTCCTGTGATCTATTTTTTCATAGTAAAGTCTTGCATATACATGCAGTCCGTGTATGCCAGTAAACCTAAACGGAGGGTGTCAGGCCTAGCAGCTGAAAGGGCAGGTCTGCGCAAAAAGCAGTGTTGACAGTGCAAATGTGAGCAGAAAAATCTGGGGATGACAGAATCATCAAACTTGGCAGGAGAGTCAGGCTCTTGGCTTTTAATTGCTAAATATTCTTCATTGCTCCCCTTTGAAAAATTGTAATTAGTGCATTTTTAGACCATTGGATTTTGAACTTCTGATCACCCCTCTCTTCCAGTTGTGAAAACAATAACTTGTCAGTGGAAGAAGGAGTTCTCAACAGAGCTGTTGAAGGGTGATGTGCGACGTGTCAAAAATGAGAGCTCTGCTTTATTGCCGTGATAGCATTCAAGTAGGATGACTTGCCAATCCACAAGTACAGTGGGTGTTTTGCCACCCACCTATATTCCTTTTTCAATCTAATTTTTTTAGAGCAGGCTTGGGCTGTGGTAAATGGATGTTACACATCACATAAAAATTACCCCTTCCTCCTAATACTTCAGGATAGCATGAGAGGAAGGACAAACTTTGGCCAGCTTTCAGACCATCATTTTGTGAAGGAAGTGACTTCCTTTGGAATCACATGTCTATTATCTTCCTTTCAGCCGCTCTCTGTCTTTGACCCACAGAGCACTAGGAGAGAAAACAAAGCGGGGTGGAGTGGGAACAAAGGAAAATGTTCAATCTAGTTGCTGGAGCAGGAGAGAGTTTATTTGCAACTCGTCCACTGACTCATTCCCTGCTGTTGAGCAAGAGTTTACTCAGAGTTTATCAGTTTACTCATATATGAAATGGGTACAATAATATTGACTTTGGTTGAGAGGAACATAAAATATGTCTTGATCGGAAAGACCAACATACAAACTTACTGTCTGTATGTTGGTCAACATACAGACTGTAAGTCTCATTCACTGAAACAGAAAGTCCATTGGTCTGATTTTACAGCCCACAATCCACCTGCAACTGTGGGCAGTCAGCATGTTGGGAAAATAAGGTCTCATTTTATGGACACACAATTTGCAGCCGTATAGTTAAGGATGAGTATTGTTTTGTACTTAAAGCAAGGATTCAGCTTGTATGAAAAATATCTTACCCTCCCCCAAATTACTGTACTTACTCTTGGAGTATGGAATGGATTTTCTGAGAATTTACAATTAAATACATAAATCAGTTTAGAAGTTAAAATTAATTTTAATGTAGGTCCTTTAAGAAATTTAGCAGATGGTCTCAAAACTTTTTTTTGTTTGTAATAATCCCAGTAACATAATACAGACTCTCCAAACTTGCCAAGTAGTTGAAATGCACTGAAATCTTGTGCATAGGCTACATTTGAAAGGAATGTTTTTAGGATATATGGTTATTTTTGCTTTTGTCCTTCATAACTGAAAGTTTTTTCCTTCAGCAGAGGCAGAAAAATAATAGTCTGCAACAGAGAATCCCATGAAGAACTATTTCAAAATGGCTGATGTACTCAGTGGGACTGAATCTACTGAGTGCAGTGACTGACAGATGCTTTTCTGGGCTAGATCCCTTTCTTCTTCTCTCCCCCTGCATATTTCCCTCTCATTTGGTTTCCTTCTCCACCTCATTCCTAGACATACTCCTGGGCTACTTCATTCCTTACCTCCCCATCTTCTAGATATATTTATCCTGTTGGCTACACAGCTCTACAGCCAAAATGCTTCTGAAATAAATGTAGTCAAACTTTACTAATTCTGGGTCACTGAGAATGAAAATGATGCTTAAAATTGTTGATTGGCTCTAGTTTTCAAGATATGCTATTGGGTCAGTATATATGACCCTTGACATGGGAATGGCGGAGGATAAGTGAGTTATAAAGGGAAGGGATCTCAATTTAAACCAGAAATGACTAAAATACGTCTTTGACTGGATCTATGAATAAATCTGTGACTGGGTTTGGACAGTACTTGCTTTTCAGGCAAAACAATGAATGATGCAATCTGAAGCTGGTATTGCGTCATACATGATATGAATTGCATCATGTTATTCCTAGAAGTCATGGATGATGCAATCATAATGAAGCTTACATCACTCTGCTGAACAAATTGCCCTATATCAGCTCTAGAAATCATACAGTGTCGTGCTCTCTTGTTTGTCAGTGTTTGATTTTGCAAAGGGACACATTTCTGTTTAGCCAAAGTGAGCAGCGATGCCTTGTACTTGTGTGAACTGTGCAGATAACTTCTGCTATGTTTGTGGTGAAATGACTTTTGCATCACAAAAGCGCAGTATAACCACTATGGTTAAGAAAGCCTATCACCTTTATTTTGGCTGCAAAACTGGAGATCAGGACAAGAGGTGGGCCCCACACATATGCTGCAACACTTGTGCAACAAATCTTCGCCAGTGGTTGAACAGGAAAAGGAAATCTATGCCTTTTGCAGTGCCAATGATTTGGAGAGAGCCAACAGATCATACCAGCAATTGTTACTTCTGCATGATGCCTCCAGTTGGGAAAGGTGTGTCAAAGAAGACAAAGTGGACTGTGCATTATCCAAACATTCCATCAGCTATACACCCAATACCCCACGGAGACGGACTGCCGGTTCCTGATGCACCAGAATCATTCTCACTTGAGTCAGATGAGGAAGAGGAAAAGGATGAAACTTCTGGTCCTGAACCATCAATGTCACAGGACCCACATTTTCTCCCATCTTCCTCCTCTGAACCACACCTCATAACACAAGCTGAACTGAATGACCTTGTCAGGGATTTGGAACTACCCAAGAGTAAGGCAGAGCTGTTGGGCTCCAGACTACAGCAGTGGAATCTCCTGGCAGGTGATGTTAGGGTTTCCATGTTCCGTGACGGTCAAAAGGATCTTGTCCCATTCTTCTTCATGGAAGGTGATCTTGTAGCCTGCAACAACATTGATGGTGTGATGGCAGCCCTCAACATCGTTCACGATCCAGATAAGTGGAAACTCTTCACTGATTCATCGAAGACGAGTCTTAAAGCTGTTTTGCTGCATAATGGCAATGTTTTTCCATCAATTCCAGTTGGTCATGCAGTCCATATGAAGGAAACCTATGACAACATGAAACAACTTTTGAGGTGCATAAACTATGACCAACATCAGTGGCAGCTTTGTGGCGACTTGAAGGTTGTTGCTCTCTTGCTTGGTCTGCAGACTGGATACACAAAGTACTGCTGTTTTCTCTGCGAATGGGATAGTCGTGCAAGAGATTCCCACTACATCAAGAAAGATTGGCCACTCCGACAGTCATTGGAGCCTGAGAGGAAAAGTGTTCCACATCCACCACTTGTTGAATCGAGGAAGATTTTGTTACCACCCTTACACATCAAGCTGGGTCTGATGAAGAACTTTGTCAAGGCTATTGACAAAACACAAGCAGCTTTCAAGTATCTCCGTGGAAAATTTCCAAGGTTAAGTGAAGCTAAGATAAAGGAAGGTGTCTTTGTTGGTCCTCAGATTCGCGAACTTCTTCGAGATGATGCATTTGACCATGCACTGCGTGGCAAGGAAAAGACGGCATGGAAAGCCTTCCAGTTAGGGGCAATAAATTTTTTCGGAAACAACAAGGCAGGCAACTACAGGTTGTTGGTGGAAAACCTCCTCAAGGCATACAAAAGCCTTGGTTGCAACATGTCACTAAAGATACATTTTTTGCACTCTCATCTAGATTTTTTCCCACCGAACTGCGGAGCAGTGAGCGACAAGCACGGTGAGCGATTTCAGCAGGACATTGCAACAATGGAGAAATGCTATCAGGGCAAATGGAGCCCATCAATGCTTGCAGACTATTGCTGGATGGTGACAAGAGATGCTCCATTTAATGAATACAAGAGACAAGCCAAGAAGCGCCGAGTAGACACTGAATAGGACTAAACTATGTACATAATAGTTTTTTGCCTTTTGTTTCATAATACGTTTTATTTATATAACCCTTTTGCTGATTTTTAAAGTGTTACATAAACAGGACAGGTGAAATATTATCATGTAAAGCAACCATAAACACATGAAAAGACCTAGGTTTACAATTTATGATTAAAACTCTACTATCTACACAATATACATAGACATAAAATGTAAAAACTTAAATATCTTAGAAACAGTAGCCAATCAGTTGTTTTAATTGTCATATTTGAATTCAGCACATCAAAATACATAATAAATATCACATTTTATCTCTGAAGCAGACGACTTCTAAAAAATTGTAGACCAGTGCTATTGGCAGCTAATCACAACAGCCCCATGGTCAGCCTGTGTTTTTTCTCTTCCTCTAACGTATCAGAGGTCCCTAGTAGAGGCAGGTCATTCCAGAAAAAGCACTTATAGATGAAATTCGTATGTAGTTAACTGAGGCAAAACACGAAACATGTAAGGCGCTGTGTGAAAAAAATATCCACCAGCCTAGTTATCTGGTTTTAGCTCCTTGTCCTATCATACATAGTATCCAGTTAAAAGACTAACATGGTTTCTAGTTTTCAGGCAGGTTTGGTCTCAGTATGCTAAAGAAACAGCTTGCTTAGCCCCTAGCAGAAAATGCCACGTGTCACTGTGTAATAGCCCCTTTAGCTGATTCAGCATCAGCACTGGCAGTCTCCAGAGGGAGATCGCTTCAGCTCATCTTCTCCAAAACAACAGTTAACATGACACAAGGGCCTTTGAAGTCAGTGGGGAGGGAAGTGGAGAAGTTTGTGAGGACTCTTGGGAATTTTAGTAAAATAAAAATAGAAAAAGGAAAGAAAATGAGAATCCGAGATTGGATTTGTCGAGAAAAGGGATAAGGACATCTGTGGGGAAATGAAGAAGACTCTGATAAAGCATAATGAGATGAAGAAAAGTCAGTAATACCCATAGAGACTAATGGAGCCATCAGAAGAGTTTAAGAAACAGTTGGAAAGCAGAGAGATGAGCCAAACATAACCAATATTAAAGCAAAATGCAAGCTTGTCAAAGCACTACGAACAGTAAAAGGGAAAGAGCCAAGCACAGTCAGTTAGCTATTCCAAACATCTAAAAGTGCCAGCTGGCATCCTCTGGCGGAAGCATCCATCACTAGTATGATTTTTTTTTTGTTTTTTCCTTCTTCATTGACCATAGCAATATTTGTCCAGGTATTTGCAATGTCTGCTACATGAACATTAGTCAAGAAGAGTGAGGCAGATGTGTTTGAAAGTCTGTTCTAAATTGCCTCATACAAAGATGCTCTCAGCAGTGACTTTAAGAAATGAAAAGAGAGAGTAACCAGAGAAGGATTTCTAATTGGAAGAGGCTGAGTTACCAAAAGGTGTGGATAATGAGGAAGGAGTTGAGAAAGGAAAATAATTGTAAGGGATGCCTCCAGAACAGTTCAAGATGAATGTTCATCCTGGATTATTTCACATTTCTTCCATGGATATATTTACAGTTTATTGATATGGTAACAAGCAAAAAGGAACTCCACACACTTTGCTCAAGGATTGTTGTCACCATTTCAGGAGAGAAAAAAAGGCAATAGTGTTTTCTCCACTCATACAAGTGTATATTGGGAAAAAACTCTATTAAGTAAATGGAATAAACCAAAGGGAAACAAGCAAGAGAGATCAGAATCATGCCTAAAGCACACCACAGAATTAGAGGTTCAAATTCTGATCCTATTGGTGCTGATGTCAATCCAGAATAATTTTATTAAAATATGTGGAATTATGTCAGACTTAATATCGAGTAAATGAGATCAGGATTTGGCCCAGAGAGACAAAAGGGAGTCCAGGTATTGAACTAGTTTAAATAATAATAAATGTATTATAAACACAGGACAGTTATTCTCATCCATGAAGAGACTGATAACTCACAAGTGATATAACCGCAAACCACTAATCAGAAGTCTGATGCTTTGATATACTCGAGTATATTTCAAATTACCCAATTAGCTAGACTGCCAATAACTTCCTTGCAGTGTTTATATCTGAGCTGATGATGCTGTAGACAGTTGTATTACCCAGACCTTTAAGAAAAATGGATGTATGGAATTAGCCTCTGATAAAATGAGACCAATCAGGGTTTTATTTTCAAAAATAGTTGTTACTCAGTTTCATATATACGTTTGCAAAATTTGTTAACAAATGTTCTAGGTAGTAACCTAACAAAGGTAGAAAGTTCTACCTTTCTAAAACACAGGGCAAATCCTCTGCTTTAGAAATGACATGGGGTCAGATATTTATCCATTTGTTCACGTGCTTATTGGAAACAATGCTATATAGTTGTAGCATCACGTGTCAGATGTCAAGTGTGGTACCATGTACTGAACAGTGTTAGTCATGATTCGTGTGCTTCTTCATGTCTACCCAAGACTATAGTAAGTTCAGGGACTGAAAAGCTATTGCAGGAAGTAGCTTTTGATTGGCATTAAGGCTGATAAGATGCTCACAGAGTGGCTTTCACTTATTGATAATTGGGAGCAGTTTGGTGGTGCCCTGCCACAACAAGCACTTCTGCAGTCACAATCCCTCTGGAGCTACCTGGCGTACCCACTGCATCCACCTGGGAAGATGCAGCATGAGTTTTGCTGTACAGCCAACCAGTTCCCATCCCTTCTCTCTTTGGGGTGGTTGGCTTGTGCCCTAGGGATACTAGTAGAGACTGCAACTCAGCATGAAGGCACAAAGGGGGCTTCATGCACCTCTTCCTCTTGAGCACCTGTGCAGAGGCTAGTAACAGTATAGCTAATGGAGACTTATCCACCCCAAAGTGACTTTTTCTCCAGTATTATCAGTCTACAAGTTATTCTTTTCCAGCTTTATAAGGCTACAAAAGGTAACTCAGTTTTATTGGTTGTACAGAAAGGACCTTGGAGATAGTTTTTGTGTTATTCTAGGAATGTTCAAAAAACATATTGACGGTGACCATTTCACCAGCAGGTGCAAGTAGTTTTTGAGGGGGCCACTTGCCGTGTCTTTTTCTACTCTCAGCTTAGGTCTTGTGCTTTAGGATGAGAGAAACTTCATTTTCTCAGATACCTTTCCAGGTGCTGCAATCACTGTTTTATCATCCTCTAGCACATTTCTCTAGTCAGGGACCTCGGGCTTTACAAGGAAGTGTCAATGACACTGACAAGAAAGAAAGAAAGATCAACATACAGCTGGACATGTAGTATCCCTAGCTTCACCGTGCCCATTCTCCCTGATCTGTTCTGTTGTCCTCACACACTGTTTGCAAGTGGCCAGAATATTCCTTCTATATCCATCTTCATCTCTTTCTACTACATCATTCTCAAGTTTCTGTATGACCAAATTAAGGGTCTAGGTAGTATACTGAGAATTCAGAGTTTAAATAGTAATCAATCTTATTTGTATATGTGCCACTACTCGATACATACAGTGCTTTCCATGTCTAAAATGTATGAACATTTGAAGGGTGATGGGCTGCTTGCTACAGTCTCTCTCAGAGTCAAAGGCACTATGCAGGCTTTTTTTTTTTTTGCAACAGAGAAGTTGGTATATGATGATTTTTTCTTTCCCTCTTTTACTTTTCTAGCTGCAATGTCAGAGGAGGTGATTTCTCTCTCTGCTGTTTACTTCTCAGAGTCCTTTCTCTTTGTCTGCTGGGTGTGGGAAAGAAAGCCGGGGGTGGGGGGGCAGGGGGCTTAAAATATTTTTCCTGCAGGTTGTCTTTCCTTAGCTAGCGCATCTGATAAAAATTGTGCTGCTTCTAATCTTCACCATTTTTCATCCTACATCTTTGATTTGTTACTATTTGTTACTATTTTGAGTTTGGATTTGGACTTTTTGCCTCTCCTGTATTGACTAATGTCTCATCAACCTACCACAAAGGTTCATATATTAGTTTACTTGTCCATATACATTATTCATACTGCATGAATACTAAACTACAATAATTGAGGTTGTTAGGGTGAAAATTACCCACATGCAGAGACCAGCAAAAGGGAATCTACAGTCCCACTTAGTCTAAAGTCCCATTTAAGCCATCAGGATTGTTAAGATTTACTCCAGATTTACACTGATGTAAGTGAGAGGAAAAATAGATCCATAATGTCCTGGTGATTTGAGTTTTTCCAATGAGCCACATTGTAACACAAGGCTGAATCACATCATAATCAACATTTTTTTACACAAGAACAATAAGTGTTTCCAGTTTCTCTTCTTTGACTGCTACAAGTTGTCCATTGGTTACAGTTACTTCAGTGTGGCCTATTTGTCCCATAGATTTATATGTCATTGACATCAATGTTTTATGTACTGAATGGAGTCTGGTGCTGAGCCCTTCAAAATATTGAAGCCCTATCCAAAATATTGTTAAAAGTCTTTCCTACATTAGAACTTGATGACACTAGTAATGTCTTCTTTTTCTTTGTATAAAGAATTTCATGACATGCTGACATGTTGGGAAATTTACTTGTAAAGTCTCTGGGAGATGGAAATGCCAATAATTTGACTTTTGGTGATACTCTGAAAACTTTATATTATGAGCCATCAGCTCATCTTTTCACCCAGCTCTTGTTTTATGACTGAGAAATCACAATATTTTGTTTACAATGGTAATTTATTATATGGCAATAATGCAGCAAAAAGATTTTCAGACTACTGAGATAAAATGTTAAAGACCATGCTCAAGACTCAGGATTAAGGGGAGATGGTGGAATGCAATTCCTCTGATGAAATAATGCAATTGGATTAATAAATAAAAATGGTGACAATAAGGTTAACAAATTAAGGGGCGCCATCTTAAATGGCTGCTTCTAGCCAGCTTTTGTTTCTGAGTATGATTTGGTCAGGAATAGCAGGGACCTTTTCAATATGAATTTGCATAATTCTTGGCTTAAAAAGATTTCATTCCATTCACTAACAGCATTCTGATTTGAATATAGGAAAAAGCTAATGTAGATTTCAAATATTTTTTTTAACTCACTGTGTTACTAGATTCACTAATACACTGGCACATTTCAGTGAGGCTCCATGGTTCTTTTTAGTGAAGGCATTGTCTTGCATCTGAGGATACAATGTGCCGATAATATGTAAAATGCACAATATAATTTTGTCTAATATAGTGACATACAATGGGCCAAATTCACCTTTACTGTTGCAGAGCAATGCAGCCTTTATATTTAAGTTAAATTCATGAACACCTTTTGGTTTGTTTTTATATGGGCTGAAAAATGGTAACTTCTGTGCATACCTTATAAATAGTTAGGGGACATGTTGTGAATCTCTTACTTACATTGATTAGAATTAACTCAGAAGAATAGTGCTACTAGTCTGCTTTGGAGAGTTGGCTGTTCCCATGGTGCTACCCTCTTCCGATTTCCTTTTAGAATAAATTAAACAAAGGGAAGTGTGAGATGGAATTTAAAGCAAAAATAGATAGTGTGGTTAACCTTTCAAATCAATGTGACCACCTTTGTGAGTTAGCATTCACCATTGTAACTATGGGGTTGATGATCTGTCCCATGGAGATTGAGTCCAGGAAACTCAGGTCAGTCCCTGTCCATAGTACCCACAATACAGTTTGAGGATTGCATGGTTCAGGGGGCTGAAAGGGAGCCCCTCACCTTTAGGACAATGGTTAAAATACATCCCAGGTCAGCAATGACCAAAAATACTCATCATGTAATGGCTATTCAGTGACCTGTATGAAATGAATTGTTATTTTCTGGCCAGTTTTGAGTGGACAGGAACCTATATCACAAAAAATACTGCCTAAGATGGCAAACCAGTCAGTCTCAATTCAGTCCCTGGCAAAATCATGGAGCAGGTCCTCAAGGAATCAATTTTGAAACATTTGGCGGGGAGGAAGGTGATCAGGAACAGTCAACATGGATTCACCAAAGGCAAATCATGCCTGACCAACCTGATTGTCTTCTATGATATGACAACTGGCTCTGTGGATATGGGGAAAGCGGTGGATGTGATATATCTTGACTTTAGCAAAGCTTTTGATATGGTCTCCCATAGTATTCTTGCCAGCAAGTTAAAGAAGTATGGATTGGATGAATGGACTGTAAGGTGAATAGAGAGCTAGGTAAATTGTCAGGCTCAACTGGTAGTGATCAATGGCTTGATGTCTAGTTGCAACCGATATCAAGACAAATGCCCCAGGGGTTGGTCAGTTTTGTTCAACATCTTTATTAATGATCTGCTCTGGATGATGGGATGAATTGCACTTTCAGCATGTTCACAGATGACACTAAACTGGGGGGAGTGGTAGATACACTGAAGGGTAGGGACAGTGTCCACAGTGACCTAGACAAATTGAAGGATTGGACCAAAAGAAATCTGATAAGGTTCAACAAAGACAAGCGCACTTAGGACAGAAGAATACCGTGCACTGCTATAAACTGGGGACCGACTGGATAAGCAGCAGTTCTGCAGAAAAGGTCCTGGAGATTACAGTGGATGAGAAGCTGGATATGTCAACAGTGTGCCCTTGCTGCAAAGAAGGTCAATGCTATATTGGGCTGTATTAGTAGGAGCATTGCCAGCAGATTGAGCGAAATGATTATTCCCCTCTATTTGGCACTGGTGAGCACATGCCTGGAGTATTGTGTCCAGTTTTGGTCCCCCAACTATAGAAGGGATAGGGAGAATTTGGAGAGAGTCCAGTGGAAGGCAACAAAAATGGTTAGGGGTCTGGAGCACATGACTTACCAGGAGACACTAGGGGAACTGGGCTTATTTAGTCTGCAGAAGAGAAGAGTTGGGGTGGATTTGATAGCAGCCTTCAACTACCTGAAGGGGGATTGCAAAGAGGATGGAGCTCAGCTGTTCTCAGTGGTGGCAGATGACAGAACAAGAAAAAATGGTCTCAGATTGCAGTGGGAAAGTTTTAGGTTGGATATTAGGAAACACTGTTTCACTAGGAAGGTGGTGAAGCACTAGAATGGGGTTCCTAGGGAGATGGTGGAATCTCCATCCTTAGAGGTGTCTAAGGCCTGGCTTGACAAAGCCCTGGCTGGGATGTTTCATTGGTGTTGGTCCTGCTTTGAGCAAGGGATTGGACTAGATGACCTTCTGAGGTCTCTTCCAACCCTAATATTCTATGATTCTATGACTAGTTTTCAGACTCAGCAGAGAGGTCAAGAACTCCATTAGTTGCTGATTTTTTTTTCTTTTCCCGGAGATGATCCCTTTAGGTCAGAGTTCTGGCATAATGGAAAAATGAGAGAGAAGACTGCTTCACCACTGCACAGGCTGATATTGTGTGGATAACTAAGAGTTTTCCATTTCCAGTTTTCACAGCCTGAAGTCTTTCTCCACCACTAACCAAATAAGTCATGAAAGACACCAATCAAGTTCTCTTCCTTGGAAAAGTAGGGTCCATGCTATTAGAATGTGGAGGAAGGAGAGGATATTAGTGCACATGCCCCACTGGGTCCTATAAGTACAATATTATCTGTTAATATCAACCCACAAATTTCCATCTCTATCTTTCATGCAGCTATATTCTTCTCTTAGTTAATCTGTACAAATAAGGAGAAATTCAGCTGAAGCCAGTGGAGTTGCACCAATGTAAAAGTCATGGTGAGCGAGCTCAGAATCAGGTACATTATTTCTACATTTAAAAATAATTACTTTTTTCTTTTTAATTTTATTCTTATTTATTTTTCTCTTTTAAGTAGATACATTATATGAGCAAGTTAACAAAAAGCTCACCTTGAAGGGAATCATTTAGAACAGAAATATCATTACAACATTATGTATGTATTGTGACGGAGTCAGACCAGAAGGGTATAGGAGAGTGCTGGAAGGCAGGTATATCAGCCTTAGGATGTGCAGGTCCTTGTTCCCTGGATAGCCAAACAAAGGCTACTCCAGACCAATCAAGACACCTGGGGCCAATTAAGAACCTTCTAGAAAGGAGTAGAAACAGCTAGCCTAATTGGGACACCTGAAGCCAATGGTGTCTGAATCCAGATAAAAACCTCCCAGTTAGTCAGGTGGGCTGTGGGTGTCAGGAGCAGTGGAAGGAAGTTATGCTGTTGGTGAGACTGAGTGTTGGACAACATATCATACTGAAGGAAGGAGGCCCTGAGGTAAGGGTGAAGTGGAGTTTGAAGAAGCAAGGACTGCTGTGGGGAAGTAGCCCAGGGAATTGTATTGTGTTTTGTGCCTAAAAGGTCAGCCATCTTAGCTGATACTATTAGGGTCCCTGGGCTGGAGTCCGGAGTAGAGGGCGGGCCCGGGCTCCCCCCTTTTTCCATCTTCCATACTGGCCTGTGATGAAGGTAACTCACTAGGTGGTGACTCTTGCCAATTATACTGAGAAAGGGAGGTCACTCTGGGGCCTAGATGAGTTTCTGAGGCCCCTAAATCTGCCAGGAAGTGCAGGACCCACAAGGACAGACTTGGAGCTTTGTCACAGTATTTATATATATATATAGATATCTAGATCTATCTATAGTGATACTTTAATACTTACTCCTCCCATGAGTGCAGGGGACTGGACTAGATGACCTCTTGAGGTCCCTTTATATGTGTACATACAGACACATTAAAACAGTATATAGACTTGTAAACATTATATATATGTTTCTGATTATAATCAAAAAAGTTTACAATACACAAAATATAAAAATTACATTTTTTTATTTTCAAAATAAGATCTAAACATTTAAAGATTTAAATAAAATAAGGTTCAAATTAAGATACAAAAAATTAAACATTTAGCACTGTTTTGCATCATGTTTGCATGATATAACTGAAAAGAACTTAAGAAATAAGACATTTTGATAACATTTAATTTACACATTATTAATAAATAGCTCCCAAATTCACAATTGTTCCATGTTTGTGTATCACAGAAGTTCTCTGGTTGTGGTGTGTGGACCAACCACTTGAGGTCTGTTAAGAGTTGGACAGTCACATGATGCTGGCTCTTCTTCTAGTTTCCATCTGAGAGAAACAGAACAAGTGAGAATGTGAGATGAAATGAAATGAAAGTGTGAATATGACTTTCCAACATGGTCAAAATACTTATCACACTAAAGATGTTCTCATTTATCTATGTTTCATACAATCAAGGCTTTATAAATAAATAATAATATGAAATGGAATGACACCACCAATTAATAGCATATAACTACTAACTCGTCACATGTTAATGCCCATTATTTTTTATCAGCTTGGGCAGAATTTGAGCCGACAGCCCAGACATGTATGGCTTTGTATCCTACTACCAATGCCCTGACTAAACCCACTCCTCTGAATTCCACCCTTTTTATTGAACTTAACATGTCTACAATTGCCCTACTTATTGCTTGTCCTAACCTGCTACCGAGTTGGCAGATTGGCACCTGTAAATAAATGGCCATTGGGATATGATGTTGCACCACTGCAATAAATGTGAAGCCAATGTGGGATTCAGAAATGGACAGCAGGTATTTAATTTTTATAGAGAAAATATTGTAGAATTAAATAAAATGTAGCATGTGGCTTGAATAACATAGACACACATTATAGTGACGTGGTTGCTGTAATAACCATTATCTTTTAACAAACAATAGTACCTCATCAAACAGCATGGTAATTTTAGTGAAAAATCATTGGAACTTTTATACTGGATAAGGATACAGCATACAGCAGCGTCCCCTGAAACACAACTGCATTATGTCTTTACTATTTTGCAATGATATGCACGCTATAATAAAGCTTTTACTGTTATTCAATATCGTGAATTGTATTAGCGGTATGATCAGAGTTGCTAGCTGAAGTGGAAAACAAAACAAAGACTATAGATGGTGAACTTTAAGTTCTCAGCAAGCTCAATTTTTGTTTATGTCCTTTGTTGATTACTAGATTGGATGATAAATAGTAGAAAGAAATGACAGGGAAAGAGTAGAGAAGAAAATGTGATCAAGGTCTTATATTTAGTTGTTGTGTGAAGTAGTTTGAATATTTCTAAAGGTAATTAGGATGTGCCCAATTATATTCACGCTAGCATAGTACAAGAAGACAACAATAAGTAATCTGCAGTCAGCATTTGGCCTTTTAAAATATACTTTAGTATAAGGGTGTAGAAATCCTGAAATTCACGTGTGGTCCCCTTAGCTGCTGTGATTAATTTCTGAATCCAGGGCTATTGTTAAACATAAAATCGTTTTATTTTTCTTTCGCTAAATACTGTATAATACATGTCTGTCATGAAAAACTGCACATAATTTTTAGGGCAGCATGTCCCTATTTCCCCTTAGATATTTTGATCATTGGCCCCTGCTTTAAAATGATCCTTTGCATACCTGTTTGGCACATGGACCATGCATGCTCTTAAATGCTAAAGAATCATTGCCTTGATCTAATCAGAGTTTATAAGGCAAAACTTGTATTTAAAGGGATGTTGTAAAGCAGGGATAATCAACAGGATACCAAATGTGGCCTGGCAAGGCTTTCTGTGTGGCCCACCAGCTCACCTTAAAAAATGTTTATAATAAAATTCACAAACAGTGATGTGCTGCCTAGCATTTGCCTATGACTTCCTTAGTAAGTAACTTACTGGCAGTGCTTAATTTGTAACGAAAGAGGTGCCGGGACTCATCCCTGGCAAGCCGCGGCACAAATTAAGCACTAGCTGGGCAGCTGTAGAGTGGCAGCTGCTGGCTGGGGCCCACCTCTGTAGGCAGCGCTGCCATCAGCAGCAGTGTAGAAGTAAGGGTACATGGTATGGTATTGCCGCTCTTACTTCTGTGCTGCTGCTGCTGCTGACGGCAGCAATGCCTTTAGAGCTGGGTGGCCAGAGAGCAGCCGACTGCTGGCTGGGAGCCCAGAGATGCTGGGGCTATGAACTGCCAGTCCTAGAAGTGTTGGGGCTCAGCCCTGGCACAAATTAAACACTGTTTACTGGATCCTGAGTTCTCACAATAGTATCAGCTATGATTGAGGTAGGAGGATGCAAATTTTTCATTAGTGATAGAAATGGAGTCAAAAATGTGAATGGGACTAAAAGTTGCAAAGTCAACAACAAAACCCGAACTTTTAACCCAAATTGGATGGCGGATTTCTTTTTATTATGCCACCTCCTTTAAACGCAAAACCTTTGTGTTTAATATGCCAAACCACTGTATCCATCTGTAAGGCTGTCAATGTGAGGCACCATTTTGAATCAAAGCACAGTAACTTCAGCATGGTCTATCCTCCTGACAGTGTTGCAAGATGTGACAAAATTGAAAACCCAAAGTCTTCGTATCACACTTCAAATGTTATTCTTACAGTATCAGCGACTACAGGAAAAAGCAACAGCTGCTTCTTTTTTAATAATGTTGGGTACTAGCTAAAAAGGAAAAGCCTTTCCTGGATGCTGAGCTTGTGAAGGAGTGCACATTGGAAATGCTGGATGAGCTTTTTGCTGGAGATAAAAACAAAGATGACATTGTGAACCATGTGAAGCAAGTTTCCCTGTCTGAGTCCATGGCAGTGCAAAAATTGGAGGTAATTTACAAGGATTATTTGTCAGCACTGCTTTCCCATTTACAAAATGCCAAGTACCTGTCTCTAGCCATGGCCAAATCAAGCGATTTAAGTTATACTGTTCAGCGATTGCCCTTTGTTCAATTTTATGATTTTAAAATTTTCAAGGAAGAATTTTTATGCTTAATTCCATTAGAAACCTACTTCACGGGAGAACTCATTTTTGCAAATGTAAAATGCTTTTTTGAAAAAGAAAAAATAGTTTAGATCTTCAGAAAGTAAACATGCTTGTTACAGTCAGAGGTCCCTCCATGACAAGGAAAGAGAAGAGCTGTGCTTCATCTTTGGCAGTGATATATCCTACATTGAATATATTTCACTGCATCATTCGCCAGACTGTCCTGTGTGGTAAATTGTCTGCGGACTTGTAAAAAAATAATGGGTATTGTTAGGAGATTAGTGAACTACGTACGCTCAACTTCTAGCTTGTAACATCATCTTTTTAAAGTTCTTTTAAAAGATGTTTCAGTGAGTACAGTGACCTGGGGCAGCACAATGATGTTTTCTCATTAAGTAGCAGGTGCATGCGAGAGATTTTGTGCACTTCAAAAAGAAATAATATAATTTTTTTTCAAACCACAAGACCAGACTTTTGAGTTCCTGCAATCTATTAGTGATGTCCCCTCTATGACACAGGTAGCTTTCCAGTGTGATATTACTGGTCACTTGAATTTCCTCAACTTGCAGCTCCAAGTCCATTGAAGCAGTGTCAGGGATCTGTGTGAAAAAGTTTGTGTTTTCAGAGGAATCTTGAAATCTTTCAGATAGACTTAACAGGAAAGATGTTCCACTTTTCCGCATTGCGTGTTGTTGCTACAGATGAAACTTCAATGGAAACAATGCAAGAATTCATAAACAATCTGATCGAAAATTTTAAAATGTGATTTGAGAATTTTAAAATTCTAAACAATTTGCTTTTATTTTTGATCCATTTGTTGTCTCTGCTGATGGACCTTGCCCTTGTGAAGCAAAGAACATTCTTGATTCAACTGATGAAAGTGCCTTTCAATTAGAAATCATGAGGATTCAGAGTTCAGATGTCTTGAAGATAAAACTCAGAGAGGTGGAACTTTGTGATTTCTGGATTCGCTATCCTGACCCATTTCTGAATAGCGAGAATCTAGCCATCTATCTTTAAATGATGTTCAGACCAATGTACATACCTCTGTGAAGCTGCGGATGAAAAAAACCCCATCCTGACATTTGAGAGTTCTACCCCAGATCAGAGTGAGGTTTACTTTTACATAAACATTGCATGTCTTGTGATAAATTTGTGAGAGTTGGCATGTCTGGATCTATCATACAGTTTGAGAAGCATTCATTAGGGTGGTCCTTCAAATTGTCATTCATGCTTGTAGTTTATTCATGTAAGTATTCCTAGTCGAGTTAGTAGAACTGTTTGCATAAGTAAATATTTGCAGGACTAGGCACATTGCTTAGATTACCTACTTATCGCTTTGTCTACCAGCATACCTCTAGGGATAAAATAACACAAATAAATGGGAGTTTCACTGTGACAAAAATGATGTCCATGGTCTCTAAGAAATATGAAATGTTTGGATTTTGTTGAATGTAGGTTTCTCCATTAGTGCTACATCACGTATTTGTAATATTAATTGAAGTATAACTGTGAACTTTTAAAAGGCTTCTGCTTAGAGGACAAGCATGGAACTGAGTTCAGTACGTAAGTGCTGGTATTTGGGGTAAGTTTTATGATTTTTTGGCTGAAACTTTAAAGCTGCTGGTAGAATTAAACTGCATTCACATACCCTGAAACATTTTCATTTACAATTTTTAAATAAGAAATCAAAAATAAGTAAATAATATAAAATGGACCATTCTCAAATTATGCCTCTAATAGGCTTACCAATAATAACATTGTTTTTCCTATATAAAATATAGCCCACAGTAGTCTGAGCTTAAAGGTCAAGAAAAATATGTAAAAGACTCCACTCAATAGAGTACAAAAGAACACTGTATACGAATCAAAAGGGCTTAAGAGTTTCCTAAGAAATTAAGGCAAAATGCTGAACTCTTCCATGTTTGACTTTTAATAGGAGTTCTGAGCTCTCTGTGTGGCACTCAGAACCTTACAGGATCAGACCCTAAATTCTCCCCAAGGGATATGTTTTAAGAGGAAATCTGTCTTGAAAGCAGAAGGCATTTACAAACAAGAGTAAGACCAAGGTCATCGTAAGTTTAGCTCCGCTCTACCCAAAAACTGCTGTAGTCATAGATAATTTTCTAGCTTTATTGTCATCTGGTCCATGAGTAATAAAAATTTCTGCTCATAATGCAATCATGAAAATTGTTATAGCCCTAAAGAATGCTGTTTAAAGCAAATAAGTGTGGTGGTTTCCAGATTCCCTCCCTAATTAGTAAAAGGGTCAAGTGTCAGGTCTATCAATGAGCTGTAGTATTTCAAAGTTTTCCATCAGTGGAGGCCATTCATAAGACATTTTAGAAGACAAAGAGGCTGAGAATTTTCTTTCTGGTTTTGTTACTTTTGCATATTGTTCCTATTGCTTCCTTTGGTAGTTTACTTTATATTTTAGCAGATCTCTGGATAATACATTAGTAGCCCCTTCAATTATTGGCTTTTTCACTTGCTTACCAATAGTGTACCTATCTTCCCAATAATTCAGTGCTTGATTAACCCAAGTCTCTCCTTGTAATTTTCATGAGTTTTCTCATTCTGTTTTTTCCAATCTTTTCAAGTGTGTGGCACTGTTTAAAATTACTTTCCCCCTCTTCATTCTGGCTCTTTTTCTTAATGTAAATGAAGTCACCTGGTTATAGATTCAGTCTCAGAGGGGAAAGATTAAATTGTTTTAGTCTTATGGCTTGTAATGACTTTACAGTTGTGTGGGGCTACAGTCCATGATGTTCCACAGAACATCAGCAGAGGCCAAGCTACCCTTTGAAGTAGGGTACTTTATCAAAAAATGTGGTATATTGTACCAAATCTTTGTTTGCAGTTAACTATGCCCTTTCTGCATAACTATAACTCTTCATGTTGTTTTTGCCGTCGCTGAATTTACTACCAAATCTACATTTTAACCGACTAGCATAAAATATTTTAATTCCAACCACATATTGATTCATCTAATTTCATAGTTGAATAGTCATAATTTATCAGATTTATAGAGTTCTAGGTGTTCAGTTTATATGGTCTATTTGTTTTATAGTAAGGATTTTTCTTCTGCTCTCCTTTTCTCTCTGTGTTTGCTACGAACAGTGTAACCACCTAAAATTGTGTCTAATATGTTCTGACGTTTCCACAGAACTCATGGTGTGACATGGCTTTGTATGGTTTTGATTTAATCAAGGGGAAGATGAAAGTGGGTGTGCGATACTTTCAACTCGTTAGCCATTTTGCCATCCATCTTAGTCAATGTGTGGTTGCCCAGGACACAACATTAATGATAGCTGTCAAAATAATAGTCTGAGGGTTAGAGGTCAAGAAAAATATGTAAAATACTTCAGGGTGAACCAGATGATGAAGTAACTCATTTAGGCCATTAAATGCTAGAACAGAATGGACTTGATGGGTTCAGGGGTTACTAGAAGCAAGAAGAGTAAATGGGGACATCTTCAAGTAGTTTACTCTTGTTAAAGGATGATAATAGCATTACCAAACAAGCACACTAAAGGCAATTTTCTTAATTACAGTGCTGACCCAGCAGTGCACAGAGAGTAGTCTTGTTATTAGAATGAGAGCTTTTACTTTCAAACAATATTAACCCTTCTTGGTACTGTATGTCTTAATTAAGTGTATTCCGGGAAGTTCTGCAGCTGTCTGCATTTTTAGATTTCTGTGTTTGAAAACCAGTGGTATGAGAAACAAGCTGTTGCAAATGACTGCGTGGTTTAAGAGATTTTTATTTCATTTAAGGTATTTTCTCAATATGGCCTTTAGAGCTCTTCAGTCTCATGGCTGTGAAGAAGACAAACTTTAACAGTTAATTCACCTTATGCTACATGTATTCATATGAAATATTGATATTCAGGAGAGGAGATAGATACCTAACCTTTATTCACAAGAGTGCTTTTGGTAACAAAATAAATGTTACCTGACCCGTGCTGGTCAGAAAAATACCATCAAAATGACATTTTGATAAAAAGTGTTTCATGAAAATGTTTATTTCCCATTTTCTAAGCAGTTCTAATTCATTATTGAAAAGATGAGATAAAGTACAAATTTACTGGTTAAACTTTGCAGACTAACCTATGGCTCCTATGCACCATGATGATACAAATAAGAATAATAATAATTAATAATAAAATATGACTAACATAGCATGGTAGTTATTGTATCTTTAAAAAACAAACGATCTTTCACAGAAACCTTTGAAAAATAATTATATTTAGAAATATGGGGTGAAGTCTCCTAGCAGGGAAATTTTCAAAGGTGCCAAACAGTGTGAGAATCACTCTCATTACGAAAGTCAGGGGGAATTGCGCATCTCACTTCCTCAGGTACATTTTGAAAATTCCACTAAGCATAAATGAAGAAGACATTTCTTGATGCTGTCATTATCTGGCTGTCCAGGATTAGTAAGAGATCCTGCAGGGCTTCAAGGTGTCATGACACTTCGACAGATGGAGGCCAGATGCCCTCTGTGGAAAGAGAAGAGAATGTCTTGACTGCCTTCTTGAAACATTATCCCCTTCTTGGTAGCATTGCTTTGGTCTTGCCTGCATTTAGTTTGAACTAGCTGCTCTTCAGGTCAGCTGTTGTTTTCTTGAAATCATTGTAATGTATTTGCAGTGGCTTTGGATGCATTTGTTGAAAACACAATATAAAACTGGGTGACATTCGTGTGTTCCTGTCAACATAACTCTTGATGTCCCATAATCTCTCCAAGAGAACTCACATAGATGCTGAAGAGGAGGGGAACAAGACAGATCCCTGCAGAACTCCATTGAGAAGGGTTTTCGGAGAAGAGAAGCAGTTGTCCTTTGCCATCCTCTGAGTCTTGTTTCAGAGGAATGACTGGAGTCATTTTTACTCTGTGCCATATACTTTAGCTCTATACCTCTAATAGGGCAACAGGATGTTAAAGTCAACTGTGTCGAAAACGGTAGGGTGGGCAAGTATTCTTAACATGGCTTCCATCCATTACACAAGAAGGTCATTTATCAGTGTTACTAAATCTGTCTGTAGGGAAAAACAAAAGCTGTTTGTGGCCCTCGTTCTCACCTTGTGAGAATTAGTTCTGTGCAGGGCAGCCCTGGTACCTCTTCTTAAATGCCTTTCTTTGTCTTTTTATCTGTTCCTCCCTGCCTCCATTTTCAATGGCTGGTGTCTCACTCACTAGAAATGTATCAGGAATCTCCTCCTCGGCCAGGCTCAGGAAGCTCGTGGAAGACTGAGTAAAGATGAGAAAGCTAGATACCAGTTGCTGGAGTATTTTCAGTGTGGAACTATGAAATTGTTAGGGCATTATTACTGTTTATTATGTGTATTATAGTAGCCCTTGGATACCCCCGCAGTATGAGGGCTTCTTATTGTTCTTGGCACTGTACATATATATACTAGTATGCAAAGTCCTTGCCCCAAGAAGACTGGCAATCTAAGTAGTTGATAGAGACAAAGAGAGAGAGTAAGGGAATATAGTATTAATATTCCCTCTTTTAAAGTGGGGAAACCAGTCACAGGGATTTGCCTAGAGTCACTCAGAAGCCTTGTAGTAAAACCAAGATTTGAACCCACCTTGCTTGAGACCTAAGTCACTGCCTTAACCACAAGATTACATTTCATCTCCTATGGGTAGTACAATCTATTCATATGGTTTTGTACTTTGTGGAAAGGAAAAATATTTTAACTCTAACCTAAAGCTACATAGTACACGTATATCTACACAAATACATATATTCACACTCACACTATAGTTGCATATCAGAATGGCCTAGTCCTGCATTATAGTGAGTTTAAAATCGTGTGTTCTGATGTCCAGTTTGCAAACATTGCTAGCAGACCAGACAAAGAACATCACAATGGCTAATGGAAACTTCCTCTTCAGTCTAAATGGTGCAGTTGTCTAATTTGTTTAGCTAAACTACATTATCCATACCGAAAGTTTTATTATCATAGTCAAAAGCAGGAAACGGAGCAGACATGCTGTATGTTTAAAATTAAAGCAATTTTAGAAAACAAACTCATTTTCTTATTGATTAGCTTACTTGTTAAATTAGAGGCTCATAACTTTTAATAATAGGATCCTACTAGCTAGAGATAGCAAAGACCTGTTAGATGACTGAGTCCATCCCCATTACAAGGGCAGTATAGAGTCATATTTAAGTCTGGATGTATCAAATATTAAACTGGTACTACACAGCAAATTCTTCTGTTTCCTTCACAGAGTGCTGACGTGAAGAACTTTGACACTGAGTAGTTAGTTCACTCTTAAAAGCAGCTTTAGGGTTAGATTCTGGCCAGCCGTTATACATATGTATAGCAGAAAGGAGAGCACAGTGACCCAAAGAGGGCAAGGAGAGATGGGGAGTAGCTGGAGCCATGGCTCTGCATTTCCCCCATTCCCAAGCTGACCAGCTACCTAGAGCAGAATGCTGCACCACTTAGGATGTGTCTACATTACAAGCTGGGGGTGTAATTTCCAGTCTGAGTATACATACCTGCACTAGCTCTCCTTGAACTAGCATGTTAAAAATAGAGTGAGTGGCAGGCAGGGCCAGCTTCCCTGACTACACTTCCTGTACCTAATGCCTTGGAGGGTATGTCCTTACTACCTATTATGTACGGCAGTTCCTACAAGACACAGTCTAGCCCTAATTTCTATTTTAAGGGTGAGAAGGCAGGTATGCATGTAGGTAATTCTCACTGTAAACCTGTGAGGCTAGGTTTCCTTTGCTCAGCTGAGATACATTGATTAGGAGCAAATGCTTGCTGAATGCTCCAAGGCTTCTTCTTTTAGTGTTGTTTAAGGCATTCCAGAGTGGGCAGCTGCTCACTCTTTCAGGCGGAGTGCGCTCTATTGAACTCCATATTCTTCATCCCACCTCCCTTTATGGACTACCCTTGAGAACTTTTATTTGTAGTTTAGCAGATGGGAGACCACAAGGTCTTCCCCAAGAACCCAGCCAGTACCACTGGATCGTCTTTCCTAAGGTTCTAGGAAAGGGCCAATTATTCACTTGCTGGTATTTATTGGGTATTATATATTGACGTATACAGTACTTATTATACAGTGCCCAGTACAATGTTAAGACGCCGCTCAAGCATCACTGCAACCAGCATGGGGGTGGGCCAGATCCTGCCCTGGGTTAAAATGAGGGGTGAGATGTGCATGTGTTCAAGGCAACATGCCAGAGGAAGTAGTATCAGTATGTGCCCCCTCCTGCTCTCCACCAGCTGGTTGTCTTAGGGTTTGGCTAGACAGTTAAAAACTCCCATGGAGGCAAGTCTCAGAGCACAGATCAACTGATTCGGGCTCACAAGGCTCAAGTGGTCGGGCTAAAAAATAACAGCATATACTCTCAGACCATGTCTACATTACTGACTGGATCGGCAGGTAGAGATCGATCTATTGGGGATCGATTTATCGCATCTCGTCAAGATGCGCTAAATCGGTCCCCAAAGTCGACTCCAGAACTCCAGCTCGCCAAAAGGTGCAAGGCAGAGTTGACGGGGGAGCCCGCTGTCGACCGCTGCCACCGTGAGGACAGCAGGTAAGTCGACCTAAGATGCATCGACTTCATGTAGCTGAAGTTGCATGTCTTAGGTCGACCCTCCCCGCTAGAGGAGATCAGGGCTCAGGCTTGAGCCCAGGTTCCAAGATGCTCCCTCTTTACCAGGCTTCGGGTCTCAGGCTCCATCCACACTGCTATTTTTAGCACCATCATGTAAGTCCTGTGAACCCAGGTCAGTTGACCCAGGCTCTCAGATTCACCGCTACTGTTGTTTTGTTGTTGTTGTTTTTATCATTTTTGGCTGCGTAGATATACCCTGAGGTAACGGCCTTTACATTGAATGACTGCTCTGCACATGAGTTTTGCACCAATGAGGCGAGCCGCAAGCACTGCTTTCCTCAGTAAAACCCATTTACTTTTCCGTTCTGTGGCACCTGTGTGGGAAGGATATGCGCCACGTGTTTGTCATATGCAAACAGAAACAGAATAGAAGTCCCACCTTATGCACCCACCATTTAGTTTCTCTGCAGTCTCAGGTGGGATCATGCAGACAGGGCTGACTCCCCCAGAGTAAATAAATAACACCTCCATGGTCTTACGCATTTAAGGAAGTCAATGTGATATACTTGCTCATGTTAGTTTATCGTGTTTGTCTCCATCGATTCTGAATTACGTGCCTGTGATAAAGGCAAGAACATTCAACCTTTCTCACATTGTTGAGCCTACAGAAGTGACACAAATTGTACACATGAAGGGTTGTATTTTAAGAGTGTTGGGAAGAGGGGCTGATGGTGATTGATTTTAAAAAGTTTGATAGAAAACCATAGCACCCAATCCTGCAGCCTTTAGTCACATGCGTAATCCTTACTTCTGAAATTAATCCCATTAACGTCAATGGTACTACTTGCATGAGTAAGGAAGGACGATTAGTAGAGTGACTTGAGTGAGTAAGGGAGGAGGATTAACTTCAATAGGACTAGCCTTGTTAGTAAAGACTAACCATGTCAGGAAGCATTCACAAAGCTTAACAAGAAAGCTCTTTTTATTCTGTCCTACTACTGATTCTGGTAAATTGCTAAATTTAGTGAAATTTGATACATTGAAAGTAATTAAATGCAAAAGTGCTATTGCAATTAAAATGGAAGCCTGAGCCACATATAGAATGGTTTGAACACTGTATGGCTTCTGGATTTTTAAAACGGAAAGAGTTTTTCTAGACTGATTCTTTCTGGAATTATATTACCCCCCATGTGGTTCTTCAAAATTGTTCCACTGTCCCCTCAATGGTTTCCATTATAAAGTGAAATCTGCTTAACAAAATCATGTAAGGGCTTAGTAATTTCAACTCACAGTGCACTGCACATGCCCAGACGAACTTTGATCATTTCCAAATTCAAGGACTAATAAAAATTGGAAGCACTCCAGTAATTTTAAATTACTTTGCACATTGAAGAGTGATTTAAAATCATTGAAGTGATTCAATTTTTTTATATATGCACTTCAATTTGGAAGTGAGTCAGAGAGACAGCATCACATCTTAGATGTTCAAGATACATTGAACTAATTTAAACATTTTTAATTAAGAAAGAAAGAAAGAAAGAGAAAGAAAGAAGGAGAACCCCAATGTTTATCCTCAGTGGTCAAGTGGAGGCCCTTTACTATTTGGAAAGAAAAACAGTGGATAGGTTCTCCAATGCAATCAGTGTTCCCTAATGTTATAGCAGTGATCAAGATAAAGGACCACCAGAATTGGTGGCGTCAGGGCAAAGCACTATGATTATGTTGATTTTTTTTCAAAGGCTACACAACGGCTACATTTGTGTTTTCCCCTTTGGTGATCTAGTCTAGCTCAGTGACAGAGCTGAGCTGACAGAGGACTAATTGGTTTGGGGAAAAACAACACCACACATACACAACATGTTTATGTAGGCAATAGGTAATTTGGCTGTGCAACATATTTTACCTGAGAATGCTATATGATGAAGGAAAAAGCTGGCATACAGATCTTTTGGCAACAGCTTAGCATGATTTCAACATCTATGCATTTATGCATAAAATTCAAATATGGATATGGGAAAAGGCTCCCCTCCCTCCTCAAGACAAATACACAGATCATTTCTGCAGTCAACCTTGCTAACATTCCATATATAATCCACATAAAAATGTCCTTGTGCACAAATGACAAAAAGAGATGAAGTTTTTCCATCAAAAAGTCCAGTGAGAAGTTGCCATGTTCGTGCACAATATATCCAGTGAGAATAGGTGATAGTAGAACAGGGGTTTTTAAATGAGTGACAAACTAAATCCTGCACATTGTCAGTCTGTGTATAGACAACAAAAATAATACTATGAAATGGATGACTTGTCTGAAAAGGGGATGGTTTTTCTTGACTCTGAAAATAGAAAAAATGTGGCCATCTTTGAGAATCAAGAAGGAAATGTCAACACAGAATGTTTACTGGAGACTCAGGTTTGAACACAAAATCTCCCTTTCTGGGTAGGGTTTTATTACAGGGGCTCTGGTTTAATCCAATTTGACATCCATTTGGCAACCATCTCTAGCTGCATTCCTTCCATGCAGTAGTGCAGGCAGCAAACTCGACACACCACAGAGACAATAAACGGCAGGGTTTTCAAAATCACTTTGACATTATGCAACTCTGCCCCCAATGAGGGAGTTTCACTGTTGACTTCAGTGAGAGCAGTCAGGTCAATGCTGACTGCTCTTGAATATCCCACCCCAAACCATACAAGGTATCTCTTCTGTTTCCACAGAGCTTCCTCCTCTGGCTTCTAGTCAGCACAACCTTAGTTTCTCTCTCTTTTCTGGGCTTATCTTCACTAGAGTGTTATGTTGCATTAGAATATGCCCTTGTGTAGTCCTGTTAACTAATGCAATAGTAAAGATGTCTTAGCAGTCAGTGTAGACAAAGACCATCGTGTTTAAGGCTTGTCTTGGATTAAGCTTACTGGAACCATTGGTTTAACTATGATCAGCTGCCAAAATGTGACACAGGACTTATTTCCCCCCCCATACAATAAATGGAACTTTGTGTTTAACATTGTGTTAGATGATACCCTTCCTCAAGGCTGTGTTCCACTATAACCCAATTTTCTAGAGAAGGCAGCACCTGAGAGGAACATCCTTCTTTAAAGTGTTGAATCTAAATGTGTTTCACTGCACTTAATTGACTCCCAGCAGATAGCCTCAGGTCATTGGCAATGAGATGCAGCAGGGTCTGTGGTCAAAAAACCTCCGTGTTCCAGCACAATCAAGAGCTGACATAGCAGTTTTGATGGCTGAGGATGGGAGTTCTGACCAGGATGTGTGTGTTCCTAGCAGATAGGGAGAGTATTTAGTTGTGCAGTTGTGCAGAAGGAGCATGCTGGAACTGCATAGTATTCACACAAATGCTAGTGAAATTTGGCACACTTGACATGAATCCTGTATCTAAGAAGTAGGACCTGGGGACTGGCTGAGATCGAAGACTGTGAAAAATTCCTTAAAGGTTTACTTGCCTTTATCGTGTGATCATGCTGTGGTAGGAATGTAGGCTTCTCCATGGAGGAGCAAGATTTCTGAAGTCTACACAGGTGCTCTCTGTGATGATTGCATAACAAGGTCTGAGAGTGAACACAGTCAAGCCAGAGAGAATTCATGATGATGGAGCTCATTGAATGGGATTACAGCAGCAAGGGTTTACTGCAGTCTCAGGGCTTTGGTAGCACTCAGACGGAGAGGATTTCTTCCCCTGGCTTCCTCTTCTCAATGTTCTTTCCCCTGCAGAAAGCCCCCGGATGAGGATATATAGCTGGGCTTGATATTACTGAGATTAGGGGTTCAGTTTTAGTTTGTCTTCCATTAATGGAAACACATCCTACCCATTAGCTTCCAAGCAGCTCCCCAATCCATCCCTCTTCCCTAGAGGAGAGGAAGGACAGGATGACCCTCTGGATCCATTTCTGCCTCCCTCTAGTCACACACATGACCAACCTCAAATAATCCTCTTCACAGCCTCCTTCCTTGCAAAACAATACTTGTTCTGCTGCATTGGGTTCTTGTGCACCCACAAAAGAGGGGGATGGATGGCCCCTTTGTATAAAATATCATCCATATTGTGTCTTGCATCAAGTATCCTTGCCATGGAAGTAGGAGATTCAGAATGTTGTCATGTCATATGTTATGCTCTTTCTACAGACATGATTTACTTTCAGGCATAAAATGTCCAGCAGCCAGCTTGTCATGGATGGAACAAAGCCCTCCCTCCTTCTCAACATTCTCTAGTCCCAGCAATCTCAGATTGGCATCTTTTTTGCCTATTCATGATCATTTTGTTTTTCTTGGTCACCCTGTGAGTACAAGATCTATGGGCCTCAGTTCCTTTTTATGGTCTTTCCAGGTTGTCTCAGTCATAGCAATGTGAGTGCCTATCTATCTATTCTTGGTTAGGAACTAATCAGATTTTTTTTGAGACCACTATTGGCGAACCTGAGTCTCCTCTGTAGATTGCTTTATTTCCTTTAACAGGGCAACATGTATTCTGTCCTTGTGGGATGGAGATCAACAGCTTCTCCTTGCCGCCTGCTTCATATTGGGCTACCCACATCTCCTCAGGTCAAGAGATCAGAGCACCGGTAGCTAGATATTCTGTCTTCTGCTGGCTGGGTCTAGGCACAAACAGCACAATCCAAGATGGGTTGCTCACATATGGGGAATCAGTGCCCACATGTAAAATCTGGGTGCACCCATAAAATCAATGCAGAATGGATAGTATGCATATAGGTGGTCATTAATATCTTTCATTTGTTTGAATGACAACTTACATTCGTTTGAAGATGGTTTCAGAAATCTATGGTGCTGTTGTATATTCTATTTTCAGTCACCAAAGGTGCAGTTTTTGATCTTTCCTCTTTTGTAGGGGTGATTTCTAGGTCTCTAGGACATTTTTGAGCCTGTAGGGCTTTGGTGATTTTTTTTTTTAATTTATATCACATTGTAACAGGATAGCTTCTCAGACACTACCATAATTATTGACTTCTATAATGGCCACTTTACTTCAGGCCATTTGGGAATTTTGCAGTCCAACACAATACAAAAGAATGACTCACTGACAGGCCTCAAATATGAAACATTTAACGAGGGGAATATCCTTTTCTTCTGTTGTCTCTCTTCTAGATATATATTAACAACCACTTCCTAGGTTTTTATAAAAGGTATTCCTATAGCACCTCTTTGGCAAAAATGTTCTATGTCTTTGCTCACAATAAAAAAGTATTACTACTTTATAACAAAACACAGGTTAAAATTTGCATAGACTCTTCCAAACACTGTTATAAAAGTCAGAGTGTGAATATCTGTATGTTGTGCTAGAGTGAACTTTTCCTTACTGTTCTACAAGCAATCATTTTTTTAAATAACAGCTTTCGGGTTCTTTAAGGAGGTGATCTCTGTTGCAGAGGCAGCAAAACAATGCTGTTGATATGGCAGCTATTCATTTTCATTTAGTGGATAAATCAATACTCACATAAAGCCTGAGTAACTTGTTGGCACTAACCTATGCTATCCTAGTTTCATCTAAATTTGTCAAGATTCAAGTTTATGGTCTTTTTTATTTTTAAAAAGGGATACATATTTTCATGCTGCTTTACATCAAATCAATACTAATAATAATCAGTAATCAAATTATTAGCATTCTCCATATATTCTTGAGGGAAAGTCTTAAAAAAAACCCACTAAAATAAAAGCAAGTAACCTTTGTGTGTTATTGAGAGAGGGAATTTTCCCCCTCCACACTTTATGTGCATGATGTACTGTACACACCGTCTGTAAGCACTTTAGAAAATCCTGGATGCTTAGCGTAGTCTTAAATCAGGCATATTGCCAATTGTGGATTTAAGAAGAGTATAGCTGGGTCATTTTCTTATGAGTTCCTTTACAGTTCAGTCTCTTTTCTTGGTGTTAATGTTTTTACCGCCATTGGGTGAGAGGAGGGGAGGCTTGGAATACCCTGCCCGAGGGCCTCCTAAACTGTACATCTGTCATGGATCATGTCATGGAACAGAAATGTTTGTTTTTGCTCCCATTCATTTCAACTGGCAGCCAGTTATTATTAGAATGAAAAATTAAGCTATTATGCAGTGGAGGCCTTACCGACTCTATCAAATTTATGGAGTTAATACAACAAAATTATCCTTTATAGCTGGTATAAGCAGCTGTATGTATAATGCAGGCCTCTTCTTGATCAGTCTACATACAAAATGGCAGCCTTGTTTACGTTATCATTGTTAAAGCTCTCTAACAATGTCTATGTTTCAGAGGTTTCAAGGGAGAAGTTATTGAGTTAAGACTAGCATTAATGAGTTGGTCAGCCATACAACACAGCAGGCTATTTTGGATTTAGTGGCTTTAGCCTGCTTAGGATATTTTCAGAGAGAGAAAAAGCTACATCATTTCTCATGATTTTACAAATGTGTGTTCATTTCTGTTCAGGTGCACTACATTAACATCAGACTCCCCCAGCCTAGCTGCCTTTGTTTGTTGTTTGTTTGTTTGAGTGCGTGAATCAGTTAAGAGAGAGGAGAATGGATGAAAATATAAGGTGAACTGAAGTTATTAGTAAACAGTTTTATGAAAAGGAAAACCATGAAAAGATGGAGGTGGGGGGAAGAGAAACATTTGAATGAAAATTAAATTCTGTTTGTATGTGTGTGTGTGTGTGTGTGTGTGTTTGTGTGTGTGTGTGTATACGTGTACCCACACATACAAGTAGTATACAAGATACTAGTGCCAGCTGAATTTATAAAGGGTGCTTCTCTATTCTTAATTCATGCAAAAGATTTGCCTTTAGCTAGAAAAAAATAATTAGAGCTTTATTCACCTACGTGATTTCCTGATTTTAAACTAGTGTAACTTCATTAAAGTAAATGGAGTTACATGGACAGAGACTGGTGTGAGAATGAAGAATCATCCTCAGACTTAGAAAAAAAATAGGATCCTCTGGGGGAAAGAAGAATTTTTATTTCAGAGAAAAATAAATGTTTGCAAACTCAGAATAGTTTTATGGAAATAATTAAAGATGCTTACAGAACTTCAAATTTTATAGTATTCACCCATCCCAGCTAAAATTTGCCATGTAGTGCAGATAGCAGTATCATAGCGAACTAATGGGTAGCTACTAGAGCTGCCATTTGTAAATGGTATAAATAGCATTGTATTTAATACACACTATATTCTCCATAATAAATAGAAATACAGAAACCACATCACACCATTGCCAGTGAATTTTGAAAATAATAAATAAACTGAAGAAAAGGATTTACAAGCTGACAATAAAGTAGAATTAGTTCTTATTAAAAACGAAAATTTGCTCCAACATTTTTGTCTGGAAACTCAGATAACTCTCACGAGGAAAAGTGAATATCTGAGTACCAATATATAAATAAAGTGGCTTGAAGGGACAGTCATCTTCCAAGAGAGAAGATTCGTCAGGGTCCATCTGGTACCTAGTAAAGATTCGGGTAGCAGAAATAGATTCATAGACCAGAATGATCATCTAGTCTGACCTAAGACGAATGCTTGTTCAGGATTTGGATTTAAGATTTCTCACACCCAAAACAAGACTCATACCATTAAATCAAGGAACCTTCTGTCAATTTGCCCTCCAAGACTTTAAGTTTAAGGTTGGAATGAGTGACTGGTGAGAATAATCTGTAGGACCTGAAGATCCCAGAAAAGCTCCAGGGGCAGACTCAGTGCCAGACTTTGTGACTGGACACCACAGGTCAGGTTCATATGTTTCATTATTTTCTACATGTGACATAATGTCTATACAACATTCTTAGGCACTGCAGGTAATAATAATAATTCTTATTATTAATAAAATAATAAGTTGCATTTATATAGTAACTTTCATTCCAAAGGATCACAATTATCTTGATTCTCATTTACACAAAGGCCCTTTACCCTACTTTAGCAGTGTACAGGGGCCTTAAATTGCACTTATACTCCCTTTGAAGGCCCTTCTGTGTTGCCAGGATAAGGTAAAAGGACCTTAGCGTGAATGAGAATCAGACTCAAAGTATTTAGTAAATTGAAGTACAAAGCTATACAAAGAGATCGTTTAATTTGTTTCAACAACTATTTAATAGGGCACAGAAAACTACATAGCAGTTTAGGACAGGAAGTAAAGAATATCTTATCCAATTTAAAATACAATGGAAAATTAGATTTTGCAATTATTAGGATTGCAGTTACTCAGGCTGAAATATGTACAGTACGCTGGAGTAGCACCCTAAATCTTGTGAAAGGTTCAGTGAGATCTTAAATGACTCAATATTGACTTGGGGGAAAAGTGACCCACTGAATTACTGACATCACTTCCTACATTATCTAAGAGTTTCTGAAGGTGTCTCCTTCAAACACCGATACAGCTTGTCCCTACATAGTTAATGAACGCTTAGGGGATCACACAGTACAATTTCTCTTATCAATTGAATGAAATCCAGAATTTGGGTATTTAATTAGCTGAGTGGAAGTAAAAATTTCATTCCAAAATTTAGATAAATCTTAAAGTTGGGAATTAGTGAAACTCAGAGAGGAATGCAAGTTCTGTGAATTTTTGGAAAGACAGAAATCCTAAAGATTATGTTACTTCGGGCCAAACATTTTTCAGCTTCATGTCTTGGTGGGATATGTTTTCATTTTAACCTATTAATCTCAGTTTATCTTCTTTTTCTTTACAGGGATCTATTAGGAATTTTAGGGACTACACTATAGTCTCCAGATGCTAGGTATTCCTTCATCTTTGTGGTACTCACTTTAATCCATAACAACCAACACATTTATTTTATGAGCTTTCACAATCAAGACAGTATTAATATCCTTCCTGTCAGTTTTTTAGAGCTTTGATTTCACATTGTGTGGGGGAGTGGTTACTTTGAACATAGTTTTGAAAGCCTTGGAAGTAACTGCTTTTTAGTCATTTCCTCACATCTATAGGGTTGACACTGTGTACATTTCAAAAGAAATGCACAAGCACAACTGTGAAGGTTATAGCCTTGCGGCACACAGGGTGGTAAAAAATGACATTTATGTGGTGAGGTTCTGACTACTATAATCTTGATTTTTTTATATAGAGTGTGTACCCAAGTTCCTTTTAAAATGGCTGTTAGGCAGAACTTCCCCTCCTAGTTACATAACCCTTCCAGCATCCAACAATGATCAAATCATTACCTCTTCCTGAGTATCTCTTTGGTGCCTGTAATACACCATCCTTGTAAAACAATTCTTTCATTACAATTCCCTTGCATGGTAATTGCCAATAGGTTCTGTTCTGTTCTCTGGGATTTCAAACTATGTCCCTTGTTTTAATTCTCTGAGCAAAATATGTGTCAAATTCTACCTTCATTTACACTGAAGTGTCACGGTTAATATTAGTGCAGTTGTCCAGGACTTTGGCATGTAGGAAGCTTCTTCCCACTCCCCCCTCACTGATTTTTGTGTAATCTCCAACATGTGCAACTGTTGTCATTTATGAACCCTTCCTCTGTGAGTGACACACAAAGAAAAGCAAACACATTTACCCATCACTGAACTGAACAAACATCTTTAGGCCAGATTCCAAAAAACCTCAATGTGTTTCTCACTCACTCCCCCACATCTAGCCCATCTGATGGTGAAGCAATATACATTTCCAAAAGGCCCAGTCAAGCCATAAATTGAGCAATGAATATCTTGTCCAGTAAAGCTGAGATCCCTGCTGGGGTTTTCAGCAGCAGCAGCTTGAGCTGCTTTTCTGATGGGAAGACCTTTATAAAGCAGCATTAAGGAGAGCCTTGCTTCAGCAGACCTTATTCTTCTCCCATATGGTGATGGAAATAATGGCATTGCCTGGATTCTGGCCCCTCACTGGCAAGTAGAAGAAAAGAGGCAGCCAGATCCTTGATGCTCGTGGTCTCACTACAAGCACATTGGGAGTGAGAGAGCACTGCAAGGCCTCACCACTTCGATACTGACTAGCAGACCAGAGGCATTCTGCCTAGTGAGTGTCCACGGGGTTGGACATTGCTACAACTTAAGCGTAAAGGTTACAGTGACTGCATGCAGCGCCCTGATCCAGGCCATATTGGTGATCATCCCAGTATGCACTCTTCAAACCGAATGCCTCCCAGAAGTGTAACTAGTGTGGGGCAATCCATTTGCGGCTGTGGCTTTGAAAGCCACAATCTCTTCCTCGCTAGTCAGTGTGTTCAAATCAGTACAGGTCTATGTGTCCATTACAGTTAGGCGCATATCCAGGGTTATGATGTACTAAGCAGTCAAAAAATGCCACTCAAGGTGCAACCTCCTGCTGCTGCAGCAGTTCTTCATTGTAGCTGCTAAGTACCTGGAATCTTTGTCTACATTAGCACCACTACAGTATATAAAATGGGTCCAGCTGAATGTCACTGCCTAAAAAAGCCTGCTTTGCTGAAGCATCTCCTCCATACCTATAATACTAGTTACCATTTGGGGGCCTGGTCCTTCTCCTTTTGAAATCAGTGGGATTCTCACCACTGATTTCAATGGAAGCAGGACTGAGCTTTCTGGATCTTATTAATATTTTCTTTTTTAAAAAGGGGAAAAAAGAATAGTTCCATATGTGCAAGATAAAACCAACTGGATGAATGATTGTTTCGGGTTGTGTGAGATAATGGGAAGATCCCTTTCTTTCTCTGACTCTCTGAACCTCACAGGTAATTGTCAGATCAGACACATGCTGGAATTAACTGTGGAATTGGGACAGACTAAGACTTCACACTTTTTACACAAGACAGTGATAACATGGGAACTGGGATCTGCTGTGCTGATCTAAAAGGAGACAAATACTTGAACACTGAAGGGCTGATTCTCACTTACCCCATTGTTACTCCATTATACTTCCATCTGATAGGATTTAGAGTCCATGTGTGAGAAAGGAGCTCAAACCCAGTCTCTCAAAAGCCCTGTTTTAGAATATGTATCAGGCTGAGAGAATAGCAACAACACTAATTAGTGTCCCATCTACACTACATTTCCCCCAAGCTAAGATGGTTCCTAGAGATGTGTCCTGCTACCACAGGGGCTGTAGTTGTGTCTGCTTATAAACTTAGCTTTAAAAAAAAAATAGTGTTCTGTTCACGTCAGCCAGCACAACTGTGTTACTAGATATGGGTTCTAAGACCCATCTCTAAACTTTGGTTTTTAAGGTAGGGGAAATATAATTTTAACAGGACCCTTCTGTAGTACACTGTGATCAGTTACCCCCACAATCCAGGGTGCCACCTGATATACTGGGATACCACTCAGTGGGGGTGGGGAGCAACCAATCACATACATTATTTGCCTGCCTTTCACCCCATCTTCAGCCCTCTGAGCCAATTTCGTAACAATGAATGCTGCTTCGGGTGATACAGCAAGGGTGCTGTCAGTGATGCTGAATAAATAGAGAAGGCCCTGAGAAGTACAGCAAACAGCAGCTTCAGTGACTTTTGTTCTGAAGCTATTTCTGCATGCCAGATTTTACCCTCAAGGCACAGTGGCAGAACAAGGCTCCCACCTGTTATCTCTCACTGCTGTGGGGTTACTTCTTTCTGTTTAAGTTAGGTTAAATATTTCCACTTTTCCCAGGATTCAGAGCTCAGCAGGCCAGCTGTGATGCACAGTCTCAAAACACAAAACAGCTGGAAGTATAATGTGAACAAAGTTCACCTTTTCTTGTATACATTTTAAAGCTGCTGCACTGTTTACTGGATGATGCATTTGTTTAAATGAACGTCCAGCTATTATTGATTTTCCTCTACACTTTTTCTGGCTATGTCACCACTGTCCTGCAGCAAAGAGCTCTAGCTGAAGCACACCTGCACCCACATGGGCAAGAGAAAAAACAAGGCTAGCGGCCCTGGTGAAACCTCATGCAAATGTAGAGCGTCTACTGGTGTAACTGGTGGGAAATTTGGACCTAAACTCCACATTTTTAAAAAATTTGGAGAACTCATGAGCGTACACAGGGCTGGACATTGCTACAACTTTAGTGTAAAGGTCCATGGCTTTGTAGATTTTAAGGCCAGAAAACACCTTTATGATCATCTATTGTGACCTCTTGCATAACACAGCCATGGAATTTCACCCAGTAATTCCTTCAGCAAATTCAAGAACTTGTGGGTGAAATATAGTCTATCTTTCAAAAAGACATCCACTGTGGATTTAAACACTTTAAGTGACTAAAAATCTACTACTACGCTCTTCCTAAGTTGTTGCAATGATTAATTACCCTGCCTGTTTAAAATGTGTGTCTTAGTTCCAGTTTGAATTTGTTTAGCTTCAACTTCAAGCCCAGTTAGGTAAGTTATATTCCCAGGAGTACAGCAGACCCATATCATGCTCTCTTAATTTTATTTCTTTTGATACCTATGTAAAAGCAGAGTTGTGTGAACCTCTAAAAGTTTGCAGATTTGCTTTGAAGAACAGAGGAACTCATAACAGCTCAGCCCATTGATCCGTCTAGGCCAGTCTCCAATGGTGGCCACCACCAGATGCTTCAGAAGAAGGTGCAAGAAGACACAAAGTGGCCATTTTTATAACAACTTTCTCAGAAGGGAATTTTCTTCCTAATGTAATTAGTTAGAAGTTGGCTTATGCCTTGAAGCATGGGGGTTTATATCCTATCTGAAACATTGATGGTTTTTTTAATTCTATCTAGGGTAACTGTGGATGATCTCAATTTCCAAATAAATCATAGAATCATAGAAGATTAGGGTTGGAAGCAACCTCAGGAGTTCATCTACTCCAATCCCTTGCTCAAGGCAGGATCAACACCAGCTAAATTGTCCCAGCCAGGGCTTTGTCAAGTTGGGCCTTAAAAACCTCTATGGATGGAGATTCCACCACCTACCTAGGAAACCCATTCCAATGCTTCACTACCCTCTTAGTGAAATAGTGTTTCCTAATATCCAACCTAGACCTCCTCCATTGCAACTTGAGATAATTGTTCCTTATTCTGTCATCTGCCACCACTGAGAATAGCAGAGCTCCATCCTCTTTGGAACCCCACTTCCATTAGCTGAAGGCTGCTATCAGATCCCCCCTCACTCTTCTGCAGACTAAACAAGCCCAGTTTCCTCAGCCTCTCCTTGTAAGTCGTGTGCCCCAGGCTCCTGATCATTTCTGTTCCCTCTGCTGGACTCTCCAGTTTGTCCACATCCTTTCTGTAATGGGAAGCCCAAAACTGGATGCAGTACTCCAGATGTCACCTCACCAGGGCCAAATAGAGGGGAATAATAACTTCTCTCAATCTGCTGACAATGCTCCTACTAATGCAGCCCAATATGCGATTAGCCTCCTTGGCAACAAGGGCACACTGCTGACTCCTATCCAACTTCTCATCCACTGTAATCCCTAGGTCCTTTTCTGCAGAACTGCTGCTTAGCCAGTCAGTCCCCAGCCTGTAGCATGGGATTCTTTCATCCTAAGTGGAGGACTCTTGTACTTGTCCTTGTTGAACCTTACCAGATTTCTTTTGGCCCAATCCTCCACTGAGGGTTACTCACCTCCTCCCCATACTGACTTTGTCTGTGAAGACCGAGGCAAAAAAAAACCATTGAGTACTTCAGCTTTTTCCAGATCATCTGTCACAATCTTGCCTCCCCCATTCATTAAGGATCCCATACTTTCCCTGACTTTTTTTCTTGTTGCTAACATACCTGTAGAAACTCTTCTTGTTACCCTTCACATCCCTTGCTAGCTGCAAATCCAGTTGGGTTTTGGTCTTCCTGATTACACCCCTGCATGCTCTAGCAGTATTTTTATATTCCTCCCTAGTCATCTGTCCAAGTTTCCACTTCTTGCTAGCTTCCTTTTTGTGTTTATGCTCACCAAAGATTTCACCGTTAAGCCAAGCTGGTTGCCTGACATATTTGCTATTCTTTCTGCACATAAGGGTGGTTTATTCCTTTGCCTTCAATAAAGCTTCTTTAAAATACACCTAGCTCTCCTGGACTCCTTTCCCCCTCATATTAGCCTCCCAGGGGATCCTGCCATCAGTTCCCTAAGGATCAAAGTCTGCTTTTCTGAAGTCCTGGGTCCATATTTTGCTACTCTCCTTTATTTTGTGAATCCTGGAAAGCTCTTGGCCTCAACAATATTTAGGAGTTCTATAGGCTAATTGTACTTGATTCAGGGTATAAACTCACTAGAGGTAAAATTCACATCCGGCCAGTGTAAAGGCCCTTGTGCAGGTTCGGATTAGACAAAGTTCACACTCAGCAAGTGATTTGTATACTTGACCTGTCTCAAGTTTTTCTTTTGAGGATGAATCCTGCTCACGCTACTCACCCTAAAGGCAAATTAAGCAAATAAAGGTTGAAAATATCATTTAAGAACCAACCTGAACCTTTTTTACATGTTGAGCCTAATCTTAAACTAATTTTTCCTGAGACTGTGCAGAGATTTACACTTTTTTATTGTTGTTTTTCATTTCTGGGTGTCAGATCCAGTCCAGCTGGAAGCAGGAAGTACCAGAAATTTAATTTTTGTGTGAAAGCCCATTCTTATGAGAATTCACATTCTTATTAATCAGTAGACTCCTGGGGCTCAGAAGGTATGTATTTGCTTCACAATAGGATCCAACAGTAGGACTCATTGAAACCAACCCCCTGGACTTTTAGAGGTTGACACAACACTATTTTTATATGGATAATAAAGGAAATCTAAAGGTTATAATTCTTAGAGAGAAAAGGAGGCATCATACACTGCTCTAATAATATTACCTGGCTGATCTTTCTTAATCTGCTGAATGAAATTTCATTAACAATTCCTTAGCAATGTCATTATTCATTTCAACTGTGCTATGCATTCCTGAGGCACACAGATAAACCCAAAGAAATCAGTATGTGCATTTGTACGTATGATTCTCACATTCTCTTTATGCTTCTTGGAGCCTTCTATGGGACTGAAATAGCAAGTTCTGAAGTTTTCACAATGCTTTTATCAGTAAGGAATTGAAGTATTGTGAGAGGCCCACACTTCGTATTTTTCTGGCTGCATAAATGGCCCCCTGAGGTGCTAAGGAGAGGAGAAGTCGGGATGGGGGGAATACTTGAAGTATACATAGAAGTTATGAAGTCGCAGACACACCCTTTATTCTCACATTGCATTAGTCATCATAAACTAGATTCCCATACTTATGAATACGTGCTCCAGTGAAAGAACTGATATTCATTTGGGGTTATATAAGCCCATTTTCAGATCTCAGTTACAGTTATTCCAGATTTACCATGGTGTATTAACTACATTTAATTTACATGTCTTGACACAGGTGTGGCTTAGACTGGCTTTTCACCAGTCGTTATCTGCACTGTGAAATCATGAGGTCACACAATCTTATTGGTCCAAAATCCATTTGAAATTGCACCAAAAAAAAAAAAGAAGTAACTTGTCATTTCATACTTCATGTCCGTAATTTATCTGCTAGTGCCTTGCAGAGAACAGGGTAGATTCTAGTCAGCAGAATTCTCAAAGAGCAGCACTAGTAGGTTAATAAATTATATCCTGAAAAGGAAGTCTGATTCTTCTTCCTTTAGTGTTTTAAATTAAAAAGAAAAAAAGGGTTACTAGAGATATATATTTTAAAAGGTGCATCTCTCTCCTCCCTCAACCACTCTCCCCCCAAAAACCCTATATGGCTGAAAACATCATTGTTTAAAAAGAGGATATTTGACAATATTTTTTTAGTTTTTGTTTAAAAGCACTTTCATATAATATATTTTCTAGTAATGTTTCAACTTTCAAATTATTTTTTCCCTCAAGACAGCATTTAGGAGAGGTACTTTTATAAAAAGAATCTAATGAACGAATTTAGTTAATTTCATAGAACTGAGAAAAAAATCAATAACCCATCCCAGGCATTTAAAGCTCCCTGTACTCCTACTGAAGGCTCAAAAACATCAAATAATAATGAAAACATTTATGACAAAGTTCCTTATATTTTTAAATGTGTCCATAAGGGCAAAGAAATGCACAGTGAGTATTTTTGGCAGTGCACTTCTCAGCCGGGCAGTTACCCCTCTCCTAAAGAAAAAAGCTAGGCTGATTGGAGAAGCGGCCACAGCTGGGGCCACGCGCCAATTAGGCCACACCTGACCCTGTTCTAAGGGCTCAGGGGGAAGCTGGGTCAGTCTCTCTCCAGATTTGGAGAGAGAAGGACTTGGCTGCTTGGGAGAAAATGGGTACCTGAAGTGGAGCAGGGCTGGGGAAAGGAAAAAAGGGGCTGGGGAGCTCCAGTCTGGCAACTCCCCAGGCTACAGGCCTTGCTAAAGGCCCAAGAAACGTATTGGGGCTGCAGAGGGGCAGCCTGGGGATAGGCAAAGGCAGCAAGTCCTAACTCCTGGCCAATGATGAGTGGCCATTACAAACTGTAGTCTGCCCCAGTGAGTAGGGACTAGATGATGACTGGCAGTAGCCACTGAGGGAAGGTGTGTTTAAATGGTTGGGGGTTCCCCTGGGAAAGGAGACCCAGAGTGTGGGGGCACTGCCAGGGGGCAGGACCCCAAGATAAAAGGGCACTGGGGTCTGGTAAGGACACAGGGGCCTAAGGCAGGAAGGACATCAGCCAGCAGAGGGCACTCCATATGCTGGAAAAGAGCTAATTCCCAGATGACCAACAGGAGGCGCCAGGGTGGTGAGTCTCTCTTCACTACAATCATACTATGCATTTCCTAGGAGAGTAAATTCATGCAGAATTAGGTTGGCTGCATATATAGAAAATGGTCATTTTGTATATCTGAACGTATGTTGTGTCAGAAACCAAAATCTCTGAGCTTACCCTAATTCTTCTTTGAAGATCTTTCTTTCTAGAGAGACCACTCAGAAAGGGCACTGAGGAAGGATGGTAATAGTTTGATAGGAGGAGAATATTTGGGGGAAGTGTGTTATTAACTTTCTTCTAGTTTTATGAAGTCCATTCATGAGATTTTTTTGCATATTTAATAGTAAATTTAAATATGGTCTTCTGTGAAAGGATCTGGAAACAAATGTGATTTACTAAAGTTTGATTGACATATTGGCAATATTTTAGGGAAAAAAATCCGTTTTGTCTGGTTTTTTAAAACTTAAGGCCGAGATTTTGCTAACTTTTGTGAATACAAGTAGTTGTGTGGTGCATACGTGTTTTCAGGATTGAGGTCTAATTTGGGATAGTTCATACTGGTATTGATATGCTCATGCTATCATTTCTAATTTAAAAGGAATTTTTGTGCACACTGATGTTGTCAGATGTTGATAAATATAAATTGGTGATGTATGCCACTTACTGGATTATATTTTTCATTGTAAATATGTCAAGTGCATTTTTATCTTTCTGTATAAATACATATCATAAAATAAAATATCTATACCGTGTTATAGCCATCTTAGATCCAGATCTGAAGAAGAGCTGTGTACATTTGAAAACTTGTCTCTCTCACCAACAGAAGTTAGTCCAATAAAGTACATTATCTCAACCAGCCTCTCTCTCTTATAAAAGAGAATAGTAATTTGGGGAGTTGTACATTTATTGTGAGATGCTTGTAATTTCAATTTTTTATTTAATTGTAGTTAACATGGCAGTTGAGATTCATCAGGCCAAGGTGACCATCTATTGTTTGTTTTCAAGCAGTAGCAGGGAGACGGTGATAAATAATAATAGAAAGTTTTTAGTTTTATCATCTTATACTGGACATTTTTCATTATCTTGAAATATGCTTATGATCTGGTCACATTATCTGAAATAGATACTTTATAATAGTTTAGGTAGGATATTTCTAGTGATATGATTGCACTGAAATGTAATTAATTTTTAATATTTCTAGCATTGTGAGCCTTTATTATTACAGGCAGTTCTTGACAGTCAAGATGCTCATCAATGACTTTGTCTGCCCTATTTGCTCATGAGCATGTGTGTCACGCTTTGGATTTCAAAGTCACTTGAAAATCCACAAAAAGAGACCATAAAAATGTCATCGTCGAACCAATGGACTACACACAGTCCTCGACTTTATGACATTCGACTTGAGATTAGCCGCACTTATGACATTTCTGAATTGACACCGTGATTTGACTTACAACCATTGATTTTGACTTTATGGTGCTCGGTCCCTCAATGGAGTGTAGTGCAGTTCAAAGTTACAATGTTTCGACTTACGATGCAATTTTCAGGAACCAATTGTGTCGTAAGCCCGAGGACTGCCTGTATATTACTGGGGCATTTTCAAAAGTGCTTAGTATTGACCTAACTCTGTTCCTGTTGAAATCAATGAGAGATTTTAACTTAAATGGGAGTAGAGTTAGGCCAAGAGAACATTCGGAAATCCCGTCCAATGGGGATAAAAATACAATCTGACCGATTTTCAACACATAATAGTTTTGATGTACATTTTTGTTATAAATATGTACAAAACATACCTTAAAGGAATGTTAAGGTTTCAAGGTCAAGCAGTGGAATACATTAGGAAATGCCAGAATTTAAGTGCAACCTTAGTTCAGCCCCTGTGTATATGCAGTATGATACCATTTTAATTATATAATCATATACAGTTTTTTTGCACAGGATACCTTCCTCACCCAGTGCATAAAGAATAAATCAGAGTTGTGTAGTGAAGAAGGCTGTGGTCGTCAGGGCCACTGCCTCTATTTATTGCCTAAATAGGGAGCTGTGTAGTGATTGGGAGAAGGCACTGAGAGTGTAAGAAAGACAGTCTCCCAGTTGTCAGCTCCTGTGTCTGACATCACCTCCAATATAGGATATTACTTCGTCCCCCTTGTCTCTCTAACAGCACCTGTGGCAATCATAAGGTGCAATTGCAGGGAAAGTTCTGCTTAAACCCTGCATTCCTGGTCTGGAACATGTTCAGTGCAGATGCAATCTTCAGTGGACATATCCATCAAACTCTACTAAGTCTCTACTTGTGTAAACTGTAATTTTTCAGAGGTTTATAAGTTGGCCAAATTTGGGCAGATTTTCTAAGTATGGCAAAAGGCACATCACTGACTGTGGGGTATCTCCTGGCTAGATTTCAAATCCTTGCTCCAAAGCATTAGCTTCTCCGGGAAATAGTTCTGAGAATTTTTTTTTTTAACGTCTGCAAAACAGTGTGTTTTTCCCTAATCGTGTTCTGAGAAATGGCTGAACTGTTTTTACAGAATTCTTCCAAAAAACTCAGCCTGATACAGAAACCTGGCATGGAAAATTTCAGCCTAAATAGTTATAAGCAAACAAAACCCGAGTTTATTAACAGAAAGTGTTGTGGAATCTTAGCTACAGGTATTACTATCTGCACTACCCAGATTCAGAGCTTCAGTCATACCAGAAGGCTGTTGTGGCACTTTTTTTGAGGAGCTGAAATGATGTTGCACTGCTGGCAGTACTATCAGTTATGAATAACGGTACTAGAAGTGTTGTTCTGGCACTTTTTTTTAAGACCTGAGCACTGTTTTAATAGAAAGGTCAACTACAAATGCTATTGAACAGACCTTTAAACTCTGTTAAAGGGCTCACTCACATGGATCTTTACATCTGTGTGGAATCAAATTGATTTCAATAGGATGTTGTGTGGGAATAAGGATCCTCACTAGCAGATCTCAGTGCAGGACTGAAGTGTAAATGTTTTTTTCCCTCACCCCACACATCATTTCTATTCGGCATCATTGGTAGACAATTTCCAACCATGAAATTTCACAGATACTATGGCCTAAGGCCTTGATTCCGCAAACACTAATACATGCATGTAATTTTAAGTACCCAAGTAATCCCATTTACTTCAGTGGGAGAACTTACATACATAAAGTTAAACAAATGTATAAGTGTGTGCAGGTTCAGACCCTAAATTTTCAAAATGCCTAGTGAATTTGGGTGTCTCAAGTTTTAGGATCCTGATTTTTGACAACAAATTGATTTTCAAAAGGAGCTGAGTACCCACAGTCTGGAAATCAGGCCTGTCAAGGCGTCATCCAGGTTAGCACCCAAAAATCAAGCCCCCCCCCAAATCAGTAGTCATCTACAAAAATGTAGGCCTTACAAACATAGCTTTTCTCTGAGCGTGCTGACTGATTTTTTTTTTTTATAGGGACCAGGCACTGCAGTAAAGGGTTGACATTTGCCTAAAAATTCAAGATATATGTTTTCTCTTCTAGGCGGCAGGGAAGGAAAAAGGAAGTTCATATGATAAGGTGACCTTGGAAGGTTTTTGATTACTTGCTGATGCTGGGCCTGCTCATGCCATCCCCATCTCATGAGCATAAACTTCTAAAACTAACTATATTCCCATAATCAATATTGAGGATAATAGAATAATTTATTTTTAGAAACATTTAGAATCTGTATCTCAATGTGATGTGATTACACAGGTTCCATTCCGGTGTCCACTTTAAAATCAATCAATACTAGTTATCAGAATTTGTTCAAAGGATGGGAATGGGGAAAAGGCTGGAGGTTGTAAAATTGCTTACAAAACACATCTACACAGTAATCTAGTAGCTGCCTAGTGCGTATTTTGCAGACATGACCATCAAACTAAAAAAAAAGTCAGTATTAAAACAATGGGCAGTTTATGTTGTAAATCAGGCAGGAAACATGCAAAATAAAATGATGCAACTTCTAACAGAAGCTTATATATACTGATAAGAACTAGCTGTTTTCTGGGCAACAGCTGATCTTTGAAGCAGTCGTTCTTTAGGTCTGCTTGGCCCCAACACTCTCTGGAGAGAATCAGAGGGGTAGCCGTATTAGTCTGAGATTGCAGAAGTAACAAAGAGTCCTGTGGCACCTTAAAGACTAACTAAAGATTTTAGTTAGTCTTTAAGGTGCCACAGGACTCTTTGTTACTTCTGGAGAGAATGTTCCAGTTGTACCCAATAATTATTTGTAGGGCACAAATTGAAAATTCTCATGTATATCATGGAGATTCATACCTTGATCATATTAGATAAGAAAGAAGTAGAATGAAGATTTCTTTATGTTGATTCTTTTGAATAGCTTTATTTTAATGCCTCAATACTGTAAGACAGAGAAGGAATTTATTACTAGTTGATGAGTTCAGTGAGACATACAATTCAAGTTACCTCATTACTATAATTAAATTTAAAATCACATCCCCTTCTACATACTGTTACCTGGTAATGTACTTTATTACAAACACTGGAATATCTGAGTACTAAATACCCTCGTGTTAAGTAGGAAATACTCTTCTCAGTGCAAGATGTGCAATCATAAATCCAGAGCATCAATTAGAAGAGCAGCCATAAAGTTAAATACTGTCTGAATTTTTTTAAGTATCAATTATTATTACACATAAATAATATACTAAGGAGAAAAAAGGCAAAAAAGAATAGTTTTGTATTTGTGGCAAATTTTGCTCTAATCCAGGCGTTCTCAGACTTCATTGCATTGTGACAAGGAAAATAACTACATGATCCCAGGAGCGGGGAACTGAAGCCTAAGCCTAACCGAGCCCCACCACCTGGGCGGTGGGGCTCAAGTTTCTGCTTCTGGCCCAGGCCTCAGCAAGTCTAATGCCAGCCCCGGTGACTTCATTAAAATGGGGTCATGACCCACTTTGGGGTCCTGACCCTCAGTTTGAGAACCACTGCTCTAATCTATACTCTTTGCAACCTCATTGAAGTCCATGAATAGTCTCAGCAGCAGGTCCTTAAATCTGGATAGCTAAAAGACAAAATATTTCTAGTTTAAAGTAGTTGGACAGTAGTTTGATTGCTCTTTTACATAGGGAAATGATCTCATGGATGAGTGTAAGTCTCGTAAGTTTTCCTTATTTGCTTACTCTGCTCAAACATCTGCTGTACTCAACTGTAGAGAAGGCCAGTTTATCTACCATTCCTACCAAATATTATTTTACTAAACTTTCATTTACAAACCTTCTGTCCTACTATGATCTATTACATTTAATAGGAATATTTTAGGTATTTTCTGCAACAAAATTTTTTTTGTGGGGAAATATTTTTTTTCTGGATGTTTTTGCAGAATTTTTTGGGTTTTCAATGAGCAATCAAAATAGTTCATAGTTCAAAAGAAACAAAAAATGTCAATTAGAAAAAAGGTCATTTTTTTCCTCATGAAAATTTTCAAACTAGCTGTGCTCTCTATGCAGAGGGTAAACAGCCTCTGCAGGTCGCATTCAATGATGCCTTGCTTATGGATTAGAACAGAGGAAAGAGCTGTTTATAGGGTTTAAAGAGTTCTTCCTGGGGGTACGTCTTCACTATCTGCTGGATTGGCGGGTAGTGATCGATCTATCAGGGATCGATTTATCACGTCTCATTTAGATGTGATAAATCGATCCCCAAAGGCGCTCCCTGTCAACTCCCAAACTCCAGCTCACCAAGAGGCACAAGCAGAGTCAATGGGGGAGCCCACTGCCACCATGAGGACACCAGGTAAGTCGACTTAAGATGCGCCTACTTCAGCTATGCTATTCACGTAGCTGAAGTTGCATATCTTAAGTCAACCCCCCCCAATATAGACCAAGCATAGGTCTTCCTATGCTGCTGCTGTCCCTGCAGCTCAGGTGTACACTCCTGAAGTCATTGTCTGCCCAGTTCTCTTGGTGGAGTATGTGGGGTTGGGTTCTCAGCTGCAGTGCAAGGGACATGTTTGTTGGTGTGTCCACATTGCTGTAGTCCTGGTGCATGGTCCAGTTAGCTTCCTGACCACATGTAGCATAAAGCTGCAAGTCTCGTAGAATATCCTCAAACTTTGTCACCTTGCACCTCTGGCCAATAACAGCATATGCATCTGTAGCCCCCTCATTACTTTCCTCCTCCCTTCTTCTGCTCTTGGCCATACCTTCAGAACTCCATCTGGATTCAGGCCAAGACATGGGAACTGAAACTGCTTTAGAGGCACTGATGAAATGATATTCTGCTGTCAGTGGATAGAAGGTAGACATCCATTCTCATCCTGCCAAACCACTCTGCAGCTTTTGCATTAACAGCCATGAAAGCCAGCTTTCTCACTTGAGGTGGCAGGGGTTCAAGGTAAACCTCTATAAAAGTTTGAGTCCTTCCTGGAGGAATGCACCCAATTCATAGTGATGTGAAACTGCACTTCCACCACTAGATACTGTACTTGTGGAGTCCCAAAAGGATCAATTCTGTCTCCAATCCTATTCAATACTTACATGCAACCACTAGGTGAACTAGTCAAACAACATGGAGTCAATTGCCAGCAATATACAAGGAGTCAGGCCAAACACAGCTCTTCTTTGACCATATCACTACTACCGAGGCAGCTCAATGTGTGGAGGAGATTAACTGATGAGCGAAGAACAGCTCGTTGAATCTGAATCCGAGCAAGACAAAGTTTATGCTATTGCTCTGAAGAAAGTATTTTGGGGAGTTTTCAGCCATAGTACAATCTCCTTTTGTTGAAGGGTCACACCTACTGTTGGTCAGTTCAGTCCTTGCCGATGATAGCAGCATCCCTAAGTAAAGCTTTCTGCCATCTCCCACTGGCTAGGAAACTCCCCCATCCTGATGGACAATGTGCCCTCAGTTATTTGTGCCTTTGCCACATCTTGACTAGACTGCAGCAATGTATATCTAAGCATGAAGCCTTCTGCACATAGGAAACTGCAGGTAGTACAGAAAGCTGAAGTATATCTCAGCAACATGGGCAACTGCAAATACATCAAGCCTCTCCTCCACTCTCTACACTGCTTTCTATAGAATATCAAATGAAGTTCAAGGTCTCAGTCTTTATCTTTGAGGTACTCAGTGGCTTGGGCCATGGGGTAACTGGCCTGAGGACTAATTGGGGAAAGGGGGCCAGCTGAAGGAAAAGCTGACCAAGGTCCTCCAGCTGTTCTAAACTATAACCCCACTCCAGGAGGAGAATGGTGGAGTTCCTGTTTGAGATGAAAGAAAGTTTAAAGTACTAGCCAGCCCTAAAAAGAGCATGAGACTCCTGTCTCCAGGAGAGGGACTAATGGAAACACAACCTAACATCGGGAGGATGGCTGGGGCCTCCAGAACAGGAGCGAGAACCTAGTGGTACTCTTATATGAACCCTGAATGGGCATGAACTTGAACAACTGAGAAGTGACTTATACTCTGTAGAAAGTCAGACCCTCATAATAGTCAGACCCCCATAAAGGGGATATATGTTTTGAACTAATCTGGTCTAGGTGACTGATTAAAAGATCTGGGAGTAGGTGCTAAGAGCAACAGACTTCTGGGGCCATGAAGGGGCATGCTCAAGGACAGTCCCTATGATACCAGGTCATTTAAAAGATTGACTAAAGCTCCAGGAAAAGACCAATATCAACAATTTCACTCCTCTGGCCCAGTGGAACTCTCTAAGATAAGGGTAAAGCTCATCTGTGCAGGAGAGAAAGAGCTGTGTGAGGCAGCAGTAGCCCTCCCCATTTTGCCAGCCAGGCAGAAAACATTTTTGATGTGCCCACTGCACCTGGCCCTCTACTCCACCATGAGGGGTAGAGAGAAAAAAAACCATGTGGCTGCAAGGTGATTGTCCTGCACCAGTTCTCAGGGACTGGCCTAAGACTTTGGAATGAACTCCCCTAGGAACTAAGGGTATCACAAATCTCACCACCTTCCACTCCAGGTGCAAGGTGCATTTCTTTGACCTTTCCTTCTCTAACAAACAGCAGGTGGATGGATCTATCTCTCTCTCTCTCTATCTTTCTATCTATCTATCTAATATCTACCACCATTCCTCTGCACTCATTTTCCCCACTGGGTAGAAGGTAAGAGAACAAGCAACACATGGCGATGTTAGCCACATCGTTTAATGAACAGCTGGAAGGAGCTCAGATACCACAGTGGTCACTGCAGTGCAAGAACCTATATGGAATAGAACAAGAGTGTGTGTTTCCTATTGGACATTGCCAAGGGCAAGGAACAGAATAAATAAAAATAAATTTAAAAAATCCATACTGCAAAAGATTAAGGACTGGATTCTGCTGTCTCTCCTCATGATGAATAGTATCTTGGTGAATGAAAAGTTCCACCGATTTCAACATGAGTAAGGGTAGCAGAATCTGGCCCTAAGGACCTGTAACTGTCAGAGCTTCCAGCTCAGTAGCCCAACAGACTGCAAGAGCTCTTGAACCTAACTAGAGGGGAAAAGAGAACAGCTCCATGACTTATAAGAAAAGTGTGATTGGTGATAAAAAAAATATGGAAATTTACCTTTCATCTCTTATTCTTATGTGTACTTCACTCCATACTAAGGGATTGAAAACCTTCCTCCCCAAACAGTCAGTAATCATTGTCAGATTCCCCTGGGCCATTAAACTTCACATAGGATCTTTCCTGAAAACACAATAGCTTTCCTGAATTCCTCAGAGTTGGAATCCCCCTTTCAGTTCTCAATATTTTAGCCTGATGGTTTGTATCGGCCAGATGCAAAATAATTGCCATTGTCCAAAAATTATTGGCAATTTTTTCTTTTCTGGGAGTGCAAAATAATCTAAAACAGACTGGAGGTCTTTTTGTTTGTTTGTTTTGGTTTTTCTTTTGGCATGACTTTTCAGGGAGGAGCAATGTCCTAACTTTTGTACGACCAATAAGGCTTGCTCTCCTACTGTTGCACAGAGATCGGCAAGCAATGGGTCAAAAGGATTAGATTGGGGGTGAGGGTGGGGCTTGTTTGCTTTGTTTTGTTGTCCTCTTTAAACAACTATCCACTCAAACGTGCATTGTGAAATTATCATTTTTATGGCAGATAATTTACTAAAGCTAGAGAGAAAGAGAGAGAGGAGACAAAGAACAAACTGGCTATATTTTACAAATATCCAACTTGTGCTATCAGATGCATTAAATATTTATCAGCCTGCGTCTGCCCATTGAGTACTTTAGTATATTTAATTTTTTTTTTAGTGTTATTGTCTGTCTGGACTTGGAATTATCTCCTTGGCCAAAGATAAAAGATGATTTGTATCATGAACATACAGAATGTGGGACAGCAGTCTCTCCTTTCTGAAATTCACTTAATGGAGTAAGAAAAGGGTGTATGTGTAGAAGGAGCCCTGCTTATCTGCATTTTAATTTTGCTCTATGTTGAAAATGTAGCCATAATAGAAGCTGTTTTGCTAGGAAGGGTATGCTCTGTCATATCAGCACAATAAGCAGTTGCCCAGGGTAGCAAAATATTAAGGGCAGCAAAATGTTTAGTGGCTGTTTATTGGATGAATGGCAAACAGGCTCTGGGAGGGGTATGTTTTCCAGTTTGCCGAGGGCAGCAGAAACCAGGGAGGTAGCACTGATAACAGGCAAATGATAACACTAATGCACTTTCACTTTTCTGTAAACTATTAAAGCTGGCAAGCTGCAGACTGTTTGTGACACATGGTAATTTGTTGAAAATCACTATTTGCTAAAAATGAGAGTCCATTATATTAACAGAACTGACAAGAAAATAAATGTTTTTGAAAAGAAAGCACTTGGAACTAGGGAAGATAGATGTCATGTTGGCTATTATTCACCAAATCAAACTTATTTAAATGCACTGTCTTTGATACTTAATAAACGTTATAGTGTGGCTTTTCGTGGCTAATAAAACTTGGTTTACATTACACCCCTTGTCTGCTATGATTTGCCTCCTAGGGCTCACTTAGAGTGCATTAAGAAGCTGCACACAAGATCAGGGCGATTTGCTGCAAAACTTAAATAATTCATTTATGCACCACTGCTTTCAGACAGTGTTTTTACAAATGCTATAATGAGACAAGCTGTGAAATGTTTTACATGGGGAAAAGGCAGACTGCTGCTGAAGGAAAGCCCTTTTGCCTGGGTTTTAGTCCTTAAAGTTCGCAGTAGAACTTTCATAGCATACTTTGCTACTGCTAAGGCTATTTACCCTAACACAATATTAATAATATGTTGCACTCCTATGCACTTTCATCTGATGAACTGAAATAACCGGTGGGATGATCGGGAGAATTACAGCTTGCTGGGATGAGTAATGTTGTTGAGGGTTGGGATGTCATAAAGTACATTTTTTCCCCCTGTAATTGTAACAAGCTGGTCTGCTGTGGTGACATCCTTGTGTGCTCAGTTGGCCTATTGCATTATGCTAATTTTTTAAAACAGGCACAGGAGGAGCACTTTCTGCATATAAACTATGCACAAAAACCCTTCCACTAAAAGTATATCACTGAGGTTGGAAGTTCAAACTATACCTGAGTTCAGATTTCTTCTTACTCTGATGCCAATTCCCATGATTTTTATTCCAAGTCTTGTGATAATTGGTGCTTCTCTTAAAAACTCATCTCTTGGAATCGCACTATTTGGTGACATTCTCGCCTTTAATTTAGGGAAAAAAAGATACAATTCTAGCTGTGATGATTGTGGAACAAAGCTTGAAAATGTGACTCAAATACATCCTGAAGACTCAAAAACCAGAAGGAAAATTTTTAAAAAACACAACTCCTTTTTAAATTTTTATGATTGCGGGGGAGGTGGAGCTGACTCATCATTTTTGAATGTTTGGGGTTGATACTTTGTAACCTGTCCCCCTTGTGTACTAATTATGATAAAATATCATTCGTTCTACAGGATCTGTGCCTCATTCAGTACACAGAATATAATGAGTAAAAGAAGACTCTTGATATAGGTAGATAGGGTGGGGGTTGGGAAAAGAACATATTCCTGTGAGCTCCCAAGTGTTTGTGACTGGATACCAATCATTAACCACAAGATTACTGACTTCAGTTAAGCAGTGTTTCTATATCTTCCCTTTTTTAAGATGCAAATGTATATAACCCAGGATTTCCTAAACAAGTTAATCTGTATTTCTTCAATATGGTTTAGAGATTTTTTTTTATTCAGTGCAAGCCGCCAAATGGTAAAGCCAGTCACGTTCTTGTTCTCGCAGAAAGAGATTCTATCAGAATTAACATTGCAATAAAATTGGGTTGGCTATTTCAAAGTATTTAACAGCTAAAGTAACTTTGAGTAAATTGGAAGATCTTACAGTATTGAATCAAAAAGTTCTGACCTAAAATATATCCTGGTCTTTGGCAGGCTGTAGAAATATTCTGCTCCACGGGGGTGGGAGAAAATTGCCATTGCAGAAAAGGCGGTCCTCTGAGTCATTAGAATCTGCATCTCCTGAGTGGGAAGGAGTTTCTTTTGCCTGAGGGTCACTACAACTAAGAGCGGCCTGAAAGTAGTTAGAGTTTTTCAAACAGAAGCTGACTCGAGAGCTTCCCTCATTTCTTTTTGGTGAACATAGAGGGCAGTAGCCATAGAGAAGGAAAGTTGGACCAGACCAGAGATGTTTTCAAAGGATTCAGACCAGATTAGAGGATTGCTTGGAAAGAAAAAAAAATAGATCAAAGGGGAGCTATTTTTGGACAGGTGGGAGGGTATTAGAGTACAGAGGGAAAATGAGAGAGGAAACCTGCATGGCAACATAGTTGTATGTTTTTTGTGTGACAGGCGTGGAAGTATAAATTCTACATTTGGGACATGTTTGCATTTAAAATCTACCATTTTTCTTATGTTCTTTTAAGGGTGTACATATAATGAAATGCCTGGATTTGTCATTAACCTTATTGAGAAATCAGCAATGTTTTTAGAGTGATTTCAGGAATTCTTGCTGTCTCAGGAATGGGTAGGCCACCCATATAAAATTCACACACACACACACATACACACACACACACACACACACACACACACACACACACAAACACACACGAACAGTGGCAAACAAATGTAAGAAATAAAGGCACTGTAATGTAAGTCAAATATTAAGGCTACCAACCTTTAAATATTTGACCTTTTATTTTAGCATCTATGAAATTGTGTATTATGCTTTTTCTAGTGTTAGTGGAGTGGCGTGGGATGGGAGTTAAGTTTGAAAATGCCCTCTTTTTAAGTAAACCCTTATCCCCATTCAATTTTTTAAAATAACGAGTCTTCCTTTCAGCAAACCAAGTTGAGCCAAACACCTATGAAACAATTATATTGATTTTTGCCTATAACAAGAGTCGGTTTGTTTTGTAAAAATGAGTCTGGAATATTTATTTCTTTCCTGTTATGGAAAGTCAGCAGATGTATAGTTTATTATATTTACTGTGGCAAAGCTCTGGCCATGTCCCTGTGGGTCCTGCGCTTCCAAGCGGTGTATCAGTAGTAGCAGGCTGGGGGGAACCCAGGCCCACCCTCTTCTCTGGGTTCCGGCCCAGAGACCCTAATGGTAGCAGCTGTTGGCAGCCAACCTTTCACTGACAGAGTTGCTACTTTTCCCTGAGCCACTTCTTCACAGCTCTCCCACTTCTCCCTTACCTCAGGTCGCAGCAAAACTTCCTCTCCTCCAGCTCCTTTCTCCTTGGCTCTCCGCAACTGACTAACTGGGAGGTTTTTAACAAGTTTCAGCCAGCCCCTGATTGGCCTCAGGTGTCCCAATCAGGCTAGCTATTTCTACTCCTTTCTAGAAGCTTCTTGATTGGCCTGGAGTAGCCTTTGTTTGGCTATCCAGGGAACAGGGACCTGCACATCCTGAGGCTGATATACCTGCCTCTCCTATACCCTTCTGGTCTGACTCTGTCACATAACATATGCTAAATCAAAGGGATCTATATTCAATATTTTGTTTTTTTAATTTTGGTTGAGCAGGAAGCTGGAAATCCAAATTAATGGCCGTTCCCCAGTGACATACATTCTGAAAGTCATTTGTAGCTTGTGTGCTTTGTTATAATGGTCAAGATAGACTGATAATCATTATCCTCTCCAACAATGCGGTAATTACAGTAGTGAAACGTAGACCAGGAAAGGTGTGGAGAATTTCAACTGTGACTAAGATCTTGGTCTATAATTATCATTTGCGTCCTTACTTCAAAGTTATAAGAAATTATTTTTAAGCAGCCATTCATGCTTATTGTCCCTTATTTTTCTGGTTATAAGGCCTGCAGGTAGCCAAGATAATCCACCAAATTCACTACAGTTGCAGGAAGGAATAAAATTCACTACAGTGGCTACAGGAAGGTAGATCCTGTTCCCGCACTAAAGGAGAGGTCCACTACTGTGGAGGACATGTGGTGCCCCCAGCCATGCCCTGGGTATACACTGAGGACTCATACCAAGATTCCAGATTAAATACACTGGACCTCTGTGGGTCTGTCTATACTGAAGTCAGGGATGTATGGATTGCAGAAAGTATAGCCATACCTGAGTTAACTTGAGTATGAATAGCAGTGAAGCAGAATAGACTTCTGCCTGGCCTAGCCTCTCAAGTAAGTATCCAGGGTTCCAGGTGGGTTTGTATAGCTTGCGCTGCTGTGGCGTCACTGCTGTTGGTAGCTGCACTTTCTGGAGTATGTCTACATGTGCTGCAATCACACCATCAATTGCAGTGTAAACATGCCCTATGTCAGTGCATATTCTGTCTGGCCTGATCACTTCCCCTTTTGCTCTTCTCACATCTACTGGTTGCACCCCACCCCCACCAGGGCAGATGCAAAACCACTTTTAACCAAAGAACAGTTTAGCATGATCTGCAGTAAGTCAGATGAGGCTATTTACTCTTAAGTCATGAAGTCATCACAAACCTTTTATACGACAGTATCACGCCATCCTCTAGTCCCTGGTTATTATTTGCGAAACACCAATATGCTCAGTTTTGCGGAAAACAAAAACATAAAGACAATCCTCATCCCCAATGGACTGAGTGTCTAAAGACAGATACAGATAAGACAAGATGCAGTGTGGGACCCATAGTATGCTGTTACCTTAGATTTTATTTTTTTACATTTAATCTTTCTCGCTATTCTCTTGTATGAAGTCGTGGTGGAGAATGGGTTTGTCTCATGTGGGCTTATATTTGAGTCTCTCAGGAGTTGTTAAATGGTAAGCATTCTAACTCTGGTTATTAGGATGTTTTTGGTAACATCTAATATCACTTTCCTCCAACTTGATCAAAATGCAATGCCTTAAATGAGTGTTAAACTTCATGTCAAGTAAGGCCCCAGGAAGGTGTGACTGAGCACGTGAGGTATAGTGCATAAACTTCCATACACAACTACTCTTCCTTTTGCAGAAATGCCATATAAAAATGCCGTTCATAAAGCTGCAAAAATAAACATGTTAACAGTTGGCTAAAATGTTTTTGGGACCAATGAAAATGAAATCCATGTATTAGCTAGAGCTTTGCTCATTTTACACTAGAAAAAACAAACAGTTTCACATGGATACAGACAAAAGCTGCAGCTAGTTTTTGTTTTACACAATTTTGTCATTAAGTTTTTAATTTTTTTTTTACAACCAGATTACTGTTTGGATTTAGGTCCCATTTTTGCCACATCTCCAAATTCCATAGCTGAAAGGATGAAGGGCAAAGAAGGTTAGAAAAATAAATTGAGTTTGGCCCCTCTCTAGTTTTAATAGAAAGAAAGGTTTTACTCTACCAACTCTTTTTAATCAGTATAGAGATGGATCTTAATAGCCTGAACTTTGAAACCTGAACTTTGATCCAGATTTAAATTGTCAAATGATCTTTATAAAGGGCCAAATCCAATGTGCAGTTCATATAAACTTTGAATGCTGGCATGTTCAGAATCCCAGTCCAGATTCACATGTTGTGGCTTGGGTCTCTCTTTAATTAATAGAGTCTGTCATCAGTTGTTTATATTTTCTTTTTAAACAGGAGTAAGTTATTTGCGTGAAGAAGAACAATAAAAACAGCTGAGGGGACTGCTCTTTGTATGGTCTCGGTGGCTGTGCAGTAGCTATACAGGCATTAGTTCCTTTGAAGAAGTATCTAGTTCCTTTCAATAAACACTTTAACATCAAATGTAAAGTGGCTGCTAGTAACTAAAGTGACAGCTACTCAACTGCTAGCAACAAAAGGAAGCTTGTTAAACCTGAAGATGTCACATCATTTTCATAGCCGTCTTTCCCAGTTCTAGGTGAGTGGAGTGCCATATTTTCTAGACAGAAACAGGTAGTCAACTAGGGTGTTTATTCATTGAAGGTCAGGCTTTTGTATTATGAAACTTCTAGCAGATGTGATAAGCAGTAAATTGCAGATCTATCACTTTTTTTCCCAGTGAGTGTGTATGTGAAATCAGCAGAATACTGCTTGTATTTGATTTATGGCCCACTTTTGACCAACTCTTATCAGGTTCCCACAAGCCCTTTTCTGATGCAGCTCATGTCTGAATGACAATAGACAACCAGTGCTATTATGCTCCAAAATCCCTCTCTGCATTCTAGACACCTAAGATTACATCTGGGCTATTGATTTATTACTGCCTTTTTTTCCCCCCACAGGGACCAGTTTGTTCAGCCTGAACAAGATAGACTATTATTAAACTGAACAAATAACTCCATGTGAATTTGGTAAAGAAATAATCATTTGCAACCACCTTCCTAACAACCTGGGTACATAACAAAACATAGGTGTTGAAATATTAAGACTATTTATATATGTGTCCTGCCATTCATGTTTGTTCAGATTATATATACTTTATGTACAGGAAATGAGATGCAACAGACATGTTGTTTTGTGCATTATAAGCCTATTGCATATGGAATTCTGGCATTATAACCAATGTGCCATCCTTAGCTTTGAATAAAACCCAAATTATGACAAATGTCTGTTACAGTATGTATTTCTAGAACACCTACTGTATCTGCAGCAATGAAGTTTTATGATACCTTTTAGAGTCTCAGCAAAATTTATTCGTTCTACTACGAGATTTTTTTTTTCTTTTGGGGTTGGGTGGGGAGGAGGAAGCTATAAATTTTACAGTACATTAGATTTTTATATCTCCTAAAAATGTACTTGCAAGATTTCCATTAAATATTCCTCCGCAATAGTCATCTGTATACATAAGTTTCGAAGTGAAAAAGTACATAGATGGCTTCTAGTTAAAATAATCATTTTTCCCTCCTCTGCTGGTTTACGAAAATGTTTCCTGATTTTGAGTGTCCACCCTGAGCTCCCTTAGGACTGATTTGAGCATCAGTAACTCCCGTGGAAATCAATGGGTGCTGCAGCTGCTTAGCACCTCTGGAAAATCCAGCATATGGCATCTCAAGGCGGGCACCCAGAAATGGATGTATTTAAAATCAGTACCACTTCTGAAGCTGTTTGCTGTTGTGTTGTCTGTCTGCTGTGCATGGTACCAGATACTTTGGAGGAAGGCTTAAAGCTCCATAGAAGAAATTCTGTAATAACCTTCATAATGAGGTGATTCTTCCTAACCCCTAGCCAGATTGCATTTGACTTATGCCCTGCACCATAAGGGTTAATATTCCTTATACATTTTATTCTGTCTAGTGTTTGATCATTCCTGTGTGAATGTCTAATCGTTATTTGAACCCTATTAGATTCTTTGCATCAGTAACGTCATATGGCAATGAGTACCAGAGGTTACTTTATGTCTGAGATAAAAGGGGCATTTCCTGTTACAAGTTTAGTTCGTTGCCTTTTAATTACCTGGGGCATTTCTTTGCCCTTGTATGAGCAATACCCTAGGGCAGGTCCTCAGCTGGTGTGAATTGTCATAGCCCCATGCATGAACAGTGTACACGAGCAAAGGTTCTGCCCTCCTACACAGGGACAATGCCCATTGACTTGTGTCTGTTCCATGCATTTCTCAGCATCTCTCTGTCATGTGATCAGTTAGTTAACACTCCTCATTTTAAACAAATATCTTCTTTGAGTTTTTGCCTTGATTCTAATAATGCACGGTGCCCTTTCCTAGGGTTTTCTAGTTCTTCATTTTTTAAGTCTTGATCCCGCCAAGTGCTGAGCACTCTGGTCCTGATCCAGCAAAACACTTAAGCACATGCTTAACAGCAAATACTCCTGCACTTTTTGACTAACAATGCCATTTAGAGGGTGCCCATCACTGTGGTTTCTGGTTGTTTCTTGTTGCTATTCTCTTTTAAGATGGAAGAAACTATTTGAATAAAATACGTTACCTGAGTCTTCAGTCAAATATTGGACACATTTTCTTTTAGATTTTTAAGACATTTGGTTCACTCCCTCTTCCTGATTCCCCATCCCCCTTTTCTGGTTCATTGTCACATATGTTTGTATTTCCCAGTTCCAGCTGGGACCAGAAAGGGAAATGCTGAAACATTGCTAGATAATGTAAGCTTTTCTGGGGGGTACTTCTGGCCTAACAAGAAAGGAATAAAATCAGCAAAGTCCCAAGAAATTTTGGTCTCATGAAATTTTCAGTACAATTTTAAACATTAGGGAGATTTCATTAGTATGGCCAAGATTTAGGTTTGTGTCTGAACTATTGGAGGCACACCTGAATTGAATGCCTGGGAGGAAATCTTGGCCACATTAAAGTCAATGGCAAAGCTCCTACTGATGTTAATGGCGCCAGGATTTCATGCCTAAACTTTCAGGGTTCCCATATCTCGGTATGTAAATTAACCACAAGGAGGTCATCGTCTATGGAGAGAAGAAAATGGAAGTTTCGTGAATTAGAAAATGGCATCTCTGTAGTTTAAATGTTCTTTGGAGACACTTGTGTGCCAATCACAACGCTCTAATCAAGGCCAATCTAAACTCAATGTGTAGACCCAGTTTCTCAAATGTGATGAGCGATGCCTCAATTTTTTAGTGCCCAACTTCAAATGATTTTAAAATGACCGGATTTTCAGAAAGTGCTGAGGACCTGTCTTCTGAAAAACCGTCCCTCTTCAGTTCTGTCAGATGGGCTTTGCATTTCAATTTTTGCCCATAACGTGGCTATGTAACCCAAAAGAACAGACCAGGCGTAACAGATTTGTAAAAAACTAACAAACCGAAAACCCCAACAACACTCTCACAGTAGAAGTCTTGGGAGCAGATTATTTTCCTTAAATGGAAAGAAATATTGCAAAAAGAAGCACAGAGGCGTCCTCTTTATTGTGCAGCAGTGTGAGGATTTCACAGAGTGCCGAAGCCAGTTTTCCAGTAGCTCCTCATATCTCCCCTCAAGAGTTCCTGACAGGCAAGACAGCATGGGCAGGACTACCCAAGAGAAATACTTCAACAAGGATATTCGTACATAGATCTCGTCATTTTGGTTCATTTGATTGTTTTTCAGTGAATTTTTGTTAGTGGCTCAGGACAGTTGCATGTTTGGGTAAATCTGTCTCTCTCTCACTGTACCCTCTGAATGTGAGAGGTGGGTGAACTGGAATTAAAGAAACATACACTAGCCAAGTGTGTCTAATTCCCATGTTCACTTATGTAGCCATCATTAACTATCTGAAGTATGGTCCTTCATAATGTTTCAGCCTGTGCTCTGTCATTTCATTTCCTTCTCAGTGCCAGCATTGCTAGACGGAACCGGGACAGGAGCCCACTTGCTGGAGAATCCACATTTCCAGTTCTTTTGGCTTCTTGGAGGACCTTGCCTCTGCCATGGAAATGCACTGTTCATTTGTTGCAGTTGACTTAAGATCTTGCATTTATCTGTCTTAAGGCATATTCTGGTTTCGGTTTGTTTCAGAGCAGAAACCTGTTTTCTTACTTTAGCTTCTGGTATGTTCTTAGCCCAGAATACAGAATGGTCTGAGCAAGCATTGCATTGCATAATGTGACTTCAAATAAAGGTCATAAATACAATCTATTTGGAAATTAATTCAAATAAAAAATGAACATGCCAAATTCAACCCTCTGCTAGGCATGTTAATAATGTCCTTTGTTTAGACAGTGGAAGATCATTGCCAGAGGACATCCTGAAGCATCTGCTGTTGCCCCCAATGCCGGCCTTGGTTCTCCCTTATTATGTGGAGATGGAGAGCCCAGAGGTCAAAAAGAGTCTGCTGGAACATCACTGCCTGAAGATTGCTATTCATCTTCTTAAATTCTGGACTAACTCTTTGAAAGACTGATGCTGTTAGGATTCAAATGTTAAAAAAATATGCAAAGGACTAACATCATTCCTGGATTAATTCCAACACAGCCATTGGAGTTACACCAAGGATGAATTTGGATGAACTGAAATCTCTGAGTTTCATTTTACCACAGGGAACTTGAGAGAGTCTATTATAATTTCAAAATATAGTGGTACAGGCTCAGGAGACCCTGGGTTTCGGGACTCTGCCATGGGGAGCATGTTGCTGGAAAAGGCCAACAGCAGAGGCAATTGGGTCTCCAGTAGGCATATTTTTAATCTGCGTTCTGTTAATATTGTCCAATGTTTGTTAAAACATGCAGCATTTCCATGACCATTCCTCCCAGGAAACACAGTTGCTAGAATGGTCCCAGAAAAGAAACACAAATGGAGTAGAAAGATACAGTCAAAAAGCAGCCATTAAAATACAAATGAGTATTTGCAGAAAACAGTTGCAGTATTCACAGGGTGAGTCTGGTTTTGTCAAACTTTGGTCTTAAATCTGCCTTACCTCTCTTGTGTGGGTGCTTAGTTAATGGAAACAAGAACCCTACTCCTACACCTCCCGGGCTGCCTGGATTTTGGGTCAAGGTGTGTAGGAACAAACAGGACTACTCCTTCCCAGAGCTAGTTGCAGGAAGAGGCAGGGAACGGATACGGCCAAGGTTCTACCCCTTGTGCTCACTTGCCAGCATAGCTGAATCTTTGTGAATCAAAGGAAGCACAGAATGAACTGTCACTGAGGTACAAAGCCTCCTGCAGCTATTGCAGTGTTTCAGGAACCACCCCTTGCTCAGGATTAAGCTCGATGTTAGAGCTAAGCCCTTTCTAGCTAAAGCCTGGATCCAAATTAGAAGCCATATTTCTTTGCATAGCTGAGAACCTGAATCATTTCCCCAGTGCTACGGCTTGCACTATTCATGCTGAACAGCTATGCTGAAAAGTGCTTGATGTATAATTCCTATTCTCTTAACCTCCAAAGCAGACACAACAAAAGAAAATGTTCCAAAGGAAAGAGCCAATTTGGTTAGATCACAAACATATGGCAGATTGATGCTCTAATTCCGTAATTAGCAGCAACGCAGTGCATTGCTAATATTTGCCTCTTTTTTATTTGTGGGGTTGATAGAAAGTGTTGCATGTACAAAGCATATTTTAAATCCTCGCATTTTCTAAGAATTTAAAAATATTTCTAGATAGTTCAGTAGCATCAGTTATGTAGCATCACACATGAAATAAGCTCCAAACTGACTCCAAGCAGCATGTAGGCACAGGATATCTTGACAAAAAATGCATTTGCACCTTTGGGAAAAGAACCTATATTTCACTTACATACAGTGAACAAGGAGCAGTGGATATTCAAATATTTTGTCAAAGTCGTCTGGGTTTAGTTATGGATAGAAAGTAGCATTTGTGCTGCATTTTGTATGCTTGTCAACAGCTCCTTGTGTCAGACTCTTTTTTAATACAAGTTGTCCTCAAGAAAGTAATGAAAAGGAGTGAACATAGCCTTAGCTGCCATAAAATGTTGCATTCGCTTTAGTATAAATCATCATTCTGAAGTTCATTAACCTTAATACAGTTTAGTCTTTATGTGTCATCACTTGAGCCCAAGCCTACTTGATGAGTCATTCACTATATATTGAATCTGTGGGAGCAAGCTAACTTTTGCATATAATGAGCATTAGCTAGCCAAGCCTTGTTACTTCTTTCCTCCTTTCAACAAATCTGTGTTGCTTTTGTTGAAGTAAGAATGTGTTACAAGAGAAGCAGGACTATGACAGTCTTAAATATGAAAAGCTCTCACTCTGGAGAAAGTGCTTGGAGGTTTGATATCAGTATGACAAGGGTTCTACTAAAGGATTTCTTGAAGAATGGGCCTGTGTAGATCAGGAGTAACTTTGCTGAAGCCAATATAATCACATGTGAAAACATATAAAATATGTGAGTTCAGAATCAGGCCCTGTTCAATATTTCAGATAATTCATCACCTAAAACAGGTTGATTTAGCATTAAAGAAATGGGCCTAAACTGATCCCTGGATAAATAACAAAACACAAACAATGGGGAAGTTCAGATTTGGATCAGGATATCTGTGAATTAGGCCCATCTCTGTAGGTGACTTTCAGTATTTCTCCGGCCATAGGTTGCAGGACTTAAGAGAACTGTAAAGCTAAGTGAGTGGAAGGGATCACAACAATCAACCAAAATTAAGTCAATGGCAGAAATACACTTGAAGGGGGGAGTAAAGTGAAAAGTAGATAAAAGAAAGAGAAGGGGAGAAGAATTTTAAAAAGAGAGCATGTATCAAAGCAGATAACCCAGCTGCCGGAAATGTGGTGGGTTTTTTGGGGTTAGTGAAGTGGTTCCACTCTTTTCTGTCTGATCAGTTTCATGGGGTGGTGATGAGTGGCAGCTCCACTTGCTCCATGTCTTTTAGCATTGGAGTCCCACAGTGAGGAACAACCCTGACCATATGGACTACAGTATCATCAGCATGCTGATGACACCCAGCTGCCCATGTGGTCTTCTTTTATTTGACCCAACACAGCAGTCTCCAGAGTCACCTAATGTCTAGTGGGAATTGATATCTGGAGGACAGCCAGCTGTCTATATCTCAAACTCAGAGAGAGGCAATTCTGATTAGCAAGAGAAGCACCTGGAGAAATCAGGAAAGCAGTTGGAAGTGTCAGATCATTCATCATCAAGGTGGCCCACAAACTTAGTGCTTGATGAGCTTCATCATTGTCCCATGACCCAGAGTAATAATCTTTCCTCTATAGCTTGAGAGACTGCACCTTTTCCTGTTCAATATGGAGCTAATTTCAATCACCTGTGCTTTTGTGACAATTTGAACTGACTTGTAGCTAACCATAGGGTTAAGCATAAAAGCCACCTCAAAGATCCAGCTAGTCCAAAACACAGCTGCCCATCTTCAAATTGAGATGGGTTGACAATAATATATTACACTTGTGCTTCATTCTCTGAAGCAACCTCCCTTTCACTGAAATTCAGTGAAATTCAGAATGGTGGGAACTATTTACAGTGCGGATCAGGATTAAGTCCGGGTCACTTTAAAGAAGACTCTACTTCAACATTCCAAGCTTGTGACAAATGGAGGCAGGGCATTTCAGTACAAGGTTCACGTCCCTGAAAATTACTACCACAAAAAATATGCTTATGAGCAAATCTTGACATATTGAGAAAGAAATGAAAGATACCCCTCTTTATCCAGGCCTTTGCCATTGGCTGAACTGCTAAATCCAGGAAACTTAACTTAGCTAATGACCGAGGGAGAAATTTTCAAAGGCACAAATCAAAGTTATATGGTCAACTCTCATTCCGTTCTATGGGAATTGAGTATCTTTAGGCTCTGTTTTAGAAATGACACAATTTGTGCTATGGAGAGTGCATCCAGATGCTTCCCTGATGGCTGTCTTATAAATGCATGTATCAATATAATGTAAATAACATCTCATTCCTGATTATTTGCTTTTACAAATGTGAAAAAGACAAATAACGAGTTCACCAAGGACCATATTCAGCATTGGCCTGAGAATGGACAATTTTACTGAGTACAATAAGATGTGGCCCTTCTCATGCCAGGGCTGGATTTGTCCCACAACTGGGATAATTTCTCTCCCAGTTACTTGATATCTAAATGCCATCAGAGCTGTCATTGTAAAAGCAATTATTAATTGGCAGCAGTTGGAAAATAAATGCTTCAGCCACTTTGCCATTGACTCCACATTTGGCTCACTAGAATTCATATAACTGAATTTGTCTTCTCTTCCTCTGTCATGGAGATGGAGCCCCACCCCTGAGCAATAAATTCATTGTTTTGGTAGCATTTGGAGGCCACCAGCAAGGGATTAAGTCCCCATTGTGCTAGGTACTGTACAAGTACATGGCAAAAATACAGCCCATTTCCCAAAGAGCTTATAATTAAGCATATGATGAGAGGAAACAAGTAGGAGAATGCAAAGTAACACAGACAATTATGATTAGTATAATAAGCAGTGGTCATGGTACACTACTGCCTCACCGTTATTTTGTGTTTTGTAGGCATCATGGCAAAGGTGGGTTTTAAGGAAGGATTTGAAAGAGGCTAGCATAGTGAGTGGTCCCTGTAGATTTTTACAGGGAGCTCATCCAGTGCGTATGGGGTGGTGTGACAGAAAAGCTCTTGCTGGAAAATTTGACAGATGGGTAATCAAAGCTGGCAACATTTGTGGAGTGCAGGCAGGGACGAATGTCTCAATAGTGTATAAGAGATCATAGATAAGACAGGGATAGGTCAAGAAGAATATTGGACACTTGTTTTCCACTATCCAAATTCAGATAATCAATTTTCTATCTCCTCCAGCAAGTTGAGACTACTGATAGGTCTCAGATCAGTGTTTTTAAGCAGCACTAAATATTTCCACCTCTTAATAGGTTAAAAACTCCAGAAGAGTCCTCAAGTCATTGTTCCTTTGGCCCCATGAAGCCGACAAGATGACAGAAATGAACTACCTCCAGCTGATAATCCTTCCTAGCCAAAGTCTGAAAGTCTGTCATCTCCTTTCCTGATCTGTCTTAGAAACATTACACACCATGGTTAGCAAGATTCATAACAAGTCTGCCAGATTCTCTTTTACCACTTAACAAGACGGTTCTCTCCCACCATACTATAGGTTAAGGGCACAGTCAGGGTCTTAATTTATCTCATGCCTACAGTAATCTGCATGGAGTGGACCCCGGAATCCCACTGACTGCCTGAAAAGTGCTTGAGTCAGACACTGCTAAGCTCAAGGCTCAATAAAGGCATGAGTTGATCTAAACACATACATCTTTTTCTGTGCCAAAAAAATCAATGCTGTCTCTGGCTAAATTCCTAGTTGTGTTTCAAATGGCTGTTTCTTGGCTCACCTCTCCACTCTCAAACATTGCTGAATAGCCACACTACACTCCCTCTACACCGGGGTTCCTGTGTCCTTCCAAATGAAAATAGGTTGGGTTCTTTCTTTCTTTTCTTTTTTGGTTGTTGTTGCTCTCACTGGGCTGTAACACACTGTGTCTTTGATGTCGTGTCCCGGTTGATTGGATGCCTTCCTCTTCAACACTCAGCGTGGGTGATGTGGCTGCAGCAATTCAGAAAGAATGAGAGCTGCAGTATCCTGTTCTTATCCCAAAAGAAGATGGTTCATATAGATTTTTCTCCCCCACTGGCGGTAGACCTTATTTGCATGAACACAAAATTACTACCACACAATGTAGGTGAGATTTAAAGGCACACTGTCAGATTTAGACATAGTCAACACATATGTTTATATTTTCCTATATCCTTTTGAACTGTCTACATCCTCCATTAGAGCCACAGTTTAGCAAGGATCTTAAGTGTGTGTGATTACTCACAGACTTAAAGTTAGACGTGCTTAAACTGATTGTGTGTAGCTTTTTCTTTTCAAGCAAATGCTTAATACCCTCTTTCTGGAAAAAATATTGTAACCCTTTGGTCAGGTAAGCATGGGTCAGAGTATAAACATGTAAAAGTCAATATAGTGAGTGCTGTATCCATTAGCAGCTCTCCAATAACAAATAAATGTGCACATGTGATGGGGGAAAAGGAGAATCTATTGGTAAGGAATACAGTTCTTAGCTTCCAAAGAATTATTTTAACCACAGTGCCTTGCGTGTGCTTTCATAGTATCATTTAACTTGCTGAGCAAATCTCTACTGTACTGATACCTTTTCATTAACTAACTTAGTCTCATTCCTGATTAGGTGGAGGCACCTAAGGAGTCAAATCCTGTTCCTGGCTATTTTGGTGGGAGCAAGACTGGGCCAATGTCATGTTTGAAAGGTTTTCTTTTATTTGTTGAACAAAAGTTTTCAAAGTGCACTCTAACAGTGCAGGGAAAGCATAACAGTGTCCCTGTCTATTTATCTATGATTTTATAAGGTCACTCCTCACCATGGTATCTGAGTGGCTTTCTTCTTTCTTTTAAGGACCCAGAGCAGGAATTGGATTTAAGGAGTAGAGGAATAAAGACACAAATTAAAAGTCCCATGGAAAGCAAAAATGAAAAGGAGCTGCAGGCAAAACTAAACAGTCAGAGGTAGTTTGCCTTTCGGAGCTACGTGCAAGCTAGAGTAAAAAGAATCTGTGAATTATAGCTAGATTACAGAAAAGACTATGGATGACAAGTATATAAGCCTCAAGATTAAAATCACACCTACAAAAATACTTCCCTTTTAGTGAGTTTTCCTTAGGTAGTCTGGTTTTCAAAAGAACTTTCACAAAGACAATATGTCAGGACTCTAAATAGCAAACACGAACCAGCTAAATCTATGTGCATGTCTGTTCTCAAAGAAAATTCTCTACAACTCAACAGCTCTAAACAGGCTCTCTTAACAGTATTGTCTTCATGCAGAAATAGCATGATGCAAAATTAGATAACTATAGTTGAGTAGATTTTTTTTTAAACCCAGTAATTATTTTTGGATGATCTTTCTGTGACACAGTAAAGTCTAATTACTAGAACCTAGATTAGATGAAAAAAATTGAAAAATTGGAATTATCCTTTCCCTTTGTTCTTTAAAATATAGGTGAAATTTTTCATTGAAATTTTGAATTTTTTCCACCCGCTCTTCTGAAAACCCAAGTCTTTTAAATCACAAGTAAGTGATGCATTGGCAGCAAAGGGAGTGGGAGCTCCTAACCCTCCTACTACATTAATCTGCCAATTGATCTCTACCCTGTTGAGTTTTTTGTTTTTGTTTTTTATAATGTAGTGGGAAAGGGGTATTTGGGTTTGTATGCCCATCACATCTATGACATATGTTGAGATGGCCAAAAGAGGTGCTAATTGTGAGTTTGTTTATTGTGAAGTGGATGTACATATTTGGCAACTCCAATTAGCATCCTTAGCCCTGAATGCCAGGCTCTGGGAAGAGGTAGGGAGAAGAGCTATTTGGGAATTTTTTCAGAATATGTTTTTTTCTGTTGGAAACAATCAAAATAGAACCTTTTTGTGGAAATGTAGCTATTTTGATGAGACTTTATCAGGTCCAAGTTGGAATTTGTGGTTAAACCAAGAAAAAGAACCCCCCTAGAGTAGCCAGTGGCTAGGGCTGTGGTAGTCCTTGGGGTCAAGTTGTTACTCTGAAGCAGGGAAAGCAAGGGCTTGCACATATCCCAGCTGAGTGCACTAACCACTGGGCTGTTGGCTGTTCTAGGGTGGCTTTCTTCTGGTCTTTTATCAGAAGGTCTAGTTTTCAGTCCAATGCAGAACAAAAGCAAATGCTGAGTGTAAAGCTTTTTCACGCAAATGTATTGTTGTTTTCCAACCAGTCATTGGTGGAAGGGAGAGAGCACTCTAGCATGGCAGGGAAGTGTGGGTGGGTAGGGAGGTCAATAGCTCAGTTTCCTAGTCTAAATTGATGCAGGTGGGAACTGGAGCTTCTGGTAGTGAGAAGGCCCAAAGCAAGGGGTCTCTGAAGAGGACGCTTACGATGGGGAATTAAGTATTTGTTATTTTGGTATGGTTTGATACTGTTTGATTAAATATAAATGCTTTGGAATACCAGCTATTTGTATCTAATCTCATTCATCTAAAAAACACGTGCCAACAAGCAAACTCCTTTTTACATATTATTGAGGAGTAAAGAATTCCTGACCGCACTGCATGCATGAAGTATATAAAAGGAGAGAAACTACTCAGCCTGCAGTCGATGACACTCCTTTAAGCAGCAATTTCCTCATCCCGGAGATCCTCCTTGAGGTTTGCAGATGACCACATATAATGATGTGGTTTCTTGTCACTAGCAATAGGTTTGTCAAGTAGCAAGATGTGCTGAAAGATGTTAGTACTTAGTAAGTGGATTTTAACTGACCTGGTTACCCAAATACTAATTTGCTGGTCTATATATATCACCACACCTACCAGCAATCTAAAATGCCGTAGACCTCAATGAAATTTAAACCCAAAAGGCCAAATTCATCTCTGGATTAGCTGCATTGAAGTCAACGGGGCTTACACCAGGGATGAATGTAGGCTGAAAGGCTGTACTTTCAAGAGTGGGCTGTAAGCTTTGGCAATTCAGAATGTACGTTCTTTGCTAATGCATACAGGCCCCTATTTAGGGTGACCAGATGTCCCAATTTTATAAGGACAGTCCTGATTTTGGGGGCTTTTTCTTATATAGGCATCTATTACCCTACCACCTCCTGTGCCAATTTTTCACACTTGCTATATGGTCATCCTACCCCGATTTGACATGGCACTTAAGCATGTGGCCAACTTTAAACATGTGAGCCATCCTGTTGAAATCAATGGGACAATTCACATTCTTCGAGTTGGCCACATGCTTAAGTAACTTCTTCAATTTGGGCCTCACCTGCTCAGTTACTGGGTGAAAATGTTTGGCTACCGATGCAGATGGTCATCACAGATAAATGGGTGCATTTAGGTTCAGGTTTGGAGGCCAGTTTGGAAAGTTTGGTCCAAAATATTGGGAACCTTCCTACTGTAGCTGTCACTTTATGGTATTCAGCCAAGAATTTAATATTCTTTAATACATAAGCCCTCTCCTCCAAGCTTAACAAGTACTATAAAAAAGCACCTGAAGCCAAAGATCATAAGAGAGGCCTCTCAAACATTTTGTCATTTCCTTCATATCTGTAGTTAAAAAAACAAAAACTAATTCATTCTTATGTGCTTCCCCATCTACACAAATAACTCCAACTGCAAATTATATAGTTTATCTTGATTGTGCATATCGCTCCTGAATAAGTATTTAGAACTTTCCTCCATTATGGAACTATTAATTATGGAATCCTATCAGAGAATCATGAAAATTAGAGATGGAAATGTTCTTCTGTATTAGGTCATCTCATATGTCCCCCTGTCAATGCAGGATTTTTTCTCCCTACGCTATATTCTCAAGTGCTTTGTCCAATCTAGTTTTAAATAGATTAAATATGGTACTTTCTCACTGGCCTGACAGAAACTGTCAGAGATGCTCCAAGGTAATTGACACTGGCACCTTTTGAAGGTGCATTGTGGACCTCAGTCCACTTGTCATTTGGATCTAAATACAGCACTTTCCTCTGGCTGTCATGAGCAGGGAGCAGTAGTATTGTGCAGCCTTAACACTTTTTCATAATGCAGTCATACAAGTTTCTTGCAACAAATGACCTTTTCAGTTAACACCAGGGCTGAACCAAAGAAATAAAAATATATTTTGTAGACAGATGTACACAAGGTCAATTTCCAACAGTGGCCTCGAGCTGAAATTCTGGGGTGTAGGTTTCTAGAACATCATGGATGAAAACTGGGGTGATATGGTGGAAGGATTTTATTTGTTTCTATCTTACAATGTATTTGTATCTTATAATGTATCTTATTTGTATCAGTAATAATACTGGATTCTAAAAGTATGCAGAGCTACTGCAGAAATATACCCAAATACATCGATAGGCACACAACACATACAAGATGGATTTTTCAAAAGCACTCAGGCTTCTCCTGACATTGCTCCCAATGACGTTTGGAGTTAGGCCAACAATGAGAGCTTTTAAAAATCCCATCCATAATATACCAATATAATCAAAGTAATAATAATAATGAATTGTGTTTATTGGGTGCTTTTTATCTCCAAGGATCCCAAAATGCTTCTCTGACTTCACTATATACACTGTAATCACTTCTCTCAAGAGTAAAGGGCAGCTGCCTTTGGGGGGAAATATAGCAACACTATACAGTCTAGGAGAGGAAGTGAGGAATAAAAAATATAAATTACTGGGTGAATTTCTTTAGACTCAAATTCGGAAAAAAAGATTCCCCCCCGCCCATAGATGTCGACATACAGCATATACAGAAAAGAAATGTTATTAGTAAAATCTTGGCAAGTCCTCCTCCTCTTTATCTTTACATTGCCACCAGAACCCTGATTTCTAATCCAACCAACTATAGTGTTATAAGCCTATGAATCTCTGAACGCAACTCGCTCTTCAGATCCCTATCATTACTCATTTCTACAGCCTCAAAGATAGGGGAATACTCTCCCTCCGTGCAGCCTTGCTACGTTCTACTTTTACTGTACCCGTGAACTCTCTGTGAAGGTTCCAGAGGCAGATATTATTCATAGCACTCTAACCTGATGGCATCACTGCCTCCAAGTTCACGAATCCCAAGCAGAGATTACTTCATGTAGCACAGCATTCCTTGGACGTTTAGCACCAAATTAAAATGTCATTTTCAGCAATTAATATTTTATTTATAAATATTTATTATAAATGAGTATTTAAGCAGCAGCTCATGAGAAAACAATCTATTACATCTGTATTAAAACATGTTCAAATGTTTAATTATAAAAGAGAATATTTAGACGAACCATAAAAAATGCATGCCAGCTGAAAGTTCTTGGCTAGCTCATATCAGGCTGCCACGGTGAGCTGAGAATGAGGATTTAGTGGAGTGCCATACCAAACCTGAAGCAACAAACTGGGCTGCTGAGGTCATAGCTGTGTCTCAAAGCAGGATTTGGCCCAGTGGGAATTTTGCCTGAGCAGGAGCATTGATTGTGCCCCTAAACTAGTTAAGGGGGTCTTCTTGCAGAGCCCTTTGATGATAATGGGAGTCTTTCCACTGATTTCAATGGGCCTTGTATCAGGCCCTGAATGGACAGTATTCTGCTTTATCCAAGAGGTTGATGTCAGAAATCTGATTCTTAAATTAATCATCTTGGATTTGGTAGGATTCATCCAGGCATTTTCCCAAACACACCAAATTCATGAAGCATTCCCATTACACGGGCCAAATCCCACTTTGTATATGAGCTGTGTGGGAATGTACGACTGTATATTCTTTATTCCATTAGATTTGAAACTCTTTGAGGCAGGGATATTTCTGGCACCGATCAACCACCACACAGCACCATATTGCAAATAGGGCACTGGGTAAAATAATAAAATATTACTGCCATAGTTCTGGTAACTGATATACCTTTACCTGGAACCAAAATGAACAAATATCTCAGATTAAACATCCTACAAAAACATGAACATTTGGCAATTTTAATAGATCTTAACAAATGTCATTGGTAGTATCATTTTTTCAATGGGGGAAAAATAATTTTTGCTGATATTGATCTCCAGTATATCACCTCACCCAGCCATACCCTGATCTGGAGATGTAATAAAACACTCTGTTTTGATAATGGCAACTTACAAGAGTATAGGAACTGGTGTTTACATTTTCTCTTTTTATTGCTCGTAAGAAAGTTAATGCAACCAAATTCCCTTAAATGGCTGCAACTGATTTATTTCTGTCTAGGATTGTTGTAGTTTACATAGATCATACATTTTTTTGCGGATTACCTCACTGTTTGATTGGCTTCTCTTTCTTTTTTATTTTTCTCATCTTCATGATTTTGTATTAAATCCTCAGCATAAGCACCTCCAAAGAACTGACGTATTTGATTTTTTTCTCCCCACATTTGAGCATAACAAATAATACCCAGTTACTAACTAACTAAATAAATGGGTTTGCATCAGTATGTTTCTGAGAACTGCTGTTTGCAATATTTTGTGTTGTTGTAGCAACATGTTCCTCATCTACATTTAGTTTAATAGCTGCTTTTGGAATATTGCAAGCTAGTACTGTATATTATCAAGTGGTTTTGAATGACATCATAACCTATGACTGTCATCTCTTGTGGATTATAAAATTTTCCCAAGCCCTCCATTTGTATTAATGTCCTGTAATATAATTTTAAACCAGGTATTATAGTTTACAATATAAGGATAAAATTCTGGTCTGCCTTGTGCAGTTGCACTACAGGAAGAAGAGGGCACAGAGAATTTCTTTCTCATCACAGCTAGGCAAGAGAAGGTAGGCGTATGGACAGAGTGCTCCCTTTGTGTACTTGGCATGGGATCTGCTCACGGCACTGATGATGCTAACCAGTCTCAAAGGAGCATTTTTAGCCAGACTCTAGCCCCCTGTTATAACAATAATTATCAGCAACCAGCAGTGTTGGAGCACATGCTCCTCCTTTCTTGGCACAGATGTAAGAAGTGCTGCAGAATGCACTGCCCTCTGGATGGCTGCCTTTGGCACCCACTGCATCTCGCATGTGCAAAGAGGCTTGACAAAGTTACCTATCTCAGGGTGTGGTGAATTCTCAGTCATTTTAAATGTTTAAACTAGACCGGATGCCTTTCTCAAAATCGTGCTTTGGCTCTATCTATGGGCTTGATTCAGGAATTGCTTGGTGAAATTCCATCTCTTGTGTCAGACTAGAAGCTCCTAATACTTTCTTCTGCCTTAGAGTCTTTGGGTGAAACTCTGGTCCCCATTGAAGTCAAAAGCAAAACTTCTTTTCACTTCCAGGAGGGTAGGATTTCAGCCTGTTGGTCTATGAAACTTGTAGTGCAGATACATCACTGGATACAGATAAAACCCTGTAGGTCTCTGTAGTTTGTCTAGTTTTTGGACTAATTAAAAACATCATGTGCTGCTCAGTATCACTGCACAAGGTCTTCCTACATCCTGTCATGAAATGGACTGCTGATGCTATTACTGGCCCCTTCATATGCCTCTAGAAGTGCACTCCTATCCTGCAAATCCCCACCTCCCACCTCCGACTCATAAGGGTATAATGTTTCTCTGTGCTAGAATGGAAAGTAGGATATGATGAACATGGATGTATTTCAGTTTAATAAAGCAAAATAGACTCTCATCATGGCAGAAGTATAAAGTACCTTGAAACAAGGTAGGAAAATATAAATTAACAAATTGTACAGTATAGAATTTTCTTATTCCATAGCACCAAAGTAAATTCTGAAAATTAGCAGTAGAAAAATATTGATGTCTATAATGAACATTAAGGCTCAAAAGCAGTGCTCCTTCTGTTTATAGCAAAAGATTGACCAGTATATAATTATTTTTCCCAAATTATTTGACCTGGTTCCTGTATAAATTTGGAAGCCTGTTTGTTTGGTTTTTAAAAATTGTTTCCATGTGTATATATATTTTTTTATCCCTGAGATGTTTGTAATAAATAGTTTATCTGCTGTAACGTTCTGCCACTAAAAATGATCAATAAAACATTATTAAAATGTACAGTCCATGCATATCTAATGTCACTTACCCACATGTTACCTAATTATAGGTTTTAATCACTTTCCTTCTACTGCCCAAAAAAACTGTTTAGTGTTGTGAGTTTATTGAAAACGTGTGAAGAAATTCATCTCTGTTTTCAAATAAAATAAAATACATTGGGTGTAATGTATCTGAAAGGTTAAATTTATCATTTAGAAGATTCTGTATCAAAGAAGCTCTGGATATTTTTGGTATTCAACTTCTCTCTCACCCTCCTTTAATCACACCCAGAATGCAGTGCTTGTAAACTGTACTGATATGTCAACTATCCTCTATTTATTACATCTTATGCTTTAAATATCACCTCTGACAAACAAAAGAAAAGCAAATGTTCCTAAATTTCCTGAAGGGCTGAAACATCAAGCCCGGATTATTATTGTTTATGTCTCAGCTTTAGCAGCTCCAATGTCTCCATGGTCTGCTGTGCGCTGTGGCTGGCAATGATGGATGACCATTACGGCAGCTTATTGGAAATGGCTTGATTTATAACCTGTTCTCCCGCCTCAGTCTAATGGCTTCATTTCTTTCCTCTAGTGCGTGATGCCACAGCCAAGGTCATTGCGCCAATGGCCTTTTGTTGTTAGTTTGCTGATGACCAGTGTGCCTGAGAGTCGGCACCAGGAAAAAAAAAAGAGCCAACCTTTACATTTTATTTTTTCCCCTCTCAGCCCCTGATAACTGCAGTAGAACAGTAGATTAAATGCTGTCTTCTATTTGCTTCCCGCGGTTGCCAGACAAGGGGCTGCTTTATGATCCTCACTGGGAAAGTCTATTACTCACATCTACTTTAAATGACCAACATCAAATATATACAGCTCCCATTAAAGCTGAGATCAATAAAAATGCCATTAAGATAGTAAAAGTTGCTGATATTAGTGAAGCCCCCAAACAAAATATTTGATTTTCTTTCAGGTTGTTAGTGAGATGGAATACGAACATATAAGAGAAAGGAGAGAGGGCCATGCCTGTGGTCAATAATTTATCTCTGAGATTCATTCAGCCTCTCACCCAATATTTCCCTCCTGTCTATTGATTCCTCATCATTATTTGTCATAAGCTGTCTTAACTCAAGGAGAAAATATGCCCTGCATGTCCAAGGGGAGTCATACCTGAAGAAATAGAAAGGAATTTCATTAAAAGCAAGAAAGGACTGCTTTGAGAAACTCCAGCAGAAACTTACACAGACTTTTGGTATGGGTGGTGGTGGTGGAGTTTAAGCACCATTTGTAGCTGATTAGACAGCAGCATCACAGGACACTCATGAACTTTTAAGAAAGTTGCTTTGATTGCTGGTCCTTTTACACACACACACACACACACACCCTCTCTCATGCTTATTTGCAGCGTTGCATGCATGTGGATGACAATCTCCCCCACACCCCAACCCCAGAAAGCCCACAAAAAAATTGGTTTAGTGAAAAAAACATTTTTTTTCTGTTTGAAAAACGTTTTGATAAAAAAAATCACCCAGCTCCATTCAGCACCTGAAGGTCAGAGCACAAAATACTGTTTAGTTTTTCACTACAATTGTTCTCTCCCACTCCACTCTTTGTGCATCATGTCTTCTAAATGGAATGAAGATCTTATAGCCTGTTGAGGTCAAGGCACCATGTTTGACTAGTTTTAAAAATAGGCAAAACACATTCACTCATGGACAGTGTTAAAGGCTATCTGAATCTGTTACATTTGGTCCCACCACCTGTTAGGTCTCCATTATTTATGCTGCTATATATCTTAGCATAGCACCCTTTCTCTCTCCAGAGTCAATTTTTAAAATAATTGTTTATTCTCTTATCTGAAATGGCTTGATTTTTCTGTAATTTTTATCATTAACCATATTATTGCTGTTGCAAGTGTCTATTTTCACATAAATACTCACCTGTGACTCCCATTAATGCTTATCAATCTGAAATACTTACAAAAATATATGAACTTGGAATACCTGAGTGAACACTATAATTTAGCTGGGTCTTCTAATGACACTTTCTGGACAGCACCATATAACTAGTGACAGAAATAACACAATTCATATCCACCTAAAATAGGGATTCCTTGGTTCTTTCTGGATGGTTGAAAAATTTGAATAAAAGATTAAGGGTTTTGAGGTCATTTTTTATGTCTCTAATTTTTCACCTGCAGTATTGCACCCTGGTCAACTAAACACTTAAAAAATTGTGGGTGCAGATTATAGAATGCAGATATTTCCGTAAGCACAATTCTACATTTTTGTTAGTTTCAACCACAGTTGATAGAAGGTGCAAATTTCTGGGTACAAGATTAGGAGCGGCATGAGGCTTTTTTGAGAGTATTCAACAGATACTGAGATCTTCCTATAAGCTGGAACTTGTGTGTTGAGCTAAACTGAATGTTTTGCAATGGGACCTTTTGATTTCTGTAACTGGTATCTGCAACACACTGTCATTTCTGGTGAAGGGCATGAACAGATATTTAAAAACAGAGGGTTAGATGCTCAGTTGAGATAAGTGGGTAGCATAGATTCATAGATTCCAAGGCCAGAAGGGACCCTTGTGATCATACAGTCTAACTTCCTCTACCAGACAGGCCATAGAACTTCCTCAAAAATAATTCCTTGAACAGATCTTTTAGGAAAAAACATCCATTTAAAAAGTTGTCAGTGATGGAGAATCCACCATGGCCTGTGGTAAATTGTTCCAATCGTTTTACACCAGTTGAGGATCTGGCCCAGAAGGAATATGATTAAAATGCATATTGAAGTAAATAATACCCAAGAGTGATAGTTTGCCACCTGGGAGAGTGACTTGGGCTTGTATCACCAGTAGAAGGTTTCATGTCTGAGAAGGTGTCAGATCATATCAGTTGAAGTCTTGATACTTTAAATGAGATGGGGAAAAAAGAAAATCTTGAAGGTTTAGTAGATGAGAAGAGGTTTTGTGGCTTTTTTCTCTGTGTTGAGGAGGCAAAATGGAGGGTTTCATAAACAGCTTGGACTGTTGGCACTGTGGGGGTGAATATGGAAACAAGCAGAGCCTTTTTGGACTTTTGCTACTTTATATATGGCAGGGGAAGGAGGTGCGTTAGCATTTCAGCGTGGGAGAGCTCAGAGCTCAGTCTGATTTTGTTGCAGCTGGGATACTGTTTTAAACATAAAACATATTGTTTCCTAATTTTTATATTCAATGCTGTTTGGTCCTATGTGCTTGGATGTCCCCATTGTTCTGTGGAGAGTCCCTCTTGAGTGCACTAGCAGACGTGGGCAGATTCAGAGATCAGCTGTTTCCCTAATGAAGTCAAAGAGACTCATGTGGAAATGCTGACTCTCAGGACTCATTTTCCATAGATGTGGAGAGCACATGAGCTCTGACCATATAAAGGTAAAAGCAGGTGTTTCTCCTTGGTTGTGTTTGGCTTCTTTAGGACTTACACATGTGGAAAGCATCTCCGGATTATTCTCTATGTAATGTATTATCCAAGCTCTCTACATTATACATCTATTGCCTTGTAAAAATGAGAAAATAAAATGTGAAGTTTATACGGAATGGGCTAGAGACAGCGGATGATATTAGCAGAGCCGTGTGTTAACTGTAGCATATTCCCTTGCACTTCACCCACTTTCTCTCATTATCTTGTTTGCTATATGTAGCTGAATAAGCGTATAACCTCTAAGGCCATGAAGCAGATCATTAGGAGTTACTGATTAACACCACATTTCAGTAGCAGATCCTGAGTTCTTCTTTTTAGAAACTGAAGGGGGTCTGGCTTTATGATATTTTAATTAGAGTGTAAATATTGCAGCTCCATAAACTGCTTGATTTATTGCTGACAGGAAAGTTTGTTCTTTGGATAAGGGCACGAGGAGCCTGAGGTTTGCATTTCTCAAAGCCCCTGTTTGTCGGTACAGTCCGACTGTTCCTTCACCTTTTCATCTGTCCAGCTTTCCCAGCGATGGTTTTGTGGATAATGATTGCACATCGGTTCTGAAACTGACAAAATGTCTGCAATTTCTTCTATTAATAATGGAAATTATTTTTGTGCTGTACATTTTTTACTAGCAAGGGGCCCGATCCTTCTCCCATTGAAGTCAATAGGAGCTTTGCTGTTGATTTCAATGGGAGGAGGCTCAATACCATCATTGGCAAACAAGGTGAACTTAAATGTTCATGCCCTTTTAGAAGATTTTATAGACACAGGGCCAAATTCATAACTCTCGCACCCTGGCAATCCCATTATAGGTATCCTAGATATGGCCTGTGGGTATAAATCAAATGCAGAAATGCTTTTAGCCCATTATCTTCTCCCAGTGGTGTGTAGAAAGGTATTTTTTGATGCTAGTTCATACTCTGGCTCTGGCACAGGCCCTTTTCCCAAACTCTTAGCTCCAGGAACCTCATGTGGGGATTACTCTGACCCTGGATATCTTTTTGTCTTGCAATCTACTGGCAGATGGCTTCTCCCTCATACCGAGCACATGAAGCTTCTATATCCTACTTCTTCCAATGGACCTTACCTATCCCCATCGTATGCTCCCTCTGGCAACTTTGAGTGTTGCCAGCATTGGCAGTGTTATTGTATTGTGATAGTGGGCTCTTGACAGGGAGGGCTCTCATGATATATGGTGCCACCTCGGGAATTTTGCCTAATCAGCCTCAGTTTTCCCGTATTGTCACTAGAGGCCTGTGTCACCTGTGCTGGCAGCAACAGCTGCCTGCAATACCGTGGCAACCCCCTGGGCTCTAAGCAGAGGCCTGCAGCAGGCGGGTCACAGAGGAGCTGCCCCTCCTCTGAGCTTGGCGTCAGGAACCTCACCCCACCAGTCTGTAGGAAGTGGGAATCAATGGACGTTGGAGCTCAGCTGAAATTCCCTCCTTCCCCGCAGGCTGGAGGTAGCTACAGGAGATGTAAGGGTGGTGGGTTGGTGTTGAGGTAATAGGAGCCTGCTAGGGGTGTCTGAGTGAAGAGAGGACTGTAGGGTGAGAGAGGGCTGTGGTCAGTGGTGAGAAAGGAGCAGGCATACAGAGGAATGAGGCGGGAAGGGAAGGAGGAGCTGGGGCCTACATATTTGTATGCACATTTGGTATGTGTTTATGGTTGAATTTTCAGTCCCTAATTGCCTCCCCCACACTGGGAGGAGATCAGGAGCCAGAAGGCAGATCAAAACCCCATGATTTATTCTTTTTAGAGAAGCTCATGAATTTTTGGTTTCTGTCTTAGGCTTTTTTTTAAACTCTTGGGGTTGGCAGTTGTGACCGGGTCAAGACTCATCACCTTGGCGCCTCCTGCTGGCACGTCTGGGCATTAGCTTAGTCCTCTGCGGGGCACCCTCTGCCGGTGGTATCCCATCCGTCTTCTCCCCTGTTGGTATCCGGACCCGCGTTGTTCCTTGCCGGGCAGCATCCACGTCTGGTCACTGCCCTCAGAAATGCCCCTTAGTCCATCCTCACTGCCTTCGGGGGTGAGGGGTGTTTAACCACTCCTGTCGCAGTGGCCAACCCCCACCCCACAGTCTAGCCCTTGGCTCAAGGACTGGTTGCAGTCTGCTCCGGCCGCTCCTCCCCGACCAGGTGCGGTACAAGAGGAAAGGGGGGGACCCAGGCCCGCCCACTACTCTGTGTCCCAACCCAGGGACCCTCTAGTGGCAGCCTCCCTGCCCTCCTTCTCGCCCCTTGTCCAACCATTGTCCCTGGGCCACTTTCCCTCTGGTCCATCACTCCCTCTAGGCCCTTTTTTATCGGGGCCCACACCTTGGCAGGTAATGGGCTGGAGGTCCTCTCTGCTCCCCCAAGCTGCCCAGCACTGCTTTGTCCGTGGTGCTGGTCTCCTTCCCTCAGGAGACAGACCTTCTCCCTTGAAGGTCTGGGAGTCACTGACTGCTTCCCTCCTGGGCAGCCTTCATATAGGGCTGAGCCTGACCCTGATTGGTTGCCTCCTGTTCAGCCCTGACTGGCTCTCACAGGCCCTCCCTGACTGGCTGCCAGCCTGCACAGATGCTCTGGCCTGTTCTAGCCCAATCAACTCTTGGTGTGAGGCAGCTGCCCCACCACAGCAATACTGCACCTACAACCACCCTGAATGGCTGTCCTTAAAGGGCCAGCATCCTGTTATAAGGCAGAATCCCTCTCCTAACTCTCCTTACCTCCCTTAGCTGTGGAGCAACTGCAGAGCTGCTTCAAACAGGCAACATCATCTCATTGCTGGAATAGCCAGGAGCCCCTACGTGCCCCATCTCCTTTCAGAATGAAAGGAAGATACATACAGTACTGGATCCTGTTGCTCTGCCCTACCTTCTCCATCCCATGCACCAGGGATACACCAGGGATTGGCAATGTTGGCACGCAGGACCGCAGGGTAAGCACCCTTAGCGGACCCTGCCACTTTGTTTACCTGGCGTTTCACCAACTGTGGCTCCCACTGGCTGCGGTTCGCAGTCCCGGTCCAATGGGGGCTGTGGGAAGCCCTCTATGATATATTTTGAGCAACTTTTTCTGTACTAATGATATAGAACAAGTTCTAGCTTTAATTCCGTACTGTTTATTTTACTAGAAATCAGTCAGCATTCTAGAACTCAGCCCAGAGCTATCACCACTCTTTGAAACTGGAACACACTGAACATTTTTTTAAAAAAGGCAGATTTTCATTAACATAAAGGAACGATAAACAATTTGAGGGCTCGTGTGAAGACTTTCCATGATTTACTTCAACATATGCATGGAATTTAATGACTATCCATGTAATAGATTCCTCTGTCATTTACATCCACACTAACAAGTTGTAATTACACTAGTTATGAATGACTAAGCCACAAAGTCATATTTACTTCTAGGATGAAGAAAATAGTACTGTATTGTTTGGTAATATTGAAAAATTAATCAAAAGAAAGACAGGCCAGAAGCCTGTATTCACCAAAAAGGCCCAATCTGGAGTGGTGCTGAGCTCTCAGATACCTTGAATGAGGCACTCAGAACTTTGCATAACTGGTCCCAAAGCTTAAAGCAGGAGAGACATATTGGAAATGCAGAGCTGAACCTAGATCTGAATTTTTCCACTTAGCCACATGTCTAATTGCCAATAAACTGAAAATGGAAAAAACATTGAGGATGGAAACTTACCAGTCTTTGAATAAGGTGATTTCTGATTACTGAAATCCACTACCACATTTATTTGTGGTTTTTTTCCTTGGCATTCGATATTTTGAGAGAGCTTCATTTAGCACTAGGTAATTTCACTGTCCTGAAGGCCAAATCTCTCCTTTACATTTTTTGGAGGCAATTTTTCCATTTACTTCTTCTCTGCCACTCAAGCAGAGAGCAGGAATCGTAGGCTAACTCTTACCAGTTCATCTCTTCATTTAGACAAGAGACAGGACTTGCTTCCAGATGAACAGCAGATGCAGAAGAGGAAAAATACACTGTAAAAATAAAAATAGATTGCCTGTAGATAGAACAAGGGTCCAAGCCAAAGTCAGACATGTCCAAACACTCCCAAACCTTAGAAAAGTGAAGAGTTGGACCTGACTATCAGATCAGATTTGTCATACAACTGCAGAATAGAATAATTAATTCATTAGAGAAAGTCACAAAGAGACAAAAGCAGGCATTTTGCCTTGTTAAAAGAAATACATATATACAGAAATATATAGTTGTAAATGCAATAAAAAAGCTTTAATCGCATGTCTGCTGCCAGGAGTGCTACTTGATACTACACAATTGCTACTGGTACCAAGACTTTGGATGACAATCCCCTACGTTGGCACAGGTGGAGATACAAATACAGAGCAAAGAACATTTTCAAAAGTCACCTTTGGCAGCCGAAAGATTCTATATTATTAAAATAAAACCTCAGTGGAACAGAGTGAAGAGCTGTACCAGTTCCCAGATTTCTGGTGGGAGCGTTTGATGAAGTGATTCCCAAAATACAGTAATTGGAGAAAATTGTGGTGTAATCCTCAATGGAAACAATATGTTTCTTACAAAGCAGAGGAAACGCTTTTTAAAAAATTCCTTCAAGGATAAAACTTTTCATTATTTCATATCAGGTTTGCAAGGTTTTTGGATGTAGTTAGAATGGAGCACTGTGTATTCAGAATGTAGATTGTCACGCCAATCTATGAATTCATTAAACTGAAAGGGCCATATCATGCCATCCCGCAAAAAGTGTTCTGCTGAGACCAGAATAATGATGTTCTGAATTATCCCGGCATGGGCTTTGTTACTCTGGGAAGTGGACAAGAGATGTGTCCTCCCTAACCCAAATGCATACAGCCTGCAAGGGTGGGGTGGGACCACACACAGGAGGGATTCAATACAAGGGGCGAGGGGATGGTCTGTGATGGCTTCCCATCCCTTTCTTCCATTGGGGATGGTATGAGGTTATGCTAGAATGAGGAGAATGAACTATCTGTCTGTAGCAAATCCACAGTTTTGGAGGGTCAAAGGATAGCCCTAATCTACCCCTGCCCCCAGCCATGACCTGAAACCACAGAACTGAACCATATGGACTCATGCAGAACTGAAGATGTAAGGAGGGGCTGCTGTTTAGGTTCAAACCCTCTCCCTCTAGTGGGGGTTTGGCCAAAGGAGCAAAGGTTTCATTTATTTCATTCCCTCCATAGCAAAAAGGAGAGAGGATCTTATGGGCCTTCATTTTCATAGTAAGTTGATCTGGACATAATACAACTTTTCTTCCCCTTCACCACCCTGAAGAGTAACCCAGTAAATGAAATTTTCAGTCATATAGAAGTTAATATTACTTTCATACTGCTAATTTTAAATGGATATTAGAGAATATTTATGGAAAGTGAATCTTGAATTGAGCATCAGAAGCATTGCCACTGGAGATCTGATTCTAAGAGCTCAGGAAAGCACAGAACAGAAACTTAACACATGCCTTATGGGTCCGCTTCTTTGCCCCATTCTGGCTGCTTAGTGCTGCTCTGATGGTGCAAAGCAGCTGCAAATGTGCTTGGATCCCATCCTGGGGGATGTACAGCTGCTCTGCTGATGCTACAAAACCCACCACTTGCAGCCCCTGGCATAGGGAGTATTATGTAGGGGAAAGGGGTGAGTGATGGCTGCCCTCAGCCCTGAGGTAACATCTGTCCTTTCTGATCCCCTGGTCCACTTAATCTGTCATTGAATCTCTCTGTGCCTCAATTCTCCGTCTACAAAATGGGGGATAATAGTACTTCCCTATGGCACAGGGGGATCATGAGAATAAATATATTCAAGTTTGTGAGGTGCTCAGATACTATGGCAGAAAGGCAGATTAGCTCTACAGAGCTTGTTAGATGAGGAAAACAAGGTATTTATAAAAAAATGAATTGCATAAAATGGACAACACTCAATAGAAAATGTGTTCCAAAGACAGCATTCCATCAACTATTTTTAAGACATGATAAAATTGATTACTGTGGCCAGACTGTGTGTCACAAAGGGGATAATGTGCCTGGTACAGTACCTAGCGCAATGGGGTCCTGACCCCATAAATGGGGCTCCTAGGCACTTGGGTAATACAGATAATAATATTAATATATTGTGGGGGTGGCCAAACTTACTGGCCCTCCGAGCCACATACCATTTTCAGAAGTTCAAGAGCCAAGGCCCACCTGCCGGGAGCCAGGGGTTGGGCCTTCAATTCCACTCCTGCTAAAGCTCTGCTCCTGCTGAAGTCCCAAACCCTGGCAGGTGCTCCCCACAGTGCAGAATCCCCAAGACTCCCTTCCCCACTGGACAGAAGTCCCTACTGCACCATCCCACTGCAAGGCAGAGGTTCTGAGCTCCCCCGGCCTCCACTCGGTAGGTGGAGAATGGGAGAGTATTGGGGGCTCCACGAACCGCACTTTAATGGTAAAAGAGCCACATGTGGCTCGCAAGTCACAGTTTGGCCAACCCTGATATATGGCAATAAGATGCCTCCTTTATGCCCTTATTTATGCTAATAAATCCTGGTGCTTTTGCACACAGGAATAAATGGGACTTCTTATCTGCTTCCTTCCTCCCTGAAGCAGGTAGGCAAGGAGGGTTTGGGAGCTGACAGAGCCTAGGTTTCACCCTTCACACACTGATCAGGACAGGTTAACTGATGTGAGGGGTGTCATCATTTCCTGTTGATATATACCATCCAAAAACCACTTCCTCTCCAGAGCAAGGAGAAAGCAGGAAAGGCTGCAATTCAGAGGACAGTATACAGACTAACACAGCTACCCCCCTGAAACCTTTGATCACGCTGCCGCCTGGGGCTGCTCTGGGGGTGTGAATCTTGTGCTTCTTCCCTTGCTCAGGGCTGTGGCTAGTCACAGGCTAGCCTACAGGGATCTGAAAAGCAAAAAAGATGTTTCCAACTTCACAAGTGAAACTAAGCTGTCTGTACAAGAACAAGGTATTATTATTATCAGTATTGTGCTGTAGTATGAAATAAAAAGATCTGTCTTTTCCACAGCAAGAAATGTAGTGGTCCTACATAGCACTGGACTCATAATGGACTGTATTAACAAAGCACTGATAGAAATGTAGTCATTGAAAGAGTTCGTGTTCTTCAGTTGTCAACCCATCTTCATTGAGCTAAAGTGCTTTACAGTGATACCCTATTTTGTTATACTGTACTTTGCCTTTAATATTTGGTTTCACTATGGTTCACTTTGTGCAGTTCATCTGCTCAGTGATTTTCACGTACTTGGTTTGCGGTACATGCATAGATTAATGTAGGTTGTTATTTATGTGTATCTAGTAGAGAAAAATGTACTGTTGTCTGTTGTATTAATTGAATGTGAAATAATGTGACGACATAATAAAATAATGTGTGAACACATACACAAACACTAGGGCTTCATGTGACAGCTTAATGTTTGCATTCCCTGCCTTCTGAGTGCTTAATTCTGCACCCTTGATGTTGCAATAACATAGGGCCAGATTCCCAGCTTGTGTTAATTCCCAGCTTGTGATATCAAAGGAGCCATGCTGATTTACAACAGCAGATGATCTGGTCCATCGTCTTTTGCGTGTATTGTAATGGTGTGTTCAGTAACCTTCAATTTTCAGTTGGTATATTGAAGAGAGGCTCTTCCTCGTCACCTATAACAACCTATGCCAAGTGTTTTAGAAGATTACTTTTGCAGGGGCTAAAATTGCCAACTTGACAGGTATTTCCTGGAATTAGCTGCAGTCTCTTAAGTGTAGCAGATCTGTAGTGTATTACGCCACAGCACTGACCCATTACTTGTCTAGTTCTGATAGACTTAGTATCTCTATGCAGTAATGCACAATCTCTCTGCCTTGTGCAGAATTTGCATTATCTAAAGATCACTATATATGCTCTGGCCCATTCACCTTTGCAAATGCTGTTTAAATATAGCATCCATAAATAAATGTTAAATAATTCATGAACATGATTTTGTAAATTCTGCTAGGCCACACCTCTCTGGGGGCATATTTATGAACATGCGTCAGCCGAGAATCAATGTGTCTGCCAAGCTCCCTCCCTCTGAGGCAGAATTCCCACATCTAGCCCAAAATGCTGCAAACGACTCTGATTCCACTTCAGTAGTCATCCATCATACTGTCACTTTAATTCAGATGCTGCTACTTGTTTTAATAACATACATCTTACACAAAGAATATTGCTAACACAAGAATCTTGAGGTAGATTTTTACAACCTCATAAAGTGATATTAACCCTTTGATCCCTGATATTCTTTTCATGCTGCTTTTTTTATGCTTATCAATAACCTGTGTTTATGGGGACCATTCATGCTACAGAATCTGACATCAATCACTGCAGTAAAAATATTATTCCTCCAGAATTACTCTAAAGAATTATGGAAAGAATAAAAGTGTTATTGCAGGAATTATTTAGCAAACAATAGATGGATAAAGCGTATTATGGTAAGTGTTATATTATATCACCTCATTACCAGGAAACTACCTGAGATAGCACAGAAGGTAGTTCTGTGATTTTTCTAAGTAGTTCAAGGAGAACAATAGAAAAATCTCACAAAAGATTTTACTGTGGAACCCAAGACTGACAAGGCAAATGATGTATTACCAAATAAAATCATAGTTTAGAAAAAAAGAAAATCTTTACCTGCATATTTCTGATGTTGCACCTGGGGATTTTGGGGCAAATCATGATAATTTAAGATTAGACTCTTTAAGGATTATGTGGTTTTCATTTCATATGTGGCTTTATAAAAATACCTTCTTACTTGTGATGAAGGTAAACATGGAGTTTGCCTTGATTTTATTTTGTTTCTGTTTTAAATGAGGAACATGTTTTCTTTAATGAATGCCACCAATTTGTGATAGTGCTGCTGAAATGCCAGATAAAACCGTTTACTATAGTCACACCTGGTTTTTGAGTATTATTAAAGTTACCTAAACAAGGCTGGGAACCATGATTTCACCAGGATTTCTTATCAGCTAATGTAGATTTTTTTTAGAAAAAGCATAATGTTACACTGAGCTCATGGGATTAATTTGATCAACATGATTAAATTATTTCCTTACTCAGCTAGAAGGAAATTACTAGTAACCAGACATTCTGTATCTGTTAATTATGTGCAATAAGGTTCTCTCCTATCACACCAGCTCCTGCATTCATGTTCTGTGTGTTTTAAAGACATTATCATTTTTTAACATTTAAATATTGAAAAGGGATAGCTATAATTTTGTTTTACCTATTTAATAAATACATAATTTGCTGAACCAGTTGTAAGAAGTGGCTGTTTGTTCTTGGTGCAATCAAAGGCAACCCTGTAGAGATGGTGTATTAACATTTGACATTTTTTTAACCAAAAGGATTTGCAATAGTTGATTTTTAAAGCTGGGTCATTTATTATCGCAAGGAACGTGAAAGAGGGCTTGCCAAAAAATCTAATATTGCATGAAATAAATAGTTAATCCCCCTCATGTAAGGTTTGTTCACCTATGCAATGTCTTCGTGCCAAATGTATATTCTGCTCTGATGCTGCTCAATATAGGATTTCAAACGCATTTTTTGTAAAGGAAGAAACAACATATGGCACAAGAAGGACCTTATTTTTTTCTAATGAAATGATGTGCTTCTGTTTCACATTAAAGTGTTAATAGGTCTGAAATTAGGTCTCAAAAAGAGAATAGTGCTTTTAAAATGCTTAATATGATTCATTATCTACAGTCAAAACCAGATGACGTTTATTTTTTATCAAAAAAAGGAAACGGAAAAAAATATCCTGGTTTCAGGCACTGATTTATTGAACAGAAAGCTCTTTAGAGTCAGAGCTTGGGCTGAAGGATAGAGATTTTGTTTGAGTTTGAGAACCTTCATATGTTTATGAAATCTAAACAAATATTTCAAAGAAGGTGATTTCACATTGAAGTAAGTGATCCTATTAGACTCTGGGATACGGCTGCTTTGTTGAAGGACGGGGGAGCATTTTATGTATGATAGTGCTGTGTGTACCACTAATATACCGAGACATTACTTTCATCCCAAATGCCGATAGGACTGAACTTCTCTCATGCACTTTGGCTTTCACTGTTAATAATGAATGAATAAAGTTCAGAGGATAGTAGCTAAATGGATATTGTGCTTTAAAAGAATGACTTAACTAACAAGATGCCAAGCTAGTCGGAAATGAAAGTCAGCCAATATAGTACATATATGAATAGGAAATGCAGTCTGTCTGTGACAATACATTCCTATGAATTGCACTGTAATAATTAAAATACTGTAACAAGTTCTGTGGTTAGTCCAATGGCACATATAATCACTGGAAACCAGGGAGATATTGCCTACATCTCTTTGATTCAGAGTTGTTGTCCTGTTTATTTCCTAATGTAAATTCATGCTCCATTCACCCCTAGGTGTCAACTTTGCCTCCCCAGTCTCAGATATCACCACCTTCCATTGACTTGAAAGCCCCTCCATAGTCAGGTAATTGAGGCTACTATCTTAATGTATTTTTCTGAGAAGTAAAAGGAAGTGGGGTAACATTGGACTAAAATCTGTGTCTTGCTAAGTAGATACAGTAGAAAATACTTAGCCCTGGTCTTCACTGAGAGTGGGGGAGGATTGATATAAGATACACAACTTCAGCTACGGGAATAGCGTAGCTGAAGTTGACGTACTTAGATCGACTTACTGCAGTGTCTTCACAGCACTGAGTTGACTGCTGCCGCTCCCCTGTCGACTCTGCCTGAGCCTCTCATGGTGGTGGAGTACTTGAATCAACGGGAGAGCACTCGGGGATTGATTTATCGTGTCTAGACTAGATAAATCAACCCTCGAAAGATCGATTGCTACCCACCGATCCTGCTGGTAGTGTAGATCTGCCCTTAGTGTATGCTTGAAGTGGTTTTAGTGTTCATGTAACATCTTCAGGCCTTACTTCTTTACCTGATAGTCACAAATTATTGTTCGCTAGTGATCCTTGAATAATGGCAGCTGGGTAGAGACTCACTTGGTATAAATAAGCTTCAATGGAATGTCACCAGTTTACTCCAGCTGTGAATCTGGCCCATAACAGTTAGCAACAGGATCTCACACAGTGAATTTGGGAGTTGGGAGCAGGAACAATGAGCCCCTGAACTTTAATCATCTTTGCAAGGGCCAGACTACCTTTCCTTCAGTCACCCTATCTATGAAATGTGCTGTAATCACCTGCATCTGAAGATTGATGAGTTAATGTATGTACTGTAGCAGGCTTTGTAACTGTACAGTATGGCCATGTATAAATGGTAAGTGTGATCAGTTTATGAACAAACTTGTCTATAGTTCTGTCAATGTCACGAAACAACTGCTCTCAGCACTTTCTGAAGGAGATGAAAAAAAATTATATAGTGAAGTTCTAATCCCAAAATGATGTGCATGTATGTGAAGAAGTATGTCTGACATTCACATTAATACCAAATGAGTTCATCATGATTAATGCTATTACATTAAATATCGAAGGAATTAATAATGATTGGGCCATTATTTTAAAGGGTTACCAACATGACACTGGCTCATTTTTAACAGCTGCAGATAGTTGATTTCAGACTTTTTTCAATCTGCACACTTCATATTTGCACATACTTCTACTAAATATATATTCCTGGAATTTCATTTTATTGAACTTCTGATGACACATCTGTGCTTACTGCAAGGCTAAGTCCTGGTCCCAATGACGTGATTAGAAGTTTTGACATTGACTTCAGTGGGAGAGAAATTTAGAGCATAATCAAACACGCATTGAAATGAACAGGGGTGTTTGGATCTGGCCCTGAACTCCCAATGATAAACTACCAATTGAATGATTTTTTATTAATTGATTTCAATATGTAATGCATAGAAAAAAATTCCTAGTACTTTTGTGATAGATTAAAAAAAACAGTTAATCAAACATTGAATACACCAGCAGCCCCCTCAAAGACAAGCCCAAGAAAACTCCCTTACGTCTCAAAAATCAGTCCCCATCTTGCCACATCTTCCTCCAAAAGCTTAAGGAACAAACAAGCCTTGTAACACACCCTGAAGGTCAACACACCTGAGCTACTTAGGAGTGTGGTGGAAAGTAGTTTCCAAAGATGAGGGCCCCTCCTGGAGATCATTCTCCTGGAAGATCCCTCTCTTTCATGTTGACTGTAAGCTAGCTTGAGTACTTCTGCAGATCAAAACCATGGTAGCATGGCACAAGGAATAGTTTCCCTTTCATAATATGAGTATAACTCCGATTTAAGAGAGTTACTTGTGCATAGCTGGGGAAAAAAGACTCCCGCATTAGGTTTCTCGATTTTTTGAGTTTCAGCTTTCCATTTTTAAGTCAATTTTACTTTTCTATTTTTAAAAAAGCAGCATTTGCTAGAAGAGCTACCTATAACTGCACAATTTTTTCTTTAAAACAAGTGATGCCTTTGAGGAAATTAATAAAAAGTATAAATTATGCATGTAATATTATGTTTTAAATAAATTTGGCATAACTGGAAAAACAGCTAGATGCACACTCTGCAGTTAGGAATGTCTTTTAAACCAGATGATTGAAGGCTGTGCATTTTATGGAAAAGGCTGCCAAACTTTGGGTAATTCACTGTTTTGTGATCCACAAATAGTATTATATTCCATTCTACATTTATAATGAAGCAAAGAAAACCAGAGGTTCTCATATATTATCTGTTCAATGGAAATCCCTAAAACCTGCTAAATCTGTTTTGAACTGCTAATATTTTATATGATGTGTTTAAAAATATTGTATATCAGAATGTGTGTGATTAATAGAGGAAAGAAAGACAGTTTTCCATTTCTAATTTGAAATTCTCAGTTGTGAAGGTAAATCTTTTAACATTTTCTGCTTTTTGCTGATTTTCATAGGTGTTAGGTGAAATATTTCTTGATCAGCTATTGATTATTAAACAGACATTTTAACCTATTAACTCGAAAAAAATTATTCAGAATAACAATTTGCTTCAAATTGTCCTCTTCGGCATTATTTGGAATTTTGCCTTAGTGCTCTTTACAAAACTGTAGCTCTTGGTTTTGATTTTGACTTCATATCTGCACTGCGTAAAGTTTGGAATAATGTAATTTTTCGGAGAGTTGCCAGCAGGCTGCGTGTTGTAATGTTGATCTTTCTGGGTGTCTATACTCTTCAAAGAGTGTATCTCAGAGTCTGGATGCATTTGTGACAGAGTTCCAAAACTGAGCTATTGTTTGACCAAAATTAGGTCTGATCTTTTCTGATTTAAGTTACCTATGGTCTGATTCGCAGAAGTGTTAGCAACTTTTCTCTAACAAAAATTAGTGGCAGCAGCTGATGTTCAGTACCTCTGAAAATCTGGTCATAAGTGTTTAAAGTTGGACACCAAAACACAAAGGGATTAAATTACACTCCTTTATTCAGGTCAGTACTTAAGCATATGCTTACATTCCATTAAGCTCAGTGGTTTGAGCACTGGCCTGCTAAACCAAGGGTTGTGAGTTCAATCCTTGAGGGGGCCATTTAGGGATATGGGGCAAAAATCTGTTGGATGATTTAATTGGGGATTGGTCCTGCTTTGAGGAGGGGGTTGGACTAGATGATCTCCTGAGGTCCGTTCCAGCCCTGATATTCTATGATTCTAAGTGCTGTCCTGAAGAGGTAGAAGGTGGTGGGCATTACAGATATTCCAGTGGCAATTGCTAGCTTTGGGTGAATGTGGTGTCCTAACTGTGCTGGGGTTATGGATGGGACTCATGGGCCATTGGTTGCCCTATTCAAGGAGCACATGTGTACTTGAACTGCACAGGGTACTGCTCTACAGTTATGCAGGCACTAGTGGGTGACAGAGGCAGATTTATGAGAGTCATTGGGGGCTACACAGGAAAAGTCCACAATGCCAGTTTTTCACTGCTTGGGAGTCTATATTCATGAACAGACCGGGACACTATTCCCACCAAATGACACTGACATAAAAGTGTTATTGCTGCACACAAACATGCTAAAATCTGCAGCTTTATTCCGCTCCGTACCCAGCACAGATCTGGGAAAGAACTGACACCCCGCTCGTACTTTGGAGAAATGATTTTGTGGCCTGCAGACTGCATGGATTACTTCTAACTGACATGGACTAGATATGAAAATAGAATACCATTTCCCAGACATGTACACTCAGTTCACCGTTTACAGACAGCTCCTTAGATACTGGAGGAATGATTGCAGAGTGGCACATTTTTTCTTACTGAAAGGAAAATAAGACTGACCCTAGCAACAGTTAAAATAACCTGTATAACTGTTGATGAATGTTTGAAATTCCAAGTCCACATGGTAGGGAAGACGGAGAGGAAGGAACGCCGAGGCGCTGTGATACAGTCTGCCATTAGTGGCCAAATGCTGATACCTGGGGCTTATCAGTTTTGCATTGCTTCTTACAGCAGAAAGCCCTCCCATTACTGTAATAATAAACCTTAAATTTGAGTTATACACGTATCGGGCTCTGGGGTGGCTTCTGTCTCTAACAGGTTTTCTCCAGGCTCAGCTGCGGGCTGTTCTTTGGCCAGGGGGCAGTGGAGGCGGGTGGGGAAAAGAGGCAGTCAAACAGCTCTTCCAATTAGGACCAAGAATTTGCTGTTGATGCTGACCCACAGCCTGCTCTGGAACTGGTTTCATTAAAAAAATCACTTTATGCTCCTCACTGGGAGCCTGCTGCTAGCTCCCATCAATCCCCAAGATGCACTCAGGAACCAGCAGCGTGCCATTTCTGCTGACTAGGTCATCAGGACCAGAACCCCGTTAAAGTCATCATAAAATGGGCATCCTGTTGGCAAGTTGCAGCTCTTGACCTTGGTCTTCCAGCAGTTGCTCTTCAGCCTCTTAATCTGCTTTTTTGTATGGTCATTCCTTGTGCTTTTGCTGAAATCCACTTTTTACTGGCCTTGCACCAGAGATTCACCAAAATCTGCCTGCGCTCCCATGTCCATGAAGCAACTCTCTCCATTGCAAACCCAGGAGGCTCTCTGGTAGTGTGATCAGAAGAGAATGGGTTAACACTGACCTGAGCTGATGCCATTTAACGGAAAGGGGGGCGTGGCTTCCATTTTCAATAAAGTGAATTGCAGATTGTTGGGATAGAGAGGACTAAGCAAGTTTTCCCATGGAATTGTGGGATATTTCTGGCTGTAGGCAATAGGGATCCGGCCCTGGGTCCTGGCTTGACTAGAGCTTAGATTCTACAGGCCTGAAGACTTCTGGGACCCTGGGTCCCAGCCTTGGGTTAGTGCAATTGGAGTGTAGATATGAGGATGATTAGGCTTGATATGGGTTTATGTTGCAGTGTAGACATACTCTAAGTGTTTGTGTGGACCCTGCTGCTCTGAACCAGCAGTTCCTGGGAGTGTTTTCATCTGTCCTGCTTCGAAACAGGAGTAGGTTGAAGTGTTAGAGTACTTCAGCAGCATCTACACAGACATTTAGCAGGCTTGTGTGGGGCAGAGTCACACCCCTACTTCCTGCTTCGTGTTGTAAGCAAGCCCGAAGTGTTTTCTTTAATTCTGGTTAATATTACTATTTATTAGTTATACTGCAGCGTGTGGAGGCCTCAGTCGGGAATCTGGGCCCCTTTGATCTAGGCTCCATACAAATGACAATTCCTGTCTCCAGGGAGATCACAGTCCAAGCCCTGATCTACACGGGGCGGGGGGCGGGGGGGATCAACCTAACATACGCAACTTCAGCTATGTGAATAACGTAGCTGAAGTCGACCTATTCAGGTTGACTTATCTCGGCATCTTCATGACGCTGAATCGACTGCTGCTGCTCCCCTGTCGACTCCCCTTGCGCCTCTCGCTGTGTGGAGTTCTGGAGTTGACGGGAGAGCACTTGGGGATCTATTTATCATGTCTAGACAAGAAACGATAAATTGATCCCCGAAAGATTGATCTCTACCTGCCGATCTGGCGGGTAGTGTAGACCTGGCCTAAGAAGATGACATGAGGTACAGCAGGTACGTGGACGCTGAAGTAGAGTGTGTGTGTGCATGAGTGTGTGTGTGCATGTATATGTGTGTTTTGGGGGAACACAAGATAACAATAAAGATGGGTATGTTTTCATAAATAAGTAGTCTGACTGGTCAAAGCAATCTCACGGGGCCAACCTAGATGATGGTTTCACAATCATATTTAAAGACAGTGAGTGAAATCCTGGTTGCTTTGGCATCAATAGGAGTTTCGCCGTTGACTTCAGTGTGGCCATGATTTCACCCCATATTAAAAACATTTTTACCTTACATCACTGAAGGAGGTTAAAATGTATAAAAGTGGAATCCTTACTCTCAGCTATTGTCAGTGTCAGTACCTGGACTGGACTGTTGCATCTGCTGCTGTTCTGAGCTGGGAAAGCTATTACATCATCCTTTCACTGAACTCTCCCATTGGCAATGAGTCTGTGGGTCCAACCCCCATTCTCTTCTTTGCCAAGATGGCAGAGGGAGAATGGTGCATACAGGCTTCCCCATCCCCTGCATATTTCATATGGCAAAGCAGTGAGACTTATTGCCATCGAAAGTGGGAGAGTGTTACAGATTTAAACTGTTTTTTTCTGACTTAAGAATTTTTCATCTACAGCAAGCCATTTTAAAATATTGTCTATACACAAACAGTCATTCTGAATAATAGGCCTGCACACAGTAAATGTCAGCTCTTTAAATCACAGAGGATCTCAGAAGCAGAGTAGAGAATGCTTCATAACAGTTTAAACTTCAGCCTCCCATTTATTATGTATGTGTTTATAAATCTCCGAGGGGTACTTTTTTTTTCCTTCTGGGAAACCCAAAACAGCAGAGTTGTTTATCAGTGTAACTTGCTAGTGTGTTTGCGTGCTGGTCGTTCTTTTGCCTACTGACTCCATTTGCTTTCAAGGTTGGTATCCAAGGTTGTTACCCAAGGAAATGTTTCTTTTCTAATGAGTACCATATGGGACTTTGTTTCTGGAAAAGTAATACGGTGTGAAAAACACAAAGAGGGAGTCAGTGGTGTGTTGTGTTGTTCCATTTTCTTTCTGAGTATGAATGATCACTGCCTTTAGAAAAGTGCTTTTGCTTTGTCACATGAGAGGCGTATAAGATATCTCACAAAGCTATGGCTCTGAAAAATTTCTTTGCCATTCCCATCTATCTTGGTTAACATTAAGTGGAGAAAAGGAGAATCCATCAATAGTTAATAACTGACCTTAAGATGGGAATTCAAAGTTCACTACAATTAAACCCAAGTGTCAGCAGAACTCACAAGGGAGACTGTCAATATATTTGACTACACATAACCTGACATAGCAAATTTAAATTCTATAAAAGAGAGAACCGTACATTATTTCTAATAAAAAAATATTGTTGTATTGTCTTATGTTCCAGACAAAGCACAGAAGTTCTGTGATATGAATGATAGTGGGTGAAAACAAACTGAAGAGCAAATGGTATTCTGGATGGAATTTCATCACATGATTCTATTGTAAACCAGATGTTTGTCAGATTCAACGGGAGAATGTATCCATCTTGAAATTTTTAATAAGGTTATGTGGAGGATTAAAAGCAAACATTTACAATGTAAGGGATTTAAAGATAATTATATTTCTCTTAAATTTGTTATTTGCCTGCTAGATCATTACAATATTTACATAATCTAAGCATGGTGCAATGCACCTCATGGATGGCTTCTTTCATTATGATATTATGATATGCATCTATAACATCACGAAAGCAAGACATAAAAGGGCTGTTCCACAGAGATAAACAATATTGTGTTGATATAAAAAGTATCCAGATAAAACTATAGAGATTTCAGCCGAGCTAGAAGTCATTGGGCAAGATTCACTAGCACTGGCACTTTGAGGTGTAAATTACACCTCCCTTCTCTAGCAATGCCCACTGCACCAGAGGGACACTCACTCTGGCGGATGGCAAATTCAGTTACTGCTGCTGCTTCGCTCTGGTTTTTTGGGAAGGTGAATAGCTTTGGAATGTAGCTGGGTAGCTTAATATGAGGCTACTGAGGGAATACCAGTTAGTGCATCCCCAAGGGCTCCTGCCAAGCTCCTGCCTAGCAAATACTGGCTCCTCTGGGGAATGCACTGGGCCTGTACATCCCCAGCTTGCAGCAACAAAAAGTTCAACTACTTTTTATCCAGGGACTCTTCTGTTGCTGGGACCACTTCCACAAGGTTCTAAACCAGCATAGAACTACCAGAGTGTATCAAGGGCATGAGTTATATCAGAAATACCAGATAGCCATAGAGAGAGGCAATATTACAATAGAGCCTTGAAATGATAAAACCGAATGCTGAACAAGCCTACTGAAAGGCTGTCTTAGGGAATGTAGGATAAAGGGGAGGAGGTAGATTAGCAAAGATACCCAAAGATACTTCTTCCAGTGAGCAGATTTTTAGTTCTTAGGGAAGAACAAGATCAAAGTAAGTGGAAGTAGTAAAATAATTACTAATGGTAGTGGGATCAAATTCTTCACTGACTTAGGACATGTCTACAATATGGGCACAACAGCATCACAGCTGCAGCTGTAGTGCCATATTGTGGACACTTCCTACGGCGATGGAAGGCTGTTTTGTGTCAGTGTAGTTAATATACCTTCCCAAGTGGTGGCAGCTAGGTCACTGGCATAATTCCTCCATGATCTAGCTGTGTCTACACTGTGGGTTAGGTCAGCTTGTGAACTTTTCATACTCCTGAGCACTGGTCTATATTATAGACTTTAAGGTCAGAAGGAACCATTATGATCATCTAGTCTGACCTCCTGCACAATGCGGAATTTTACCCACCCATTCCTGCAATATACCTCTCACCTATATCTGAGCTATTGAAGTCCTCAAATCTTGACTTTATTTATAAGTATGGACCAAGCCTTAGCTAATTTAGAAGTTTGTGGTTTCTATAAGGTAGAACATTTCAGCCATTTTTGTGTTTTTTACACTAGCTAGGGTAGATTGGGGAGTGTGTGTGTGTGTGTGTGTGTGTGTGTGTGTGTCCCTAATAATAGAACTCGGCAGGCTACTCTTCTAATGAACTCCCTGCATTAAAATATGTGGCCTGATGGGCAGTCATTAATAATACGGGTTTCATTTATATTTGGCAAATAACACCACAATTGCCCATAGAAAAAGTATTTGAAATTGCTGAGGCATGATGGGGCCTGACAAGTATTTCTTTTATTGAATAATGTAATTTTAAGTTATTGAGGCAGTCTGAGAGGACATTACTAAGTTAAAAATATGTCATCAAAGATCAAGGCACAGTTGAAAAATGTTCCACTGAAGCACAGAATCAAAGTGGTTAGGGCTAGAAGACACCTCATAGGACGCCATGTCCAAACTCTGCACTTAGTTTATCCCTTACACCATTCCCCTGAATGTGTTAGCTAATCTCTTTTTGAAGATACTGCAGAGGAAAAAATAAACAAGAAATAGCTAAATCTGAGTTATGTTCAGTATCTGCCAAGTTTCATGTCTTTTAAGTTCTAAACAGAGTTCAGTACTACCATAAGCTCCCTGACAGCTCAACATAAATCAGAAAGCAGTCTGGGAAAAGGTGCTTTTGTAGCCAACTTGCCTATTTCACAGATTCCAATAGAGCAGCGGTGTCCAATAGAAATTCAATGCTAGCCACACTTGTGGTTTTGAATTTTTCTTATTAGCCACATTATAAAAAAGCCACATACATTAGCCACAATTCAATAGCCTATTAGCCACATGTGACTAGTGGCGAATGTATTGGACACCGCTGCAATAGAGTGGACATAGTTATGTTGGGTGACTTGAACTCAGCGATTACAATAGAGAGACACTATTCTATGGTGATTACCCATAGGAGTTACCTGAAAAGATTAACAGTATCTATCAGATTACAGGGTGCAACAAATTCAGTCTAAATAAAATGTAATCTCACCTGCGTGGCTGAAATATTCCAAGTTCATTTACCAATCATTGGCCAAAGGTTCCAGGTTTCAGCCAGTCTTAGAATAGATCAATGCAGTCTATCAATACTTAAGCATGTAAGAGGGAACTGATATGCAGGGAATGGTAAGTATTCATTGAACAGCATGGAGATGAGAGGTGGGTGTCTAACACTTGTATTTGTGGAAGGTTTTTAAAAGTATTTTATGGTTGGCTTTAATTTCCACATAGTGACAAAGCAGAGTAGTTTATACTCAAAAGAATTATAATGAATGCAATTTAGAATCACTTATGTCAAAATGTATTATGTCTATCTCTATTACTGATGGGCTAGTTTTAAGGAAAACAAGTTCCTCTAATAATGTCATATTAATTGGACCTGTGTCGGCTCATGATATCATTTATTATACTCATAATTATATTATAATATAATATAATATAATATAATATAATATAATATAATATAATATTATAATAATAATTATATTATATTATAATTATAATATAATAATATTATAATATAATAATTATATTATACTATATATTCAACCATGAATATTGCTAGGAGATGCGAAGTAATGTCTTTTATTGGTCCTATTTTTGTTGGTGAGAGACAAGCGTTTGAGCTCACACAGTGCTCTTCTTCAGCACCACCACAAAGAGATGGACAGATCTATTATTTGAAAGTTGTTCTTGGAAGTGATGACTGTACGTATCCCTTGCCACATAGGACTGGTTTTTAGATTGAGATCATTTGGGTCATGGAAATATTTAACTGAATTCTGCTCTCAGTCACAATGCTATAAATCCAGAATAACATGGAGTTTTTGGATTTACACCACAGTAATGGAGAGCTGAATTTGGACCACTGGAAGCGGTGCTTCTGTTAGTATTAGTGTTAGGCTTACTCAGGGGCTCATTTTCATTTTGTCCCACTATACTCTTCATTTCAGCCACAGTAACAAAATGCCAATGAGGAAGAACTATTCAGTCCACCACCACAACCAAACACTGCTAGTTTTTGGTTGCTTTCACAAACCGCATATTATTAACTTAGTTGCATTGTACACCAGTGGATAGGGCTAAGGATTGGGATTCAGGACTGGCGTGCTAGGTATAATGCTATAGAAGTTTCTACATCGCACTGTGCCTCCATTTCCCTTCCTGCCCTTTGCCTCACATGTCTATTTATATTGTTTGTTTGTTGTTGTCTCTGCCACAATAGGCATAAGGCCTAGGGTAAACTTTGTTGGAGCCTCAAAGTGCCACCATAATGCAAATTATATATAATTATGCACACAAAACTATTTTAAAAGAAAATTCTTAAAATTGCAAAGACAAGCACGCAAATGTTAGGAAATGCAACTAAAGTTGTCTGGGCAAAATTAATTCAGCCTCTTTGTGTGTATGTATTATAATACAGTATTTAATTACATAATCACATATTTTTTTCCACAGGGCTCTTGCCTCAATAATGTTCTTTTAGTGTCATGGGTACTTTTGGTTTGGTAATTTCCTAGGTTTGCAAAAAAACAAACTGAAATATCATGTGGCATCATATTGACACCCACATGGTTCATCAGCAGGGTTTGAATCTTCAGCTCCACCATACAGACCTCTGCCTCTTGAGCTAATAGAGTAACTGATGGCAATAGTTGGCCGTCATTCTCTATGTGGACTGGATGGGGATGAGACAAACACTTTCCAAGTAGGTTTCACAGGGATTTGCTGACAGCCCAGAAATGGTGAGACTCAGATTCTTGGGTTCTATTCCAGGTTCTGGAGGAGTGTGTTCTTTACTGGGAATAGACTCTCTTGCCTATTCCCCATAAACTTGACCCCTTCTTCCCTTAAACCTGTCTCAGTCCTGCCTCTTTTCACCCCGGCTCCTCATCCCAGTCCAATTCTCTTCATCTAGCCAATCTTAATCTCGCTCCAATCATAGTCTTCCTGCCCAGTAAATCCTGGTTTCTCCTTCTGAATTCCCTGTCCCATGCTCACAACAACTTCAAGTCCCAGGCTTCCTCTACTCTCACTCCCAGTCCGAAGCTCAATGTCCATACAGTGCCAATTTCCACCCAGCCTAGTTTCAGTTCCCCACTTCTTAGGCTCATTGTTTCAATCTACTCCCCACCCCACTCCAGGCTCAGCTCTCATCCGTTTATGCATTCAAATCAGATAGCTTCTTCCTCCATGAAGCCTGGGTGTATGTGTGGATCACTGAAAGCATGGGAGAGACAGGCTCCCTGCTTTCATTTTCAGAACCTGGATCATGCCTGGACACAGCAGCCCAGAGGTGCAATTTCAAAAACCTCCCCAGTCCCTTGCAGCTTCAGGCTGGCGCATGCTCAGTGCGGATGGAATGTGAAGATTTTAGCTGTGATAGTCTTTCAGGTCTGTACTCAGAAAGTGTGAACTGAAATTTCAAAGGCTCCTAACTGGCTAAATGTCAATAGATTTTCACAGGGACAGCAAGAAACACATCCTTGGCACTGAGGCCATGCGCTTCCAAACTCCCCTGATGCCAAATTTCAAATACCTGCTTCAAAGCATGAGGGTGCTAGAGCTTCTGAAGAGTAGGTTGCCAGAAGTTTTTAACGTGGTGAAATAACATATGTTTCCCTAACCTTGTTCTCAGAAACTTCTGAATTGATCTAGCTGAAATGTATCAGTAACGTTCAGCCAAAGCCAGACATTCAGCCTGGCAAATCTCAGCCCAAAGGGTTAGAGTTTGGCAAAATTACAGGCAACAGAATGCAATGTTTTAAAGCGGGAAATGCCAGGCAGCCCTAATAAAAAATGGCACTACTCAAATTCAGTGGGTATGGACAGCAGTGGATTCTGTCACAGCCTCTGCTTGAGAATGACCTTTACTGCAGTTTGAGTGTTATCTATTACTGAGAGTCCCACTGCTAGCTGGGTAGCTGTAGCAGGTTCCCTTGGGGCCAGCATGCCTAATGGGCAGGCCATGGTTCAGTTGTCTTTAGAGTATTAGGATGGCCTTGCCAAGCAATCTGATGGCCTAACAGCTGAGTTACACTGTCCCCTGTTGTTCACGAAGTTCCTCCAGTCAGGCAAAGGAGTGGGCTGGGGGGATAGTTAGTGGGACCCGGGCCCTCCCTCTCCACCAGTTCCCAGCCCAGGGCCCAAGGGAGAGGAGGATGAGGACAGTCTAAGTCCCTTTAGCTGATGCAACAGCCCAGTCTCCCCTGGGCCACTACCTATCTCCCCCTATTCTCTCTTCATCTTGGGGCATGGTTGTGGTGCTCAGCTTTCCTCTCAGCAAAGGATTGCTGTCACTGTCTCAATAGTTCAAAAATTCATTTTGGTCTTCCTAGTTCACTTTCCAGTGTCCATTTGCTCCCCCTTGTTAGGGAGAATTTGGGGGAAATAGGGGGCCAGGCCCTTTCCTGATTGGGTATTACCTCTTCCCATGTAGATGCTTCGTCCCAGAAGTTACAGCCTGTCTGGCTGCCTGCAGCCACACTCTCCTTCACTCTTCCCCTACTTTCCTGTCAGAGTCCCCTTTTAAGCAGGCCCTCCATCGGGAACATGTTCTGCAGCTGCTGGGTGGGGCCTTCTTTGCCCAATATGACTCCATTACTCCTTTAGTTTTATTGAGTGGTCTTTAAATCCCATGTTAACATCATTGAGCCACACAGCATCTTCATGGTGTTATACTCTGGAGAAAGATTTGAGAAGTATAGTTATAGTCTAATATTTGAGCAAATAATAGTAGCCAGTTTTTAAAAGTCTTTAAAATGGTTTATTGTTGCAGCCCAATTATGGTTGGACTCTGGACAAGAGGAAAACTAGTATTGGCCATTAGCCAAATTGATGTTAGTTTGGATTTGGTAATAGGTACCTAGTCCAGCTAGGTACCTATTACCTTGTCTATTCCCGTGCTTGTCATGATCACTTTTACCTCAGTCTTTGTGTTTTCTTACATCATTTAGGAGGCTAAAGCTGACAGATATTATTTTAATTTCACCCTGGTTATTTCTAAACTTGCAGCGGTGAAAGCTGATATAATATTCTTAGGGCTCAGGAAGAAATTCTAAGCATCAACACTTCTAAAAGCTAGAGCTGTTTCTCTGTCTCCCATCTTTGCCTGTCTGGTATATTTAGATTATAAGCTCCTCAGGGCAGAAACAGACTCTTATGAAGGGTTCATCCCAGTGATCTTCTTTGGGAGGCCAAATACTACTCTGTAATAAAAGTAATGATAGCAATTGTGGAAAGGTTGATACCTCACAGTGTTTCCTATTAGGAATAAATTTTGAGGTAATGATTATAGCCTCGACCTGCATTTCTTACTCATGAAAATTAATTTATATGAAGATGATGGAGCTACTCACAAGAGGAAGGGCTGGTCATATAAATAAGGGTTGAAGGATCACAGCCAACATCGTGGGGCAATGGGAATCGGTCAGAAGTAGAAAGGGTGGTGGCAGGATGGTGGAAAAAGCCATGGTGGCAGCTTTACTCCCAGCGAGAAAGGCATTTCTGACCCCTCCCTCCCAGCTGTGGTGTAATGCAGGGGACAGGCTAGACCACAGGACCAGACATAGCTTTGTTAGGTGCTGGTGGTGGTGGTGGTGAATGTTCATAAGACTCTTTCCCAGAGTTTTGCTCAAACTTTCCACATGAGCAGAGAGAGATTCCATGCTAGTTTTGCCCACATTTTTTTTTTTTTTGCCAAAGTACCCAATATGGACACAAGGCAGAGTGGATCTGCTGAGTAGATAACTATCTATGAAAGTAACTTTATTCAAACTGTGAAGCAGGTAACAGCTATGAAGGCAATGGTCTCATTGCCAATTAGATTCTTCTCCACACCATCCCAGAGCTGAATTCACACAGCCATCTTGAGTAGCTGTAGGCAGAGACAGGCCACAACCAACCCCAACAAGCTGAAGTCCCAGCGCCGACTGCTATCCATTCTCAATGCTCCCTCCTGAATTCCCTGCCAAATAACCATTACCATGTATTGCAGTGGTCTTTATGGGGCTGAAAATAGAGTGGAAATGGTTGTTACCATGGTATTTTTCATGGTTGAATCACAGCGTGGCTATGTTCTGAGCCTTCCTATCCCTCAAATATAGCATGGCCTGGTTGTTCTGTCTAAGTGCCAAGTATCATCATCATCATCATCATCATCATCATCATGAGAGAGAATTCCCTTTACATCTAGACAGATAAACACATGTAGTCCACATGGTGCAGATAAATAGTCTTACTTATATTAATTGCAGTTTACCATATGTCAAAAAGTCCATCTATTGTTGAAGCATCCATTCTTTTCTTCTACTTACAATTCCTACTATCACCCTTATAGCACCCCAGGATGAATCTAATACCCCCCAATATCACAAACAATTCTGGATGACTGTCTGAGCAATCCCAACTTTCCCTTCTCTTCATCCATCCATGAGAGTTTTCTCTCTTTCTCTCTCCTGGCTTTCCCCTCTAATATGAGGCTCAAGATCATGTGCAAATGGGAAGGTCTTGGAAACCCACTTAAAATTGTACACACCCAAAATTACAGTCCTCACATAGCTAGCCTTTATCTTTCTGTTCTTGGGCTCATAGACATGTTGCACCAGAACTGAAGGAGAAGGCTATCCCCATCTCCATTCAGTCATGGGACAAGAATAGGCCAGCTCGCAGTCAAAAATTTGGGTTCTACAGGAAATTGGGTAGTATTGAGTATTCAGACTTACAAGCACACTGCTCTTTTGGACTTTATTTGAGTTCCCTTGAAATCCAAACACACAGCCTTGAAAGTATTTATAATCCTATAATGTTCTTAAAAGTTAGACAAGTGGATTATACACTAAATCTAGTTTGTTCCTACAAACCTGCAAAGGTGTTAGGTTGGTATGGAAATAAATATCTGCACTGTGGTGAGCGACTCTAAAAAATATCTTCATTAAGTAACCATCAGACATGCTGCTGCTGCTATTTGTAAAGCTGTTGTCTTTCATCAACTCATTTTTGCACTGAGTTTTGAAAAGCTGTTCAGAATTGCGTAAATGTGAATATAATTGGCTTTTCAATTTCACAGTTTATCAGAAGCAGAAAAAGAGGAAAAGGTGGTGGGGGGACCCTAGATATTTCAAAGATGATACGTAAATTTGATGTAATGGTCTATGATTTTGTCTTCTGTTGTTTAACCCAGGATTGAGAAAACAGATGGTAAGATTTTCTAGGAAGCTTAAAACAGAAGCCAAGCTAATACAAAACTGTTCAGCTATCAGACAGGGTAATCCATTCTGTCGCATTTTTTTCCAAAGCACAACCCATCAGAAGAAAGGTTTAGCTTCATAAAAAGATATTTACCAGGAAGCTTTGTGCAGAGGAGAAGGGCATGCTTTGTTAAACCAGATGCATTTTATTTTTCCTGGAACCAAGATTTATGAAAGCAGTATGCTCATATTTCTCCATACACAGTAATTGGAACTCATTATGCTAATTGTATTTCCATTATCACTAATTAACAATCATAGTGACCTGGCCCACAGTCTAATTTGTCTTTAATCTGTTTTTGTATAGGGAGTTTTACCCTGTAATTTCAAGGTGATAATTCTATTCAGCACAACTTTATTGAATAGAAGAATGTAATACTTTTAATATTTGGTGCTATTCCCATTCAGCTAGTTCAAAGGAAAAGGGATGTGAACTTATACCTGTCTGTTCTGTTGCATCAGTGTATCTGACTGTATATTATATTTTGCAATGTACTTAACCTATATATGTTATGCTTAACCTGTATGCAGTTTAACTAGCAAAAATAGAACTTGGTCAAAATCTGCTGATGAGATTTGTGAGCAGAGAAAGAATGGAAAGGGGTGTTTATTGGTGGATAAAACTGAGGAAATCCACCATTTTTCATTTTCTGACTATTCACATGCGAAAACCAGAACTCTCTTTAAATTGTAGTTTTCTAATTATATAAAATGTCTTCTGTTTTGAGGGAAAAGCTGAGCTTAGGACATTTTGGTTGTTTATTTTGAACCACTAAAGGCATGTTTTGTTTGTTTGTTTGTTTCTCCAGAGTTTGGGGTAGTGAGATTTTTTCACACAGTTTTAGTGTCAGGAGGGGAGCAATGTTGTGTCATCAGAGTCCACGGGTCCCACTGGACTGCTTGAACCTCTTGAGCTTTACAAATATTTTATTTTAGGCAGTCCTTGGGAGTTTCCTTGGTGTCCTTTTCCGTATGTCCCTGCCAATCTTTTGATGCCTTTTCCCTTCTTGGCTGGTTCGCTGTCTTTTTTAGTGTCATATCATGTTACCCATTGATAGTTTGTTACCCATAACAGTGTGCTCCGCAATTTCTTTCCCTGAATTCCTTGGCTTTATTTCTTGGTTTCTCATCTGCAACAGGTGGCACCATTCAGTTAGGTAGGTATTGAAGTTACTCTAATAAGTTTAGTGCTGGATAGTCTTTGCACTGCTCCAACCCACATTTATTCTTCACTAGTTTCAGGTGTATTATTTAGCAGTCTCTTTGCTTCTAACCTGATTCCCTAATACTACATTCACTCCTCCACCTTTTAGCACCTACCATTTCAGTAATGGACCAGATCCTCAGCTGGTGTAAATTGGCATAGAAAGAAGTCAGGAAGCTACACAATTTTACACCAGTTGATGATTTGGCCCCATGTATAATATTTTTTAGCCTAAGTGATCACTAATACTTCCTCTTTATTTCCAGAATATCTCCTCCTGTCTTGGATACTGTTGCTACTTTTATGTCTTTCCCCACAGCTACTCAATGTCCCTACATATCCTGCTTCCTGTTTTAGAGAGATGTGAATCAGTACACTGCCACAAATTGTAGCAGTTTCTTCTGCCCTGGTATGTGAAGCCTTCCCTTCTCCATGAGTGACTGCTGCTTCTGCTTAACTCTTTCTACCAGCTTTGTGTGGAGAATTTCTGCACCTCCCAGGTTCTGATTCAGTTTCAGCTCCCTGGTAGACACAGTTCTTGCACAGTAATGTTAGTTGCTCTTCCTTCACCAGCAGATAAATTAAAGAGTATCACCTAATCAAGGAAATAATCTTAATCAATGCTTTCACCGTCTGGCTTTCCCTAGCAATTCTAACTCCCTGTTGATGCTTCCCATCCACCCTTCTGTTATACCAGATGGTGTACGTTCCAGTCTTTTTATTATCCTTTCCTGACCATGACATTTCACTCAGCCCCGAGATCTCCATACTGTATGCCTGAACTCACTCATCAGCAGCTCTGTCCTGCCTACTGCATCTTAATGTTTAAAGCATCTTGCACTAATTCTTTCCCTCTTTGCATTGATATTTTCTGCAGTAGTCATTCCCATAAACTGGCCAACTAATTGCTGTTAGAACACATGTTGAACCATCACACATCCTAAATGAACTTCCAAGGCTATATTAACATCAGTCCATGTGTTAGTGCTCATATTAATTACCCGAATATTATTGTTGGATGGGATAGCTTAATAATATAAGCATCAGGTTATAATAGCTAAACTTCCTGGGGCAACAGGTTTGACTCACCCCTTCATCTTTCTAGAGTAGTTAATTTGAGAACTGAGCTGCAATGTGGTTATTATAATACGGAAAATCAGTGGCACCAAATTTCAGACAAAAAGGTCATAGAAAATTTGATCTGAGTATTAAGAGGAACATGTACTCTGTATCACTCAAAATATACTGCAAAACTTTGCCCCCAGCAAAGTTTATAGAAGTGTTATCAGGGGGCTTGATTCTTCCTCACTAAATCCTTGTATATCATTAAATGTTATGTTTCCTGCTGCTGTAAAAGACTTTTGAGCCTATTCTGATCCAGGCTGACCAGATAGCAAGTATCAAAAATTGGGACCGGAGGTGGGGGGTAATAGGTGCCTATGTGAGAAAAAGATCCAAAAATCGGTCTATAAAATGGGGACATCTGGTCACTCTATTCTGATCTCACTCACTCAAGTGTAATGATGATGTAATTCCATTGCTTAAAATATGTATGTATGCAGTAATACATACATTTTAAGCCAGTGGAATTACACCATTATAATACTTGAGTAAATGAGATCATATATGATTTCAGAGCCTTTTACAGCAGCAAGAATGAGACCTAGACTCAGCAAATACCCTGGCTACAAATTCCGTATAGCTCCAAATTCAACCCAGACAGCCCAAGTTCTAAACATTTGGGTAGAGAAACACAATCTCCCTGAGCTATCTGGCTTTCTAAGCTATAATTCCAGTCTCCCCAAACACATGCTCCCTTAATACAATTTGTAGCAAATGTAATAGACATGTAGAGTTGAAAGAGAGGCTGAGTATCTAAATTGCAAAGAACACAAATCAGTTACTGAATAGATAGAGATGCTATGTTGACGCCATTTTTCTGTAGTATCTGTAGACAGAAGTGGAAATCACAGTGCAGAGAGATTTTATCACAGAGGATTTTCAATTTGTTGTTTAGAAAAATAGGTCAGTAAGCACCCTCTTTAGCCTTAATGACTAAAGAATGTAAATAATCTTGTTATATCCATTTTTTCTTGTAAATTTTGTATCTCTATAAGGTAGATTACCTTCTAAGTATTTTATTTTTACCATTGAGCCTAAGAATTTTTTTTTGTCCTTCTGTTAGCAAGAAGCAGAGCAGATTAACAACTGTTTCATTCATCATATAGGTTGGTATATCATTTTAAACTATGTCATCTGCCAGTAATACTTAATCCCATTGTTGAAAATCCCTGTGTAGAAAATGTGTTTTTGTTCAAAAATGCAGACTGTAGGAAAAGGTAATGACTATTTAAATGTTAATCCAAAGCATGGATTGAACATCAGGTGCCACAAGAGTTACAGCAGCTATTTATTCTAAAGCAAAGTCTAACCCTTTCCTTGTAACTTGGAAGGCTTCTGATTTATTCTATAAAAATGTTTGTCCCTACACTGACTTGTCTCAAATGCTAACTCATGGGTTCTCAATCTAGGGAAAGGCAGGGGGAGGAGGGGATGGGAGGGCCACCCTCTCTGTGTGGCTAGATATGAGGGAAGTTCTGAAATATTTTTTTCTGTTGTAACATGGGGTTCCAGTATGGAAAAGAATAGGAACCACTAGTCTAAATAACCCCAAAACTAGAGACAAAGTCATAGATTTTAAGGCCAGAAGGGAAGATTTTGATCATCTGGTCTGACTTTCTGCATAACACAGGCCATAGGACTTCCATGCATTAATTCCTGGTTCATAGCTATGGTTGAAGGGTATATCTTTTAGAAACACATCCAATCCTGACTTAAGAATTTCCAGTGAAGGAGAACCCTGTGTAAATTGTTCCAGAGGTTAATTACTCTCACTGCTAAAAATATTCATCATCTTTCTAGTCTGATTTTGTCTAGCTTCAGCTTCCATTCATTGGATTTTGTTATACCTTTGTCTGCTAGATTGAGAAGCCCTCCATTATCAGGTTGTGTTTCCCTGGGTAGATAGAAAGATTGTGTACCTGTGTAGACTGTGATCCAATCATCCCTTAATCTTCTCTTCTCTGAGTTAAATTGATTGAGTGCCTTGAGTCTGTCATGATAAGGCATGTTTTTCAGACCTTTATTAATTCACATGGCTCTTCCATGAAGCCTCGCCAACTTTTCTTGCATTGTGGACACCAGAACTGGAGACAGTATTCCAGCAGTGTGAAATACCAAGGTTATATAACCTCCCTCCTCTTACTAGATATTCTCTTGTTTAAACAGCTAAAGATGGCATTAGCCCTTTCATCCAAGCATTGCATCTCATGTTCAGCTGATTAGCCACCATGGCCCCCAAATCTCTTTCAAAGTAACTGCTTCCCAGGATAGAGTCCTCCATCCTGGAAGTATGCTCTACATTGTTTTTACCTTACATTTACCCATTTAGAAATCAATATTCTTCGCTTGCCACGGTTCAAAGATAGGCAAACAGAGGAGTTTTGGAGGGGATAGCTGCCGATCTTGTGCTTGGAGATAGAGGGTCTCCATGAGCTATGGGTTTGATCTGTTTGTTTATTTGTTTGCTCTCTGAGAAGGTTGTGTGGCTGGGTGTTGGGTCCCTTGTACAGAACAGATGAGACCAGGCTGGTTTTTTGGTGTCTTTATGGGGACCACATGGCTGGGACCCTTGGGTCTGTGATCAGTCCAGTGCTTGAACTCTCTGAGTGGTTAATCCATCCCTGTTAGCAAGTGGGTGGAGCAAAAGAGTAAGGCTTACTTCAGAAGTCAGTTGCTTGTTGAACCCCTGAGCAGATGATTAGGAAAGTTTTGTGAGGCATGTGAGAAGCTTTCTGCCTTGGTACCGTTTCTATAACCAATAGCATTATAATCCTGACTGTGACCTGAAAAGGATGTGGCATGTTTTCTTTCCTGCCTGAAGCCAGAAGGGACTTCCTGTGTGTGATGGGGTGCCTGTGATGAACCACACCAAGAATGCCACACTCAGGACAGACTGCAATAAATAGGGCAAATAATCCCCCAAAACCAGTGGTTTATTCTATGATTAGATTCACCAAGCCCGTAACAAAGGAGATTCTGGATGTGAACTGCTGGCTAAGCAAGTGGCTTAAGGTAGAAGGTTTTGGTTTTGTGCAACATTGACCAACCTCCTTTAGGTAGAGAGGGCTGCATAGTTTGGTTGCTTCCATCTCAGTCAAAGAGGAACCAATCTTCTCAGGGACAGGCTGGTTAGACTAGGAGAGCATTAAACAAACCACAAAAATTAAGTGTGAAAAGGGGGAACATATGAATATTCATTTATATACAATTAAGATGTCAAAGAAAGAAATTAATCACGCCCAAGAGAAATGAAGAGAAGAATATTTTAATTGCTGATACCCCAATGATGGGAGACTTGGTAATAAACAAGAGGAATTGAAATTGCTTATTTATGAGGATAAATTCAATCTAATTGGTATTATTTGTGGGAAAATTCACATTTGTGACTGCAAAATCACTGGTTATAACCTATTTAGGAAGGACTGAGTTCACAAAAGGATAGGAGAAGTGGCACTCTGTCAGAAATGACATTACCTATTTCCAAGTCCCTGACAGCTCAGAAGCAAATGGTCTCAAATGCTTAAGGATCAGTGTTCTAACAGATAAGGCACAAGATGAAGTACTAGCTGGTAATTGCGAGAGACCACCAAATCACACTAGAGAACAGGATGACCATCTCCTTATATACCTTTCTGTAATGTGGAAGGAAAAAACTGCATATTTATTGGGAACTTCAGTCTCAGTGACATATGCTGCCAATACTTAAACGTCCACAGAATTTCTAAAAATTATAGATGACAATTTCCTTACTCAAGTGTTCCATCCAACACAGGAGAATTCTATATTAGACCTCAGATTGAGAGATAAAGAGGAATTAATCACAGAACTAAAAGTTAGTGGTTGCTTAGGTGCAATGATCATGACCTGATTACATTTGCTGTGTGCAAACACAATAAAGTCCCAACTAGCAATAATATATATGTTACTAGCTGGGACTTGATTCAGTTTGCACACTAGCCACACGGAGAGAGGGTGGTCCTACCTAAGCAACCATATATATGTATATATATATCTAAGTGTGGTGCTCTACAAAAGCTGTTTTCACAATGCTGAAAACAATTATCAGCCAAATCAGCTGTGAGAATGAATTTAAACAGAAGAATGTGAATTAAAAAATATTTTACTAGATGTCCAAAATCAGCAATCTCATAATCAAGAAAGAAGGCTGCACTGGTTAAAAAACCAGTGTTGCCTAAAGGGGAAGTGAAAGCAGCAAATAAAATAAAATAAAATGAAATAAAATAAAATAAAAAGCTATATATAACAAATGGAAGAGAGGGGAAGTTGACAGCAATAAATACATGTTAGAAGCTAGAAATTGTAGAGAATTGCTTAGAAAAGCACAATGACAAAAAAATCTATGGCTAGCAGACTTAAAGACAATAAGAAGAAATTTTTAAGTATATCAGAAACAAAAGGAACTCTAACAACTGCTGCATTACTAAATGGAAATAGAATTATCAATAATAATACAGAAAAAAGCAGAAGTGTTCAATAAATGATTCTGTATTTAGGAAAAAGCCAGATGATGTGTCATATAATGACAAAGTATCTTTCATTCCAATATTAACTAAGGAGAATGTTAAATAGTGGTTACTAACGTCTTCAAACCAGCACCTCTGGATAACTTACATCCAAGAGTTTCAAAAAAGCTGGCTGAGGGGCTCACCAGCCTGATGAAGTTCTTGTTGTTTCCCAAAGTGCATGTGCCTGCTTATTCTATTCTCCTGTTAAATGTTGTGGGGCCAGATTTGTAGCTAGTTAAATCAATATGGCTCCATTGACTACACCAGTTTATACCAGCTGAGGATCTAACCAAGTTGTCTTGAATCCTGAGTCACATATAACAAAAATGGCTTTTCTACTGAGGAAGAACAATAGCATCCTTTCCATTTCTTGGATTTTTCAATCCGTTCCAAGCACCTATAGAATTTGCTGGCTTGATCCAACCATCACCTAAAATGATCCAGTCAGGCCAATTATAGTCCTGGCAGCAACATTAAAAACTGTAGGAAACAAGAGTTCAGTACCCTCTGGATCAGATTTTCAAAAGTATTCAGCATTTGCCTGCTTCCATTGACAGCACAATAAAACTCTCATTGACTTTGAAGGGAGCAGAGTTAGACTACACTTTTGAAAATCAAATGGTCTCACCTGTTATATAAATTTAGCAGAGATTAATAAAACTTGCAGTTTACACTAACTGTGAGGTGAAAAGAGGCTTTCAGTGATTTCCACTACGTATAGATACTAAAGATGCACAGCCTATTTTTTTTTTCTTTTACCATTTAAGAGGCTGGTGCCTCGATCTTTCTTAGGGCCAGGTTACCTAAATTTTATAATCAGCTTGACTCTAAGATGGTCCCAAGAGAACATAGCTGCCAGTGAATCAGCAAGGAACTCAGGTACCGAGCAGTAGGGGAGCCAACTGAAAATGTTTCTCTGTCCAGAGAGCCATTGTTAGAAAATATATTCCTGAGATCTGAATGTAGCTGATATCCCAGCTGCCAGTCTAGAGAGTTAGTCACAGATCTAATTGGTGTTGGGGAAAATATTTTCCAGGGTTTTGAATGTGAGTTTTGTGGCTGCCAGACAGCTAATTGTCTTTTGACCAAATTGTTTTTGGAAAATATTTTCCAGAGTTTTTAATATAGCGTTTGTAGTACCAACCGAAAATTAGCTGCAGTCGAGGATGTATTACTGTTGTTGGAAAATATGTTCCAGAATATTAGATGTGGATTGAGATATAAATTACACCAGTGCTGCCAGTAGCTAAGGAAATCAACCAGATTCTGGACCCTACTGAGGCTGTTTTGCCCCAGCCTGGTGGCATCAAAGCAGTCCTAAATTTGGCTTCTCTGGCTTTTGGATTGTAATCTCTTTGGAGCAGGGACTACTATTTTTCCATGTTTGTACAGCACCTAGCACAATGGGGTCCTGCTGTAATTGACTCCTAGGTAGTACAGCACTATACGTGTTTAAGAACTGTCAATGATGGGGAGTCTCTGGCACAGGCGAATTCTCAGGTGGCACAGAGCCAGTATATCAGTTCTAATGCCATCATCAGCTCCCAGCCCAACTGTAGTCGGGCCAGAAGAAGAGAGACGTAGCCCAACCGTTGCTGCATTCCAACCATCCTTGACTGCTAGGGGCCATTGCTGCTGGTCCAACTTCAACAGCCATGATTGCCTGCATTAGGAGTGTTTTGCATCAGTGTAGATTCACTGATACAGCTGGGCCACAACTACACCATCGCAAACCTGTAATGTATACATGCTGCACTGCGGTAAAAACAGCTCCCGTGCAGCAAATCTACACGGTAGTGATACCAGTGCCAAAAGTCTCACTGTAGACGACAGTACTGTTAACGACAAGCATTCACAAATCATGAGTCAGAGCACAGAATATCATGGGGTTGGTTTATAAACCATGCGCTTTTTAAAAAACAAATACATTTGCAAGCCCACAACCATCAAGGCTAAAATGTACTTTTTCTTTTAATGAAAGCTCTGACTCTCACCTGATTCCAGGAGCTGGGACTTTAAGAAATGTACCACAATCGCAAGACTCTCAGTAAGGCCATGAACGCTGACAACACTGAGACAAGCCTGTCACAGACTGACTAGCCCTTTCAGAGGAGTCCGGCTCAGCCTTGCCTATGACAAAGCAGCTGTCCCCCAGCTGATCCTGATCTGGTGGCTTATTTACCATCAGTGACATCAGCTGTGACAGGGCCAGGGAGGACTGCATAGAGAGGGAAGAGAACTCAGTGAGGAAGGAGAGCCTGGAGTGAAGAGTGAAGGGAAGAATCCTCTCTTTGAGAAGAACCTAGTGATGGCAGGAAGCAGAGAACTACAAACAGCAGATTAGGCTCATATGGGAGGCCCTAAAAGAATCAGGGAAGCCCCTGGGAAGAGAGGCAGTAGGGAAACCTGCCAGGAAGAAGGGCTTCCAGGGAAAAAGCCCTGGGAGGCAGTGTGCTCTGCCTAAGTAGCAAAAAGGAAATTCTGTAGTGCCCTCTAGTTAGAGTGTAGACAAAGGAATTTTAATATAACTAGCAGAAAAACAGTGTGTTTAGTTGTTTCTGTGGATTTTCAATTGTTTTGTTATGCCGGAAGGGGACGGAATTAGAAAGAGGTGACCTGGCTGCAGAGTAGGACACATATGTTGTGGACAGAAATGGGCCATCACAGCGCCAAACAGGTGATCAACAGGGGATGTTAGAGGCTGAAAACCCCTAGAATGCTACAACCTCATGGGAAGGGCTGCTCTGGCAGTGAGTTGCTAAATTGGTCTTGGGGCTGGAGCTATTGGTCAGTGACCTGCCGATCAAAGAGCTTCAAAGCTGCTATGAAGCATCTTTTCAGTCCCTCATTCCCTCCAAAGAACATGACAGGCACAGAGGGACTGTTTCTGAGGATCTGATCAGCTAAATTGAATTTTAGGCCTGCCAAACTTGGCAATGTCTCTCTAAGACAGAGGACAATTTCATTTCTAGACTATCTGTAAAGAGTGTGTGGTTTACTTACTTTCAAGCCATATTTTTAGTGCTTCCTATAATAAATCTTGATGTTTTGGTTGCATGCAAAAGGCATGTATCTACAGTGGAACACTGCCACCAAAATATCACTTCCATGGGGAAAAAAAAAACCCTGCCTAATCATTACTGGTGCACAGTTCTACTTCCACCCCAACTCCCCTGCCTGCTCAGACTCAGTCCAACAGCCCATTTGAAGCAAGACAGTTAGAAACAGTCATTGGCACAAAAGTCCCATTTCAATTTAAAAAATGAGAGCACAAAGATGTATTGTGGCAAAATGCTCATTAGTGTATGTCAGATGATTCTCTAGGCAATTTGTACAGTTTGGGGAATGATTTCTGTATTGAATAGGGATAGAATCAGAGGGGTAGCCATGTTAGTCTGGAATTGCAGAACTGACAAAGAGTCCTATGGCACCTTAAAGACTAACTAAAGTATTAGAGCATAAGCTTTCGTGGGCTAATACCCACTTCATCGGATGCATGCAGTGGAAGAATCCAGGTGCAGGTATAAATAGGTAGGCAAGAGCCAGGTTAAACCTATTTATACCTGCCCCTGGATTCTTCCACTGCATGCATCCGACGAAGTGGGTATTAGCCCACGAAAGCTTATGCTCTAGTACTTTAGTTAGTCTTTAAGGTGCCACAGGACTCTTTGTCACTTCTGAATAGGGATAGAAGATAGCAATACGTGTGCCTGATATGCATTGAGCTTTTCTGGGATGACTTGCATTGACTGTATTGGCTTCATGAGGTGTACAGTAAATTAGCAAAGTTTGACTCATAGCCAGTATGTTACACCAGCCTTTCAGCATGACCAGAATTGGTCACCCTTTTGTAAGGCTGAGGTTAGCAATTTACTTTCAAGTAAAAAGTTGTTTGGAGCCAGCACAAATGCTACCCAAATACACCAGAGTACTCTCTGTCCTACATTACACATAGCTAATTTGGGAGTTAGCTAGATGGTGCAAAAGCATATGCATATGGGTTGCTCTACTAATGTAAATAGATCTCAATCTGTATGTTGGGCAGAGGACCGTGAAACAAAGGTGTTTTCAGTTATATGAAAATAGTGCTATGCTGTTTCCTAACAGCAGACATATAAGACTATGATTCCCTGAACCTTTTCTGGTCTGAGAAGTGAGAATTCCCCAAATATCCTAGGTTTCTTTACCCCGCCTCTGATATACTGGGAAATATGCTGCAAATTTGCCAGTGCCTTAGTGATACTTAGCCCTGGTCTATACTGGGTGGGTGGGGAGGGTCCACCTAATATATGGGAATAGCGTAGCTGAAGTTGACGTATTTAGGTTGACTTACCGTGGCATCTTCACAGCGCTGAGTCGACTGCTGCTGCTTCTCTGTCGACTCCGCCTGTGCCTTTCGCAGTGGTGGAGTACTGGAGTCGACGGGAGAGCGCTCGGGGATCAATTTATCATGTCTACACTAGACGCAATAAATCAGCCCCCGAAAGATCGATCGCTACCCGCCAATCTGGCGGGTAGTGTAGACCTGCCCTTAGTATATGTCTGTTGCTCCTGTCTGTCAAATCAGTGTGCCTAATTTGCCTTTCTTCTGCACCATTGATGGCAGTGGAATTACTCACAACTGACATTTGTGAAAGTAGAAAGGCCTGTGTTAACTGACCACTTGACAATAGTCCCAGGCATTTTGCATTGTTAAATTACGCAACTGCTTCTCCGACATAATCAAAGACCTCCCAGAATCAGACATCACCGCGCAAACCAGCTGCACTCCTGTGGCTTCAGGGCCCATAGGGCACATGCTGTACACACAGACAACCCAGGCAAGGGAGTCTATGTACTTTGCATTGTTCTGGGTATTGCATTAAGTTTTTTACACATAGGACAACAGTTAAATGAAATACAAATGCGAAGCTTGTTTCATCTGTGACTAAGGTCATTGGCATACAAATCAGTGCTTCAGCTAATAGGGGCCTCCTCTACATTCCAGATCTGTCTATCTAGGGACAGATTTTCAAAAGCCCCCTGGACTAAGCAGCTGAGAGCTGCTGGGCACTGTTGAAAATCTAGATCAAAAATGTGTGGTTCGAAATGTTTATAAAAATATTTACATGTTTATATTTAAAATACTTTAATCTTTTTAATGCGGTTCACTAGAGTTTTTCAAATAACATTTTTATTTGAAAAGATCATATCGATTAAATGCTCACTTTTTGCTGTTCCCTTCAGGGGTCCCTTCTAGATGGCAGCATAAACCTCAGTTTAACCAAATTCGGCTCTCCCCTTTTACTTACAGCAACTAAGCTGTGTTTGTTTTGATTTGGGGGGTGGTTTCTTTTTCTTTTTCTCATGCTTTATTTTGGGATATGTGTTTGTTTGGAAGTGGGTAAGTTCTCACGAGGAGAGGCACTATGGTCCCTAGTGAATAGCATGTAGGGCTCAGACTCAGGAGACCAGGATTCTATCCCTAGCTCTGCTATTAACCTGCTTGATAATCATGGGTGAGATACTTCACTTCTCTGTGCTTCAATTTCCTCATCTGTAAAATGGGGATAATGATATTGCCCTTCTTTGTAAAATGATCTACCAATGAAAAGCATTGTCTAAGAGCTAGACTTTTTTTCTTTCTTTCTTGAGCTTGGGTTTTTTTTTATCATCTTCATGATAAAGGTGAGTAAGTGCTGGTTTGGGTTGCAACTGTTTTGAAAGGCCGACTATATACATACACCCCTCCAACTATTTTATAGTTTCTCAGAGAAGGATTCTCTTCCTAGGAACTCTTAGAAATGTATATCTATTTAATCTCTAACCTAACCAGAATTTCTATTAAACTATATGGTACTGACTTTAGAAATATGAGTTTAAAGGAACCATTAAATTTCATAGCTCTGTCAATACATAGTTATCTCCTAATGCTATATATTTGAAAATCTATGTAAATAAGTGTTATTAGCAGAGATTACATGTTTGGGTCTAACTTTAGGTATAGGACATTAATCAGTGGATCCTTTAAACTATTGTGTGATTTATTCCACAAGAGAATGATATGATTTTTATTTACTTGAATTTAGTTTTATCTGAATTATCTTGATATGCACCCAGAAACTACCTCTTTAAAGGAAAATGTATATCATTATTTCAAAGTCTGAAAATGGATACTTCTGGCCCACAAGGGAACATAAGAGGTACCTTTTTATTTTGATATTACCTTATTTAAGTAAAAGCTGATATGGACAGTATGCGGCACTCTGTTATTTGATATGGACTTTTTCCAGTCTTAAAGAGACAGACTATAGTGAGCTATACCTTTCTATCAGGACATGGTATAAACTAGAGTAGCTTCCTGACTTGGTCATTCGTTTTTGTTGTCCCCAAATTATATTTAAAATCAAACTGATGAATTATGTCAATTTCTATTTCTTTGAATCAGTGAAGATATTCATAAACAGGCAGGAAATAGCCAGTAAGTCCCCAGCACTCATAATTCAGAAAAAAATGTCATTCTTGCATTCTTAGAACATATAAGAAATGGAATTTATGAGCTAAACACTGCTTATGCTGCAAACACAGCCTACATTTTGCATTCACTAGACAAACTCAGCACAGTCTAACCTGAAATATACCCTTGAAGAGCATGTCCAGGTCAAGAAGTATGCAGGATTGTGCACCACAGAAGTATTTCCAGATCAGTTTCAGACATTTCCAATTCTATTGTCTTCTCGCATTAGCGTGAAAGGTACTTAAATCTGATGGCAAAAGCACATCAACAATACAGTGCAGATTTTGCTTTATTCATAGCTTTACTTTGGCAATTGACTTCAGGAGAACCTACTTTCCAAAGCTGCTCTTTCAAAAAGAGTCATCTCTATTATTTTTGTCTTCTGCTAGGCTTTGTCCAAGGTTCTCTGACACTCAGTGCAAAAGGAACATTTTGCAAAATGTCAAGGGAACTTGAAAATAAGAGGTTATAAAGAAAAACTCATATTGCCAGTCAGCCCCCTGCCTCTTTTTATTGGTTTTTTTTTCTATTCCAAGTAGCTGAAAAAAGAGTAGACCACTCTGCAGGTGGGGGCTGGGGACTCCAGATATACTTGTGAATAATTTGTAAAAGGGATGTCACAATCAGCGGTCCAAATGAATAATGCTCCAAACAATGTTTAACTGGGTCTTGAATGTTGCATAGGTCTTGTGTTGGTCCTCTGCACGATGCATTTCACCCATAGACAGGGAATTCAGGGACACTATTTTCCTTGTTAAAAATCATATGGGAAACTGATATATTTCATTGGTCCTATTTCTGTACTGCGGAATACAAGTGCTTTCCAATGAGATTTACATGTTTCCTGAGATAGTAGAACATTGTCCCCCGTGTTTTTCTCTCAGTTTATTATTTCTTACCCACACATTAATAGTTTGTTTGAACTATGCTGGAAATTTTGATAGTTCCCTTGTCAATGTATATATTTCCATTGCATTCATGGAAAGGAACAGCTGGTAGTTGATTTTATCTTACAGTTTCCTATCATTTTTTGGTAAATTTTATTAGCATTAAATATTCCCTTATTGCCCATTGATCTCATTTTAGACAAATTAACACTTTAGCTCTTTTTCTGGAAGAAAAATCGGAAACATCACTTCAAAAAGCCAAGGTTTTTATAAAAAGACCAGTTCTACCATATTCAGTAGTACTACTTAGTAACATAGTCATCTTAGGAAATATTTAGCCATTAAATGACCAAGTTAGGCAAGGTTCAGCTAGATAGCATTGACCATTTCACAGTTTTAGAGCTCTTGGACTGGACCCATAGTTGATGTAAGTCTGGTTCATGGGCCAAGTTAGCTCTATGTATAATTCAGCCTGGCCAGCTCTTTTTAATGTGGTTAATTTTTCTTTTGGGGCTTCTCTACAGTGGCATGTTTTTTTCCCTTAAAAACTGGCCTTTTTTTGGCCATGGGACATGTTTGTAAAGTTACTGTATCCTAGATAGAGCTAATCAGAAAATGGAATTTCCATTGCTTGCAAATATGTGACATGGAAAAATTTGATTGTAGTTCCAAATTGGAACAAAGTTGAAATATCTGAATTTACCACAGATTAGAAATTCCAAAAAATTAATTTGGAAACAATGACAATGTCAAAATGTTTTAATATAAAATATATGCCTTTTAAATATATTTTAACATTTATATTATAATATATATAATGAAACTAAATGAAAAGATGAAGGCAAAACTGAACACTTTTACCTTATTGAAAAAAATCAATTATCAATGTTCAGTGAGCCTTTCATGCCTATATCATAAAGATCTTTCATTGTACCATTTTATATTTACCATGCCTATATCATAAAGATCTTTCATTATACTATTTTAGTGATGGTATATGTCCTTGGCTGAATTCTGCTCACCTTGTCCATGCTTCCTCCCCACCCCCCGCCACTTAGCTCAACAAGTGTGTTTCATCAGTCAAGTGAGCAGAATTGGGCCATAGATTTAGTGGATATATCAAGAATCCGAAACTATCTTGACATTAGGGACATGCAATACGTCACAAGGCATGATGCTTTATTGCAAACTTAGGGAAAATGACCTTTCCAATTATATCTGCCCTGACCTTCGATTTCTGATATTGACAGTGTAAGAGATATTCATAGCAACCATTTATCTATATTGGCATATACCCCAGTATAGGGAGACTTCCACTGTTACCCAGCACCGCTAAAGTCCCCTTTAAATCATTTCAACCAAATTCTGCTCTTGTTTATTTGTTTATAATATTATAAAACTGCATAATTCTTGGTGTTGCCATGGATTTGTACTGATGTAACCAAGCAAAATTGACCTTCAAGGTGGACCTTAAGTAGTGCTGCAGCCTTGTCTATGAGCCCTCTGCAAAGGGGTCACTGTCAGCATCTCCAGATTATGGGCCAGTTAGTGAATCCCTTCTTCCCACAAATTTTGACTTCAAAGAGATTTCTTGCGCATATAAGTGCTCCTCAATGTATGGCCTGCATAATTTAGTTGCATCTTAATTAAATTATGCTTGTTAAATAGTCATGGGAAACCTCAAATGATTCAGAGGCTCATTTGGACTCACATAAACCCCCAGAAGCTCAGATGCTTCTCTGAACCTCTTGAGTCTTCACAATCACAGTAAGAAATCTTGCATGAGCAGCTTCTCTAGCAACTTTTTGGCACTTTTGATTCCCTTTCCAGCTGGAAGCAGGAAATGCATTTTTCAAAAATTGAAAGTAACGTGGGACAGAGTATGGGGGGGGGGGTGGGGCGGAGGGCAAGGAACATTATCCAAAATATTCTGGAGTACAAAAAAGGTTCAGTTTAAGTTGGATTCAAATTTTCAGTGGCTATTCAGGTCAGCCCGTGTTTATCTGAACACTTTCACTCTTCTCTTATTTTAGGTATATCATTTTTCACACAAATCCATGTTAGAGAAGCCAGACTTGGATGCCATCAGTGGAATATGTTATCCATGGACTTGTTTGATGTCTTTACTATCAGTCATAGAAAATTTCAAAGCAAATTTACCAAGTAAAACAGTTAGGGGGAAAATAAGGAAGGTTTTATTAATTATATTTTAAATGATTTTATTCTGAAGATTTATTAGAACAAGAAAACCCCCTAAAGTTCTGAAGAAATATTAACATAACATGCCTGTAACTCAAGCTGTGTTTAATGAGAGGTACTGTTTTTTTCTGCCATGAGGGCTATAGTCCAATGAATGATAGCTATGAAAGAGGTCACATACATATTCATCAAATTCGACATGCACATGTAAACTGGTTTTAATAGGCCATGACAGCAGAAGTTGTGTCAGGCAAATCGCTGCACATGTGCTCATTCCCTCAACTGGCATATTTAGCCATTAACGCTCTGGTATCCATGGATGAAATATTAGCTTGTTAACTTAAGACCATCAGTTGTTGCTGATGCTTAGTGGCAACAAAAGCACAGATTCCCTCTGCAACTTTATTATGTGCAGAGCTAGAATTGAATTATTACAATTTTACTGTAACATTTCCATTTCCCTTGCTTATTTATTATGGAGGATATTTGTGAGTGATAAATTGGAATGCAGATACATTATAAGTAAAGGGTCTATTGATTCACATATATTCCATGGATTGGGTCCTACTATTGCCATGGGTTCCTTATACTATATTCTGAATGTACATTCAGAGAGGAAAATATTCTATGGCATTTGTTTTTCCATTACCATGCAGCAGCATGTAAGGGAAAAGCATGCCAAAATAAAATACGAACCTGCAGACTCCTCCTTTCCATCCAGCAAAGGATGAACTATCAACATTGTGGACTAGAACTTCAGCACTTTCTAAATTAGCAGAGCTCCTGAAGTCAACAGAGTTACACCAGTTTACATCAGTTGAAGATCTGGCCCCAAAAGTGAATTCAGTGAGTCACCTTCGCCTGCACTCTCATAAAGATAGATTAAAGGACTGGAGAACGTTTGCCATTTCCTTTTCAGGGAGTAAAATATTTTCCTCTTTAAAAAATGTGGAGAGGTAGTACATATGAAAGCAAAATAATACTTGAGAGAAATCATTACATCTTGAAGGGAGAAATGTTGATGTATTGTAATGTTGGTTCCACATAAAAGACTTTAAATGCCCGCAGTGTTTGACTGATGTATGGTCTGGCTCTGAGAATTTCTTTAAGGAAGTGGTCTGGATCTCCAAAGCAGCATATTCACCTTTGTTTGATTTGGTTGCTGTGGTACTTCATGTACATATTTTTAATACAGCACCTAGGTTAACAAGCCTGTAAGGTTAACAGCCTGTGATTTTTCTAGTTATTTAGTTACAGTCGTGTTGTGGTTCTAGTACATTGCACAGTTTCCTTTTCAAATAATGCATCCATGTATTTCTTGGAGCGCTGGGAATGATTCTTTGTGAATGATGGGGGCAAGTTAGGGACAGACGTCAGCAGCAGATTTCACCAAGTGCTGGCTACTGCATTATAATGGCAAAATTATAAAACTAGAAAATGCCTCAAGGCAACTCATCCTGGCAGCTGTAAAAGGCAGGGGTGAGGGCAAGAGCAGATGCCTTCAAACGCTACTAGTCTAACACCCTACACCCTCTTGATGCCCTCACTCTGCCCCCACCACCACTACACACTTTCATGCTCCAATTCAGAACAGCTTAACTATCAAAGCCTAACCAGATAAAACCCACCAGATCAAAATCATCAGCATCAACCACAAGACGTGGAAGGCATATATAGGGCTAGATTCTCTCCTGGCCAAGAGGAGAACCTGGGGGGTGCTTGGGTATGGTTTCCTGACTCCTTACCCTGCACTTGCTCCAAGGGATAATATACCAGACGTTAACTTGTAGTGTGCACAGTATTGCTTTAGCCATGCTCACGACCTGTCCAGTGTCATGTTCTCTGTGCCAGGGCTGAGAGTGGGGGGTGTCATAGGTGTTGGCTAAAATGACTTTATGCCATCGAGAATCATTTGACTCACTGGAACAATTCTCAGCTGTGCCAGCTATAACCAGATGGAGTTGCACAAAGGAATCTGGCCTTTAATAAATATTTCCCCTCCTCTCCGCCCACAAAGCTCTGCTCCCACAGTTCTTCACCAGCTGCACAGCACGGGCAAAAGACCGATGGTGTTCCAAGCATGCTCTGAGTCAATGGCATCATCAAGTGGGGACCCAAAGGCAAGGAAACAATGATTTTCTGGAAACCACACCCAATGGGGCAATCCTAAAGTGAGGCAGGTGGAGTAATGGGACGGAGCAACAATGTACCAAGATGAGTTCGTGCTGGATCTAGATCTGCTCCACATGGCACGTGACCACTGCACACTTTAAGTTATGTGCTGTCACATGAACTCCAAAGCACCATCCTAAAACCTTCCTGTAAATCTTTCCAAAGAGAAAGAGCTACAGTCCTACCTGGTTGTTCAGCAACAAATCCCAATACTCACTACCCAAGATTTTGATAGACACCAAAACTTAGGTTCCTAAACTGACTTTTAGGCACCTGAACATGTGCTCTGACTTTCAAAAGCACTGAGCACTTGCAGCGCCCTTTGACTTCATTGGGTGAGGAGCCCACAGAGCTTTTCCAGAAGCTGCCTTTCCTTGGTGGTTTGGGTGCCAGAACCCTGGAGATCCACTCCTTATTTGCAGAGGCTGCAATAACAGGGGCAGATGAAGGATTATTGGGATCCAGGTTAATTGGGTTGGGAGGATCTCTGGGCAGAAACTGTCAATTTGCTGGCAACAAAGGTTGTAGCTCACTCATAATGCTTGACACAACTGAAGTAGTGTCATCTGTTGCATATCTATGGCCCCAAAATATATTTTGGATATGTAGTTATTTTAAGACCATGCACTGGAGCCCTGTTATACAGTTGTTTAATTCAATTCCCAGTTAAAAAGCCGGAGATGTGCTAGTTCATTATAGTGCTGACACTGTAGTAGATTGCTCAGTCTCTTTTTCACATTGCTCGGAGAGCTAGGGTTGCTCTTGGTGTCTTTCTTTTCGCCCCATTTTACAATGGCATGCCATGTACCATGCTTCCAGTGAGGTAGGTGACGAGTTAAGAGAATCCTTATGCAAACTGAAGACACTTCTTCCTCTACAAACCTTTTCCTTTTTCCCTTTCAAAGGGGCTCTTCTCGGGAAAGATCTGTATTTGCAAAAGTACGTTCCATATTTTTCCAGGTAAAAAAATATGTTGCATCCTTTCCCCATAGGAATGCTCGGATTGGATCTGTCCTGTGGTACATCTAGTCCAGTATCCTGTCTCCAAAAATGGCTCCACCAAATGTTTCTGAGGAAGTTGCAATAGGATTTCTCTCTTATGTGGCTTCTCCAGTACAGGACGATTGCACCATGGTAGCCCATTCTGTATAAGACTCTGCTGGTCTCTTTGTGGATGAATAGTCCTTATGATCCACCAAGGATAATAAGACATGTGTGTTCCTAAATCCTTCGGCACTTTTGAAAATGCCTTCGACCCTGTACTAGTGTGAACATTGTTTAAACAATGTGCCGCAAAGTTTCTATGTCTTTGCCAAAGCTTCTTTTGTTGTCTTGACTTGAAATCAACTTTTTATCTCAAAGATACGGTGAAGATAAACACACCTGCGCATGCTTAAAAAGCCACTAATTTGTCAGGATTTTTGAGGAAGGTTTCGGGGGTGGGATGTTCCTGTGTCAGTAGAAGGGGTTGTTTAGCTATTTTGATCTACTGACTTGCTGAGTTCATTATTTATTTGGGATTTATTTTATTTTATTTTATTTTTTTGTGGCTGGGTGGTCATGAGTTGTGATTATAAATCCTACTATTGGTTAGGGCACTTAAAGCTTCTTGTATGGGCACTTTCTCTTATCTAAATCTAATTACATTAGTATAAAACAAACCAAGGGCCTGATTTAAAATAACAAGTAGTGGAGACTGTATTTAAATCATACCAGAACTGATGTGCAGTCAGAGCTTGTGAATTATTTAATACAAATTATGTCTCATATTTGCTTACTGCATGTAAAGGGTTTGCATAAATGTAGCAAATACCAATAACATTTGATCTGAATTTGATGAAAACAAGCATGCTTTCCTGCAATTTACACTCCCTCACCCGCCCCATTAAAGAACTCAGACATTTTCCCCAAAGTTTTGATTTTAAACCCTCTTAAAACAAAGCCATCTCTTTGTAACCATTCTGAGCGCACATTTCATCCCAAGGCCAGTGAATTGTCCCAAGTACTTGATGTGACAGTCACAAACTAATAGGTACAACCAAAAAGGACTGTTTTCTTACTGTTCTGCCCACCAGGAAGAATCCCATAAACTAGTTTTGATCACTTTATGCTTCACTGAAATGTAACATGGCATGGATTTCCTTTAAATATGTTGGGAAAAGTTTTCAATGTCATGACACTTATAAGGAGTCTTGGGCAGCTTCGCCTATCCTACTGCCTGCTGAATTACTGTTGTCTGGCTGGACAGACACAGGGTGGTATACCTGAATTCACACTTTCCTGGAAAATGTGCCTCATACAGAAAACTTGCTCCATAAATAACCAGGTTTTGCATTTATTCTCCATTGAAGTAGCATCAAAAATAAAAGACCCCCTATCAAAGTTGTTTGTTTAATAGTATGAGGGGAGGAGTTCATGTCATAAACACTGTCCAAACAAATTGTATTAACCAGAATAATTGGTGGTGGCTGCTACAGGACAATTGGACTGAATTAAGGGCATGCAAAAAATATCACAAGATACTTTAATCCGTCCAGAGCCCAGGTCTCTTCCAGAGTTCGAATGCTGATAGTGCTGAGCTCCTCAGTTCCCACTGAAATCAGTGGAGCAGCAGAATGCTCAGCATCACAGTTCAGGGAAACAGCATCTGTATTTCCCCTCAGTGATCCAGCCAGGGCACGCTAGACTTTCAGCTCTTGCCTCTCTTGAGTGGAGGCCTGTATCTCACTCCCTTCTGACCAGAGTATGTCCAGTCTGAGCAGTTCCCTGCCTCCACTGTTTATTTTCCAGCAAATATAGTTTGCTTAAACCGCCCGCTTGTTTTCTCTTCAGAAACTGCTAGCAGAGTGATTGCTAAGATATAAGATACCACACAGCTCTTTCTAAGCAAGCCTGCCTTATTCTTAAGGTAAAATGTGTTACAGAGAAAATATTAAAATAATAAAAAACCTACAAGTGTGCTAAAAAGGTCACCAGGCATTGCCCCACCCTAGGGGTTTCTTTGTGATTGTGTCAGAGCTTCAGTTCAGAACAAGCACGCCATTTTATGAGGCATCAGGAGGCCAAATCTTTCCAATCCTTCACTATGGATTGAGGCTCTCTGCGGACCAGGGGTCCTGAATGGTTGCTGGATTAGTAAGAAGGCCCTGAGTCTGTTTAAAACCCAGGGTTTTAATTCAAAAGTCTCTTCTTTGTCTGTTGGTCTCTGGAGCACCTAGTTTGAACCAGTACATGAATATATGCCTTGGGGATGGGGGGCGGGGGCTTCAGAGACCGATAATGGAGGAAGTCCATAAGGTTTGTTGGGGATATTGTTAGTCTGTCAGACTTAGTACGCCACAAATATGATCAGCATCTTGCAGGACTGACACTTTAGGCTGTGATCCTGCACAGCATGATTAACTTTAAACATGTGGGTAGATTCATTGACTTTACTGGGGCTGCTCACATGCTTAAATATAAGCACACATGTAAGGGTTTGCAGGACCGGGCCTTTCATCTGTCTCCAGTTTTTATTTACATGTTATTTGATTACGAGTCTGATCCCAGTGCCCATTTTAAGTAAGGCCCCATCTTAACCAGCGATTTACCTCATTAGGATGTTAGAGTCTTGGCTCTGAGAACATAACTGATGCCTAGGATTTAAAGGAATTTGTTTACAATGTTCAAAAGACTGTTTGGATTAAGTTAAATTCTGCACCAAGCAAAAAGAGTTATTATTGGAAAGATTAATTCAGCAGGTGCACATATTCCCACAAATTCTCTTATGAAGGAACAGTGGTGATTCATGGGGAAGAAAAGAGCGGGTGGTAGGAGAAAGAGAAAAGCAAATAAAAATGTTCTGAACTATCAGTACTTGGTCCCTTAAAGGGTACAAATCCTGCTTGAAACAGCCCTTGGGATGCCACCACTTAAAGGTCAGAAAAGGAGTTCTTTTGAGGTGACATTCAAACCTTTAATAGCGCAGTCAGTTTTGACAATAATAATTTTCCCTTGTTGCAGGTAGAAAGCAGCTTGCTACTCAGTTACCTGTCCACAGCAGTCTGGATGAAGCAGTAACCTAATCTCGTTTATTTTAGTGGTGGGAGGAAAGGTATTACCTGAAGGCCTCCCTGGACCACCTATAATTATACCAAAAGCAGTAGAATGCGTCAGGTTACACATTAGGCCTTCGCTGAGATTAGGAACCATAATATCAGTTTCCTCCAGTTTCTGTCTGACAGAATGACTTCGGTAGCAGAGGTGACTCAAAGTTTGGTAAGTCTTAGGAAAAGTTTACTGTCTCCTGCTGCTTTCTGTCCCACAAGTCTGGCCTGTCTAATAACCAGCACTGGCCACAAGCAGTAGGAACCCTTTTCAATCACTATTAGCAACACTTCCTTTCTGTTCATATTTGACCCTTGGCAAGCTGCAGCCCAGCAAAAAGCATTCCTTCCAGAAAGTAACCAGACATCCAGCTATAGGACAAAGGAAGAAATTGGAGAGGAGACAAGGAGCTTCAAATGTTTCTCTGTCAGAATCCTAACTAGCTTTCTCAGAAGCAGTTTCTGGCCTTCTGATCACTTTTCACACACATTCTATTCAATATGCAACCTTCTCAGGTGAAATGTTTTCTTCTCTCATAGAGACTGAGGAAAAAGATGCCTGTGGGCCTATGAACTGCTACTATCGAGGCATTCTGCCCCCTGGGACAATGGAAAGTGCCAACAAAGAGTGGGAGGGGAAAAGTTTTTTTAAAAAGTACAATAAATATTTTTATAATAATAGAATGTGCATAGCAATACTGGCCACTTTCTCCTACTGTTTTATCTGCTGCCTGCTACGAACCGCTCACAACAGTGGAAAGTCATGTTGCAAAATTTCTCCCCAGATTCAGTTTTAGACTTTTGTTACATTAAAATTGGGGAGCCAAATACTAATAGTTATTAGCAATGTCAGGCTGTGTATTGTCAGCACACTTTTGGAGTGGATAAGCCCACAAGAAATATGTAATAGTATTATTTTGTTTATGCTAGTGCCCACTGTGTAGTAGGGGCTATCCAACTACTCAGAATGGACTGCCCCTACTCAGATGGACAAGTAGAGAGTGGTTAGGAGAAGAGGAACTGAAACAGGAAACTTTTATACAGCATTTGGATTTACCCTGTGACAAATGAAATTTCTAGCGGCCCCTAACAAAACTGGGGTGAACTGACCTTTCTCACGGCTGTAGCAGGGTGCTGGTGCAAAAGCACCTAATTAGCCCCTGCCCAGTCAGCTCCAATCAGGGAAAACGGATTGTGGCTGGTGGAAAAGGCCTGATGCTGGCCTGAGAATTGGCAACACCTGCTGGCTTGACAAGTCAAGGGCTTTAAAGGCTGGGAGGGAAGCCAGAAGGTTGGGGGCAGCTAGTGAGTGACTGAACGAACAAACGAACGAACGAACGAACTGGGGGCCTCCTAGATGAAGGCTGGCGCTGCCTGTAAAAGATGAGATTAATCCTGAAAAGTTGTGTATAGATAGGCACTGGTGGTGGGATAACCTTTAATAAATAAAGACATGGGTGTTGCACAACTGTGAAGCCTCTCTGAGCCTTATTATATTTATTAGCAAGGGGACCCCAGGAAGAGGGGCTAGTCGTGGACCCTGTTACAATGGCATAAATCGAGAAGTCCCTTCCTGTAGGAATCAAGGAAGGGGAAGAATAGAAACCTTACTTCTTCTCTTTCTTGTTTGCTTGAGATGAACTTACACTAGCCAAGCACTGAAAGAATTGTCATTGCTGTTAGCCATTGGCAATGATGGGTGAAGTGCTTCAGCTAAATTTAAAGACCTCCCACCCATTCCTGGACTTGAACTGAACCTGAACCATTTTTGAAGCTGCAGAAAGCTTAAGGACCTCCACCGATCTCCAAAGGAAAAAGGGAGGTTCCAGTATGGCCCTCGCAATACAACTCTTCCATCTCTTCCTACTTCTTCTACGTGGCATCCTGTTTCCTGAGGAGGGAGGGGGAGAGATGTCAGCAACCTACCACCCCACTCCCTTCAACATACACATCTCTTCTTAAAGTGTCATTGGGTGGCTGGCCAACTCTATCTCTTTATTTGTATTATTTTGTGAGTGGGGGAAATGCATTTTAAAATGATAATACCTAGCTTGTATATGGTGCTTTTCATCCATACATGTCAAATGCTGTACAAAGGAGGTAGATATTGTCCCCATTTTATATGGGGATAAACTGAGGTACAGAGCACTGAAGTTACATGCCGAATTCGCACAGCAAGCCAGTGGCAGATCTGGGTCTCTTGGGTTCATTCCATCACTCTAACACTCAAGGAGATCACATAAATGAACTAGTTAATGTACCATGAGTGAAAACCTAATTGGTCCAAGGAATAAAGTGCATTTTTTTTCTTGTAAAACCTGGCATCCACATGAGAAACGTAACCTATAAAATGCTGGCTCCTGTTCTGATTCTCAGTGGCCTCATTTCAGGTTCCACCCACCAAAATCTGAAACCTCTTGCCTTGCAGTAACCTGAAAGGCAAGTGGACATTCACAGGAGGTAAGGCTGCAGTGAGGCTGCCTGTGACAAGACTAAGTCAGAGGAGATGTGTACGTTACAGACCATGAGTGTGGGTAATGCAGTCTAAGGAAGAGTGCAGGTTGGGGCAAATACTAGTTCAGTCCCAGTAAAATCAGTCAGACTAGGATTTGGTCCAGTGAGTGTGATTTATATGCCATGGAGCCAGAAAAAGGTGCAGGGAAGGTATAAATTAAAGGAGGGATGACTACTTTAACTTACACCTTCTTATAGAGAGAGAGAGACTTAGAAGGGAGGAAAAAAGCAGGTAAGGATCACTGCACATTTGTGTGTACTTTAGGCTGAAAACTGAGCATTCTTCAGAGTCTTTGATCCATAACTCGGCATTTTACTGAAGAAGGCCAAGCTACACTGATTAGGCAAAAGCAGTGTGAGGAGGGACCAAATAATACTCATGTAGCACCATGTGAAACTGTCTCCCAGACCTTGATATGCTCTTATTACACTGAAAATAACCGAGGAATGGTTACCCTGTTGATGGGACTGTATATATTGAATTAAAAGGATATTGTGGCTATCAAAAACTTCCTTAAATGGGCCTGTAAGATTTGGTTCCATCTTTATGGCCTCTGTATGCATTAAAAATATACAGTATCTAGAAGGAAGCAAAACAGACAGCCTTCCTGATGTAGGATTAGGAATATTGGCTATCACTATTGGATCAAGGATGATCTTGTGGTGAAGGCAGTGGGGCCTCCCCAGCCCTACAATCAGTTCCTGCCTCTGCTGTAGACCTCTGGAATGACCTTGGGGCTGTCACTTGATACCTCGGTTCTTCAACTCCAATCTTCTGCTTGCCTATTACTCTCCTTTCTCCCACCCTTTGTCTGTCTGTTTAGATAGCAATCTCCTATGTGCAAGAATTGTCTCTTACCTAGATATATCTAGCAGAGTGGGACCCTGATGTAGATAAATGCCTCTGTGTAGGTCAAGAGGGAAGTATTTCAGTTTGAGAAGACATATGCTAGCTGCCCTGAGTGTGTGTGCAGCACCTTGAACGGGCACATGCTCTTATAGACATAGCCTCTGTGCTACTGAAATAGAAATAATTAGTAAAGAATATTTGTCTTGAATGAAGACTTCTGCTTCTTAGGAAGAGTCATAGTATTTGTTTGGCGACTTGCTGCAATGTTAATATTGGTGGGGGGAAGGTTAACTTTTTGTTGTGTGAAAATCTGCATCTTAAGCCTTCCCGGAGTGGTCCAGTCCTGACAGAGTTAATAGAAAGCTGGGGTGGGTGGACTCATGCCAGTGTTAACAGCTAGGGTACCAGAGGTGACTCAAAGTTTAGCAAGACTTAGAGAAAGTTTACTGTCTCCTGTTGCTCTCTGTTCCATAAAATTGGCCCATTTAAAACCAGCGTTGGCCAGCAGCAATGGGAATCCTTTTCTATTGCCATTAGCAACACTTTTATTTCCATCATACTTGACCACAGCAGGCTGCAGCCCAGTGAAGAGCATTCCTTTGAGAAAGCAAGCAGACATTCAAGTGCAGTGGATTTACTGTGTGAAAATCAGCATTTTTAGGGGCTTCTGAAAATGTTGAAGTGAATGCTCTTTCTTCTTTCTCACAGCTTGACTCTAAACTTAAAAACCCCTTTGTGTCAAACAATTTTGGAGCATTGTATGAAACTTAAAGAATTAGGATAATATTCAGAGTGTACATGGCTTATCATTACCTTTGTTTTTTTCCTGAACCCTGAACATGGGCAAAACTCGAATTATTAGCTATTTTGTTTGAGGTGAACAAATCTGGGTGTCTGACGTATGTCTTGTGCACAATTCTGTAGCTGACTACAATTGTTTTTAATTGTGCTGTAGGTTTTATAAAATTTTGCTGTAATATCTGCAAAATAAAATCAGTTTAATGATGAAGGCACCTTCCATCACACAGCTCTGTTAAACAGTGTATCCTTGAAATTAGCAAAAAGCGAAACTTATTCACAAAGCTTCGCACACATCCCCAGTCAATAGAATAATTTAAAGTCTGTAAGAGAGGCCGGAAAGTGACTTATAGTGGAAGCAGGTTTGTGGAGACAACCCAGAAATAAGGTATAATCTCCATTACAAGGATTAGTGAGCCAGGAGACCTGATTAAACATAGTTACAATTTGTAGTGTGGGTGGAACTTCCCAATGCCCCCCAAACCAAGTAAAAGTGTTTTTACAAATGTTTGGGCCCAATTCAGTGCTAACTGAAATAAAAGGAAATCTTTCCATTTCAGCTGTTGTTTGTTCAGGCCCAGTGTGTGGTACTCAGGGCCATGTGTACAATGCAATTATATGCCCGTGGAAATGGCTGTAAAGTTTAACTTTTGTTAAGTTGCCACACAAATCCCTGTTTGTGCTCATAAATTTACAAACTGTTGCCACCTTCTTCTCTGGGGAAGACGGGAAATTTCCATGGCTAAATGAGCTAAATTCCAAAGGCTGTTTTTTCAAGAGCAATCTGTAAACTTTGTATCTGTAGTTGTTTATGTGCACAGTTTCGGGTGCTGAAGTAACCCAAACCTCAGCTGTGCACATGAATAAAAATTCCATGCACAGATTCAGCTCTTGCAGGTCTGAGATTATGGGGATGCAAAGACACGTGCTTGCTCAAAATTGTGAGCCAAAAAGAATGATTGATTGCGCAAAGCTGTGGGTGCAGATTTATAGTTTGGTTATTGCCAGTTTTAAAATCTGACTCCCAAATCCCATGCAATTAACAGTAGCATAAGATTTTTTTCTGACCTGTTTCAGGACTACTCTGAAAATGCACAAAATTATTGTAGCATGTCATTGGGAGCATAGCTCTTAATATAAGATTATGCATTCTAGTTGATCTATTGTCCTGAGCCCCTTACCAAAGTAGACAGGGCATTACAACCAATGTAGAGATTGAGTGGTGTGATAATCTCTCTCACCCTCTGTTGTATGCAGATGTCAGACCTCGATGTCCAGGTTTTGTAACCTAAGGAGAGCCTTTGTATCAAAAGAGGCTGGGAGCTGTAAACTGCTCTCCAGATGTTCAGCTGAGTACCTGTCCACCACATGAGTATTGTCTGCAACACTTCCACACAGTCACAATGTGGGGCAGGGGGGTGGGGGGAGGGAAACAAGACCTTCTGGTGCACAGTTCTGGCAACACTGGATGAGCCAGAGAGTAGCCTATTAAGCTTTGTGCAAGATCTATGATCAAGGAGACACTGACTGGGCTCTTGAATTTACTTAGTGTGTTAGATTCTCTTTTCGACCGATATGCCTATTCTGTAAAGATGTAATTTTCAGCTCTTTGGCAGTGTTGATCATCTGGACATGTACATGGAGGTGCTTTAATAAAAGGCCTAATGAAAATCAAAGATAAAATGTTGCTGCCAGGAAATTTAAATGATGTGCCCCAGGATACAGCATGTATGCCTGCCTATCCCAAAACTTGAGCTATAGGGAATAGTTAACGAACTAATGGCTTTTAAATGAATGAACTGTATTACTCAACGGAAGTATGTTGTCCCCACTATATTTATGACAGTGGTTTTGATTGGGCACAAAAATTGACAATTGTTTTCTGATTTTTCTGACATTAACGAGGAGCCTACGTATCCAGTTCATCACTGTAAATTGTGCTTGTCTAGTTCTGAAGGGTACAAAATAAAATATAATGTGCATGTCAAGAGAGGCAGTATGGAAGATGGAGTTCAGTAATTCAGGCTCTGCTGATTTGTTCTCAAGCAGGTGACTATTTACCTGACTCTTAACACTGGTACCAGGTCAAGCGCATTTGCACAATTTTAATTATACTAATATTCTGTAAAATGGGCACGTGGATCTTGATAATACATCAAAATTAACATAGCCACATACTTTATAGATAGTAAGCTAGTGTGCTTCATTGCAGATTATTTTTTTTAAGAGTCAAAGTATAAGGAGTTGCCGTGCTCAGGCTAGATGTGAAATACAGTCATAAAAAATAAGTCAATCACATTGTTCTTGCTCTGATTTCCAGTGTCATAGCTCTTTATTAGATTACAGGGGTGAGGACCAAATGTTCAAAAGAGCTCCGTTCCCATTTAGGCTCCAAAATCAGTGGGAATTGGGTGCTGAGAATTTGAAAATCCAGCCACAGCTGTGTTCGAATTGCCCCCTCTGGAGATGTTGCAGCTGTGCAGAAACTGTGAAAAATGCATGGCTGGACCCTGTCTCAAAGAAAAAAAGGAAAAATCATCTTTTTATTACATTAAGTGGCTTTATATAAAAAATATTTCCCATTTTCCTCATTTTTTCTCCCCTCCCCTCTCTATTTGAGGTGATGGGCATAAGGGTTTTCTTTTAACAAAATATTGTAGGCTATAGTAGCAAAGGCAGCCAAAGGTTGTAGCCTTCGCCCAGTCAGCTTTTGCCTCTCCTTTAACTTTTGCGCCAAATGTTTCATGTGAAACAATTGAATCATTGACCTTAAATCAGTTCCCAGTCAGGAGAATAAGGACACTGCTGAACAATAAATACAACATTTCCTTGCGTACCTTTTTGACACACCATATATCTGAGGGAGATTGACTGTTCTTGTCATAAAAATGTGACATTCTAACTTCCACACCTAACCATCTCTCCCACGATGGTCTTTTTTTCCTTCTATACGCATGCAAAACCTACATTCCTCCTCTCTTCCCACAGCCCTCCAAAACCTTGGCTTCCATCTATCCCCAGTCTATATTTCTCCCCATCTGATCACTATGGGTGACATTTTTTACCATTAAAATCATTGGAAGCTTTGACATTTCATCTTTCTATAGCAACTGGTGATGGAGGTATCCGTTTCCCTTTGAAACACTACCACTTGGTGAGAAACAGCTATGTCTGTCAGCCTAGCCAGAGTGTCCATCCACAAGAGAGAAATACCCAGGCTGTAGGTAAAATTAAAGTTTGCTGTAGGAAGATTAATTGGGAATTGGCTTACGGCTCTCCCCAGTTCTGTTCCTTAAGCCGAAATCTTTAACAGATGTGGGCCGGAGGAGCAGGGAATAGGGAAAGGACAAAGGAAGAAACTGGAGAGGAGACAAGGAGCTTCAAATGTTTCTCTGTCAGAATCCTAACTAGCTTTCTCAGCAGCAGTTTCTGGTCTTCTGATCACTTTTCACTCATATTCTATTGAATATGCAACCTTCTCAGGTGAAATGTTTTCTTCTCTCATAGAGACTGAGATAAAAGATGCCTGTGGGCCTATGAACTGCTACTATCGAGGCATTCCGCCCCCTGGGACAATGGAAAGTACCAATAAAGGGTGGAAGGGAAAAGTTTTTTTAAAAAATACAATAAATATTTTTAAAATAATAGAATGTGCATAGCAGTATTGGCCACTTTCTCCTACTGTTTTATCTGCTGCCTGCTATGAACCGCTCACAACAGTGGAAAGTCATGTTGCAACATTTCTCCTCAGATTCAGTTTTAGACTTTTGTTACATTAAAATTGGGGAGCCAAATACTAATAGTTATTAGCAATGTCAGGCTGTGCATTGTCAGCACACTTTTGGAGTGGATAAGCCCACAAGAAATATGTAATAGTATTATTTTGTTTATGCTAGTGCCCACTGTGTAGTAGGGGCTATCCAACTACTCAGGACAGACTGCCCCTACTCAGATGGACAAGTAGAGAGTGGTTAGGAGAAGAGAAACTGAAACAGGCAACTTTTACACAAGTCAGCGAGATTCCCTGTGCAGCACATCAGAAATGGGTGGTCAGAGACATACACATAGGAAGGGAGGATTGTGGCTGTTGTACCAGAGATAGGGACCTTATGGCAGAGCAGAGCAGATTAGGGAGGGCAACTTGACTCTTGAAGAGAGAGCATAAGAAGAGAAGGGCAGAATTGCAATAGGATGACCAGATGTCTTGATTTTATAGAGGCAGGCCTGATTTTTGGGTCTTTTTCTTATATAGGCTCCTATTACCCCACACTCCCGTCCCAATTTTTCACACTTGCTATCTGGTCACCCTAAATTGCAGAGAGTTTTAAAGTGGTAGAAAGAAGCTTAAATCTGATGAAATTGCAGAAGGGGATCCTGGGGAGAGTTTTGAAAAGGGAAATTACTGAATCAAACCAATTGTCAAGGCAGATGAGTTTGTTGGCTGCATTTTGGGTGCATGTAAGGGAGGCAGGGCATGTGTTTGGGAGGCCAGAAAGAAAAGAATGGAACTTGGAATTGATGAGAAGGAAGAAGCAGCAGAATTCGGATATGGACATATGTGTGGAGTAAGGATGGAGGAGTCAAAAATAAACTTGGATTGTGAGCCTGAGCGATGAGGAGATGGGTGGAATTGCAGTGGTGATGTGGAAGAGGGCATATAAGTTTGGTTTGGGACATGGTCAGTTTATGATGATGCCAAAAGGAAATGTCAGAAAAAGGGCTTAGAGGTGACACTGGATGAAAGAAAGCAGGCCTTGCAGAGAGACTTTCAGCAACAAGGCTTATAACATAGATGGGGTTGCAGCCTGTTTGTTCAATATCTCCAAATCCTGATTACCCTCCACCTACAGTGAAACTGGATCAGTTCCAATACCTGAGGGTCCTCTAGGCTTGCAGAGGCGAGAACAGGATTGACCTGACATTGAGCAGCCGATACAGAGCTCCAATGTATCTGTAACTCCCAAATGTGGGTTAATTAAATTAGTGTATTAATGGTTATGAAGATCTTCCTCCACAAGCTGTAAATCACATTTATGGTATTAATTCATGGGCAGTGATTAAAGCATCCTAAATAAGGATTTACAGGTTAATATTAGCAACTTGATTGGTGTCTCAGTCTCATATTATAGTAGTACACTGATAGCAGTGAGTTCATTTTTAGCGTTATTCTTCATTAATAACCTATTTCTGAACCTGTCAAATCTTTGCAAGAAAAACTAAGAAAGCTGTTTGTCTTGAGAATGTGGAATTAGAGATTACATTTTTTTGTTTCTTTTAGATTAAGTAGAATACTGTATTCTGTGCTTTGAACAGTACTTTTTTATACTGTTGTAATACCATAAAGCAGGGAACAATCTGCTTTTGCCATGATTTGGATTCATCATGGCCACAGTGTTTTTAGAAAATACAGGAAGTTGGTTTGCCAAGAGAGCATTGCTATTTGTTTGTTTGTTTCATTTTTGAATTTGATATTTCATGAATTTCCCATGTAAAAAAGCACTCTAGCATAGCTTTGTATAGACAATTTAGTGCTACATAGAAAATATCATGTATATAGATAGCATTATTACTTTATTTGCTATTTGTAGGGCTTGTCAAATTTGCATACACAAAAATTAATGGATAATGTCTTTTCAACTAAAAGAAAATTTGTTTAAAAAAACCCCAAACATTTCTTCTTTCATTTGTTTTGTCCCTCAGTCAGGGTCAGAGGCATTTTAGATGCTACACAAGTACCTAGTCACGGTGTCTGCTGCTTCTTATAATCTAAGAAACTGAGCAGCATATTGAAGATGACGGAGGGAAATGCAAATATATACCATTTTTAAAAGTTTTATTAACTTTATCTTTAAATATTACCTCTGTTCCCCTAAAAACCAACCCAGGGTCATGCTTTTATTAGTTTTATTGCAATGCCGCTGTTGGGTCCGATAGAAAAGTGATGAAGCTTATTCATACCCGCACACATTCACCGCGTTCACACCCCTATGCACTCACACACTTACACAGGCGGACAGTTCCTGGAGACAGCATGGGAAGCCGAGAAGCTGAAGCATGGTGGATCTCGTGTGTCTGCCTATGGTCATGGATCCGGGCTGGCGAGCAGGTCAACGAGCAGCAGCTTGTGTGCGTGGCTGCTTCCTTTTATTTTGGAACTGGGTGGCTCCTGTCACATACACTGAGTTCTTGTGTGTCCGTCACCGAGAAGCATCCCCAGTCCCTGGTCCTTTCATGCATCTTTTCTTTACAGCTCTTCATGATTGCTTTCTCAGGACAGATTATATCAGATACACCTGGCTCCTGGCTCCAGGCTCTTTTCTCCTTGCAGTTCCTCTCTGCCCAGTCCCACATACACTTCCACTCCCTTTTCACACTCTCTCTGATTGTGTGATGGGATATTACAAAGCTTGGAAGTTCACACAAGTGGTAACTTGAAAAGCTTACAGAGCTTGCAAACGTTACAAAACTTAAAAGGCTATGCAAACAGTAACTGCAATTACAAAGTCTGTGAAAAGGTTGCAGAACTTAATGATACAATTTACAGATCTTACAACTGCGTTTGAGCGGAGGCTTTACATAACATTAAATATTACCACAGCTATACACAACTGTCCCTCAGCCTCTCCTTTTTCATAGGTGTCACCAAAGTGGGTCTTGAGGAGGGATTTGAAGAAGGAGGGTGTAATGACCTTATAGATCAATACAGAAAGGGTGTTTTATATGTAGTGGGCAGTGAGGAAGACAACATGGTGGTGAGAGAAGTAGGCAAGTACCTCCATTGAAGTCAATGCCACTGAAGATCCAAACTATATCCTGTACTTTTTCACATAAGCAATCAGTTGCTGTAGTTGCCACATGTTGCACGATCATGAATGGGAGGGGAAATGGTTTTATAGAGTATCTCCCTATTAAGACATAAGAAAGTGTGGGAACCTGTGGGCTACGTAACTCATTGGCTTCCTCTTCCAAATGACTCATTAATATAAAGTAAAATATTACAAGAGAAAAGGTAAGCACAGTGTGGTTTTAATTAAACTTTTAGAGGAAGTTCTCACATAGTGCCTGGAGAATCTTGGTGAGGCAAGGGGGAGGACCCATGTCCTACAGGAAATACAATTATTCAGATATTATAAAGTAGAAGGTTTCACCACCTGCCTTTCTTCCATGAAAATAAACAAACCCTGAAATATCAGAATGGTTGTTTGCTTTGAAAGCAGGCCACATTCACTCAATTAGGAGAACTTATCATGTTCCTTTTAGAGTATAAGCTTGAGGAATGCTTTAATGTTATTTCTTCTATTTTCAGATTTCATGCTGCAAGAGTATATGTGATTCTTAGTAATGATCTTAAACTTCGTCAGGCTCTCCTTTCCTGTATCTAATTAAAGACAGCATCATGACAACGCTAGAGAGAAGCTTTATTTACACAAAACAAAACAATTTTTTTAAAAGGACAACATTAATCCTGGACATTACAGCAAATTACAAATACTGTTCTTTTAGCCAAGAGACAGACTTCTCATTCTGATCGTAATATTGCACTAAGCTAAGTATCTCACTAGACCTTCTGTTGCAATATGTAGAGGTCAGTTCTGATCCTGTACAAAACTGCCTTTTCTTTACTCATATATAGGGTTTTAGCAAAGCACTTTAAGGTTAATGGAAGTTTTCCCATAGACTTTCATGGGCTTGAATTAGATTCATAGGGAGGATATTCGCAAAATGCCAGCAAACCAGAGAATAACATGCCATATTCTTCTGTTCCAGTAGGGTTTCAGCTACAAGTGCTAGGTCAAAATCACTGGTGATATTGGTCAATATACATTTTTTTCTTTAGTCAATAACAAACCCAGTCCAAACCCAGTAGAGCTGGTCAAGAAAAACAAAACAGCTTTTCATAAAAATAGTTCAGATTTGTTGAAACAGAGACTCTTTCAGGAAAGGGTTGAAGTTGCCTAATTTCCTGTTAAGTAAAATATTTTGAATTTTTTTAAAAATTGTCAATACATCCTGTTTTGACATTTTTTTTTAAATTAAAAGTTCTGGTTTCCAATTTGAAACAACTGTTAATTTAGAATTTTATTTTATAACAACAAAATATTTTAAAGGGTCAAAACTGAACAATGTTTTGAAATTATCTAAATGAAAAGTTTTGATTAACCTGAGATGAAATTTTCTTTGCCTTAGCGGTTCATGAAAATATTTGGGATTTTGACGTTTAGAAATGGAATATTTTTCAAAATCACCAGAATTTTCCCAAGGTGGGAAAACCTTTTCCCTCCCAGCTCTAATTCCACCTTTGGATACTCATATTCACCTCCCATTGATTTTGTGGGAGTCAGGTATGCACATCCAATGGCAGAATTTTGCCCGATAGATTTGTTTTCACTAAAGCTTCAACATTCTGCTAAGATGCCATTGTAAGATGAGAAGAAGAAAAAGCTATCAAGACCAAGGCCAACCAAGTCCTACCTTCTGCAGGAAATTGATTGTGTAAAATACCTCAAGTTGCTCTCAACTCATGATGCCTGCTCCATTCTCAGGTATGTTGGTTTCCTGACTTTACTTGGTAATCGGTTTAACCCTGAAGATGTGAGTGAGAATCACTAGCTCAGTATTTAATTACATTTCTACACTAAGATACTATTACTGTCCTGTTCTCTTGAATCCTAGTACAGTGTGTTGTACCAGCACCTCAGGTAGCTAAGAATTCCATTGATTCCTCTATAGGGCAAAAAAAAGGTCCCCTAATTAATTAATATAAATCTTGGGAGATTTTTGCTTTGTTTTGTTTCTTTCTCTGTCTTTTCATTAGAGGAGAGTCTGCATGATCGCCTGTGGTGGCCTGCTTCAGTAGCTCTTTAAATTCAGTGGAACGACTCTCATTGGCTCTAGTGGGCTTTAGATCGGGCTCTTGCTTCTTAGTTTGAATAAATCTTCACACATGTATTTGCAGTTGACATACAGGCAGTTGTATACCCCAGTGAAAACCTCTTACATGTATGTCTTCTCCAAACAGAGGAGGCTGAGACTAAAGAGCTTATTCCTGCAGCTAAGACACACAGTAATATTTTATCAGTTTTATAGCTCTTCCTAAATCTATATACCCTCCAGAGGTAAGGTGTCCCAAAAGAATGCAGTAGTGGTAAGGCTGCTTCATGTAGATATGATTCAAATCCCAGCAAACTTAAGGCGGGGTCTTTGCATTGGCTGGAATGGGCTTCACATTAGGCCTTGACCCATTGCGTCATGGCAATATCCCTTGTCTTGTTTGAGACTTTTGATGCAGCCCAGTTTTTCATTTGTTGTCTGTGCTTTGTCTGAAATTTCCATCTTGGTGTTAGTGTAAAATTGTTGAGTCCTTTTCATTATCAATTCGTTCCGGTTTTTAACCAATCTAAAATAAAAATTCACCATTTTACATTTGCATACATTAAAATCCAGCTGCCACTTCACAGACTACTTCTCGCTTTTTTCTGTAAAAGGAATGCAGGTATTTACACTGTTTCTGTGGTTGGCATTTTCAGCAGATTTCAGACACCACTCCACTCCTCCTAGTTGTTAATAACATTTTAAATGCAAAGATTCCAACAGCAGTGAAGTACAATGAGAAATGTGACTTAAGAGACGTTGGAACACTTGTGCTGCACTCCCACCCGGGTATAGAGCTGGCTTGCCTTCACCATCATGGCCTTTTATTTCAGATTCCCAGGGAAATTCCATCCAGCCCAGCACTGATCTTCCTTGCATTGCCCTTTAGTAGCTGTCAGCCATCCCATCAAACCAGCTAAGAAGCAGCCATGTTGCAGTGCTTCCTTGCTCTTTTCATCAGAGCATGTCTCTTGTCATTTGCTTTCTGGATGTTTTCTCTGTATGTTTGTGGCTCTGAGTCTGTCCATTCCCCAAGCATCCATTCTCTTGCAATTAATGGTGCTATTGAACACATTTAGGCCATTGGTGTATAGATCAATTAGACCAGTTCTCCACTCTTTTGTATTCATTCTTCTTGTGGGCAAACATATTCCCCAATGTAATAATGTCCTTGTGCAGTTTTTGATCCCATTCTCATAATGTTAACATTTATAGACAATGGGCTCAGTATGCTAGTTAGAATAGATTTTGATTTCACTTATCTGCCGCCAAAGTTCTTGGCCCGTGGTACACAACTGAACCATGTGTAACAAGGTATTCAGCTCTGAATGAAATCACTAACATCTGTTTGCTGCACATTATATTCAATCTTCAAACCTCAGCAACAAAATGAGGCCATTCAGAATGTGGAAGTGAAGAAATACGGATGTGTGGGGAAAAGCTTTTCTTCCAGTTACTCACTTTGGTGCCTTGTGGACATGGGGACAAGTTCTCTTCTCACGAGTGCAACCCTAATGCTTTCATGAGATTGCATCAGTATCATGGAGAGGAAAACTTGACTCACCTAATATTTGACAAGAAGAGCAGCACCAACTATGACCAGATCCCTAATGTTTATAGACTGTTTCCACTGGAACTTCATAAATCCCCTGTGTGCTTGTTCACTGATCTCTGAGCTGTAGTTGTAGCCTTATTCAAATCAGGTACCAAAGGATGGTGAGTGAGAGAGATGTTGAACTGATCTGGCAAGCTTGACAGTATGACTGCCACTGAACAGAGCGAGTATTCTCTTTCTATACCTGAACAACCCTTGCCTCCTATGGGCCAGTCATTTCTTTTTGGCAACGATGGTCCTTTAGGTGTCTGGCTAAATTAAATGCTCCCCCTACCTGAGAAGCCCCTGATTTATTATTCTGCAGTCTCCACATACTACTCGGGACCCAATTGCTTCTGATTTCATGACAGAAAACTGTGTAAACTTGCTAAAGAACTGATTTATTGTAGAAGTCTGGAAGTGACTTTCCTCATGTCAGGTACAATAGCTACCCTGATCTCAATGCTGCCCTTTGCTGTGCAAGGGAGTGGGGAGAAAGTTTAGGAAGTTTTGTATATAAGTAGTCATGACAGCAATGCTGGGACTAGGATAATGCATACTGCCAGCGCAGTTGCTCCCTCTCCACCTGCTATGTTACATCCCCATGTAAGCAGGGATCAGACTTCCAAACTCCTCTATAGAGGGGACTTCCTTTTTAGTCAGGATCATGATGCTAGTACTAACCCTTCAGTAGGACTTGTATGGAAGAGCATGAAAAGCCATCATACTATCCAGATGCTTGAGGTTTCAAGTCTTTGATACTGATAGCTGTCATGTATTTGAAAGCTTCTTATTTTGACGTTCCATGATTGGTCCACACATCCAGCACTTCACCAAAGGAGTGGATCTATGCCACCGTATGAACAAGTGTATCTATGTTTTTAAAAACCTTAACACTCTTCAGCAGTGGTTAGTATTTTCTTCGTGTAATGGCTGATCATTTCACTAATGGTTAACTACATTGCTCAACCAAGGTGCAGAGACTTTGTGCCAAACATAGTTCCATATTGCATCCCACAGATTTTCTTGACAGCCTTGCAGTGCAGGTTTGATTCTCATCTTCTTCATGGCCTCTCCCACCCACAGAGCATAATCACAACATCCCATTCTAGCTTCCTGGGTGAAAAGTCTCAATCATATCCTTTGTTATGTACTTTCAGCATTTGTCTGTGACCTTCATTGTTATATCTGATTGGTTCAGCAAAGTGTGTCTGCTCATCTTTCTTTTTCCCAGGCCCATTGTTATTCCTGTGGATGGTTACTTCACTTAGTTCATACTCTTGCGAGCTCTGCAATGTTCTGTGAACACCTGATTGAGCTTTATTTGATCAATTCTTGTGTGGGTCCCATATTTGTTTTTTCTCTTGGAGGATGACAGGTGGCATTAGGTTATTCACAAATACTGTCCAAAGCTCTGCTTTGGTGATCTCTGCAATCTGTCATACCAGTGAGTATCCACCGGCTCCTGCATTTTTGATAATGTCATGAACCCTCACGTATTCTTTCCACTGCTAAACTTAATTCATCAGGTGTCATCACACCATTCAGTGAAGGCTCAGTAAGATGTTAAACTATCTGTTGTGCTTCTCTAATCTGTGTCACATGAGGCTGTGCTCTTCACGTAGGGGAATAATGCTGTGCTGAAAGCTGATTAGTTATGTCATCTGAGCTATGTGTGTGTTAAGGGGGCAAGTCTGGGCACCCTTAACTGTACATTTCCTGGTTTTCAGAAGTTTGAGTTTTGCTCGACTCAGTGCTCTGCAAAGGGTTGACACCACCAAGCAACCAACCTCCACTCTGTATCAGTGTTGTTTTTTGCTATTGAATCTATGTGTGGTCACAGAGAGAGGAAGGACATCAAGAAGGTGTTACCAGAGTACTGAGTCTAAGGTTACATCCACCCAGCCAAAATAACCCCAACAACAGCCGTGGCAGAGTCTCAGAGGCTGAGTCTGTAGACTTGGGCTCATGCTACAATGCTAAAACTAGTCAGGTTGTTGTGCTGGGTCTTGCCGGAGCTCAGACTCTGAAGCCTGGAGTGGGGAGTGGGTTTCAGAGCTGGGGTTCCAGCCTGAGCCGGCACATCTACATGGCTATTTTTAGCACCATGCCACGAGCCCGAGCCTGCAAACCCAGGCACAAGAGACTTGCTGCCATGGTGTGTGTTTTTGTTTTTTTATTTTGTTGCTGTTTAGATGCGCTCTTAGTTATGTTGGAGACCTGCTGTTGGTTCCTCATTATAGGAATGGTCTACACAGAAGCCATGCTAGGGAAGCTCTGAGGAAGTCTAGTGGCCAAAACTGCAGAAATTAAATTTAGATTTGAATAAACATTTAACTGACAAAATTTGAATTGTCACCAATTACTTCTGTTTAATGAGGCTCTGTGGAAACCAGAGTAGTAGTATCGACCTCCAAAAGTGGAACAGAATGTCTAGAGTAACAGTTAACAAACTGTAATTTTCAGTTGTATATCAGACACCTGGAGGATGACTGTGATTTCAGTTCATGAAAAGAACTAGACATTTTTAGAGATGTAAGTTTGTAACTAATTTTTGTCTCTGCTTGCCAGTGTAACAGTTTGAATGTTAATTTAATTTTGCAGAATATCATTTATGTAAATGTAATTAGAAGGGAAACATGATCGGGAGACACACAGCACCAAAGAAAATTTATTACTCTAAGGGGTATTGCTCTAATCATTCAACTGCAATATTGAGTTTCCCCAGATTTAATCTAAAAGCAATAAATTACAAAAGGCTAATGTCCTGCCCAACAAAAAACTGCCATGAACATAAGTTTCTGGGGGGGAAAAAATTCAACTTCATTTCAGCAACAGGCTCTCCTAGTTTACACATTCATTTTATAATTCTAGTCTAGTCAAAGTAAAGTGAATACAAATATGAACCTTCTAACACTTTCCCTGAATATGTATGCATGTCTGATGATTGCAATAATCAGCAATCCAAACTGCTGGGACTCAAGTATCTCCAGCAGACTAAGAATGCCGTTCCACAAAGATATAACTACAAACTCTTCTCACTGCCTTTCAGTGACCCCATGATTTACAGGAGTAAAAACTTGACTCTGATTAATGCCAGTATCCATATTAAAGTCTATTGGTAACATACCATGGTTTCTGTTCCCTTACATTCACCTCACTGCCAAAATGCATAAAGATGGATTTTTCCTGCAATCTCCACTTCCCTGCATATGGGATGTGTGTTGGTGACAGGCTGACTTTTTTAGATCTACACTGTATTATTTCGTGAAATCCATTGTCTTTGTATGGAGGTGCCACCATTGACATTGGCCTAAACTTACTAATCGTGTACTTTCAAATAATATGATTAAACATAAACAATCCAATGTACCATACATTATTATTATGCAGTTTTTTTAAAGCCCTAATTCGGGTTTCATTGCGAGTTATGCTTGTGCTCCACTTGACAAACCTTAAAATTGAAATCACTCAGCAAATAGATGACAGGCAGGGAAGCTGGTCATTCTTTAAAAGCCTATCTAATCCACATGCTAAAACATTCCAATATGTTGGGGTTTTGCTTCGTAGTTTGGAAAGAAGGCTGACTCCAACATTGGGCTTCTCCAAAAAGGGTGCAATTAGTGCAGGAAATTGGTTTCTTATGCTCTATTAGCCAAATTCATCCCACGTGTCACTCCATTGTAATTTCTGGATATTCTTCTGCATAGTTCTTGATAATTTGTCATCCATCTCCACGAAGTGTAGTTTTGTGGCATAATAAATAATGATGCTCTGCTTGTAGAAAACTCAAGAGGAATTTGGAATCAAAAGTAGCCTCTTGTGGTCACACGTTATGGGTGAATACTTGTGACTGGAAAGTTATTTGGAGAGTAATTGTGAAGTGGCTTATGTGACTGGGCAGGGGAGCCAGTGAGAATATAACTCTAGGGCTGGCTACCTCCACAGTGGCTCTCAGGGTGGTGGGTTCCTTGCCTCCACCTTCACAATGCACTGCTGAGCCATCACAAAGTGGGCAAGGAGCTGGCCCAGTTTACTTCCCACATAGAGTAAGGGTGGAAGCAGGTACCAAATTTCACTTGTTTATTGTGTCTTAGGGCATATTGTAAGATGCCACTCACATCTTACTTTTTGTCAATAATCCTTTTTTTCCTCCATCTGTTAATATCTTCAAATTTATGCATGATCTTTAATTTAATGTGATTGGATTGCCTTTTGGGTGAAGGCTCATACTTGCTTAGGCAAACCCTAGTATCAGTGATGCTGTAAATCAAGGTTCCCGGGCATGAAAAAATGTCAGATTTCCTGCAAACATCTGCAAAGGGCAAACTGGCAGATCTACAAGTTGGCAGATCTACACAACCGTAGTAGGGACAAAGAGAGAGCAAAGCCTTAGGGCAGTGGTACAAGGCTGTGGAACCAGAAGAAAAAGAGGAACATATTTTTTAAAGTACCATGAAGGCATGAGAGGCTCTCTGAAAACAGATACAAGTATTGGAAGCAGAGTGATAGGGGTTCCTGTTCTCGCTACAGGATTTAATGGGAGTTACTATCTTCCTGTGAGAAGAACAACAAGGTCCAGGAATGAGACTCTGGAAACAATATAAAATCCTAGGAAAATCATATCCCCTTACAGGACAGCTGGGCTGGAAATTCTGTCATGGTGTCCCCATATACTTAATGTTTAGTGGATGAGATGATGGGCAAAGCAAGGGCTATAGGAACCTTAGAACAAGGAAATGTTATAAGCATTTTAGGAAGTATTGGGTCAGATCCTCAGCTTGAATTAATCAGCTCCATTGATTCCACTGTGTTTAAATGGACTATATTTGTTGCTTTTACCTGTGTGAAGCCCTGTGAGTTGCATACAAATATTCGAATCTGGCTATGTGACATTTCTAATAATAAATATACTCTTCGGGTCTATGCCTGGCAAGATTTAATGGAATTTTCAGAGCACCTTGGCCTTAAAAGTTTAAGAAATCCAAAGTCAAAGCTGAGTTCATAGTAACTAATATACAGTTAGCAAATCCTAATGTTATAAATTTAGCCAACTTTAAAAATTTCTGCATAGATTTGGCTCAGAAGTTTGGATTCTGTTTGGATTATAGGGCAAGGCAGAACTAGATGCAAGATCAGCAAGGGCAGTAAAAATTATCTTGCTGCTTTCGTTTAATCTCTCTGATCTGATAGCAGCTGAAAGGGCACATGAGTAAAACAGATATTATATTTCAAGGAGAAAAATTATATAAGGCTAAACTGCATTCAATGTATATTTTTACTCCTAATAATTAGTACTGGATGAATAGCGTTAAAAAAAATATGAACCTGCCCCAACTACATTGGTTCAGAACTAACTGATCTAATGCAGTTTCCCAAAGAATAATTGATATTATATAATCATAATTGCCAGTTTATGTCACAAAAGTGACACTTGACTCTTTCCTGCTAACTAGTTTAACATCATGAATTAAAACATCACTTGTGTAATGACATTTTAGTAACCAGTTTAACATAATAAATTATGACATCACCTTCCTTTATGGCATCAGGGTTGAAGAAAGGTTTTTTTGGGGAAAAAACATAATTAAAAGCTAACATTTTCCATCATTTTGTGCTGACAAAAGCCTGATAGGTTTCTAACCACTTGGTTGATAAGATCATTAGGGAGTGTACAAAATCTGGAAAACCAGAAACAATGTTTGATGGAAATAATACAAACAAATTGTTTCTATTCAATATAGAAAAGCATCCATAAAGTAGGCATGTGTCATAGTCTTATTGCAGAACACCAGTGGAAATCATTGAAAAATAGAAAAAGAAAACAAATAGTGAACGGTGGAACCCACTGAACTCAATTAGAGTAAAACTATACTTCATTGTCTGCTCTCTTCCTATGGGACTGTAACTTTCAGTGTAATCCTTGTGTGTTTTCCTCAATAGCTGGTAGCCTGTTGGTATGGAGGTTGGCATTTTTGCAAATCAAACCCCTGTCAGTAGTGGGAGGTGGTATTATTTCTACTGCTAAAGAGTTTGGGCCTAAACTTGCAAATAGAGCCACATATCAGTAACTTTGCTCCCTTGTGGAGTCCTGTTGACACGAGGTTATTTCAGTGGGACTGTGCGTGGAATTAAGTAAAGGTACTGTGAGCAGGTATGTTGGCAGGATTGTCTGGAGTCAAATACACTTGGGATGTAGATTATGTGCACAGGCTTGGATTCTGAAAAGCTCTGCTCTCAAATGGGATTTTGACCCTTGACTTCAGTGTAGAGCAGAAATAGATCAACACTGAGCACTTTTGAAAAAGCCAGTGGTAACTTTTCCTCTTGGGATAGAGTCATTGTTCTATTCCTCTGCCCTGGAATCAGTGCAGTTTTGCTCTGGGATAATATCCTTCATGTTCTTAGGCCCTGATCCTGCAAACACTTATGCCCAGGTTTAAGTTTAAGCATGTAAACAGTCCCATTGTAAACATGTGCTTAAAGTTAATCCTAGTGTTAGCAGCGTCACAGTTTGCGACAGGGCCTTAGTTTGTAAAATGGAAGTTAAGTAAAACCCTAGATGTATCATTAAATTGAACTGAGCGACAGTTGTTTATTCATTGGGACACACATTTCCCTGAAAATAATTAACCACCAGATTGCAAAAGAAAGAGCATAAGAAGTGCAGTTTAGAACTCTGGTCTTTCTGAAGAAAGTGCATGGTATCCATGAGACACCCCAGTCCTGTAACAGGTTATGTGTCAGCTGGTATGATAACAGTTCTTAAATAACAGATTTAAACAAATCCATGTAAATTTTCAGTTCATATCTTACTGGTCTCCAGAGGATGCAGTGATTTACCTACCCTCTTTTCTCAACATTGTTTCCAAAGTCTCCCCCCGCCATTAATATTTATGTCGATACTTCATTTACTGACTGAATTTCCACGCTGTTGGAATTATGCATCCCCATAGTGCACCCATGAAAGGTGAGCAGTTAGAGGTGAGGAAAAGAGATTTCATGACCTTTAGGAAATAGCAAGTGCCACTTGCTATAACCTATTCTGTGTGGGGTTTATGTATGGATTGGTGGGTCATAATTACCAAAAAATTCTTTCTCTGAAACAATGAGCTTTTGGTAGATAAAGCTCCAAATGTGTAGTAGCTTTGAATTGTTTCAAATTGCCGGTGCCCAATACCACTGTTGTATAGAATGTAATTCTTACAATAGACACAAGTGATAAACACCACATATTTCTTCTTATAAAAGTAAAGCATAGATTTATTCGCAGTTGCCATCTTTGAAGTGATGTGTAAATGTTAAAGGTAATACTTGCGAATGTGTTTCTTTGGAGATAAAGTTTTCACTAAACAGGTTACCTACCTATGCCATTGTATATGCAGGGGAGAGATGATTCATACAGTATGTTATGCATCTCCTATTTAAAACTGAATTCTCTGGGACTTGTGGCTAAGAAGCGTAGAAATCAAATCCACAGCTGGTTTTTCTTAAAATTGAAATTTTGGCACAAGGAACACAAGCTTTAATGCATTACAAAAGTGTGCATTTTTAAAAGTTGTTTCACTTCCTATTTGCTCTCTACAAAACTCCCTTCAAGTTAGGAGAGTTCTTGTATTTCATTTTGCAATGTCTAACCGAACTTCAACTGGATTTTACAAGCCAACCTGCTCTCTATTAAAAACCTGGAAGACATATGTTGACATGGGCAAAACCACGCAATATAAATAAATAAATGGAATTAATCATCACAGATACTAAGATTTAAAGTGGTAATTTATTTAATGATGAAACAATTGTATAAGAAATCTCTGTGAATAGAGGAGTGGAGGTGGGTTTGGAGAAGGAGAGACAAGCCAGAGAGGCTGACTCGCTAGCCCAAATCCTGCCTGCCTGACTGATAATCTCACTGAAGTGAGTGTAATTACAAGTCATCTCACTGTAGTCAGTGAGTAGGGTGACCAGACGTCTCGATTTTATAGGAACAGTCCTGATGTTTGGGGGGTGGTCTTATAGACAGTCCTATTACCCCCCACACCACCCCATTCCAGTTTTTCACACTTGCTGTCTGGTCACCTGATCAGTGAGTGAAATCCTGCTGCTGTTGAAGTCAATGGGAGTTTTCCCATTTTGTCAGTGACACTACTCCTGGGAATAAGGAATGGAAGATTTGGCAGATCATGTGATGCTGGACAAGTCACTCAATATATTTCTGCTGCAGTCTACCCTTCTGTAAAATTGCTTCTCACCATCTCATGCACTGAGTGAGGCAGGGATCATGTAGAACTAATAGTATGTGATCACCATAATACTTTCACACAGTGGGATCAAATTAAAGTTGTACAGGTAACCTTCATTCTGGCATATCCTAATTCATGGGTTCTGGACTTGGCAACCAGAACAAGTTTATAGTATGTATGTATATAAATTGCAGTAGTGTCTAGGGGATACAATCATGGCTCAGATCCCCCTTGTACTACATACTGTATAAATGCATAATAAAGAAATCACTGTCTCAACAGTGTCCAATCTAAATGCCTAAAAGAAAAGACAACAGGTGGCACAACAAACAAGGGAAGTGTCATTCAGTTAGATACTGTTATTCAGCAGGCAAAGCAGTGGTCACCACACTCCAGCTGCCTAACCATTTTAACATCGTTTTTTGTATAGAAATTATATATAAAAATTAGGTGGATTAATTACAGCAGTGCTTAGAACCCTCACAAGTATAGGGCCCCATTGTGCTAGGCTAGGGTGACCAGATGTCCCGATTTTATAGGGGCAGTCCTGATTTTTGGCTGTTTTTCTTATATAGACTATTAGTCCCCATCCCCCATCCCGACTGTTCACATTTGCTGTCTGGTCACCCTATGCTAGTCTCTCCACAATTAGTAAGAGACTGCCTCAAATTGCTTACAAACTAAGTAGATCAGACACAGAGAGGGAATATTACTCTCTCCGTTTTATGGAACTCAGGCACAAAGAGATTAAGTGATTTACCCAAGGTCACAAAGGAAGTCTATGGAGGAACTACAAATTGAACCCAGGTCTCCTGACTCGTGGGTAGTTCCTTAACGGCTATAACATCCTCCTCTCTATCTTCGTTTTCCTGTCAAAGGGACCTCTGCACCCTCCCCAGTATATGGAAAGCATCTCATGAAATGATAGTGCAAAGGCTGATTAGTCACAGTGAAACATTTACCTGAATTTCAAGTCCTGTATCCCTGTGGTTTGTATTTGTGAAAGAGCTTTGTTTTCTTGGAAAGGATTTAAGTTAATCTAGACTAGAAGGGATACTGGCTCATTCTGTAAATGACAACCTGTTCTATTCTTGACATTCTTATCTTAATTTATATTCTATGAAATTACTTACATAATTCACTACTATGCATAAATTCTATGTGCTGGCATAGCTGTCCTACTGATGTTAAAATACTAGTAATAATAATATTTAGGGGAGGGGAATGTGTTAGTTTAAAGGATCCATGTACAGAAGGGGCTAAACTGTGGCACTGGAGGACAAGGAGAAGGACACACCTTTAAACTCTGAGCCCAGTAGAGAGAGGCTGTGTGACAGTGTAGGGGATAATACCCCTGGTTTCTGGGGGAAGCAAGTTGGTACTAACATAAAGAGTTGTAGGTAGCTCAGCCCTCAAGCACTGTGCTGCTGATGCTTGCCAGGCTCTGGCTATGCCCAGGCACATTTCCTCTGGCATGAAGCCCTGCAAAGAAGCCTGTCTGTCCTCTCCCCCTTGGATACCTTCTGTTTCCCAAGTGCACTAGTTGGAACATGAGGTAGATAGCCTGCTCTGTGCACTCCTGGAGGCCAGGTATAATCTGGTCCTAAATGTGTACTGTCTGCTTTTGGAACTGGAACCAAAACCTGTCTGAACAAACTCAACCAATTTGTTACAAAGTTTTTGAGGGCTGACTCAGAACTCTGCTAGAGTTGACTTTTGATGCACTCTCCAAATGAGGTGAGGATACCATGGTGATGGGCAATTTTGTAGAAACCCATGCAGAAGCTACCAACATTACCGACCAAAGCCTCCGATTTACATGTTCTTTGCTATGTGGCCACGTGCGCTGCACACTAATTTGGAGAAATTCATCACCTGGTAGGGATGACTGGAAAGATAAGAATCTTTTGCTTCAGCATCAAATTGGATTAACATCCTGCAGATGTCTCTGATTAGGAGCCAAAAAGAAGGAGAAGGTGTAGGACCCTGCATCATTGGTGTTGCTGCCTTTGGATTTTCTGGTAACATTATCTTGGCTTCCGCATAGCTTCTGCTAAGGCCTGTCGCATAGATCTTCTCTGTCTTTGGCAAGTGAATTGAAATTGGGAAGGCATTATTTTGTTGATGGCACTAGCAGACAAGATAGTAGTGTCCTCTGTTCCGTCTTGGCTTAGGATTTTTTCTCTCCCTTCATTTCATTACTATCATTAGACTCTCACTCACATTTCCCACTCTTCCTACTCTGCTTAAATATACTATCTCCAAACATAATAACCCTGAAAAAATGTGCTTATTATTTTTCTTTCTAAATCAAATCCAAAAAAAAAGAAACAGCAGTATAGCTCTGCCATAGTAACTGGTGATTCTGCTGCTTAAACTTCTTTCATCTTTAGTATTTTCCCTGTTTTTGTCCAGTTCTCCAAGACACATAAGCTCCTCCTCACTCCCTGGGCAATGCCAGTTATGAGACCAAGTCACTGAGCAACCCTGCCCTTATTCTGTAAGGCATGTAGGCCAAAATTCTCCAAAGTTAATTGTTTGCCTCAATGTTTAGGTGTTCCTTAAAAGGACTTGATTTTCAGAAAGTGCTTCATACCCTCAGTCTGACAATCAGGCCTGTGTGAAATTGCTGAGGTGGAGCAACCAAACACAGAGGCATTTGACATCACTAATCATATTTTAAAAGCTGTTGGCCATATGGTACATTTTATATGGAGCTATATCCTTGGTGAAGCTTGTTCCTCTGATTCTGAAGTGAGGAGGAAATTTCACCCCAATGTATATTATCACAAAATAAATAATATAAAAGGGGTTCTACAGCTTCCTCTGAAGTATTTGAACCATGTAACAGGGTTAAAAAAAACTAGAAAACTTCATGGAGGATAGGTCCATCAATGGCTATTAGCCAGGATGGGTAGGGATGGTGTTCCTAGCCTCTGTTTGTCAGAAGCTGAAAATGGGCAACCGGGGATGGATCACTTGATGATTATGTTCTGTTCATTCCCTCTGGGGTACCTGGCATTAGCCACTGTCAGTAGACAGGATACTGGGCTAGAGGAACCTTTGATCTGACCCAGCATGGCTGGTCTTATTTTCTTTTGTTATTCAGCATTGGCTATTACAGAGACTATTAGTACTGGCTATTATCTGAGACTACTTGCAGATTCAATTACAGAGCTGGTCGAAATTTTTTAAATGAAAAGTGTATGAGTTTTGGGGGGAGGAGTTGTATTAGTTGTGTTGGTAAATAACTTTTTTCCAAACTGAAACATCTCATGAAAGTCTATTGATATTTTTATAAATATTTTGCCATATTTTTTTCAGAAATGTTATTAAATCCATTATAGATAATTTGAGGTTACTGAGAACTAGGTTTTTTGGTAAATCATTTAAGTGGTTTGCTCAATCAGGGCTTGCATGCTCCTCAGACCAGATTTCTTCTGAAGACAATATAAACAGTTTATTTCTTTACATCTATTTCTCAGTGTCATCAATTGCTAAAGTTGCTGAATTGGTCCATTGCAATAATTTAATGTGCATCACAAAACTCCTATGTAGTGCCACATTTTGCAAAACCATGCAAATAATTCTTCATGATTGCCCCAGATCCCACAAGCCTAGAAGAGCAAAGGAAGGTCAGTGAATATTAGCTACCAGTATTATTCCTTGAGACAATCTATGTGTTCCACATAGAAAACTGTGAGAGAGGTGCTTTCTTATTTCACCACCTTATTCCACATCAGACGTCTCACACACACATTAGAACATTATTTTTGTGGGTTTTTTTTAAAACACGTAATAACACCAGACATAATCCCAATGGAAATTAGAATGCACACATTTTCTCATCCATCTTTATTTAACAACCGGGAGTGTTTTAATATCTGAAACTCAGCAAGAAGATTGTCTGGAAACAAAAGAGAGTCCTTAGGGGTAACTTTCAAATTTCACTTTTATGTTTTGCATGAACTTTAGATGAACATTTTTTTCAGTAACATACCACTCAATAGATTGTATCAGAAATGGAGTGATGACTGACTTGGTTTTCTGTATGTATTTCTCACTCAATATAAAACGAAAAAGAACCAAGTAGATGTTTATGAAATCGTCCGTATCAATAGTCTTTAATATCGTGACAAAGAAAGATACCCATGTTTCAGTGTTTTTAGTAGATATCCATATCGGTAAAGTCAACATCTCCCTGCACTAAAAGGCTATACTTCTGGAATTCTTCAGTATGGCTCCCATCAGTGCTTCCCCTACTGCTGGCAGCACAAGTGGGTTTTTTATCTCCTGAAATTGCCCATGTAGACATGGCGCAATCTACCCACCCCTGTCTTTAACTGAGAAACTGTTCATGATGCTGCAGGGGCAACAAACATCTTTTGTAGGTAACGCGGCATTCGATAATTGCAAAACTTGTTCAATGGAAGACCTGGCATTTCAGGAGTTTGACCATTCATACTGTTTTTCTTCTGGCTCAGACTAGTGGCATCTAAAGACAGATACCTGTTCAGTAGTCCATGTAAAATGAGTTGGTTGTCTCAGTTCAACTACTGATGGACACTTCACAAAACCACAAGAATGCTAGTGGGCAGTCTCTGCAAAGGGAAAGTGAATGGAGTGGTGTTGATTGGATTAGTGGGGTTCCCATCCCTAGTGCTGTAGTCCCTCCAGGGCAAGCTTCTAGGCAGCAGAACATCTGTCAACCCTACATCCTCTGGCTTACAAAGAGTCTCCAGGTCAATCCAATCCCTTTGACAAGCACTCCATTTGCTTTAAAATCAATTGTTTATTGTACCAAGTGTAATCCATTGCAATGAATATTATTCCTCCTCATTATGAGGCTAGAAAGATTCTATACCATGATCAAAGGAAAACATCCATTGCATTCTTTAGGCTCCTAAATGGTTTTCCGTCTTCAGTAATCTTGGAGACAGAAAGATACCTGCCAACCACTGTCTGGATTTTAGGACTCTCCCACTAGAGTATTTCCATAGCAGTCAAAATGGCAGAGCCTAAATCTCCATTTGTGCAGAGACTTGGAGTTAAATGGTGTGCCTGAGATTCACACACCAACACTCAGTTTCCTCATGCAGTCACAGTAATTGCATGCAGAATTATGGCAAGCTAATGTATACAGATTTTTGCAAACAGATCTTAATCCTCTCTTTCTGAGAATACTGCTTTTAAAGGACATTTTTTAAAGTATTCAGTCAGAGGAATACATAATTCTTATAATTTGGAGTTCAGTTGTTTTCAAAGTCTCTGTTTCTGGCAGATAGCCTTTTTCTGTCTTCCTGTTCTGTTGAGCCAGTTCACTTCCGGTTCACTTTCCCCATAGCCCTGCAGGTTATAGACATAGAGGGGGAGAATTTGCTTTCCAGAAAAACAGCACAACTTATTCTCAAAAGGGATGTTGAGTAAATCCAGGTACAAATTTAGAAGATGGGGAAAGTCTTAGGGAGACTATTTAAACAAATCCTCAGTTAGTCATCAGAATAATACAAGCCACGAGGTTCTATGAGTCTGACAATGTCACTCAAATGACCTTCAGAAATTTGTGGACCTGTGGGTAGCCATAAACATGTTGATGCTGGAGGTGATCCACTCGGGTTTTCCACACAGCTCAAACATTTTTCCAACACCTATTAATTCACTCTCCAAATTCCACAAAAGTAGAGGCACATGGCAGACACACTGTTCCACCTCTTACTGCTGAGAGATTTTGTGATCTGTACTCCACCTTCCTTGAGTTTTCCAAGGAAATGCAAGGAGGAAGTGGAATTTTACATCCAACACACCAAATGCATCCAAGTAAAATCCAGGAGGCAGACCCTAAATGCAATTCTGACAGCAATCTCACCCAGAGATTAGACCTCAGTAGATTTCACCTGCATTTGCTAGTAAAAGAATGCCACAGGTAATGTATCAGATTTGCTTTTTTAAAAAGCCCATTTCCAATATAAATCTTTTGACGTCCCTGGGGGTTTTCACAAAGCTCTTTATAATGCTAATTGCAGATGTGAAGGAGAAGGATATTTACATCTGTCCTCTCTTGGATGACCTGCTAAGAGGAGCCTTGATGATTGGAATGCACTTCAGGATACAGAGATATTCATTGTCTTCCATCAGAACTCTGATCAACATAGCAAAAATTCATCGAATCTTGGTACAAAGAATTCAGCACCTATGGGTGATCACAGATAGCTGGGTGGAAAGAGTTCATATTTCAGAAGAGAGGAAACTGAAAATTGTATCAACTTTTTCATCAGATCTCTACATCCAGAATGGAAACATTGAGGTTACTGATAAAGCTACTGGGGATGCAAGTTTCATGCATTGAGAGGTCATCTGTTTCTGTAGGAGGTTTATGTGACATGTCATGCTGTCTGTCCAACCTGCTCACACATCCAACCTAAACTTCAGGGTCAATCCTGAATGTAATCCTTTCGCTCCACTGAGGGCTGATACCTAGTAAACTCACAGAAAGTCACCTTCTCTCTGAACTAAAGTGAATTATATTAACAGTATCAGGAGACCATGGTTCTTGCCTTTTCAAAAGAACCTCCTAAGACAGGGTCCAATAGTTCACTGAACTTTGGAAAGATAGTTTAAAAGGGTTCGATGTTAGAAAAGACCAAAAAAAATAATCTTATCAAGGTAAATGAGACCCATATTCAGCGCCCATTAAAATCCAGTATAAGACTTCCATTCACTTCATCGGCTACAAGATCTGACCCTGAGTCCCTGTCGACATCCAAGAAAATCCTACTAATAAAGTCTGCTACATTCAAACATTGATGTGACACAGAAAGAATTAATCAAAGAACAAGAAAAAACAGGCATATTTGTGATTTCTTCCAAGACAAAGAGATCCTCATCTTACAGCTGAGCACCCTGAGGATTCAGATTTCAGCTATCTCAAACTTAATTTATGTCAACAAACTGGGGTTCATTTCATCCCTCCCGATAGTGTCCGATTACTGAGAGCAGCTTTGCTTATAAAACCACATCGGGATTCCATAGATTTTCATTGTGGAACCTAATATGAGTATTGTAAGTCCTAAGAAAGATTTCCGATAAGCCACTTCTAAAGGTTTCCTAATATTTCTTATCCATAAAGTAGCATGCTTGATTGTCATCATAACCTTGGTTACAAATAATCTCTGAACATGGCAGCTTATCTGCAGAAACCCAATATTGCACCATTTCTAATGACAGTTGTGCTAAGGGAAGGCCAAATATCCATCCGAAAGATTAACTCTATATTCCACTGGTCACAAGATATAATCCTACTATCCATCTGTCTGCCCAGAGGCATTGGAAAGAGATGGAGACTATGCTTTATGTCAGCCATCAGTGATTCCCCCACATCTCTCTCCATAAATCTTTTCACTAAGACTGTAGAGTTGTTACTTCTCCATTTGTGGTCCTATTGAAGACTATTATACAGATCTTTTTAATTACTCCTGTAATATCACACCTCTCATTGTCACATTCCAGTTGTTTGAGTACTTCATTGCTATTGATATCCTCTTCATTATTTCCCTGATTATTGTGCTCTTGCATTAACTTGCTCAGTACAACACACACTTTCCCCCTCCAGCCCCCCACCTCTCCCCAGCATTCAGCAATAATGTCCTAAACTTTCTTAGGAACAACCAGAGAGTCATATTGTTCTTTGAGAGAAGGCAATAGAAACTGCTTATCTGCAGGGGACATCTTTGATTTCTCTTATTCTCCTTTTGTTCCCAAGAGGGTGATCAAATGAATTCCAAATTCTCTCCTGGGTTTTTCCCTTTTGGATAAAGAACATGCGCACATGTGTACGCACAGCTCTCTCTCCTGGTACTCCACCACTCCCATCCTCCCAAGCATCCCTTCTCCAGTGCTGTAAAATGGAAAGTAAAGGCGATATCCCTTCCAGGAAATAGATATCTAATACATCATCAGCATTGTCATTATGATGTATTAATGCAATGCATCATCAGAGACCTGTCAGAGAGAAGATTTATGACTCAAAAGTACATTATGGTATAGGAAGGCATCAGGGACGAAGTTGACTGAAGGTTTATTTTTCTAAATTAAGGACTTTTAAAGTAAGTTTAAAAATTATGAAGTAGTAGAGGTGGAAGGGTCACAGAAAAGAGGGCTTGATTCAAAAACAATAGACAGGCACATGAGGATTTGTAAGTGTATGAATATTGTATTTTTCCCCCAGTGCGGTTTATATAAGGTCTTGGGGCTTGCATTATATGAAACTCTAAGCTTCCAAGTTTTTTAAAAAATGCATGTTTATTTTAAACAGTCTGAATTAGGTTTTATTCTTAAAAAAAAAATTCACCAAGGAATAAAAATTATCAGTTGTGCTAACAAAACGTTTTCTGGTAGAAAAACACATTTGTTCTGGCCAAGTGTGGCCTATTTAGGAGCAAGAGACCTGATCCAAAGCCACTAAAGTCAGTGGGAGCCTTTCCATTAACTTCATTGGATTTTGGAATAAGAGCATAAGAACAGCCATACTGGGTCAGACAAATGGTCCATCTAGCCCAGTATCCTGTCTTCTGACAGTGACCATTGTCAGATGCCTCAGAGGGTATGAACAGAACAGGGCAATTATCAAGAGATCCATTCAGTCCTATCTTCTAGCAGCCAGAGGCTTAGGGACACCCAGAGCATGGGGTTGTATCCCTGATCATCTTGGCTAATAGCCATTGATGGTCCTATTCTCCATGAACTTATCTAATTCTTTTTTGAACTCAGCTATACTTTTGGCCTTCACACCATCCCTTGGCAGCAGACCAGGCCCCATATGTCCCATTGTAAAGCCATGAAACTTGGCAGATCTGTGAAATGGTAACTTAAAGATATCTGACTAGTAGGACAAACTTTTCCTTCTTGCCAAAAATGTTTAATGTAATTACAATCAGGCCTGCTTCTCCCATGCTTAATTCATCCATATGTTTGGATATATGGAAATGTTAACTGGTAAAGAATCCCACAGCATGCAGCTGTGAAGATGTGCCAAGGCTCTATTAATCTGAAGGGTTTATTTTGTTGTTTGGTTGGGGGTTTTTTGTTTTTTTGTTCAGGAAAACAAGGGGAGTTTGCATACTGCTTACTGTAGAATGTTATTAACTAGGTTAACATTTTGCATTTTGGGAATTTAAGAAAAATACATAAAGTTAGAGACTGTTTTAGGGGGAAAGAGGCTATTCAATAACAATTATAAACAGAGAGACACCAGAAACTTCCTTTCCACATTCTATTTCTGTCCAAAAGCATCTGCAAAATATCTGCTTCTCCCACATTATTCATGATCTCTGTTGACTTTTTATATATATTTGACAGTCTGCTTTGTCCTGTTGCATTTATTTGTACTGCTTATATTATCAATCCACATTCCATAACTTTTACATGTAATGTTTTGAACAATGAATGTAATGATTATTTACATCAGTGTGCATTAAACACGAAAATTACTTATAGATTATAGCATAACTTTGCTTGGTACCACGTGACTTAATCATAGATAGGGGATTCATTAGGCCTTGATCCTGCTAATACTTACACCTTAAACCCAGCTTTATCAATGAACTACTTAGGGACAGGGACTAAGTTATTAGAAAAATTGTTATGAAGAGTAAAAAGTAGAGGAAGGCTAAACTAGCACAGTAGGTGCCATGCCAAAAAACCCCCCAAAAGTCCCAGATGCATCACTGCCAAGAAGAAAAAGTGAACACAATTTTGCTAGCTTTACAAATAGGAAATGTTTTGCTGGCAGTCTTCAAACTTTCCCTTTTCCCCCAAAATGTCATAATTGCCAAATTTCCAAACAAATGGGAATGCTAAGGCCATTCAAGTTAATGCACAAGTCTTTCACCTCTTGAGCTCTTGATTTAAACCTGATTTAAATCCCTGAAAGAAAAGCAAGATGTAACATAGCTGAAAAATTGATTCTGAGGTTTTATAAAGAAGGTCCTACTCAGAAGAAAATGTTTGTAGCACAGAAGGTCAGAGAAGTTAATCATCTGTCTTCTTCTGCACCCATCCAAGGCAACTGATTGGCAGCAAGTTTAGTCAAGGTGAAGGAAACTTTGTCATCAAATTCTTTGGATGCCACCTACCGAGTCAGAGAACAGTCTTGGGTGCAGAGTTTGTGCTCATTCTTATACACCTACTGGAATCTTTGATGTTTCTGAAAGCTATACCCATGTAATGTCCCAGCTGACAGGAATAGACTGATTTTTATTCTTTCACTCAGATGTCCTTTCTGTAACAATTTTAAATCAGAAAGTATTTTAAAAACCATACTGTATTCAGCCTGGAAAAAAAACCCTTCCCTTTGTGTAGACTTCAGAGAAATTTAACTGTGTGCAAAGACATAACTGCATGACATCATGAGCTCAAAGGAAGCTATTTAAGACATTTTCCTAAGAAGGCATATGCAGTTGCTTAAGTACAGTGCATGTGCCTTCTACACACAAATAGTCAGTGTGTTCTTGTAAATTAGATAGTTGCTTTACTTCCACTGTTGCGTCCCGACGTATGTACTCTTCTCTCAGTTAAGTCAGGGAAAAAGGGCTCACGGAGGGCAGCAGAAGCACGTCAGAGACATGCTGAAAGTACATCTTAAAACGGAAGGCATCAATCCAAGTAAGTGGGAGGACTCGGTGCGGAACAGAACACGGTGGCATCACACCATACACCAAGCCACCACTCACTTTGAAGAGAATAGATGTGCTCATGAGACAAAGGAGGAAAGAAAGGGCACAATACTCCAGCCAGCTACTATGTCTCCTTCACTTCTGTGGCAAAATCTGCAGGACAAGAATTGTCCAATTTATAAATTAATTCCAGTTCCTCAGCTTCTCATTGGAGTCTGTTTTGGAAGTTTTTCTGTTTTAAAATTGACATCTTCAAGTCTTTAATAGAATGGCCAGATTCAAAAACCAGTAGGAGAACACTTCAATCTCCCTGGTCATTCTATTAAAGACTTGAAGGTGTCAATTTTAAAACCTTTTAAGCCTGGGAGGAAAAGTGTTCAGCATCCACCACTTGTTGAATCGAGGAAGATTTTGTTACCACCCTTACACATCAAGCTGGGTCTGATGAAGAACTTTGTCAAGGCCATTGACAAAACACAAGCAGCTTTCAAGTACCTCCGTGGAAAATTTCCAAGGTTAAGTGAAGCTAAGATAAAGGAAGGTGTCTTTGTTGGTCCTCAGATTCGCGAACTTCTTCGAGATGATGCATTTGACCATGCACTGCGTGGCAAGGAAAAGACGGCATGGAAAGCCTTCCAGTTAGTGGCAATAATTTTTTTCGGAAACAACAAGGCAGACAACTACAGGTTGTTGGTGGAAAACCTCCTCAAGGCATACAAAACACTTGGTTGCAACATGTCACTAAAGATACATTTTTTGCACTCTCATCTAGATTTTTTTCCACCGAACTGCGGAGCAGTGAGCGACGAGCATGGCGAGCGATTTCACCAGGACATTGCAACAATGGAGAAACACTATCAGGGCAAATGGAGCCCATCAATGCTTGCAGACTATTGCTGGACGGTGACAAGAGATGCTCCATTTAATGAATACAAGAGACAAGCCAAGAAGCACCGAGTAGACACTGAATAGGACTAAACTATGTACATAATAGTTTTTTGCCTTTTGTTTCGTAATACATTGTATTTATATAACCCTTTTGCTGATTTTTAAAGTGTTACATAAACAGGACAGGTGAAATATTGTCATGTAAAGCAACCATAAACACATGAAAAGACTAGGTTTACAATTTATGATTAAAACTCTACTATCTACACAATATACATAGACATAAAATGTAAAAACTTAAATATCTTAGAAACAGTAGCCAATCAGTTGTTTTAATTGTCATATTTGAATTCAGCACATCAAAATACATAATAAATATCACATTTTATCTCAGAAGCAGACAACTTCTAAAAAATTGTAGACCAGTGTTATTAAACATTCTTTTAACATTTCATTAAAGATACAGAAAAAGAAAGATAAACAAATAGAGCATTTGAAATGTAAAAGGTTAAGTAAGGCTTTCATTTTAATGACATCCCCCATTCCATTTCCCTTTACCTAAAAAGAGTCTGTAGAAGGAAAAAATCCTATTTTTGGTAGTTTCCTGGATAGTAAGAGCTGACCTTAGGGAAAAGAGAAGAAGTTAGCTGAGTTGGGCTGGAATTGTTGTTGCTAGTCCGATCTTGTTTTCTAGAACACAAAGCAAGACAAATACACAAAAGGGGAGAGAAAAGTACCACAAAGATAGAAAATAAAGCTTCTGTTTCTGGTGTTGACTTTTACTTGTGACGTCATTGCTGGAGAGACACAAGAATGCCAAGACTTGGCAAACTTGTATCAGCATCAGACTAGTTAAGGTGTTGCTTTGAGCTTCCTCCTTTGTCACAGGCTTACAGAAGCATGACAAAATATACAGACTTGGTTAGCTAAGACAGACTAAAGACACTTGAACTGAAGGAAAAGTGGGAGAGAGGAAAGAGATGTAATAAGGTAGGGAAGGGAAGGAACAAGTTGGGGGATGGGAGAGATCAAGTCTCACATGCCAGGTGGTATTTGGGATTTAGGTGGAGCCAGATGAGGTGGGGGTGATGTCTGGATCTCCTTCTTTGGCCTAGTCTGGTCAGAACATCTCTCAGGATCAGGATGACAAAGGCACAATATTGTCGCACTGGATCCTGGGATCCCAGAAGATGGTGGGAGTGGCAGGCACACAAACCTCATTCCTTCCTCTTGTGTCTTTCAGTCAGAGAACATAATAGGAGCCAGATTTTTTCCCCAAAGTTTCTTTTTGAGGACGCCAGGAGAGAATGATGGGTAGGGAAGCATAGAAGAATAGCTGATCTTCTCATTATTTTGTCCACCAGTTAGGCCTAATTTCTGATACACCAATTTTGATTTCTGGTCCCACAGTACTCTTGTTTACCAATCATGCTCTTAGCACAGTTCAACCAGTATGTTAGTAGGCCCTTTTGTTTGCACTAATTCAGTCTTTCTGCCACCTTTTCATAATTTTCCCATCAACTTTTGTTATGATAGGTTATTGTGACATGTTTTGAACTTTCACTCACTTTTTAGAATTGAGCTCACAATTAGGGGGTACATTTGTAGGCTCAGCTATCACAACAGCACCTAATAGGCTGTTCACATGCAGCAGTCACCACCAACATGTCAGTTCTACCCATGGTTGCCACACAACTGTATCTGAAATATTGATTTTTTTCCCCCAAGACCAGGGGCATAACAGGGTGTTGACCTACTGTCACATTCTGGGGTATAATCCAGACCAATCAAGGGTGACTAGAAGGTGTCACTGCCCGCCCTGCAACCCTGGGTTCCTTAAATGCTTTTCTGCTGTGGCTCAAAGCCTGGAGACCAACAACCGGCATACAAGCATGCCCTGAGTGTCTCTGTGTTAAGCAACTCCAGTTCAGCAACTCTGCAGCAGCCTCTTTGTTACATCCAATTACACTCTGGTATCTACCAACTTTGGTTACACCTGGCAAGATGACCCCCAACATTCTCCAGTTCAGAATTTTCCCCAAAACATATGCTCTGCAATGACCAGTACTTTCCTGGATCATTTGGAGGAATAATAGGGTTCATATTCTCATCTGGTCAGGCCAGGCTGAAACTTACTACCAGATAACAGTGAGCCTCGTGCATGGCCTTCTGAGGCAGAGGAAACTAGGGTCCGGAACAAACAAGGCCAACAGGAGCAACTTGAGAAACACCAGCATTGAACTAAAGGCTTGGGCTGGAATATATATCCTGTTGTCCTTAGCTTCTTTGTTAACAAAGCAAAACCTAAGGAGGGAATGAGTTTGATCCCATACAGTATCCACAGGCTTTGTTTGGCACAGAGTGAAAATATCACCTGCTCACAAGGTGATAGCATTGGCAAATGTTCTCTTTCTAATAGCAACCACGGTGTCTTATTTATGGGTGCACTTTGAATATTTGCACCCATAAAAAATAGGAACATATAAATGTTGATGTGCAATTGCACATAGCTAACTATTGAAACAGTACCACTGTGGACAAAATAGCCACTCAGGTTTCCTATTTTACTCATTCACAGCCTCAAGTTAAATTTTTGATGCTCACAAGTAAGTTGGTATTGAATTTATGCCTTTCTCTGGTCGACTGTCACATATGTTACAAATCAGTCAACATTCCACTGAGTTCCCAAACTTGGCTGTTTACACTATCTCTCATTTGGAGGTACACAGACTTTCTGTGAAAAACCATACCACTGATACCCTCTGAATAAGGTTCAGTCCAGTCTTGCAATCATCTTTCATTAAGTAACACAGCGTTAGTTCAGTAACTTTCAGAGGAAATTAAATGTCTTGAAAGGCTTTTCTGAAGTCTGTCTTGATAAAGCCCTGATAATGCTCCATATCTTATTAATCCCAATTAAGTATTTTCATGGGAAACCATAGTATTATGTACAGTCAAGATGACAAATGCACACACACTTTATTCCATCCAAAGAAATAATCTGTTTTCCAGATTTCCAAAAAGTAAAACTATTTTGTTATTGTTTTCTTTCTTTCTTTCTCTTTTTATTTTTTCTTCCATAATTTATAAGAATTTATCTTGGGTTTGCTACAGATTAAAAAGCATGTGTTGGGGAGGGAGGTTTCTTGCTGTCCATCTTTTAAATGATATGCATGACCAAAGATAAATATGTTTTTTATTTATAACTGTGGACAAATGCCAAGTAAAGCCTTTTCATATGATGCACTGCTGCTGTAATGGAGAAGTATTTAAACCAGTTCCAGTCAAGTTAGGGCTCTAGATTTTTCATATAACTTCATTTGAAATGGCTAAAGCCCATTTTCTTTTACTTTTGAACATCTTTAAAGGTTCAAGTGCAAATAAGTTTAGATGGTTTCAGGCTTTTTTCTGTTTTGCAGAGATGGTTTGAAAATCACATCTAAACATGGAACATTTCAGCTCCAACAAACTGCAAATGAGGCTTTCTTTGTAGACTACATTTTTTCCTGGTTGGTGACACTTGGATAAAGGTTATGGGAGTTGGGGGTAGCAACGAGTTTGAATACTATTATAAGATGGGGATGAATGGACTCTGACAATACTATTGAATAGGAACACTCACCAATCTAATATAAATAATTTATAATTGTCGAGGCTAAATGTAAAAACATGATTATAAACTGTGCGTAGGATCAGTTTATGTCAACTTCAAATGATTTAAGAGTCTAGTGTCTGGATCTGCAATTTACCAGTCTGTAAAACCCTCCAAAGAAGACTTATACAAGAATATGAGTGTGTCTTTCACTCCATGTGTATTTATTGTAAAAACTGACCCTTTGTCTGGTTGATTGGGGACAGTGTTTCGGGGCAGATATAAAACAAAGCATTTCAATGTAACCAGGAAAATAGGGAGTTTCCTGATTTTAAATAGAATGAGATATTTGTTTGGATATGGTAACTCCTTAGTAATTTCCTACTAGCCTACTTTTTACACAGAGAGAGGCTAACAAGGGGTAACAAGAGGCTAATGCAATGTACAACATCTTTATCACCAGTGGACTAGTGCTGCGCCAGCCTTGGAAACTGTATCTGCAGGGATGTGAGTAAAGTTTGTAAATGATCCAAACTCATCCATCCTGAGAGAAAGAGCATAAGAATGCTTCCTCTGTTACCTGGAGCCTAGCATCATTATGCACGACCCTAACTCATTATCCTCTGATATCTGCAATATACAATGACCTTTGATGACACTGCAAGACAGCACACAAAGGAGAAGGCTTTATTGTAATTCCAGCTCCTGAATGACAAACGTGGCAGTCTTTTTTCCCTTCACTCTCCACAAATTGGATTAAAATCTGAATACCTCTAGGCAGCATTGTTTAGTTTAGATGTTTGGATTAGTTTCTGATTCTGCTAGCAATGCATCTGTTTCCCTACCACTTAGGAATCAAGTGTAGGCTGGAAGCAACTGTTTTACCATGTAAGAAGATAGGTCCCTGTTAACACAGTCAAGGGCAAAACCATTAAGCCATTAGGGCTTGTATTTCCTCATTTTATAACATTCTGATACAAAGACATGCCCAGGGCCTTAGATGCGTGTCTGACCTTTTGGGATTAAATTTCTTGCCAGCTCACTGTTGGTGCAGTGCATATTGCTCTGTGTCTTTCAACTTCCTTCATGTACATTGATCTTTGGCCAAGTGCTATTCCAAGGCTTTATTCCTGATCCTACAGCCTTTATTCAACCAAATAGTTCCATTAAATTCAATGGGACTGATCATAGGCAAGCTTGTCACAGCCTTTGCTTGGCTGTGTTGGGAGAAAAGGGGAGTAAATCTCTCGCACACACACCTCTTATTCTACTGCTCATCCTTACTTAGAAGGTTCACATCAGAAATATTTTTTAAAAGGCAGATGATAGTATCCGTCTAGCCAAAGGATAGTGTTCACTAAAGCTTTGAATATCTTTGATTTTAGTCAAGAATGAGTTTCTGGTGCAATTTCATCTATATATCTTTAGATAGACTGTAAACTCTTCAGGGCAGGAACCGTAGCTGTGTGTACATCCTACTGGAATACCAATAATAAATGCTAATTATAGACTGTATATGATTCTGTGTGAGAGTGGGAGAGACATTATTTCTGTTTCACTATTCATCCTTTTCTGAGATAATGTGACATAAATACTTACATGTGACTATACTTAACTGTGGTTCAGATATGAAATATGGATGAAATTTTAATCCTACGTGAGTTTTGCCATTGACTCCAAAGGGAACAGGGCTTCACCCAATAAGTTAGATAGCTTCATTAGATCTGTTGTATTTTGGCTCCTGGAAGTAGCAGCCCACGTTAGAAATTGCTTGCATATTTGCAAAGTGGTGAGAAGATATAAAATAATGTAATACGGTTCTGAATTGCAGCTGGTTTGAAAAAAAGTGGGGAACAACAAATTAGCATTTTTCCAGGTTTCTTGAATTTTGAAATTTCATGAATATTTTACAATTTTCAGATAACTATTCTGAATCATTCTTCCACATTCACCTGCAAACTTTACCATCAATGTTTCTATATTTTCTTCTATATCATTGATAAAAAAAATACTAGCTAATCAAGAATAAACCTTTGTGGCTCACTACTAGAAACACCCCAATTGAAAGAAAATGTATAGTTACTTGTTGAGCTCTGTCATCTGTCCATTTAATATGCCTGTCATCTATCCATTTAACATGTGGTGCATTGATTTTGTATAGTGCTAATTTTTAAATCAAAATGCTGTGCAGTACTTAGTCAAAAACAACTATTATATTAACACATTAACACCTTTATCTTTATCAACAAAGCTTGTAAGCTCATGAAAAAATTATATCAAGTTTGTTTGATATGATCCATCTATTTTCAATACAGCCATGTTGATTAGCATTAATTATGCTTTAATTCTTTATTGATTTAATCTCATATAAGCCTTTGCATATTTTTAAAAAGTTATTGCTGCTTTCACTTCCTTTCCTAATCAAGGATAGTTTTCTAACAGGTTTCCTAAGTAATGCAGGATTGTTACTCTCCTGGTATAATTTATGCAGCGTACATCAGATAATGGAACTTGTGCTTTGGTTTCTATCCTTCACGAAAACATGATCGGGTGTGCTATGAATTATAGGAAATGTAGAGAGTCCTGGAAAGAAGATCTCAGAAAAGGGTAAAATTCATGGTAGGTGAATTTTGCCCTTATGAAGAGAGTCCTAGCACAAGGCCTGTCCACAATTTAATTCCTAATTTTGAGGGTTTAAGTATGACTGAAATAGTGAACAGACCTTGTATCTGTTAGTCTATAAGGTGCTACAAGACTCTTTGTCGCTTGTACAGACCTTGTACTGATCATCATCAGCACCTGTATGACTATAGTAATCTTGTGTCAGTATATGTATAGCTAATTGGAGAAGATGTAAGGGAGAAAGTGTTTACTTTTGAAATATCTTCATTGATTTTTTAATTAACAAACAGGCTCTCACTCAGGATATGGGAGACCAGTTCAGTTCCCCACTCTGCCTGATGAGTAGAGGGGATTTGAACAGGAATCTGCCACCTCTCAGGCCTTAACTCTCCCTCAATCTCCTGCCTGCCCTGCCTACCCCTAGACTGTTTTGTAGATCTAGGTGGCTTCCAAGTATGCCTGCCAGGTCAGGCCCCACATGAGTTAAGCTGAGGAGTGCCTATCTTCCCCTGATTTGTGAATTAGTCTTGGGCTTAGGCAAGAGATAGGTGTCCGGATGCCTGAATGAGGCAACAGTGGGCATGCCCTCTGCAAAAACATAGGCGCCGAGCGAGTTTAGATGCCTACAGTGTTAAGCGGCAGCAGTGCCAGTGTTTCGTGAATCACAGTGATGCCTAAAACTAGGACTTTGGCACCTAAGTACCTTTGTGAATCCCACCCTAAGTGGGCGATTCACATGATTGTTGAACCCTAACATTTTTATGGATTCATTTATTTATTTGCTTGTTTGTAAAATGTCAAGGGTTCCAAGGTCACATAAGAAGTCTGTGGCAGAAAGGCAATTGTATCTAAGCTTGCCAGTAGGAAATGCTGGGGTGAGGCCTCAAAGGGAATTAGGTACCCAGTTCTGGGCCTGAGGGAGATGCCTTTCTCCCCCTGGGATTCATAACTGTGAGCCTTCTTCTGAAGTGGGGAGTCTAAGGCAGATCAGCCCTTTCTCAAGAAAAATTGAAGAGGAGGCAGTGGTGCTGCTCTTTTTATGCCCCAGAGGCTAGTAGTTACAGCATTCACCCAGGACATGAGAGACCCAGGGTCCAATTCCTATGATGCCTGATGTGGAGCAGGGACTTGAACCCAGTTCTCCCACCTGAACTTCCAGAGGAGAGATTGAAAGAATACTCCATGCCCAGTGGTCAGGGCACTCACCTGGGAGGTAGCAGACCTGGGTTCAAGTCACTGCTCCACTTCAGGCAGAGTGGGAATCTGAAACCAGGCCCCCTACATCCTGGGTGAGTGCTCTGACCATTGGACTATTTGGTACAAGGGTGAAGTAGTGACCCCTCCTCCTTTTCTGTTTTCTCCTGGGCCCAATCCAATAGATATGCCTCAAGGTAGCCCCTGAGCATGTATAGTGAATGGAACCCCACAGATGAGAGAGGCAGGAGGAGGCTTAGTTTATGAATCCCACTGGGGCTTACATGTGAGCTAAGGGTGAGTTGCTCAGTGGTATGGCATGACCAATGGCAGAAATGTAGTCGCCTAGGGGATTTTTCCAATGGAAATGTAGGTGCCTAGGCAATTTAGGCACCTACAGGGTTAGGCAGCAGCTGAGCAGAGGTTTTGAAGTTCTTCAATTTCGACATAGGAGCCTAAAGTGACAGATCTTAAATCCCCCTTATGAATCTGTTTTCAAGTGAAAAAAAAAGAAGAGTTTTGCTATATGTCAACCTTGCAGATTCACCATAGCTCTGAAAGTCAGGTTTGGTGCTTTTCTTTTCATGGATCACCAAATGTAATAAAGATTGTGTAGGCCACATTAAGCTGTCACTTAGATTGGTACAGCTCTATTGTCATCAGATTGTATCCTTATTGACACCTGTACAACCTCGTTGAAGGCTGACAGGGCTCCCCAGGTGGAACCTTGGAATGTGTAAACAGGGAACTTCACAATACTCATTTTTAATGAGTCACTTTTCAGCACAGAACTACACATTAAGGCAGTGGTGGGTAATCTGATTGCAGGCTGTGAGACATTTTGCTGACGCTGACGATGTACAGGCACGGCCCTCCGCAGCTTCCAGTGATTGTAGTATAGGAGCTGCGGGAAGTGGAATGGGCTACAGGGATATGCTGTCCACTGCTTTCCACAGCTCCCAATGCCCAGGAATGGCAAACCGTGGCCACTGGGAGCTGCCAGGGGCTGTGCCTGTGGACAGTCAACATCAGAAAACTATCTCGTGGCTTGCGATGAGATTACCCTGATGGGTCAGAGGTTGCCCACCACTGCTCTAAGGCCACATGCAGAAATCATTCTCTTGCATATCTGAAAGATCAAAACGCTGTGTGTGTCCCATGATAAAGAGAATTGGGTTTCAATTTTCTAATTTTGAAAACATATGGACAGTCCCAAAACATATGTGAAGGCCAGAGGTGACCCTGACAAATATATGTAAGAATTATGTAAAGGAAAAACATACTGCAGTGTAGATTTTTGCTAGTGTTCATTAGATGTCTGTTGGTTACATTAAAATATATTGAAAGTGATGAGTTTTTAATATTGTTGAATAGTTACCAAAAAACAGCGTGTTCTGGAGGTGAGAATTTTGCATGTCAAATTTCAACTGTAAGTGAATTTTTATTTCCACTTAATAATACTCAGGTGCATGGTGATATATTGTCTCACGCCAAGATTTTTAAAGGTATTTAGGCACTGCTCCACTCAGGTTGCCAGGCCTAAGTGATTTGTATAGTCAAATTCCATTTTCAAAAGTGATTTACATACTTAGGGTCCAGATCTCCAAAAGTATTTAGGCACTTAACTACCATTGAGGATTTGGGCTTTAGGAATTCAAGTCTCACTGAAAAGCAGTGGGACTTAGGCTATGTCAACACTACCGCGGTAAATCGACCTAAGTTTTGCAATTCCAGTGATGTGAATAATGTAGCTGGAGTCACCGTAGCTCAGATTCACTTACTGTAGTGTCTACACTGTGCTGGGTCAACAATAGACATTCTCTTATCGACTTACCTCATTCCTCTCATTCCTGGTGGAATACCACAGCCAACTGGAGAATGCTCTGCCATGAATTTAGTGGGTCTTCACTAGACCCGCTAAATCGACCACCAATGCATCGCTCGCCAGAGCGTCAATCCTGTGGTACTGTAGACATAGCCTTAGGCTCCTAAACACTTAGGTCACTTTTGGAAATGGGATGTACCCATCTAAATTGGAGCAAAGCAATGCTTCAATATCTTTAAAAATCTGGGCCTTTGTAATGGGACTTCTGCTGTTAAAACCAGATCAGAATACATTGCTGTGCCTGCGCAATAGCCTGTTCTTTTAAATGTTAATAACTATTGTTATGGGTAGTTTTTCTTTTAAAAACCGTGAACAGATTATTTCACCCAGTGGATCATTAGCCAACAAAATTTCAGTCCAAGGAGCAGACTACTTTTGACGAATGCAAATACAAAAAGGAAGAAAAAAAATAATTGTGTCCTTAATTAACTTCAATTTTTCTTCTTTACATTCCTGTGACCTTAAATACAAAGTGATGGGTTTTGGTGATGGGGGAAAGGGAATTTGTACTAAACAAAGCTTTGCTTTCAGGACTGTGTATGCCAAGGTCGGTCTGGAAGGGATACTTATCGCTGAGCTAATAAACTGTGCTAACGAGGTTTAGAACAAAAATCCTGACAAACTCTTAACTACAGCAATGCTAGTAGAAATCAATATAATATCATCTGTTGCTGAATACTACCCGTATGTGAATCTGTTATACAAAAGGTTAAAATGCCAATTTTATTTCCTTCTCTCTACAGCTATAATTTAAACAAGTTGCACGCACAAGTGATGTTATATGCATAGGATTTTGCAGTAAGTTTGCAATGTCAGGTTTGTTTATCAAAATCATATTTTAACTACTTGTCCTGCGGCTCTCTTCTAGGGAGCTACAAGCTGCAAGCTGAGTTTTAAAGAGGTAGTTTTCATTTTCCGTGAACTGGCAATAGCAATTTTAGAGTTCCGAGCAGCATGCTTGGTTTAAACTTCACACTAGGCCACAAATTTACAATTAGGTTTAATTACTTAGCAACAGAGTTTGCTCTTGTTTTACATGATTGGCGCATGACCTTTGCAGATCTTATAAGGATTGGCAAAGTCCCCCTTGCCTCTCATGGGGAAAATTTCTAACTAATGTTTTGGAGGCCTTTTACAGTGTTATTGTTCCTATTCTGCAATGTTAACATCACCCATAAACCTAATAGTCACATAGTAGTTAATAAGAGGCAGAAAGTTTTATAGTCCTTCCCACAGTTGTTAAAATACCGCTACTGTAATTTACTCCTAGCCACACAAAACCTATAGGTAATTGTGGAAAATAAGATGCCGTGTATTTGTGTGTACTTGTAGTCCAAGGGGAACATTAATCTGACTATAATGGATTTAGAAATTACTTACACTGCTTGACAGGTAAATGTAGACACTTTGAGCCAATCCTTGCTAGGATATACCTTCAGTATTTCAGAATTTTCAAATCCTTTGGGCGAAGCCCTGGCCCCGTTGAAGTCAATAGCAAGATTCCCATTGACTTCAGTGGGGCCAGGATTTCATCCTTTGCCTTTTAATGGCAAGAAACAACTATGCTGCAAGTACACTCTGAATTTTGCAGAGCATGAAGAATGCAGGCAAAATCCTATACCTATTAAGGGGTACTTTCTGAAGGCAGTGTATGGGAACTTAGCCATGGAATTTCCATGAACAGTGGCAAGAGTTGCACACTTAATTAATTAATCCCTTTGCACTGTACTGAAATATTATCCACATATGGCACAATTACAGTGTCATCATGCTACAGTAAATTTCTGAAAAAAATGGTATTTTTACACAATAATTCTGCCTTTTACATGACCGCATTATTTGCTGTATTCTGGACCACATGTATGGGTATACACAATTATCCATCTAAAAATAAAACACTGACATTTCTGTGGCTAGTGATGAAGAATGGTTACATCATAATTAAAATATTTAATATGAGAAACACTGCACAATGGTTACGGTGGGCTAGATTGTAACTTGGACTATACGCCTGACAGAGGGGTAAGAACCAACCCTACATGAGGTACCCTGGCATGCCGTGTCCTAAATTCTGAGTAAATGGGTTCAGTTCAGGGTATCTGTTTACACCCTCTTGGAGGAGGTGGGCAGGGAGTTGGGACAGGGGTAGTGTAGTAAAATAGTAATCGAGAGGTTAACTGGGTTGCTTAGAATATTATGGATTTGGAGCCATGCTCCACCCCTCCCTTATTTCTGTTTAGTTACTGGGTGTTCCCTTCTCTCTCCCCCCGTTTGTTAAGTAGTTGAATAAAGCAGTATGTTTTCAGCCTGCAGTACAGTAAACAGCATGTGTTTCTTGGGCACTGAGCTCTCCTTTTACAAAAAAGTAGGGAATGGGAGATGCCTAGCTCTATCTAACACCCCCCATCTGGCCAGCATAACTAAGGTAGTGCAGACTGATTAGTAACTAGCTGGCTGTATAGGCCAGCAGCAAGTTATTATCACTTGACTGGAAGATAGCTAATGTAACACCAATATTTAAAAAGAGCTCTAGAGGTGATCCCAGTAACTACAGACCGGTAAGTCTAACGTCCTTACTGGGCAAATTAGTTGAAACAATAGTAAAGAATAAAATTGTCAGGCACATAGAAGAACATAAATTGTTGGGCAAAAGTCAGCATGGTTTCTGTAAAGGGAAATCATGTCTTACTAATCTGTTAGAGTTCTTTGAAGGGGTCAACAAACATGTGGACAAGGGGGATCCAGTGGATGTAGTGTACTTAGATTTCCAGAAAGCCTTTGACAAGGTCCCTCACCAAAGGCTCTTACATAAATTAAGTTGCCATATGATAAGAGGGAAGATCCTTTCATGGATTGAGAACTGGTTAAAAGACAGGGAACAAAGGGTAGGAATAAATGGTAAATTTTAAGAATGGAGAGGGGTAACTAGTGGTGTTCCCCAAGGGTCAGGCCTAGGACCAATCCTATTCAACTTATTCATCAATGATTTGGAGGAAGGGGTAAACAGTGAGGTGGCAAAGTTTGCAGATGATACTAAACTGCTCAAACTGGTTAAGACCCAAGCAGACTGTGAAGAACTTCAAAAAGATCTCACAAAACTAAGTGATTGGGCAACAAAATGGCAAATGAAATTTAATGTGGATAAATGTAAAGTAATGCACTTTGGAAAAAATAACTCCAACTATACATACAATATGATGGGGGCTAATTTAGCTACAACTAATCAGGAAAAAGATCTTGGAGTCATCGTGGATAGTTCTCTGAAGATGTCCATGCAGTGTGCAGTGGCGGTCAAAAAAGCAAACAACATGTTAGGAATCATTAACAAAGGGATAAAAAATAAGATGGAGAATATCTTATTGCCTTTATACAAATCCATGGTGTGCTCACATCTTGAATACTGTGTACAAATGTGGTCTCCTCATCTCAAAAAGAATATATTGGCATTAGAAAAGGTTCAAAGAAGGGCAACTAAAATGATTAGGGGATTGGAATGGGTCCCATATGAGGAGAGATTAAAGAGGCTAGGACTTTTTAGCTTGGAAAAGAGGAGACTAAGGGGGCATATGATAGAGGTATATAAAATTATGAGTGGCGTGGAGAAAGTGAATAAGGAAAAGTTATTTACTTGTTCCCATAATAGCAGAACTAGGGGCCACCCACTGAAATTAGTGGGCAGCAGGTTTAAAACAAATAAAAGGAAGTTCTTCTTCACACAGCGCACAATCAACCTGTGGAACTCCTTGCCTGAGGAGGCTGTGAAGGCTAGGACTATAACAGGGTTTAAAAGAGAACTGGATAAATTCATGGAGGCTAAGTCCATTAATGGCTTTTAGCCAGGCTGGGTAAGGAATGGTGTCCCTCGCCTCTGTTTGTCAGAGAGGGGTGATGGATGGCAGGAGAGAGATCACTTGATCTTTACCTGTTAGGTTCACTCACTCCGGGGCACCTGGCATTGGCCACTTTTGGTAGACAGGATACTGGGCTAGATGGACCTTTGATCTGACCCAGTATGGCCTTTCTTATGTTCTTATCTCTTGGCACAAGCTGGTGAAGACAGCTACAATTTCTTCCTTGAGATACCCTGAGGCAGAGTATGCCACACCGAATAATATGCTGCACCCCAGTGACGCAATCATCTAGCCCAGTACTAATACCCCTTTTGGGAAGTGGAAGCCAAGGATGGCATTGGAAAAATAAACTTGTCTTCATGTATACTGGTGTAATAATAATCAACACCACCAAAACTCATTAACATCAAGGGAAGTTTTCCCAGTGACTTTTGTAGGCACCTTTTGCGAGAGGGGCCTTTGAACTCAACGGGGAGTGTGTTAGTTGAGAAGATCCTGAGCGCAGCAATCCAGTCTTGGAGACTACAATTCCCATGATGCCTTGGGGAAGAGAGAGAGACTTCTTCTCTCGGAGGGAGACCAATGAACTCTATTTTAGAGAGGAGCTGAGATGGCTTTTATGGAGCTCTGTCCAAACCACGAGTTGCTGCTAGGAAGCCCGATGTTGCTGCTGAGAGCCGGCTGGGGCTTTGATTGAACAGGAGGCCTCAGAGACTATGGATGGCTTCACTGGAGCCAGGATAGAGAGTGTTGCTGTGCCTTAAGCTGACTGAGGAGGGCTTGCAATGAGGGCAATGTGAGTAATCACCACTCTTGTTTGCGAAGGTACTTGTAAGGGAAGGAGGACAACAAAGAGTCTCTAAGGGCATGTCTACAGTTGCCTCTGGAGCAATCGATCCAGTGTGGGTCAATTTATCGCGTCTAGTGAATTTGCAATAAATTGACCACCAAGCACTCTCCTGTCGACTCCAGTAGTCCACCGGAGCAAGAAGCGTATGCAGAGTCAGCGGGGGAGCATCAGCAGTCGACCTACCTCAGTGAAGACACGGCGATAAGTAGATCTAAGTACGTTGACTTCAGCTATGTTATTCATATAGCTGAAGTTGTATAACTTAGATCAATCATCCCCCCGCCCCGCATGTAAACCAGGCCTAAGGGTTGTCTGAATCTGAGAAGCGGTAGAGTGGTCCTCTCATTGAACCAGAACCCAGGGCTGTGGACATGTGGTTAAAACAACTCCAGTCTTCAGAGAGGGTGTGCAGCTTGTTGCCTAGGCTGGACTAATTCACTGGACAAACCGAGCGCTGTCTCCAGTGACATGATCTTCAAGTGCACCCAGGCAAACAAGCGTATAGAACTCTGAAATCCCAAGGAGTGTACACTCAGGGGTGGGGTAAATGGTGTCATTGTAAATGCAAGTTAGATAAGTTTCATTTACTACTGTATTAACACTGTATTTTTTAATTGATTTATTGAACTGCCCCCTGCTGATTTAAATGAGTGGTGACATTTAATCTCTGTCTGTTATATCATGTTTTCTTAAATTGTTAAGTAAAGGCATGTTAACTCCAATCTAAGTGTATATTGGATGTATCTTGTTTATAATTGGTGTTTGGAGTTAAACCCATTGCACAGATTAGCTCCTGGAGTCTCCCAAGGCTCACCATTGAGTGTGCACAGGGCCCAGCCAGGAGCAGGCACTGCCAATTGTAATTTTCTTTACAAATAAAAGTACTGCAGCCGAGGGATGTATAGAAGATTCCCACATATTCAAAATCACCATTGGGATACACATAATCCCCTTTACTGTCACACCAGTGAGTGTTGTCTGCTCCCGAGTAACCGTAGAAGGAAAAGAGGGTTACGCTTTCATGGCCAAGGCATCAAACTCTACTGACCCTTTCATCATAGGATCTCAAAATACTTTACAAACATTAAGGGCCTGAATCTGCCTCCTTACTCTCATATTCATGGAGTAAGATGGTACAGTATTTAACATGACTAAGGGTGACAGAATGGGGTTCTAAATAACTTGGAATCATCCATATATAGTATGCCATGTATAGTATGTAACTCTTATTAACCCCATTTAACATATAAGGAAATTGCACTAGTGCCCAAAATCACACAACAATTCTGTGGCAAGCTCAGGAATAGAACCCAAGACTCCAGTTCAGTTCTCTAAGAGTTTCAAGTAAGCAGCCTTCCACGCTTTGAACATGAGTATTATAGTATGAGGAAAGAGTTCAGAACCATTTGTAGTTTTCATACTCTTTCCAAATATTTTGTTTCAGCTGGAGCTTCATGCTAGCATAATAGTAAAATTAGAAATGTTTCCTGTTTGCTTTCCAGCTGTATTCCTTTTCATTTTTTTTATTTATGTTTACCTCACTTGAAAATGAATCATTAGAGAAGTACTGAAATAGCTAAATGATCTTTTTTTTCACCTGTGTTCCCTTAAGAAAGATATTATTCTTAAAATTCAATACATCGAAAGTTTAAAAATGAAATGGGGTAAATTTTTAAAAAGCACGTACATGACTTAGGATCCTAACTCCTATTAACTTTCAATGCAGCTGAGGCTTCTAAGTTGAAAATTTTACCCAGGATTGTATAGCAATGCCTAAAAACTCTCCCCCATTGACTCTGGTACTCCACAAGAGGCACAGGTGAAGTCGATGGGGGAGCATCAGCTGAAGACACTGTGGTGAATAGATCTAAGTATGTCAACTTCAGCTACATTATTCACATAGCTGAAATTGCATAACTTAGATCGATTCTCCTCTCCCCCTGCTCACTCCAGTGTAGACCAGGACTCAGTAAAAGGGAAGAGTGAAACTGTTCTTCAGGAGAGATCGATCATGGGTGCCATCTTCTTTGGAGTCTTGGTACTCATATGTTTGTCGGCACTCAAAGATATCTTCAGGGGGCTATTTTTTGTTTGTTTCATGCAATAATTTACAGAAGTTCTTATACAATTAGAGATGTTTCCAATCCCGTTTGAGGCTAAGGCACTTAGAGACAGGATTTTCCAACTATAACAGCTACTTCAGAAGCCCGGTGCCACTGCTCTAGCAGTTGTCAGGAAGACTGTGTGACGGTTCTAATTACCAGTGTCTATATGTTTCCCATAGGAGGAGACAAGCTGTCACTATTCCTTGCTAGTCACGTGACAGAAAACCAAAAGAAATACCAGCTGAAGGTGAGTATGTACAATAAATTCAGCCCCCATTGCATTAGCTTATTTTTAGGATTGTCCTGAGAAAAGACTCTCTGTGCATATCATAAAACCTTCAACCTAGGGAGTATATACAGAATAGTGATAGCTTTAAATTTGGATTGATGTCCCCTGGGACATGAATTCATAACACTTCAAATATGACCTTGTGGTGTACTCTTAAGAGTTGAGGGAACATAGAATTCCTTATTCTGTTCACAAAGATAGATAAGGCGGTGAGGTAATAATATCTTTTATTGGATCGAATGCTGTTGGTGAAAGAGACAAGCTTTCAAGCTCCACAGGGCTCTTTTCAGGTCTGAGAAAGGTAATCAGTGTTACAGCTAAATATTAAGTGGAACTGATTGTTAAGCATAAGGAGTTAACACAAGTTGCAAGACACCATTCAAAATTAAATGGACACTTAACATCTTTGCAGTCATGGGGCACAAGAGAGTTAGTGAATTACAGATTGTTCTAATGAGACACACTGTTTCTGTTGTGCCCATGATTTTTGGTTCTAGCAGAGTTATGAATTCAAGTTCCTGAGTTCATCTTTTGAATGTGCTATGCAGGTTTCTTTTGAGGACATTTTGTCAGAAGTGTTTGCCCACAAGTAATGGTATTTTTGTCTTTTATCATTTTTCTGTGCTAGTTTATTGGAGAGTGCAAGGATTGTCTAGTTTCAGCACATAGTGTTGTAGGGGGATTTGATGCACCGGATGAGGTACACCACATGTTGTTATATGCATGTGTAGGAACCATAGATCTTGAAAGGTGTGTTGTGCAGGGTTCTGATCATGTATCAGAAGATATCTGTCCTCAGGTTTTGCCCCTGTTGTTCTGGCTGGCTCTGGTGCTGCTTTTTGTTGGTATGACCTGGTCTATAGCAAGCTATCGTCTAATGATGAACTTAGTGAAGTTGGGGATTGTTTGAAGACCAGAAGGGGTTTGGGAAAGATTTCTTTCAGGATGTGGTTCTGCTATAATTCTTACAATGATGCCCTGTATGGGTTCCAGTGTGGGTGGTAGGTCACAACTAGGGTCATATGGTCAATGCAGGGGTTTTTTTTCTGTGCTGCAACATTCTTTCAGGGGAATTAGTATGGCCCATTCCATGATGCAATCTATTTCTCTGTTGATGTGTCCTTGTTTGGTGAAGGCAATTTTAAGCAGGTTAAGGTGTGCATCTCAGACTTTCTTCTCAGAGCATATTCTGTGGTATTTGAGTGCCTGGTTGTTGATAACAGATTTCTTGGTGTGTCTGGGATGGGTGCTGGATCTGTGGAGATAAATGTGGTGATGTATGGGTTTCTGGTATATAGCAATCTGTATGATTCCATTGTTAAAACCAATAGTGGCGTCCAGGAAGTTGATGCTGGTGTAGGAGTATTCTAAAGAGAATTCGACAGATGATGGTGGTGGTTGAAGTTGGGATGGAAATCTATGAGAGAGTTTAGGTCACTCTCCAGAGGATGAAAATATCATTGATGTATCTCAGGTATATCATTGGTTTCATGTTGCATTTTTCCAAAAATTCTTTCTCAAGGTGACCGTGAAGAACAGGTGTAGAGAAGAACTACTAGGATGATCAGAGGAATGGAGAACCTAGAATTGGTGAGTTTGGTAATGTGTTTGGGTTGGATAGCTGAGTGTTGTCCATTGTCTTGTAGATATTTGAGGCAAGCAGCAATGCTGTCATGGTGAGGGATGTTGGTGTATGGGGAAGTGACATCTATAGTGGCAAATATGGTATTCTGAGGTGGGTTGTTGATGTTGTGGAGTTTCTGGAGGAAGTGGGTTGTGTCCTGGAGGAAACTTGCTCTTTGTGTGGTGAGTGATATGAGGATGTCTTTTTATGAATCCTGATATTCCGTCAATCAGAGTGCTGTGGCCAGATATGATGGGTCTACATGGGATCCTTTGATTTTGTATGTTGGAAAACATGTAGAAGGTCCCTGGGTTGGGTTCATGGGGGACGAGGTTATAGAGTTTTTCCTGGAGTTATTTGGGGAAGGATTTGATGATATCCTAAAATTTCTCTGTGAATTGTGGTATGGGGTCTTCTTTGAGTTCTTTATACTAGGTGGTGTGGGAGAGTTGTTAGTTGTCTTCGTTAACATAGTCATCATGATTGAGGACTATGATGGAACCACTTTTGTCTGCTGTTTTGAACGTTATCTCACAAAGACAGGGATTTATGCAATATACACACTTTTTGACAAAGATAGAAGAAATATAAACTTTTTTCTTGATTTACAATGAACACATGATTTGTATATGAGATGTTTCCCAAGCAATGTATGTTTAAGACCAGTGAATAGATATATGTACACAACTGATATGCCCTTTCCCTATTTTTACCTTTGTACATTGAATATATTAAGAACTTGTTCTTGAACATAGTTTAGACAATACATGTGTCACAAGCAATGATGAATGAAAGAAAGCAAGCACCAGAAAGGCAAACTAACTAAACAGGTAGCCCCTCATCAGCATCACATTCTGTTCCAATAACAGTTGCAATAACAATAATTGAGCCAGACACATGGATTTTAAGTGCCTCCTAAGGAGGGCAGTTAGGGAGAGACAATGCTGAAAGAAAATTACATACCGAAACTTGGTGTCTCAGTTTTGCAGCTCCCAACCTTGTTCTGTTAATAGCCTCATTTCTGCCTACAAGGAGGTGCTAGTCCAAATTCTTAATTCATTTGTATATTTTTAAAGACACCTTTAATTAGTTTCAGGTCCAACTAGATCAAAGTTTTATTGTGTGGAATGAAGTTTACATTAGGGATCTATGCATGTTCTAGCTGTGTGACTGAATACTGAGTGAGCTCTTCAACAGCCATTACTGTATTCTTTTTTATTTCTGTTTTAACCATTTTGCCTCTTGGGTTTTCTAATTCTTCATTAGTATTCTATTTGCTCAGAGAAACTTTTGCATTCAAAGAGAGGAGAAATCAACAGTTTCTGGTTCTGCTGCTGATTGAATATCCTTCATTGTTATATCTACCTCAGCCTAGAAAACAGACCTTGTGAATTTCAAGTTTGTAGTGATGAGAATGGTGACAACTTTTATCATTAGTCTTGCAATATTTGGTGTTTTTCTCGAAGCCCCAACACTTAGACACTTGTGATTAAGTGAAAATCTTGGCTCTCATTTTAAAATGCTAATTTCTAGAACTCCTGTTGCAGAGAAAATCTTGAAAATATGACCCAAGTGGACCTTAAAGATTCAAAATCCAGAAGGCAAATAAAAGATTACCCCGCATTTATTTTTTTTATATAATTTCATTCTTTTAAAAACAATTTCATGATTTTTGGGGCCCTGACTCATGATTTTGAAGCTTAGCAATGCTGTGATCCGGTTAGGTGGTGAACACCTAAGACTGTGTTTAGTTTCAAGAAGGCGCTCAGCACATAAAAGGATAGTCCTAATGATGGTGCGTTGTCCCCAGTATCCTTTGTCAACTACTGACTGAAAGATAGAGAAAATCCTGGGAAGAGTTCAGAGTTTGGAGGTAGCTATGATGAACTTAGAAAATTCAGCATGGCCTGGATTCAACATAATAGAAATCCAACTAGTAAAACTGATGATGTTGAGAACAAGGATAGAAATAGAAAGGAACCTTAGACTGGTTGGAGCTATGGAGAAAATGTAGTCAGATAAAATGGAACATTTCTTGAAAAAATGATTGCTAAATCTTATAGCCCCTAACTTCTTGGACAGTTTTGTAACTTCGTCTTCAGTCTGGAGATTGCAGCCAACCTGCATTCTTCTGAATCATTCTGATTGAATAAAAAATCTCAAAATGAGAGACAGACTGGCAAGGACACTGGAATTTCAAGGTGGAAAGATTGGGGTATATAATGATTTTTAAGATAAAAAGTTCCTATTTATTTTGCAATATAAATACACTGGATTTTATGGTCCCTCTGTTTAAGAAAAGGCAAGGATATCCTATGGTTTAAAGAGAAGAACAGCACCTGAAAATGGGTTTTTCCCCTGGTGGGTTCAATATCCTGCTTGGCTTCCTAGGAGAAATAGATTTCAACATGCCTTGAAGATAGTGTGTTCCTAATGCAAGAAGATTTAGTAAACATCTCAACACAGATAGAACTTTGGAGGAAACAGAAATAAACTGATTCCTAAATTTCAGAACCTTATGTTTCCATTTGGTTGGTGTAAGGAACTGACTTAGTCCAATACTTTACTTTTATTTTATTATAGGTAGATCTAGTAGAACCACATATTGTTAAGGTTACCTGACATTTTCCATTGTAAGACATCATTTTCACTTGTTTTTATAGCTTTGCCGAATTTTAACTGTTCAAGCGGAAAATTGTATGTGTATATATACATACAATTATATATATATGAAAATAGTTGGCCTGACACTCTTTGAACAAAGTAATAGAGACTTAGAGCATCTGTGTCTTTATTATTTTCTTCTTCAGGTGTCTGTCCATTATGAAGCAAGGTTTTTAATTTTCTATGGTCTGTTTTAAGGGTGACAGAGACAAAGAGAGAATAGGGTTCTGTGTATTACCACCATTAATAATATTATACTATAATGTTTGCAAGGCATTTTTATGTTGAGTGTTGTTAAATAATGATAAATAAATGCACACTTTTTTAGACAGGATTTGCAGACAATTTGAATTCATAGAATGTGAGGTCACTTTTAACAAAATGCACCCACTGATGGCAAGCCTTATGCTAACTTAACTCTACATATAGGCTCAAGCTGAGACCCCTCAAATTGTTCTTCTACAAAATCCAAAGACATCTACCACTATATGGAAATGTTAGGTATATGGTAAAGACACCAGTATTTTACCAGCCTAGGGTGACCAGATATCCCTATATTATCAGGTCCATCCTGATATTAGAGACATTGTCTTATACAGGTAACTATAACATACAAACACGCAAAAAAAAGTATCCTGATTTTTCACACTTGCTGTCAGGTCATCTAACCTGCCCCAGTGAGATCTGGAGGAAGAAATCTTCTCATATTCCTTGAGACAGAAGACGGTCTTTTGAATTGCTAATATTATGTCTGTACTTAATAGTTGTAGTATTTGTGAAGTTCCATACCTGATTGTAATTCAATTTGTTCTATTGAGAATACAATTTCCATGCTGATATAGAGAGATACTGTATACAAAGCAAGAGTTAAGAAATATTGACAACGTGTTTAGTGTTAATTTTCATAACTTCTTGCCACTTTTGAAAATTTCTCAGAGTTCTTGCTATGAATATGGATGAAGCATTCCAAAGAACTGAGAATATCAGCTCTTTTTATTTGTTTTAAGGGATGGTAGCAATTACTTACTCTGCTTCTGGAGCTGGATGTATTCATATTAGGTGGAAATGTATGCCTTTTAGGTTTGCAAACTTCAGCATAGCACAATGCCTGAAATTATTCAAAGGCTTTGCTTTTGTTTCACATGTTAATGCCATGTATTAAGTTTGTTCAGTAGATCCTTAATGCAAAATACAGTGTTTCTATTACAAATAGCTCTTACATAAATCCCTGGTCACTGTAACCTTGTAATTCAAAGTAGGTTTGTTTCATCTCTGAAATTGGTGATTGTGAACTTCTGACGGTTGGCAGCAACATATATTGATGCTGCCAGGAAAAATGTAGGTCCAATACAGTCATGCTTAGAGCTTCCTTCACTGAAGTTTTGCAATAACCTTGCCTTGTATGGCATCAAGACAATTGAATTCTCCTTCGTATTATACACTCATATAACCTCATTACTGTCTCAAGCCTTTTTTCTCTATAAATGATTTAAACTGTTGGTATGCAAATTTGGACTTGGGAGACATATCTAAGCCATCCATACATATGAACTTCACTTATAAAATGGTTTGATGGCTGAAAGTGGCAGTTGTTTCATGATTTTTCTGATGGGTTGTCATTTTTCAAAGAGCAGTCCATATTCTACAAATAGCACTGCTCACATGTTCTCTCATTTGTATAACTTAGAAAATTACCAATGTAATGAAAATATCTCGGTATAAATATTTCCTCTAGCCACACTTAATAAAACAATAAGAAACCTGAAATTTCTCTGTAATGCTTTTAGTTAAACAAGGCATTTTGTGTACCTACAGTAAGTGTGATATTTACTTTTCATTATTCATGAAACAACTTTAATATGCCTACTGCTTCTTCTGGTACAATGTTCAGTTCCAACATATTGGGGCTCATGCTGAGTTGTAGCTGAAGATGTCATCTGCAATAAACATGAGCTGCTGTGACAATAGGATGGCAGAAGGTGAAGAATTGCTTTTCTTGTGCAAGGGTGCATGTGTGTGTGAGAGAGAGATTTTGATTGTGTTTACAAGATTCATTCACAGCACAGCAGGCAGTATTCACACTGTAATATTCACCCTAACACAGATAATTTGATTTTCAACCTGGTTAGCATGCATTCAGACATAGCAATACATGAAAATATATGCTTTAACAGTGCATTTTAAACAAGGTTGCACACTTTAAGTCGGAATATATTAGAGGTGAGTATTGATGTTTGCAATTGTAGGAATCCTGGAAAGCCCCATTCAGTATACGGCATGTGTTTAAAATTACTAAAAGAAGAACAAAGTCTCATTTGTAAGTCTCAAAGGCTGCCAACATCTCTAGTATGAACAGAAAAGGATGGACTTCACTGAATTTGAACTCCTCAAGGGTTTGTAAGTAGATGGCATCTTAGAGCTTGTCTTCACTACGGGGAGATGGACACTGCTGCAATTGATGCAGCAGGGGTTGATTTAGTCGATCTAATTCAGACCTGCTAAATCGATGGCAGAGAGCTCTGCGGTCAACCCCGGTACTCCAGCTCTCTGAGAAGAGTATCTCCCATTGACAGCGTATCCCAGCTAGATATCTCCCAGTATCCAGACAGATATCTGCAGACAGATATCTCCCAGTATCCCATCGACAGCGTATCCCATTGAAGAGTATCTTGCATCTCCCATCAACAGCGCCGTGAAGACACTGGGGTAAGTCGACCTAAGCTACATCGATCTAAGCTATTCATATAGCTGTAGTAGCGTAACTTAGGTCCAATTTACCCCGGTAGTGAAGACAAGCCCTCAGTCTCAACTACTAGTGAAAATCTATTTATGGAGCCTGATTTTGAGCTTACTTACCCTGGGCAATATTACAACTTGCCCTTGCATGCCTACTCAAGAAAGCGAAGGGGCTTCTGGCTTAACCTGCATTGATACTCTTTGTACTGGAAGGAAAGCTGGCTTCCTTTCCTATGCAGCTGGTCAGGAAATAGCATGGAGCAGGTGAAGCCTGGGTGTTGGGCCACATATCTGAGCTAGCAGAGGCAGAGAAGTAATTTGGTGCTGGTCCAGAGCCAAGAATGCATTTTTGCCCATTGGAACAAGGGAGGAGCCAGCAGAACCACTGGCGACACAATTGTATGAATAATAAAATATACTTCGCTCAAACAACTTGCAATTTCAAGACAGATCATTATATGCAAGAAGCATGGGTACATTTGTGTAAGCTTTTGCTAAATGTCCAGGAGCACATTCGCAGCTTGCATAGGAAGGCGTAGTTCTGCCTGGTTATCCCAGTGGTGCATTTGGCCGTAAACCACTTGGAGTCTTTTCAGTGTCATGCTTTGGACTCTTCTGATGTTTTCTTACGTATCATTAGTATTGAGACTGTCTGTTCCCCCAAGTAATTACTCTTGCAGCTTGGGTTTGGACCAGGAATTGTGTCCGCAATGCGCTGCCTCATTAATACAATGTAAAGAAAAAAACCCAAAACAGTAAGGGAAAAAATGGAGGTGAAAGGAGAAGAGAGAGAATAAAAAAAACATACTTGGCAAGATCCTTACCTCAAGTAATTCAGTGTAGCATCATTGACTTCAGTGATGTTATATCAGTTTACACCATCTGAGAATCTGGCCTTTCTTATTATTAAAACATGTTGAGGATTCCCGTACCACCCCATGCTAAGAAAAGCAGCTGGTGAAAGTTATGTTTATGCACTACAGATGGATCAGCAACAGCAGCCATATAACTCTATGTATCTGGTAAACAGGTACTTCATTTTGTATTTGCCAGCTAGCCAGCAGAAGCAAATTATTTTTGTAGAATATAGGGGAAGGATGTCACTGAAGTTTTTGAAAAGGAAGAGACAATCATTATTGGCTCCATTTTTTTGAGAGAGAGAGAAATATCTTGCACCAATCCTCCTTTATAACAGATCAGAGCATTGAAAAAGTGTGCAGAGGGGAAAAGCACTATAAAATTTTATCAAAAAAGAATTATATTCAAATTACGTATTTGCATGTTTTCAGTGGAAGCAGCAAGCAGTGAATGTGTTTTCAGAGCAAGTGTGTGTTCCATATAAGAGGAAATTGCCTAAATTCTGGAGACACGCCATTCTAAGGACTTCTGCAGATTCAACACAGAGCAGGATTGCTTGAAATCACAGCATCCCTCTCATGTGTGAGAGCTGAAGCCAATCTGTTCCTTAGGAGTAGTATTTGTGATTAATATAGTCTTCTTTCTGATTAACAAATAGCTGCACACCAATGGTGATAACTGTGAATCTGTTCATTATTTGTAGCTATCCAATGAATAGTTAGGACAATTAATTTACAACCTATTTATAAACTGTTCACGTTGATAGTACTGGTTTTATTTATGTTGTGTTATTGCTCAGATAAGGGACATGGTATTTTTTTCTGCTCTCTGATTCAGTGACAATTTTAAACAGGAGAATAATTAGTTATAAACTTTTGGATGAGTAATCATTCATGCTAATATTCCTTAAACTCCCTGGATTTGTGAGCACTTTCACAAATACCCATCAATGGTCTAAATATTCATTAATAACTAATATTAGGACCCTGTGAATCACAGCAATCCAAAATGGGCACTTTTATTTACAAACTGGGTTATTATTTTAGTCTTTGACCAGCTCTAGGGAGAGCTCTTTATTATAGAATACAAAGAGGTAACAGGCTGTCAGTGTTTGCCTGCAAGACTCCATCCTGTTACCAGCTATTGGTCCTGTTGGGGAAAATTTAAGTGGACTCTGCTGATGTCTTGAGACAGATGGATGGACATAAGAGAGGTGGAAGTGGCTCTCTAGAGAGAGATGATCTAGCATGTGCTAGAATGAGGAACCCTAAAGGAAACAAACCTTTGTTGTTGTTAATTTTTTTTTAATGGCACCAAACCTATGGAAGGGGTGAGTCTGGAATCTACATACTATGTTGGAAAAGGCTCCTGTTCGTGTATGTTGTTAGCAAAGGATTTTTTAACTTTCTGTTGCGGATGAGATAAATGATGGAAGAGCAATAACTGCAACAACAACAGGTTTTATTGGATTTGTGGGGAGCAGCAAGCCCCGGCTGTAGCCCCACAGAAGGAGCATGGACAGTCCCAGGAGCAGATGCGTTAACCCATGGACACAGCCCAAGATGGGACCAGAAGACGACTCCAACGGCCACCTCCTCAACATTGATCAGGTAGTTGCTGCTGCTCAGAAGGAAGTGTGGGTCCCTTTTTTTACACACAGTCCAAGCTGCATGTTGATCCCTGAGCAAGGATGCTGTTGCTGACTATGAAGCTGTCAAAGCTGCCATCCTGGACTGGTTGGGAGTCCCAGAAGAGAAGTACTGGCAAAAACTCATGGAAAAATTTAACTACCCAGATATCTGTGGGGTAACAAATACAGCTGCACATGCATTATCACATAGATTCCTAAATTACATAGAAGAAAACCTTATGATGCAGAAAGTATAGACTCCAAGCCATCCTAGATCTACATGAGCATATTAATGAAATTTGCAGGTGCCATGAAAAGGTACACAAGAGCTGTACCACAATATTGACATTGCCACAACATTTCCTGTATTTAGAATGTACTGTATATCCCAGAAAAATATTTGTTTTTACTTCATCACAGTAAATGATATTCAGATGGGACTCCCATCCCTAGAACTGTTTGCACCCTGTTACCAGCTATTGATTCTGTTGGGAAAAGTTTAAGTGGATTCTGTTGACATCTTGAGATTATCTTGTGCACCATGCACAAATGCCAGACTCCTGAGTTTTTGCAGCCATCAAAATGATACATGCAAATATCAGTGAGAACAGAGCTATATTAAAAGGGACATGAAGAGATTAGAAAAATGGGCAGAAAACTACAAAATGAGAATTGACTTGAAAAAGACTGATGAGTCACTTCATTCCTTCAAGAACTCTCACGTCATTCTCTGTTCCTTGGGAATATAGACCCAAGTACCCAAATTTTCTAAACTGCTCTCTCATAGGTACCAACCAGCTCCTCAGTCCTTCTGTCTTCTGAGAGATTATGAGCCTCTGAGGAAATGCCAGAGGTATAGGATGCCAAACACACTGCACCATCACCGTCCCATTTTGAGACCCAGGTGCCTACCAAGAAGGCATTTTGATGGGATGCTCAAGAGCTGGCAATTAGGCCATGTACAACCAGTCTTCCTAAACTCCCTTAGAGGCCATTTGGCCTGTTTTCTTCCAAAAACATATAACTTTGGACAAAGGGGTTTAAATTTCAGCTGACTATGGGATTATATTCCTGTCTATCTGTTCTCCAACCTCCACTTATCCATCCATCTTCAGGGAACTCACTAGCTACAGGATTTTCAAGCCAGAGGCAGATTCCTTATTCCAGCTAGGGGCAATAGAGCCCATGTCTCCTGGGAAGGGCATTTACTCCAAATATTTCCAAATCCCCAAAAAGAAGGGGCTCTGGAGACCTATCTTGGCCCTAAGACAGCTGAATGTCTTCATCCGCCATTCAAGGTTCAGGATGACTACCATAATACCTTCCTTGAATGAAGGTGACTAGTTTGATATGATTTGCGGGGTGTCTGTTTCCATGCAGATATTCACCTAGTGCACAGGAGATTCCAGAGTTTTATGATGGGCCAAGAACGCTTTCAATACAGAGTCTTCAGCCTATTGAATACTCCAACTGTCTTTTCAAAGGTTTTGGCTGTGGTAGCAGCACACTTAGGCCAATAAGGCAACCCGATATTTCTGTACCTAGATGACTGGCTGCTCAGAGGATGGCTCATATGAGGACATAAAAGCAAGAGTCACCTCCTTACTCGACATGTTTCATTCCTTGGAACTTCAGGTAAATCCAGGACACTTCACTTTAAGCCACAGAGGAATTATAGAATTTATTGGAGTGAATCTACATGGGATTGAAGCCAGGGCATACTTACCTCAGGACAGATTCCTCATGATGAGAGACTTCATAACTCAACTTGAATGTGGCCCCTAGATGACAGTCCAGTCCTATTTGGGGCAGCTGGGCCATACAGCCTCATTCACCTATGTGATGCACTATGGCGCCTCCAGGAATGGCTGAGAAAGGTCAGTGCTTCAAGCAGAGACCCCTTGGACAAATGGGTCTCACTTTCTCACACGATCCTGTCATCACTCACCTGGTGGGAGACAAAGGACAATGTCTACATACAGGCTCCCTTTGTTCCCACTCTACCCATAAAGATGCTCATGATGGATGTCTCCCTACTTGGACAGGGAGTGCGCTTGGACAACTACAGAGCTCAGGGTGCCAGAACTGCACAGGAGCATACACTGCACACAAACATTCTCGAGTTTTGGGCAATACTCAAGCATGCAAAAGGTTCCAGGTCTTCATCAGGTCCTCTCATGTCCAGGCCAGGGCAGATATGACTACTGCGTATTATGTAAATAAACAAAGGGGAGTAAGATCCACTGCACTTTGCAAAGAAGTGATCAAACTCAGGAACTGGTGCATCCAGCTTCAAATCACCCTCTTTGCAGTGTACCTACCAGGAGTAATGGAGTCCCTAGCAGAGAACCTCAGCAGGCATTTTCACGATGATCATGAGAGGGAGCTCCATTCTTCGGTGATCCAGCAGATTTTTCAGCAGTGGATCTTCTTTGCAACCCAGGGAAACAGGAAGTGCCTAGCCTATTGCTCTCAAGACACACTGGGGCACAACTCCAGAGGGGATGCCTTCCTAGGACAGTGGTCAGACCATTAAGGTACTGAATATCTTCCCTCCCATCCCCCTGCAACCTTGCATCCTTCAGAAGATCAAGCAGGACAAGGTAGCAGTAATCTTGATAGCACCATGGTGGCCAATGCAGTTCTAGTTCACTACAAGCCTACAGACAGCCTCTCACCCATGCACATTCCTACAGTTGTTCATGGGCCTACTGTCACAGAATAGAGACAGGACCAACTACCCCATCCTGGCATTCTTCCATCTGGTGGCCTGAGTTTTGCCTGGGCAATGGACTTAGAGGTCTTTCTCAGAGAAGGTTCAATCCATCTTTCTCAATAGCAGGAAACAGAACAAAGAAGTGCTATACCAAAAAGATATCAGCAGCATCTCTTACCTCTTGAAAAGTCCAAGATCTCTCTTATCCTGGAACATCTTCCCTCTTTGAAGTCACCAGGCCTATCCATCCATTCACTATGGATACATTTAGCATCTATTAATACCTTTCATCCTCCAGTGGAGAACTGCTTGGTTTTCAGCCATCTCACAACAGTAAAGTTCCTAAAAGGCATTGTCAGCACACTGCCACCTGTACTGAAACCTGCACCTGCCTGGGATCTGGACTTTGTGCTATCAGCACTGGTGAACCCGCCATTTGAGCCCTTGACCTCCTGCTCCCTATAGGTATTCACAAACTCTCTGTCCTCCGCCTCTGCTTTGGATCCTTATACTAGGACTATTTTAATAGAGAAGGCACTGAAGAGGTGGTTGGTCTGTGCCCCTACCGCCCCTCGGCCCCCCATTAAACCCGGTGGTTGGAAGCACGAGGAGGAAAAGGGCACAGACACAACCCAATGGCACTGCTATTGAGGAGCTTCTGGTCCTGGGTGGATGGAGTACATCCGCTCCCAGTGAATACCCACAGGGACCACACATCTCGAAGAACTCCAGTTATTATAAGGTCCATAACCTTCCTTTATCTTTAATTTTAGAAGAGAAAGAGAGGAGACACGTTCAGAATGCACCAGGGCAAGGTACACCACAGCCTGTCAGATGTGACCCAAAGCCAAACTGGTTCAACAGTGACCAACCGAACAGGGTGCACACCGAAGAAAGAGAATCTCCAGCGGGAAGGAGAATCCTCATTCTGTCTCAAGTGCAGTCCTCTGACAAGGAAGCTAACCCCAGTAAAGCTCATACTCCATCTGAAGTGCACAGTGCATACAGAGTGCAACCCATGTAGCCACTATGGTTACAGCCTTGAGGCTAATTTTTTGGCTGCTGTGCCTGAAACTAAATGAGTCCTGACATTGATCCCTTGCTGTGTACTGTGGAGGGTAAAATGTAATCAGACAACTCTGGCCTAATAACATCAACATATTTAAAACATGAGTGTCAGTAGGAGCCAAAGCATCATTGTTCGCCACATGTGGTATTTCCAGATACCTGCTCACATAGAACAAAGGAAGGAGATCCCCACGTGAATGAACATGTGGACACAGAGGAAAATTGTTTTGTTGATATGCTCTCAGACACCACTTACGATCCTTGGAAGTGATCTTAGAAAATTCCTTCCATCATCTTATGCCAGCAGTACAGGGTTAAGATGAAATAAGAAACCAGCCCTAAAATAGAACCATCTGATAAGGTGAATATTCTGCTAACAAAGAAATGGGCCTCTAAAAGAAACGGCTGAACTGGCCGTGCAGAGCTGTTAGGAAAGGGTTTTTCATTCAAAACTCCACAGAGACCCCAAGATACCATGGGCTCTCATGGAGGACTTTAGACAACGTCGCCGCCAGAAATAAACAACAAAGGGCCTGCAGGGACACTGACCTGCCTTTGGTCCTTGATAGGCCAAAAAAAGTTGGCAATATTCCTGTTCTGTTCTGGGAGTGGGGAGACTTTGCAGAGCCTGGGAAAAAATCTGGGGGTGGCTATGACCCAGCCCTGGATGCCATGCAATGGAAGAGGAAGTTTCATCCTCCCCAGCCTAGCCGGGACTAGCAGCTTAGCCTGGTGCAGGGTAGGAGCTATCAGCTGGGTCTTCCCCAACCCCCCACTCCTCTCCGCCCCACAGGGATTTACCTCTCTGCTGGCTGCCCTGGGCACCCAAAACATACCCTAGGAGTAATCTGCTTGAAGACCATGCGCCCAGATCTAGCTTGGAGATACTGTTTGCTGTTTCAGCTCAAAGTAAACTCCTTGCAATCTAACATGCCTAAACTCCAAACAAGGAAAAATAGGACCAGAAATAAAAAACAGTGAAGGAATGTGCCTCAGCCTAAATCAGTATCCTTGGCAGTAAACTCCCTTTGTAACACTCATGCAACCACACTGAAATTACTTATGGCAGACTTGGGTCTCAAATGTTCAAGCTTCCCAGTGGGTATAAAGGACAGTATGAGCTGTATCTCATGGCTCCCACTTTGGCTGAAGGAGCCAAACCCCCCTGGGTTGGGCCATGCAGCAAGACTACTTACTCAAAGTATCCCGAGGTAAAAAATGTCCCTGTTGCTTGGCCTCTACATCACCAAAGACTGATTACATTGAGTCACCAATGATTTTACTGACACAAAATGCAGAAAGCCATTTTAATAACTTGTACCCCTGTGATCAGCTTGACAATCTTATTTGGCTGGTGACCTTTTAATTAACTAGTTTGTAATAAGAACAAAGATTGTTAAGTCATTCTCCTTCCCATCATCTGGCATAAGGTGTTCAGATGGAAATAGAATTTATGTGAAGAGTTTTTTCAATGGAAAGTGAAAACTACAAATTGACAATACTGAAAGGTAGGGTGACTGTATTTTCCAGTTTTATAGGGACAGTCCTGATATTCGGGGGTTTGTCTTATATAGACTCCTATTACTCCCCACCCATATCCTGGTTTTTCACATTGGCTATTTGGTCACCCTACTGAAAGGTCATGGATTTAACTTGGATACAATCTCCCAATCTTGGCACAATTTACTGTATGCAATATTTTATGAGATCTGTAAAAAAAAATGAAAAATAGGTCGTATCCTCACCTAGTGGAAATTGGCACCGCTCCATTGATTTCACTGATTTATACCAGCTGAGGGTCTGGCTCACAATGCTTAAAAATAACCAAATTAAGTTATCTATGAAACAGCAGTTTACTAATCAGTTGGGTCCGGATTCTGTTTCCTTTGCTCACACTGAATAGCATCTCACTCTGTGAGTAGCCTCATTGACTTCAGTGGGACTGCTTGTGGAGAAAAAGGCTGCACATTGTGGTTAAAAGGACTAGAATCTGACTCTTAGCATTCACCCAAGTCAGAAAAGAAAATATGCGTATTGGAGCAGTAGAAATTCACTTGAACAGTTTGGGGGAGGAGGAGGAAGGGCTTTGATTTTGTTTTTGTGGGAGGTAGGGAGGTTTGATTGGTGGGGGCCCTTTGGTTAGATTGGATCTAGCTTCTCTCATGTTAATCCATGACAGGCTCCTGGCTGTTAGGTTCAAAACAAGCATAAAGCAGATAGCATGAGAAGGGGGTATTTGTAAATAACTCTGGAACCTGGGATCTGCACTCTGTGTGGCTATGGTTTTGTGTAAACACAATTACAGCATAAAACAAAAGCAGACTGCGCAGTGAAAACAAGAAGAATGCCATCACCCAGGTTGGTTTGTACTGCAAACCGCCCTGGTCAATAATCTGAGATGAATGGAGGTATCCGCTGAATAACCTCACTTTGCAACTTTTATGTGAAGGCTTGATAAATGAAGTCAGGGAGAGGTACAAGAAAGTGATTAAAACCAGCCTGCACAAAAGGGAGTGATAACCTCCCTGAGCTTGAAACTTTTTCCTCTGCTTGAGTTTGTTGAATAATTAACCCTTTCGACCATCAGCCTCTGTGCACAAATGTCTGTGTATGTGCATGTTAGCCAAAATAATAATAAAAATAACCCCTTATAAACACTTTGTCATTGGTTACAAATTCAGTCTTTGGATACAATACATATAGGGCAATTTTTTCAAACGTGAAAGTTAGGCATTTAAGTTCCTAATCAAACATCTAAAATAAGTAACCTAATTTTCAGAAATTCCCGGTACCATAGTTTCCATTAGCATCAGTAGGTTCAGCTCAACTGGACATGATACTATGTAATTAGGTACCCAACTTTAGGCACCCAAGTTTGAACATATTCCCCATAATGTACTGCATGTGTGTTCAGAATTCCAGCGAGGTACCAGTTTGCTGTAACTATAGGGCCAGTTTGAAAATTCCAAGTGTAATCTTGGCTCCGCTGAAATTACCACTGGAATTTGCACCCATCAATATTTGTGGTACAGTTACTGGCAGGCTCAAATGAAAACCTGAATATTCGTGACTAACAGATTTCCCCAGCATGTTAGTCAGCTAGATGTCAACATATCCTTATTTTCACCTGCAGATAATTGGGCTTGTAATTATTTTCTGGGGCTAAAAGAGAGGCAAGATTAAGACTCCTTTAAAAATCAGGCCCACAATCTTTTAGGCCAGTGTTTTCAATAGTGGTCCCTGATTTTGGACAACTCACTTTCTGGGTGCCCAACTTTAAGGTATCTACAATTGTGAGACCATATCTGTCACTTTTGAGAATTTGGCTGCATGAAACTAGAACTGATGTGTAAAACATAAGGTTGCTGGAGCCTATTTAAATGAAGGATTGGATAAAGGAATAGAACTGTTATATAAACTGAACTCCCACTGCATCAAAGAGGAAAATACAATAGAAACTGCATTGTGTTTTCTTAGCTTTCTCAGTCAAAGAAATGGCAGCAGCACCACTGTCTGTTATTGAACAAAGCTGTTCAAAGGCTTGCAGAGGCTCAAAATCCATGCTAAGAAATGTCAGAAGGCCTTTATGGCAGCCTGAAAATTAATGACCGTCAGAAATGGCAATCCTCAGTTTAGGCTTAATCTCTCTTGCATTACTCAGGTAGCTCTTGTGAAGTCCCACCGTGCTTGATGGTATAGATGACAGTTTCTATATGCCTTTACCACACCCACTGGATGGGAAATAATCACATAAATCCACATTTCAAGGCATACCCGAGCTAGTCTCTTAGAGAAGGGTGAATTTATGGTAGTATTTAGTATGTAATCTTGAAAGGGAACTGCTGGGTGGTTGAAGGTCTAAAATTACAGATGACCTGGGTGTAAGAAAAAGTGAGTTTCTTAAAAATCTATGTTTAGAAGAAAAAGAGCTTGATGTTACTTGTGTAGTTTATGACCTTTTCTAAAAAAAGCGCCCTTCAAAAAAGGTTGAAAAGCAATTTTCATTCTGCAGCTCTAAATATCTGTTTATCGCACTGCCATGATTCTGAGCATGCCCAGTCGGAATGATTTAACACTCTATTGATGGCTACCAACAGAAGGACTTCATGTGAAAAGGTAGTCTGCCACAGCTAATGGGCTCTTGTTTCAAAGGGATGCTGTGTGTACATTACTAGTGTATGGAGAAGGTGAAGAAAGGCCTCAGCAGACATTAGGAATGGAGTGTTGTTGATGATGAAAAGGCACTTTGCTGTTGAGGGAATGGTGGGAGAGAAAAGGCTTATCTGTCTTTTTGATTAGAAATGCATGCTTCCTTTCATCATCTGAGCTGAAAAATTGGCTTCTGCTCTTGGTTTATGAAACCATTTTTCTTTTTTCTTTCTTCCCAGGTTTGCAAACTCTTTAATAAATTAGTTACTCTGAGGTGTATGGGTGCCACAATAACCTTAGAGGCTTTTCCCAAATGCATATTTAATATTTTATAAGTATTTAAATAGATTTATTCAATTTGAGCAGCCTGATTTATGAACGCTGGCACTTTGGCATGGAAGAGGGGTTCAATACAAATTACATTGTGTCAGACATTTTTAACAACTAGATCTCAATTTACCAGTGGTTTCTCGGAAGTCAGGAAATAACAGGCCCGCCCCGTGTTAATATTTAATCAGGCATTGGTGCCAGATAGGAAAGCTACTGAAAGGACCAGACACTAGAACTGGGGGGAATCCTATATTAAATTAAAACATGCATCATTATGTGTTCTGTTGTTATGGCAAGTTAGATTCAGTTGCTATGTCAGGTAATGGTTTCAAGTCCGATATTGAATAAAGATGCTTTGTCAGCCTCTCATAGCTGTCCAGATGGAAGTTAAAGGTCTCATAGTATTGTTTGAAAGGCGTTGGGGATGGTTTAGTACTCAGGTCAAGCTTTCATCCCTCTTGATATAACAGGTTGTAATGTCAAATGCTGACTATGAAATACTCTTTTGTGCACATATAATGACTATGCCATATGACTACACAGGCACTGAACTATAGCACTCTGAAATGTTGTAGATACAAAGGCTGCTATAGAACATTAAATTATATTCTGTAACTTTAAAAAATTGGCTTTAATATCCCTCTACCGCTTTCACTTTTCTGAGTTAGTCAAAAGTCATTTGTGCACTGAAATGCCTGACAGGATTATTTTCATTTAACCAGGGAAGATGAGCTCATAATCTCAAACCAGTTTTATTAGTATATAAAATGCAAAAAAAACCCTTTCCTGTTGCAAATGTTTGGTTATAAACTTTAAATGCACAAAAGCTGGGAAATGAAATGGTTAAGACTTTCACCGTAACATAATTCACCCACATTGTACTGATAAAATATGTTTTGATTACTGGACTGTAAATGGCTTGGCACATCTACGTGGGCTGCCTGTAGCACCAAACTGTGTGCAGGGCTGTACAGAGGGGATGGGAATGAGAGAGGCTGATCCTTGATTCCACCACCCTCACCCCCAACAAACCAGTCAGCTTAGCTGAATCAGAGCTGCTATTAATATAGGCCAATACGTTTAGAGCAAGGGAATGACTTGTGAATCTCCAAGTCACATTGTTTTCCCTGGACAATTCCTGAAATGGCACACTCTTATTTTCATGCCACCCCTTACTAGGAGACCCAGTTATGGACCAGGATACCATCATGTTAGGCGCTGTACAAACACACAACACAAATGTATACAGTGCATACAATGTCAGTGAGTTATTCTTCTGAGGAGAACATTACTATTTTAATTTACTCTCTTGAGACTGTTTCCATTCAGTATCTTAATGTTGTAGTATGTTGCATTCAGTTCCCTGTGTGTGTTTGTTTTTTAAAGAAAGAAAAAAAATGAGAGAAGATAGGAACTACCAGTGCTTAATAATGGCAGTATTTAAAAGGCCTGTGGTTGGCTTTGAAGTTCACACTTCAGCAAGAAGAATGGGTTGTTACAGGCAATGGGTGAAGTCAAGCATTTGCTTGGTGACAGTGGACTGTAAGACTGGATTAATAGCATAGAATATAAGTTTGGTTGTATTGCAATAGCTGTATGCTCCAGATGGTACACAGATTTCATTGCTAAATTCAGTATTTGCAGAAATTCAGAAATGCAGCATGAATTGCGCACTCAGGCACTATCTCGCATGACCTTCTCATAAACAAACCATGGAAATACAACCTAGATGGAGCTACTATAACGTGGGTGCATAACTGATTGGAAAATTGTTCCCAGAGAGTAGTTATCAGTGGTTCACAGTTAAGCTGGAAGGGCATATCAAGTGGGGTCCCACAGGGATCAAGTTCTGGGTCTGGTTCTGTTCAATATCTTCATCAACTATTTAAATAATGCCATAGAGAGAACACTTATAAAGTTTGCAGATGATACAAAGCTGGGACAGGTTGAAAGTTCTCTGGAGGTTAGGCTCAAAATTCAAAATGATCTGGACAAACTGGAGAAAAGGTCTGAAGTAAATAGGATGAAATTCAATAAGGACAAATACAAAGTACTCCACTTAGGAAGGAACAATCAGTTACACACATACAAAATGGGAAATGACTGCCTAGGAAGGAGTACTGCAGAAAAGGATCAGGGGATCATAGTGGACCACAAGCTAAATATGTGTCAATGGTGTAACACTCTTGCAAAAAAAGCAAACATCATTCTGGGATGTATTAGCAGGAGTGTTGTAAGCAAGACATGAGAAGTAATTCTTCTGCTCTACTCCGCTCTGATTAGGCCTCAGCTGAAGTATTGTGTCCTATTCTGGGCACCACATTTCAGGAAAGATGTGGACAAATTGGAAAGAATCCAGAGAAGAACAACAAAAATGATTCAAGATCTGGAAAACATGACCTGTGAGGGAAGATTGAAAACGCTGGGTTTGTTTAGTCTGGAGAAGAGGAGACTGAGAGAGGAAGTGATAGTTTGCAAGTACATAAAAGGTTGTTACAAGGAGGAGGGAAAAAAATTGTTCTTCTTAACCTCTGAGGCTAGGACAAGAAACAATGTCTTAAATTGCAGCAAAGGCAGTTTAGGTTGGACTTTAGGAAAAACTTCCTAACTGTCAGGGGTTAAGCACTGGAATAAATTGCCAAGGGAGGTTGTGGGATCTCCGTCATTGGAGATTTTTAAAAACAGGTTAGACAAACCCTTGTCTTGAGTGGTCTAGATCAATGGTCCCCAAACTTTTTACCTTAAACCCTCTTACCCTGGTCCGTGCCCCTCTTGTCCTCTAGAGCCAGGCCAAGAGCAAGGTCATGGCTCTGCAAAGGGCAGACATGGACAGGGGTAAGGCGGTCGAGGCCAGCAGCCAGGCCTCTGGGTGTAGGGTGGGAGGCCGGTGCCAGGAGTAAAGCTGGGTGGCACTCCCTCCCCACCCTACTCCCACTCCTGTGGGGGCTGGTCCAGGCCCCAGGCGCACCTCTCTCCTGAACAGTCCTCCTTGCCCACCCTCCTCCGCACCGGAGGGCATCTCACAGTTTGGGGACCTCTGATCTAGGTAATACTGGATCCTGTCATAAGCGCAGGGGACTGGATTAGATGACCTCTTGTTTTCCCTTCCAGTCCTACGAGTCTGATTCTTTTCATCTGTCCCAGATGGTAAGGCACGTTCCTTGGGAGAATATTGCTGAGTGTGTTTCAGTGATATACGGGTAAATGCAGATTGTTCCAGCACCCCCAGAAAGCAGTAGCGCAATGGCCTGTCAGTGTGAGACTGTAGTTCTCCCTTTCCTCTGCTGATGGCATCAAATATTATTCATACGATTGATTCACGTACTTAGCTAGATGGTAACATTTTGATCTGGCCTGTAATAAGATTCAGTGTATAGTGTTGCCCCTGGAACAGCCTGGGAGGGAGATTATGACCTGGGGAATCATAATCTCCATGTCATTCCAGGAAAGGGGTTTGTATGCTGTCTGACACACCAGCATAGCTATGCTGTTCGGTGCACTGGGAGGGGTCAGAATCAAGAGTCCTCTCCCTCCAGGGCTTCTGTCAGAGTTTCCTGCCTAGCTCTGTGAGGGGCATATACAGCAGCTCTGCAAAGCCCGCTACCCTCATCCTGTGTGTTGTAGGGAGAAAGGGGATTCTTTTGCTCCTTTTCTCCCTTGAACTGGTGCACTGGCTGAACAAGATCTGGTCTTATATAGCACCAGAAGAGTGTGTGATGGATTACTGTCAATTTTTAATGCTTACTCCCTCCCTCCTAGTACATTATCCACATGCCAGGGGATTTCTTTGCTAGACTTTTTTGACTTCGCAGTGAGCAAAGAAATTAAAATAATTTTTCAATGGATTTTCCCCTTATTTATCTTAAACTCAAACACACATGAATGGCTTTTCCTTTAAATTAAAGCTGGGCAAAAAAAAAAAATTAGAAAAAAGGAGGAAAAATTAAGACATCATCATTATGTTTCCTGATCTGTTTTTTAGTTCAAATTCCAAAATTGCATCAAAATTTGGAATTAAAAAAATTCTACCAGCTGTACTAAAGATATTCACCTCTGGGGTGAGACCAAGCGTGAACAGTTTCAGCCCTAAGAAGAGGGAGTTATGAACATAAGAAAACAAAGGGCCAGATTCTGCCACCCTTACAATAAGTGGTATCTGACTTGCATTAGTCACTTGCTAAAGCCAGTGGAATCACTTACAAGTCAAGTACTGCTCAGTATGAGAGTGGTGGAATGTGTCTCCAAAGGGATTATAATGGAAGTCTGAATATGATCTTAACTATAGCTTTTATTACTGGGAAAAGTTGCAACCAAGCTTAGAATAGTCAATTAAATATCAAGCTTTCTTGACAGAGGTTATTTTATAACAAAAACTATTTGTTAAGCTTGTTTATACATGTTATAAGAAATGAACTTTGCAAAACTGAAGATTAACATGAGATAAAGATTAAATTTAGCTGTATGGTTTATAGTAATAGCACACAGCGGAGGGGGCTATTTTGACGCTGTTTTACTTGAAAATAGAAAACACTGAGTGTTGTTAGACTATCTATTTGAGAGCGTAGAAAAAATGTTTGGCAGCTTGAACTGGCAGAGACCCACTTTTGCTAAAGCTGCAGTTATTGACTGTTTTCGTGAGGGTTTCAGTTGTCAAAGCATCTAATGATGGTTTTAAATAAAGCAAAAGAAAATGGAGTGGCTCTTTGGTGTTCCAGTTTAATAATCAGGTGCAACGCGACTGCCACTGATATCAGTGGAGAAACTACTGTTAACATCAGTGGTGCATGATCAGGCACTCACCAGGAAACTGCAAGTAATCCCAGAACACAGTGGAAATGTTCTCCTAATCCTCTGTTGCTCTGCACCTTGTTTAGTAAATAACACCAATGCAAAGCAGTATTGCCAATCCCAAGTCTTCAAAAAATCATGAGCTTGGCTTAAAAATTATGACATTTTTGGATGAAAAATTTGAAGGGTGGTTTGTTTTTAATTTGCTTTCTTGTTGTTGTGTGTTTAGCATGCACTAGAGTCACATTGTCAAGCTTTTCTCTGAAATCATAAGACCTTGAAATAAGAGCATTCAAATGTCTGTACTGAATCAGGTCAATGGTCTATCTAGTCCAGTACTCTGTCCCTGACAGTGGCTTCAGGGGGAGTGGCTATCACAGCTTCAGGGAGAGTATATAGAAGAGGGAAGTTGGAGTGATCCAGCCCTGTCTTCTAGAGAGAAAAGATAGGTGAGGTAATATTTTTTTATTGGACCAACTTCTGTTGGTGAGAAAGACAAGCTTCTGGCAGTCAGAGGTTAAGGGTCACCCCGAGCGTGGGATTCCATCCCTGACCATCTTGGTTAATAACTATTCATGGACCTATACTCCATGAACTTATCTAGTTCTGTTTTGAACCCAATTATTCTTTTGCCCATCACAACATCACAAGGCAATGAGTTCCACAGGTTAATTGTGTGTTGTGTGGGAAAAGTACTTCCTATTTTCTGTATTAAACCTGCTGCCTATTAATTTCATCAGGTGGCCCCTGGTTTTTGTATTGTGAAAAAAGGTAAATAACACTTTTATATTTACTTTTCTACACTATTCATGATTTTATAGACCCCATATTATCTCCCCCATTAGTCGTCTCTTTTCTAAGCTGAACAGCCCTTGTCTTTTTAGTCTTTCTTCATATGTATGTTTTCCAGTTCCACTATATCTTTTTTGAAATGGGGTGACCAGAACTGGACACAATATTCAAGGCGTGAACGCACCATGGATTTATATAGTGACATCATGATATTTTCTTATTTTCTATCCCTTTCCTAATAGTTCCTTAGATTCCATTAGCCTTTTTGACCACTCCTGTGCATTGAGCTGAAATTTTCAAAGAGCTATCCAAAGTGACTCCAAGGTATCTCTCTTGAGTGGTAACAGCTAATTTAGAAAATATCATTTGTATCTATAACTATCATGTGTAGTTGGGGTTATTTTTTCCAACATGCATTACTTAGTACTTATCAGTGTTGAATTTCATCTGCTATTTTGTTACCCAGTCACCCAGTTTTCTGATATCCCCCATAACTCTTTGCAGTCAACTTTAGACTTAACAATCTTGAATAATTTTGTATCATCTGAAGACTTGGCCACTTCACTATTCACTCTTTTTTCAGATCATTAGGGAATATGTTGAACAGTACAGGTCCTAGTACAGATTCTTCATGGACCCTGCTGTTTATGTCTCTCTAGTGTGAAAACTGACCATTGATTCCTACCTTTGATTCCCATCTTTTAGCTAGATGCTAAAGGTAAGGACCTTCCCTCTTATCCCATGACTACTTAGTTTCCTTAAGAGCCTTCTGAAAATCCAAGCACCCTGTATCAACTTGATCATTCTTATCCACACACTGATTGACACCCACAAAGAATTCTAATAGCTTGATGAGGCATGATTTCCCTTTACGAAAGCTGTGTTGACTCTTACCCAATAAATCATGTTTTTCTATGTGTCTGATAATTTTTGTTCTTTGCTATAGTTTCTACCAGTTTGCCTTATTCATAAATTAGACTCGCTGGCCAGAAATGGCCAAGATCTCCTTTGGAGTTCTTTTTAAAAATTGGCATTACATTAGCTACCTTCCAGCATCTCGTGGACAGATTTATTTCAGCAATAGATTACATATCACAGTTGTTAGTTCCACAATTTCATATTTGAGTTCCTTCAGAATTCTTTGGTAAATGCCATCTGGTCCTGTTGATTTACTAGTGCTCATCAATTTGTTTTAAAACCTCTTCTATTGACACACCAGTGTAGGACAGTACTTCAGATTTGTTTCCCAAAAAGGATAGCTCTGAGGTGAGTATCTCCCTCACATCCTCTGTAGTGAAGACTGATGCAAAGAATTAATTTAGCTTCTCTGAAATGGCCTTGTCTTCCTTGAGTTCTCCCATTAACACCTTCGTTGGTTAGTGACCCTAGTGCCTGTAAATGTACTTTAAAAACATTAAAGCTGAAAGAACGAGGAACACTTGTGGCACCTTGGAGACTAACCAATTTATTTGGGCATAAGCTTTCATGGGCTAGAACCCACTTCATCAGATGCATAGAGTGGAACATACAGTAGGAAGATAGATAGATATATACAGAGAACATGAAAAAGTAGAGGTTGCCATATCAACTTCAAGTGGCTTAATCAATTAAGGTGAGCTATTAGCAGCAGGAGAAAAAAACTTTTGTAGTGATAATCAGGATGGCCCTTTTCAAGCAGTTGGCAAGAAGGTGTGAGTAACAGTAGGGGGGATACTTAACATGGGGAAATAGATTCAATTGTGTAATTAAAGCTAAAGTTCTCCCATATTTTCATGAATCTGGGAGCTGGTGCTTTAAGAGAAATACCAAATATTATGAGACTCACCATAAATTTGTGACATATCAGTACTGGCAGAGTGAGTGCAAAATGGGTCTAGAATGCCACCATTCTGATTCAGCAGCATTTTTACATTCGCTTTGCATTTATAAATGGCTATACACTGTGGCTGGCACAAAGAATGAGGCACTGCATACCCAACATGTGGAGGAACGTGGTGCAGATATGATGCAGGGACCCTAGGCAATGAAATTCAGAGAGGAGAGTGAACATGTTGCTGTTGATATGGCAAAGGCCTGGTCAATTGATCTTTACAAGTGCAGACCAATAAGGCCAAAGCTTCATGGAGGAGAAAACAATAAGCCACATCTACTGATCCTTACCATATCCCAGCAATAGAGCCCATGGACATCAGCTAATGAATGCTGGGACTGAAGATTCTGTATCTTATTCCCTTCCCTACTGTGCAAGTGTTCATGAATGCACTACCCATTTACTTTCAAACTTCTTGGATCCTGCATCTCGAAATTTCCAGAGTCTAAACTGTGCCAGATCTTACGTAATGTGAATCAACTTAGCTCCATCTCAGGTTTAAAGCAATTGAGGAATCTGGCATATGGCATAATATTGCATTTGTTTTCATTGACAAAATAACTTGATTGATTCAAAAATACTGTAGCATGTGTTACAATAAACTAACAGTGTCCCTAGGCTATCGATAGGCCCAGCTAAGAACTACAGATTCAAATACCTCTGAATTTTTCAGGAGATGTTTGAAATGTGAACATCCATATGAGCCTGAGCTTTACAAATGGATCTTGTCTTCAGAGCAAACTGAAACAAAATACCCCAAAGTGAACACCCAGACTTTTTGTTGTTTGAAATCCAGATCACAATTCTATGGCTTGAACACATCTCTAATCTAGACATTAGCATGTATACACACAGTGGAACAAAAGCTGTTTATGCCTACATTTTTGTATCATACAGCAAACGTTCAACTGAAAACTAAAATATCATGAAATTAAAATGTGAACTGGGGAAATACAAATGGAACTTTTTGCCAAAATGTAATTATGTACATTAGATAAAAATCCATCTTGTAACAGGAACAATTCAACCACAAGACAGCTATATCTAGAATAAACATAGATGTATTTTCCTTTTGGAATTTTGTGTCATATGGTAGTATAAATGCCCTTCTAACTAATTTCTAAAGTATCCAGTAATGGATTCTGAATGTTGAAAAAATGTGCTCATGAATACATTTTCCATCTATTACTAGATTTTGTATGTCTTTTATGATCAGATTGCTAGTTGCAAAGAGCAAAATCCGTATGTAGTGAAAATGGAGCGAACAGTTCAACATGGTACAAAAAACTGGGCTATAAGTTTAAAAACAAAATCAGAAATGCAATCTCTAAGTGAGCATAACTCGCCTTTGCAGTTAATGGGAGTTTAATCCATATCAGGACGGAGGATTGGACCCTACAGAGGAAAACAAATCTTTCAAAAATAAATGTGTCGTTTATGGTATGCTTTTTGTTTGAAATAACATTTTACCTTCTATTTATAGTAAAACAGACTAAACATTTCTGTACATCTGTATTTAAAATTTTCAGACAGAGAACAAGGATTACATTTTACCTGGAAATACTAGAGCCTGAGCTCCAAATTGTTAACAATATAAACTAATACGATGTTATAACATGCATTAATAACCTGCACTTTTACTGGCATATAAATCTAAGGCTTCTGCTTACATAGCCCAGCTCTGTGTGAAGTATTGGCTAGTCCTGAAAATCATTGTTGGAAGACTGCTAGGAAACAAATGAACTTGCAATGCATAGTATCTTAAAGGAAACTATAAATGGGATAGGTCAAGGACTAGGCATGTAAGCGACAGGAAAAATCTTCCTTTTAGTTTATACAGCTACAGCTTCCATGTCTGTGCAGATTCCAAATAAGGAATAGTAACTTTTCAAGGGACTAGCTCTCTACATATTTCCTGCCCTTATAATTCTCACAGTTCTAGACATTCCAAGGTAGCGGGTCATTCAGACAGAGTTGTAATTTCTTGTACATATTTATTTCCAAAGTATCTTTTGCATAGTTTCTCAGTGAAATCATGTGCTGAAGTTGGGGAATGCTAAAAAGGTTATTTTTCAAGCTTGCATATAAAGGGGCTGTCAAACTGGACTGGCTTGGGCTTATCAAGAAAAAGTACCAGACTCACACTGGAATGGCTATAGCTAATCCTTCCCAGTGCTGCTATTAGCTGAACTTGCAACATTCAAACTGGGATGATGTAAGAAGTTTAAAGAGCTTCCTCTTTACATGTTTTATTATTTGTGATGATTTCAATGATATTAAAAGTAGAGGAAGGGTAAATAGGTTTGGATAAGAATGACCTGAAACTTTCACTCATAATTCAAATCAAATGCAATTGGGGGATGAGGAGTGACTGGAAACCATTTGTTAACACTTTTTAACAAATGGTTTCCAACTACCAAATACAGCTGTGTTTTTGCTCCTTTTATCTTTACTTTCCACAAATACTGTAGTGAGCTGCTGACAAAGATATTTGCTGAAACAGTACCTTTCTGTGAAAAGCCTCACCATTTGTGAGAGCAGATTTAGAATTCAATATTATGATTCTACAGAACAAATACCTAATTTTAACAGTTACATTTATTCAATCAAGAAACATAATGACACTAAGGGACCACTCAGGCCATTTTGTGTTTGACGCTACAAATACTGAATGCTCAAAGCATATCACACAGCGAGAAGATGGTAAGCTATCCGTAGGCTGAAATCCTCTTTAGGTAAATCATTTTGTCTAACTATTTTGAAAAATGAACAAATTGCTCAAAATCACGATCTGTTTGCAGATAATCCACAACCAAAAAAGGACTACAATTGAGAAGAACATGTTCACTGTTAATAGTTTGCCACATTCAAAGCAGCAGTAAAGTAGGATGCTGGCTTCTATCCAGAGAGAACCATATATAAATCCAAATGTACTGTACTTTGATTATGGTTGCTAAAAATATGCCTTGTGTACATTCCAGTCTATGGCATGGATTTAGGATGTCTCCATGGAGTTTTGGATATTTTCTGAAGATTTTAAGCTTTCATTAAAAAGTAAATCTAACCCTTCTGCTTGCAAAGATTACCTTTAAAATATAAATTGATATTCCAAAAATTTTTACCAACTAAAGAAGGGAAAATTCTATAGAATTTCACAATATTTCTACAAACTTCCAGTGTCACTTTATAAAAAACTGGTCAGACTGAATTTGGAATACAGGGCCAATTTCTGCTCTTGAGTACTTGTACATTTCGCCTTGCCCTCATGATGAACATCCGGACAGAATTTGGCCCCTAGTGTCCTGTTCTGCTTGTCTTATTGGAAGAATTTTTAAGACATCTAAGCTGATAGATGGAATTGTAAGCAGGAAGAGAGAGTGATGAAATGCAGGTTATTTAGTCTCTCATGTGAAAAGATAATTTACAGGTGATATGAATGAAAGTCAGTAGTTGCCCTGAGAAAGTTTCCTTTTGCTTTTCTATATAATTAATTAAAGTGTTAGAGGTATGAATAGATATTTTTTATTCTTGGAAGGGGTAATACTGCTGGTACAGTATGAGTACCTTAGCTTATGGAAAAACTTGAGAAAATTTCCATTACCTAAGGGATATAATTCAAATTAGTTTGATGATCTGCTTGTGGTCATTGAACTAGCCAGAACTAGAGGATGTACATTAAAGATTAAGAGGCAACACGTATAAATAGAATTTAAGGAGGTATTATTAGACAGAAGTTGGTGAACAGATGGAACAGGATTCCGGCTGAGGTGATGACGTCGACTGGTACTTATATATTTAGGCAGCAATTGGATGAATTTGTGGGATTTAAAAATATATAGAAGAGGCAGGATGGATTTTTTTCCCTTGGAGGCTAAAGGTGGTAATGAGATTGGGGGCTGTGTGCGTGTGAGATTGTTTGTTTACATGGAATTATTTTACCTTCTTCTGCCACCTAAAAGCATTAACGTTTTCAAACTGTAAAAAAAAATATTCTTTTAAATATATTAAAATAATGTAAGGTAGAGACAAGAGTTATCAACAAACCATTCCAGATATGAAAGTCCGATGGCCTGCATCTGCTCCTGTGCTACTGTGTAACAATAGCATTGTACAGCAATCCATTGAGTTGTTGTGATTTCTTTGTGTTAAATTAGACTTATTTTGACTGTTTACAGTATTGCAGTTTTCTTCTATTCATCTTAAAAGTGTAAACTGTACAATTATTTGCACAACATTATAGGTCATTTATCTTGTCAATCTAATATTCTTCCCTTATGCATCTTAATACCACTATTAACTGTTATGGGTCATTTGTTATCTGTATACCAGAAAACTGCTTTCAGTGTTATTACTTATTGGTCATAATCAATTAGGAAAGTTTTTAGACTATGGCAGTCTTATATAAATACACTGGCAAAGTTCACCTCCTATGATTTCTGACAATTAAATTGTTCTGTCACTTTGGGACTCTCATTAATCTCAACTTGTCATCCTTGTTTATGCAGGTTATAATGGGCTATGTGTGTAAGTGAAATGAGATGCTAAAAGCCCTTGGCTGTTTAACTCTTTGATGAAAGTAAAATTGAAATACTTTTTTGAAGGGGTCAGTTGGATTTTTATGCATAAAGAAATAGTACTTTGGAAATTATCACACCCTCTAAAGACCAGCTATTAAATAGTACAAAGAGAAGTTTTACAAATGGATAAATAAAATAGAGAGAGTTGAATTTAATATTACCGCAAAATTTTGTGTGCATGCAGCTAAAAAGAAGAATGTAGCATCTTTCTCCTCCTCCCCGTCAAGGAAGAGAAGTGATAGGAAGATATCTCATTCCAACAAACTGCTGAATATAATGTACGTAGATTTTAGCTAATGTTAAGAAATTAGCTGGCGAAAAATTTGATACAATGCCTTACAAAAATATTACACATTGGAAAACATAATCCCAATCATACATATAAAATGAGGAGGTCTAAATTAGCCGTTACCGCTCAAGAAAGAGAGCTTGCTGTCATTGTGGATAGTTCTCTGAAAACATCTAGTTAGTGTGCAGCGGGAGTCAAAAAAGCAAACAGAATGTTGGGAATCATTAAGAAAGGGATAGATAATAAGACAGAAAATATCATATTGCTTCTATATAAATCCATGGCATGGCCACATCTTGAATATTGTGTGCAGATGTGGTCAACTCATCTCAAAAAAGATATATTGGAATTGGAAAAAGTTCAGAAACGGGCAACAATGATTAGGGGTATAGAACGGCTTCCATATGAGGCAAGATTAATAAGGCTTGGACTTTTCATCTTGGTAAAGAGACAAATAGGTGAGGTTATGATAGACGTCTATAAAATCATGACTGGTGTGGAGAAAGTAAATAAGGAAGTGTTATTTGCTCCTCATAACACAAGAACTAGGGTCACCAAATTAAATTAGTGGGCCTTTAAAACAAACAAAAGGAAGTATTTTTTTCACACAACACACAGTCAACCTGTGGAACTGCTTTCCAGAGAATGTAATCCAAGGCTATAACAGGGTTCCAAAAAAACCTAGATAAATTCATGGAGAACGGGTCCATCAGTGGCTATTAGCCAGGATGGGCAAGGATGGTGTCCCTAGCCTCTGTTTAGCCTCTGTTTGCCAAAAAGGTACATTAAAAATGTATTTAAACTTCCTTGGACTTGGGTCCTCGTCCATGGACTGACTGCAGGCTTTAGGATCCTAAGCAAAGGCAGTGACTAGAACATGTGTGTGCAGGGTTCAGTTCCTCAGGATTATATAAACTGAACCCTTTAAGGTAGCTTATGGGGGATAGCACTGAACCCACACTTATGGGTCCTCTTTGAGGTCTGAATGTTAAATTAAACCTCCCAGGGGACTATACTATTTTTTTCCTGCCCAAGTATCTCCCATCCCTCCAGGACCTCATCTGCTTACCTCATATGTCTTCAGTTGCATCCAGTGGTTTGCCCTCTTCTCACCCTGTTCTGGGGCTGAGTAGTCCTATTGTCAATCTTTAGGAGGTGCCACATGGCGACCCCACCACTACCACCATTTGAAGCCATTTGCTGCAAGCCACTGCCTTTTCATCCCTGGGTGCTTTCTCCTGTGGACCCCTGTGAGGTTCCAGTCTGCCACCTCCACAGTTCGGTACATATGTACAGCTCCTGGAGGAGACTGTGATTATTGCGAGATGTGTATATGGAAAACATGAGAAGGATTTATGTATCTATACTAAATATTACATTCTCTAGGTCTGTGAGTTAAGACTGATCACCAAAAGGTGGTCCCACATCTTTGTGTGAGGCAGGGAAGAAGAGACACTCAACTCACTCTGGCTAGTCATGTGTAGATTGAGTATTGTGTAAATAGGCATTCATTGAATAAATGCCTATTTACAGTTTGAGCAAATTTCTATGCAGTAGATTGTGGGGGCTGCAGGAAAAAACAGAAACAGCAGGAGTTATCCTGTTTAGGAGTAAGAGACTGAACGTCTGAAACTATATCTGGGGTGCAGATGAACCTCCCAGATATTCCCATCGGTGAGGACAACCTGCGAGCAGCGCTGGTCTTATGAGAAGGAATCTCAGCCAAGCTGGTTGAAAACACTGGGAAAAGGACTTGAAATCACCTTCTTGTAGGAAATAGGTGAATGCCTTGTTAGGTGAATTTAGATTCTAGAAAGCATGTTATGATTTTGTGTTATGTGTAGCCATTTGTTTCCAATATTCTTACTGTTCTTTGATAATAATTTTTTTCTTGTTTTCACTATATATCTATAGCTATATCTATCAAGCTACATATATATATGTGTGTGTGTGTATATATATATATATAGTTTTGTGTGTTAAGTAGAGTGGTGATCCTGAGTTGAACCTGCAAGCTGGTGTGGACTATTGCTATTAGGAATAGTAGTGTATTATTGATTTGTGATTGAATGTTCAGCGGAACAGGGGCTGAGCACTCCAGAGAGACACTTGGAGGACCCGTGGGTTGGTGTGTGCTTACCGCTACCTGTACAGAGAGACCAAAGCCTTTGGAGGCCTGGAAGATAGTTCTTTTGTTGCCAGAGATTGATGGAGTCAGGTTGCTGATCTACAGCTGGCACAGTCAAGACGTTTTCACTCTAAGGACAGATGACAGCAAGGTGCCTCACAACTCTGGGTACCCTTGGCAGCATCACAAGGACCTTGAATTAGAAGCTGGCATTTTCTAATACGTATCCTGGTCCATGATCCACAGATAAATTAATCAGGAACCATGATAATGAGCATAGTGTAGACTGATAAAAATATAGAGATATTCTATCCAGGCATTGCTTCTCCCTTCTATTAGATTCAGCGGCTTGGAGTGCATTTTTTCATCTGAAATTGGATATGACGTGATAGCCTTTCCTCTTGCGTCTGAATCTTGCCTGAAGAATCCATGCAAATGCTCTTCTGGACTGGATTACATCATATGATATCCTGCAAGGGTATCTGAATATATTAGAGAGTGTAGCAGGCAGCCAGTCACTGCCTGAGTGGGTTAGCCACCGTGAGCCCTTACCCCAGCGTTCTTTGTTTGGCCTTTTCACTTCTGGATGCAAATCCAGGTGTTGGATACAAATTATCTTTATTTTTGTCCTAGGTGTTTTGGTTCCTATGAACTGCCCAGCAGCCACAGCAATGAATGCCCACGTATAAATTATTTGTTAATTTATTTCATCTCCTAATCCGTATCAGCCTCTGTCATCCTTAATTTCATGTTTACACACCACTGTTAACAGTGCTCCATTTCTGGTGTGCTTATGTTGGCCTAAACTGTAGGCAGGTGCATTCTCTGCCAATTTGTAGCCTGTACATTGTCTTCCCATTCAGCTTCAGACAGGAGAATCACAGTAATCCTGCCTGTAGGTGACAAATGCATAGATCACTGTGGATAGGTCCATGTCTGGGAGAAAGAGATAATGTTACCTAGCAAGCTGGAGGAATCTGAGATTGCTCACTTATAGAGGTGCAGCTCCTTCAATGGAGTTACTTCTGATTCTGAGCAGCGTGAGAACAGAATCAGGCCCTTTGTGTGCACAGAATTATCACTATCTCACATCCTAACAAACTGCACCACACAGTTGATACATCTATCTCCCTGCCTAGCTTTCCACTCTAATACGGCCCCTTTGCTGTAACATCTGAGTGACTAATAATTGAACTAGAGGATTTATAAAATCAGTTTTACAGATTCAACCCTTTGCTACTTCACAATCTTAACACCCTATAGGATTCAAGTCACAGGGTGAATCTAGTTCTCTGTAGAGTTGCATTGAAAGACTACATTAAAAGCCTGCATCATTTACTTCTCCTCAAAACTGAAATAGACGAAACTAGGAAAAGCTCACTGAGTTAACAGAAAAGCTAAAAGAGCTAGAGGAACATCACCTTTATCTGAGTGATCCAAGTCCAGTTGTGTTGCCAAAGACAATAGAAACATAAGAAATTAAGGAAATCCATACAGCTAAAAACATTGCGTCAAGACGATTGGAAGCTCATGGTGTATCACTTATAAAGATACACTTCTGTATGGTGTAGCAATGCAGCAAAGTAACATTATTAGAGCTGGTCAAAATTTGTCAACAATGTATTTTTCTGTGAAAAACTGAGTTTTGTTGAAAATTAATTTTCAACAGAAAAATGTCATTTTTTCATACATTTTGAATCGGAAATTTTGAAACAAAAAATTCCTTTCAAACTGATATTTTTCATTTTGGAAAAAATAGAAATTTTGAAATTTTGAAATTTCAGACAGTTCCCCTCATTTTTCTTTGTTTGTTTGTTTTTTATTTGTTTTGTTTTATTCACTGAGGGCAGTGTAATGATTGATGCGTAGGGTTATGGTAGGAATGTATTTTTATTTATTTTTTCTTCTTTCCACTTTAACTTTTCAAAAGTTTTCCAACTTTAGCAAAGTTACAGAGCAGCAAAAGAAAAAAAATGGAAACAAACTGCAAAACTTGATCACACTGAAATTTTGAAATGTTGCAATCAGCTGAAACCATTTTTGTATGGCATAATAATTGGAGGAACAATTACTTTAAAATATTTTTTAAAACTATACAAGGAACAGTCTTTGGAGGAAAAAATGCCAATAATATTACAAGCATTGTAACCACAACAATATTTTATTGCAAAATGATGGATGTAAGTCATTCTGTTCAAACAAATGTTCTGATTGCAACCACCCTGAGGATGTCTTTGACTCCACAGAGCCACTACAGATAAAACTATACAAAGGAAGGGGAAAATAATAATTAGAGTAAACTTCTTATGTAGTGCTTTTCAGCTGTACCTCTGAAAGCACTCTAATGGTTTGTCTATACTGCAGTTATACACTGTGGTTGGCCCATGCCAGCTGATTTGGGCTCATGGAGCACTGGCTTAGGAACTGTTTAATTGTGATGTATGCAACCCTAGAACTTGACCAAACTAAACCACAACCATTTGGGGGCGTGTTTAGCTACCATTAATTAAAAGCAGAACATCACATAGCTAGGAATAATTATTAGGGCTTTTATAGCAAGGCCAAATTGCTGCAGCTTGCAGTTTTTGCTAATTACAATAAAGAAACCATAAAAAAGTAAATGAATAGCAACCTTGGTTTTAAATTCCCCAACATCTGAGTTTTATTGTTGTTATAACTAAAAATACTAAAAATGCTTTGCTAATAAAAAAATAATAAGCAATTTATTAAAGCTAAAAAAATTTAGATGTTCCCATTGATTTATTCCTAACACTGCTTAAAAAAAAAATAGTTAAGTAACCACTGCTTTGTGTTCAAAAAATCCTGAGCAGCAGATTTGGTGAGCTAGTAGCAAGGAGTGGTGGAGAGAAGGGAACGATTGGTACAAACAGGTTGCTGTGCAATAGGGAGGAGAGGGCAGAACAGGGTTACACCCTGTAAATTTCCATGTAACAGTCTGCGAGTTGCTTTATGGATACATAAATGGAGACTCTGGAGTGAAGCTGATAGCCTGGTCAAGTGAGAGGATATGTCAGAAAGAAAGGAAATATCTGGAAAGATAAAAATGGTTTTGGGTAACAGCTTGAGAGATTTTGTACAGGAATACATAATGGACCCTGGAAGACTGGAGCTTCACTGGCCCTGGGGCATTTCTACAGTTCTCTAAGCAGAGGGTAGCAATGGTAGTAAGTGGAGCCAGATCAGTTATAGGCAAGAGAGAGGAACTTAGGGAAGGCTAGGGTCAAACAAGAAAAGTAAATAACCTGAAAGCAGAATCAGGTACCCTTGGGGCTATCACCCTAATTCAGGCAGCACAAAGAGTGGCACTGTAGAAACAAGTGTGTGATTTATTCCTGACACTGCCTAAAAAAACCCAATTAAATTACCACTGCTTTAAATTGAAAAAACCCTAAATAACAGGGTAGAGATTCCAGCTCATGCTGGAGCCTAAGTTCTGGGACTCTTCCACCTCTCAAAAGTCAACATCACAATTAAATAGCCCATTGAGCCTAAGTCAATCAGCACCGACCAACTGGGGGTTTTAATTGCAATGTAGCCATACCCCAAGTATCACTATCCTCATTTCACAGATTGGGGAATTGCAGTGCAGATAGATGAAGTGGGGTGCCCAAGGTCACAGCAGGTCAGTGGCAGAGCAGGTCCCCTGAATCCCAGCCCAGTACCTTGCCCACTAGCCCACTCTGCCTTATAATTAAAGGGAATCCAATCTGTGAAAAATAGTAATAGCTCTAAATAGTTATCTGTCTCAATATTAAAAATAATGTGAAGAGATACTGTTATGTGTCCTTGGAGGAACACATGAGCATATAGAATGACATCCTATTGATGAGTTTAAGAACAACACTAATTATCATAATTCTTAAACTGGGAAGGGATCTAGAACACTGTACTAATTATCACCAATATATTTAATAAATGCGGACTGTAAGTTACTTAAAAAGGTGGTGGCTAATAGTCTGGAACATATATTCCCAGACTTAATTCATTTCACTTGGGTTGGGATTAATTAAGAATTAGACTGTCATGTTTTATTAAATATGATAAGCCTGTATAGAATAAATATTAAATATGATAAACCTGTATAGAAGTGGAGGAGAACCCATGACAGTCAATTACTAGATGCTGTAAATTGCTTAGACCATGTAGACGAGAAATGTCTTTTTTTCACTTTCCAAAAATGTGGGCTGTGAGCAACATTCTGCAGATGGGTTGAACCTTTCTGTAGAGTAAGACAGAGGCTTATATATAAGAACTTAAGAGTGGCCATACTGGGTCAGACCAAAGGTCCATCTAGCCCAGTATCCTATCTTCCAACAGTGGCCAGTGCCAGGTGCTTCAGAGGGAATGAACCAAACAGGTAATCCCAAGTGATTCATCCATTGTCACCCATTTCAAGCTTCTGGAAAAATAAGCAATGTTCAAATGGATTAATTTCCAGATTTCCTAAATTAGAAAAGAGGTAATCCTAGAGATACCTCTCCTCCTTGATCCAACTATGCACCAACAGCTGCTGCAATTAATTACAATCTACAATTTTTTTAGAGATGAATAAATAGAAGGGAATTCCAAGAACATTTTTACACAGCTTAAAGTGTAATGAGTAATTTATATTGTGATAGGATAGTCAAGTCATTTACACTTCTCCATTGGGTAGATCTCAATGCTTAAGACACATGATACACCAAAACCACAATGTAAGGTGAATGATATTCTGAAACTGCTATCACCTCTAAACCACATGTAAACAAAGAGGTTTGCACTATGCACAGGTGCATTTTGTTCCCTGAGCAACCCAAAGGGGCTGGAAGCTGGCCACAACTTTCAATCTGAGAACTGACTGTCGAGTGGTACTCTCCAATAGTACCAATTTGGCAAACCCAGCTCCTACATCATCTGCCCACGCCTCTATTCCAGCTTTGGATGTGTGTAGGAGGGAACATATTGGAAAGGTTGGGTGAGGACAGGTCAGAACACAGCTTTGCTCCACCAATTCATTTCACAAATGGAGTTTGGTCCCTTGGTCATTAGGTAGATCTGCCTCATGGTTGCTCTAACTTACAGCAAGCCGAAGGCCAGGGCCAGGGCTCGGATAGCTTGATAATCAGAGAGCCCTCCCCACCCCACTTACACCAGGTAGATCTCTGAAACTGACTTATGGATGGAGAATCAAAGAGCAGCATATGGTAGGGAGATGAGAATATTGTAGGTTCTGATGATAAAATGTGAAACCTACCAGTGCTGGTACAGATGAAATTCCACCCTAGAATTTGAAGTTAAAAACTACTTTAAGAAAAAATGTTTTTCTAGAAATACTAGCCCCCAGCGAGAGGCAAAAAAGAAGTTTAAATATCAGTGCTTGATGCTGGAAATGTTGAGACAGCAAATGGTGCATTATTACTCAAATATTCAGGAACGGCCATTCAGATACTTTGGGGATGAGGTAATAGGCTCGGCAGAGCTTCTGAAATAGACTTTAAAAAACCCCCACCACACACAGAGACCCCTAGATTTTATGTCAGATCTTGGCGTTCGCTAATTCGAATGAAATATATATATATATATTAAAACAAACAAACAAAAACCTTTTGCTCCAGATAATGTTAGTTGTAAAGTAAGTGAGTCAGTGTACATAAGCTTTTCCAACTGAACTTAACACACTGGTGCAGCAATCTTCTTGAAGAAACTACCTTTGAAAGGAAATTAATGTAAACAAATTATAAAGCAAGTCTTTTTATAGTCATCTTTCTTAATGGTTCTGCTTATCTTTATATCATTTGTTTCCCAAACTATCATCCATGAACAGGCAATTTATTTAGACTGTAACTTCTTTGGGGCAGGGTCTGTTTTTTAATATATGTTTGTACATTGCCCAGGACGCAAGATCATGCTCTGAATGCTAAAATAATATATATAATAAAAGTTTGCTGAATGCTTTTATGTGATTGGTTGGATTTTACCCAGAAGTGGATTGACAACCAATGTAGAATGCAGAACACATGTGTAATATGTTCCATCCAGTCTTCCCCATCTTGAACACAAGAAGCCACCTTTTATACTAGCTGAAATGAGTGTCAGATACAGTGTATTGAAGTAGAATAGTCTAGAGGCAAAGGTGTGGAAGAGCTTGGTGAAGACCAAATCCATGAGGAAATGGTGTAATCTTGTGGCTGGCCACAGATGCGGAAAAATGTTTCTGGCCACTATTCTAATTTAGGAATCTAGATGTAGTGATCAGGGCCTAGAAAGATCCAGAGATCATGAACCACTTTGCGAATATGAAGGCAAAGACCCTTGCTTAAAAGAGCAGTTCTAGGCTATTCCAGACCCTCAGAAAGCTTTCCCCTGCCAATCTGCATTAGGTTTGTCTTCTCTGGGCTGATTTTGCACCAGATGGTTTTAATCCAGATCTCAATCTCTTCCAGATTTTGGGAGAGCATAGAGCTGCTATGCCTGGGTGAGAAGAAAGGGAGATACAGATGAAAACCATCAGCATGTGTATGACCGTATAATCCATATTGCCTCAAAATGTCTCTCACGTGACTGAGTCCTGTAGTATTTTCCATGTGAGGAGAAGGACATCACCCAGCACCAATCTCTGGGAATGAGTAGAACCATGTACACTGATTGTCTCCACCACTGCCAGCATTGCCAGTTGTGTCAACAGCACCTTAAGTTCACGTGTTTAAAAAACAACTGAAAGAACAAGTAGTATCAGCAAGGATTACGGTGGGTCTGCTCATAGGCTCGAGAACAGCAGTGTCTGTGACAAAACACCCATTCCTGTTCCGTGCCTAGGTCTGAAGCATGACTGATGGAAAACCTGGAAATCTGAGGATTTCAGATGCTGCTAGAGAGGACCTCTACCATCTTCTCAGTACACTTCTCAAGGAAAGAAGAGGTTAGGGGCTGTGGTTGGTGGCAGTACAGCTGGTTGGGAAATGAGTTGTCTTTCCACACAAAATATTGATAAAATGGAAATTTTTGCTTTTTGTTCCTTGGATGGAGGACAGAGTTTCAGTGAAAAAAATATTTTCAGCAACTGAAGATCTTTAGGGTTTGGAACTTGCTTTTCCAAATGAAAATTCAAAAAAAATCAACAAAGAGAAAAATTTTCCATGAAAACTTCTATTTTGTCCACAAAATTTTTTTTTTCATTGAAAAAGAGGTTTTGAAAACAAATTTTCAAACAGCTCTGACAGTTTGTCCTCCTTCATGAGACCTTATGTCGTACTGATCTGGGTTTATATAAAATTTTTCTACCACAATAAAAATGTCAAAGCTCAGAGGACTGCAAGTGATTTATTTCTCTACTACAAATATCTGTCTGAAGGCCAGCTCCTCAGCTGGTGCAAGTGAAATCAATGGAGCGCTTCTGATTTACACCAGCTGAAGATCTGACCCTAAAATCTCTTAATATGCCCCGTGTGAAATGGAATGTTTAACATTTTTAATTTAACGATCCCTCATTAAAACTAATCTATAAATAATCTTCTGTATCTATAGTGATTCACATTAAAACAAAAAAGTCATATTTAGGGTTTTCTATAACAGACTATACACACCAAGGAAAGTACTAGCTGACTACCTTTCTAGTCAAATAAGGCTCATAAATTGACACATTTTGGTTAATCTGTATGTTGGGCATGTTACACATCACTGTTATAATGCAGACATCTTAACTTCAAATGAGACGAAAACAAACATAAAATTAGCACTGTAGGGAACCCCCGCCACTCAATTTGTGTTGGGTTTAACACCTTATTTTATGTATCCTTCTACATAAACAGTTTTATATTAGTCCTTGATATGGTGCTTTCAAAGAATTAAATGTTGAGCTGTTTAAAAGCACTAATTAGCAGCTTTAATGCTTTGGGGAGGACATTTGTTAGTAAAATTGTGTAAATCTAGAATACCCCTTCAGCTAGCTGTTTGCTTGCAAAATAACTTAATACAAATATGATTTTTTCAATAACAAAACCTTCCAGAAAAAATAATCAGTCTAGGAAGAACTATAAACTGTATTTTCTGAACAAAGGAAGAAAAGTGGCTGACTGTCCGTATGAAAGCAAAACAATAAAATCCCCAAGATGTGTAACTTCATTTACAAAACAAAGCATATTTCATAGTGAGGGGTTTAGAAATCTACAACTTTCTACACATAGAACAATAAAGGTATGTTAATTGGGTTTTGTTTAAACACAACCAACAACAGATTTATTAAATTAACACTTAATTCCTTTCAATTGTGTATAACAATGTCTAGGCTTTAAAAAAGTAACTTCATTGGAAATATATACATAACATTCATATCTATACACTTTGTAATATTTTATTTTACAAACACATTTTAATTTGCAAAGTCTAGAAGGGTATGTATTATACACGCTGTGATATTTTCCACTTAAAATATTTTAGGGGGAGGAGAAAATTTACATCTAGCTTGATCAAACTAATTGTGTTGTCGACAGTTGTAACTGCTATGTTTTTTTCAGTGTGTTACATATGCTTTATGTTACTGTTTAAAATTTCTGGGGCATGTAAATACTTATATTCTTGAGTGTTTAAAAATTACACTAATTCAAAAAACTTACACTAATTCCTACATTATTAAGTAGGCAAAATATTTCTAATGTGTTCAATGTATTTTATTTGGGAGACAAGAGACTAGCTGAAATATGTAGAAGCATGGAGAAAATCTTGGTGCGTACCAAGTAATATTTGAACATAAAATGCTAAGCATCTCAGGATTTACAGATAATTAAAAGCAAATAAGACAACACTATCATATTCTGTTTGGATTACACCACTCTAGACCCTTCCATGTGATATTATGGTCCCAGAACCACACAACAGTCCCCAGCTTAAAACCTTTCTCGGTATGTTTCAAGAAAAGATGGTTTGAACAATGCTTTGTACTATAAATTCCAGGGAGAAGGTTTCTGGAAGTATGGTTACATTGCCATATTTAAATGAAGTGTGCTAGCTTTTATTTATTTATTTTACTCTGAAGGAATTTTTCATGTCCTGCTTTAGAGCAATTTTTTTCCAACATCCTAATTTTCCTAATCTTTCCTAGAAGAAAAATAGAAAAATATGGTGACAAACCATTCATATTTTAGCTAATGTCATGATATTAATCAAAAGTATGATTAATCATAAGATATCATATTCATGGTATCTTATAAAATTATCTTCAGATATTGAAAATTATTCTTATTTTCTATTGGCTTTGTTTGTTTCAGGTTTTTGTTTGTTTCTTTGTTTTCTTTGGGATTTAAGTAGAAATTACTACACAAAAAGCAATTTCAATTCCTTCCATTTTTGAGCCACTATTAGAAATAGATTTATTCAAATCCTCCTATATTTGCTGTGAATATATTTTTAAAGTATTTCTCTAACATAAAAAAGCTGGCCAGAGCTTAGACCTTTTTTTTTTAATGTCATGCCTTTACTTTTTACGGTGTTTTATGGTACAATCTAATTAGTATCTTACAGTGCCCTTACATGTACTTAGAGTGTAGAGTTTCATTAAATACACTGAACATTTTATTTTTGAGGACCTCTGTGACACTCTCTAAGCCATTTTAAGCAGGCTAAAAATATGTTTTCAGTCAATCAAGCCTCTCAAAGATAGGTTATCCACCTCTGGCTAATGCAGGGCTATAAAACCTCCACTATTTCTGACTGCATGATACACTCTGTTATTATACCCATAACTGCCCTCAGCTATAGAATTCAGAAAAAAAGACAATTATTTCCGGTACTTCATAAAGTCTGCTATAACAAATTATTTGAAGATTAACTAATAGCAGTTGCGGCATTGGATGGTTAGCCAAATTAGGCTTGACTGATTAGGTTGATGCTTCCTCTGCTGTACTTTTTACCCTGTCTTCTTGGAGCAGTTCCTGGCCAGCAGAGGATACAACAAAATTAGTAATCAGGCCTAGCTTTAAATCTGCACCAAAGCAAGACAGAAATGGAAAAGTCAGTAATGTCTCAAATTTGTCTAACAACTGCTTCATAAAGCCTATAAAGACTCTAGTGCCTAAAATTCTATTGCACAAATCCGTATTTCCCAAGGTCCAATATGCTATATAAACCCAACATATCCCACAAATTAAATCTCATATACATAATTGTGGGACCCAATTGTTATCTTGATCCAAAATGTCATGATGGATTAGAAAGAATGCATTGTGCTTGCTCCTTTTACTTGGAGGAGACAATCCATCAATCTAAACAGAGAAACCCTGTCAGCGCACGCTGTAAAGTGAACTGCAATATCCTGTTGATTTTGTTTTTGTCCTGTGGAGGGCACCAGTATTCAGTGCCATGTCACTGAAGTGGGCATTTGGTTGAAATTTGGGAAGAAAAGCGGTTTGTTTTTATGTTTGTATTTAAGAAAGGAGTTGTCATTTACCTTTGTCCTCAGGTCCTCTGTGCAAAGTTATTACATTTTCTTTCACCTTTGGAGAGTTGGGAGAAGACATCATTGGAAGCTTTGTAAAGTCTGAGAGTGCTCTAGTCCTCAACAGACTGCAAGATAAATTTTCATGTTAGACGTCTCAAGACACAAACAGGCCAAGCTTTCTCTGGTATCGTCAGAAAAGCCATTGATGTGAGTGAGGCCTTTCATGGGCTAAGAAGGCTTCACTTCTGTTTGCAATGGAAGAAAACTCAGGAACAAGCTAGACTTAAATAGAGTTTATATTTAGCCATAAAATGACCATCCTGAACTCTATACAAAAACCTTTCATATCCATCTGGAATGGGTATACGATAACCTAGTCAGGCCAGCCTCTCAGTCACCAATCAAAACACTGACTCTTGACATTTGCCTAATTATCTTTTCTCATCATCAGTCATCTCTTGAAGTCTTTGCTTCATTCAGATGCCAGGTATTTCCTAAATTAATCATGTCATTGAAGGCGGCATCTTTTCATGTAAATGGACTTTATTATGTGGATCGAAAAGCCCCCCTTTTGAGCTGCAAAAGCCCATTTGTAGAGAAAGTGTCTGAAATCTGACATGCTGCCTTCTCAAGAAAGATTCTTAGTGGTGACCTCCCAGCAAGAGCTAAGCATCCGTCACTAGGAGTACGTGTGTGTGCTGCTTACACCCTTGGGCTGGATGCATTCTAATTTGCCCCATTGTTTCAGGGTGAGTGGCTTTCCAGTACTTACGAACAAAGCCTTTTTGCATAAGCCTCTGTGTACAATTATTTTATGTTCACATCGTGTTATCATCCCATCTTTATTCCTGATATAGCAGGGGACGGAGGACCCCTTTGTTTTTTTGTTATACTGGGGATTACAGGCAGGATTTAGCAAGTTAGCAAGGACCCTCCTCTTTCATTAAATCTCACTTGACAAATGTTCAGGATCATAGGATTGATCAGTGCATTGCATTGTTCATCTTACCTCTAAGTTACAAAGAGGCACTATCTTCAGACTATGTTGATCCAATAAAAAACCACTTTGCAGTACTGGATTGTGTGGGGTCAGTGTTATATGGATAAATAAGGAATTAAAAACGAGAGATTTATTCTCCAGGATATTGTCTGAACTTTAGCACTATTAGAAGGATGTGCTAATTTTGCTCATATATTTAGTTCTAATGTGTTATATAACTTGCTGAATAGTGTGTCTGAGGATTTATCAGCTCCAATAATACCATCCTGTACTTAGGTAGTTCACTTTGGTATGTCTCATAACACATTTACAAAGTTCTTACAACATCCCAAACTCATTTTCTCCTCTTTGGAGCTTTAAAAACCCCATGCTAATGAATGGCTTAGTTTCCTTTGATGGCATAACAGGAGAACAATATTAATTGCATGCAGAAATCAATCCTTAAATTCAAAATAAAAGTTGTGGTATTAACTGACCAAAAACACAGAAATGAAACTTAATGTTAACACTCCATTATTGCTTTAGAATAATTGTACATATTAGGATAATTCTTTTTAGTCCAAAAACTACATGACCGAGTTTATCAAGAAAGGATAAAAAAAAATATAGCTATCTTGTGCATTTGTATCATACAAAAATCATACTTTCACAGATGCCAGATTTAGCTAGTGAAGAAGATATATCTCTTTAGCAGTAGCACTAAGGCCTTGTCTACACTACCGGCTGGCTCGAGGGGTAGAGATTGATCTACTGGGGATCAATTTATCGTGTCTAGTCAGGACACGATAAATCGATCCCCAGAGGCACTCCCGTCAACTCCAGAACTGCAGCTCTCCAAAAGGCGCAAGGCAGAGTTGATGGGGGAGCCCACTGCCGACTGCTGCTGCCGTGAGGACAGCAGGCAAGTCGACCTAAGATGCGTCAACTTAATAGCTACGCTATTCACATAGCTGAAGTTGTGTCTCTTAGGTCGACCCCACCCTCTAGTGTAGACTAGGCCTAATGATGTGTGCATATGTGTGTGTTTCTCTCTCTGATTGAGGGAATAGAGGGTATGTAGAGTTGGTAGCCATAACTTTTCATTTCCTCACTTTCTAGTCTTTTTGTTACCAATAATGGTGATACAGCAACCTTTACTGATGCACAATGCAGTTTTCAGTATTGTTGTAGCTATTTTAGTCCCAGGATATTAGAAAAACAAGATGGGTGAGGTGATACGTTTTACTGGACCAACTTCTGTTGGTAAGAGACACAAACTTTTGAGCTTACACACAGGTCTTCAGTTCTCTCTCATTAACAGAAATTGATCCAGTGAAAGATAATACCTCACCCACCATGTCTCTCTAATGCACTGCAGTGTGTTTATTATTGGTTTTATTTATTTATTATTTGTATTGTAAGTACAGAGGCTAGTGAGGCAGTGTGCCAACGACTACTGGCTCCAGCTCTGCCAGAGCATTCAGCTATCCGCTGACAGTGGAAACATCAGGGGGATGTATGATGGCATCAAGAAGGCCATGGGACCCACAAAGAAGGTGACAGCGCCACTGAAGTCTGCAACAGGCGAGAACATCCAGGACAGGGGCAAGCAGATGGATAGATGGGTGGAGCACTACTCTGATCTGTACTCCAGGCAAAACACCGTCACCGAAGCTGCCCTTAATGCCATGGATGGCCTTCCCGTTAAGACTGAGTTAAACGAGAAGCCCACCATGGAAGAACTGAAGAAAGACATTGAGAGCTTGTCCACAGGAAAAGCCCCAGGAAAGGATGGTATCCCGCCAGAAGTCATCAAGTGCGGCAGCAGTGTCCTGCTAGAACACCCCTACGACCTCCTTTGCCGGTGCTGGGATGAAGGTGCAGTACCTCAGGACATGAGAGACGCCAACAACCTAACCCTGTATAAGAACCAGGGTGATAGAAGCGATTGCAACAACTACAGGAGAATATCTCTTTTGAGTATTGTGGGCAAAGTCTTTGCACACGTCATTCTGAATAGATTGCAGAAGCTTGCTGACAGAGTGTACCCAGAGTCGCAGTGTGAATTCCGAGCAGGGAGATCCACGATTGATATGGTTTTCTCCTTGAGGCAACTGCAAGAGAAATGCAGAGAACAGCACAAGCCGCTATTTCTTGCCTTCATAGACCTGACCAAGGCATTTGACCTTGTGAGTAGAGATGGGCTATTTAAGATCCTGGCAAAAGTAGGCTGTCCACCGAAGCTGTTGAGCATGATCCAGTGCTTCCACGACGACATGAAAGGCACAGTACAGTATGACGGCTGGTCATCCGATGCCTTTGACATTCACAGTGGAGTAAAACAAGGCTGTGTTCTTGCTCCGACGCTCTTTGGTATTTTCTTTGCAGTTTTGCTGAAACATGCCTTTGGAAACTCCACTGAGGGAGTTTATCTCCACACCCAGTCTGATGGGAGTCTTTTCAATCTGGCTCGATTAGAGGCAAAGAGTAAGGTACGGGAGGTTACCATCAGAGACCTGCTGTCTGCAGACGATGCTGCCCTGGTTACCCACACAGAAGTCGATCTACAGCGCCTGATGGACTGCTATGCCAGAGCTTGTGAAGAGTTCGGGCTGACAATCAGTCTTAAGAAGACCAATGTTATGGCCCAGGATGTGGAACCTCCGAGCATTGCCATTAATGACTATGTATTGGAGGTGGTCAATCGGTTCACCTATCTTGGATCCACTATTATCGACAACCTTCCATTGGACTCCGAGATTAACCAGAGAATCGGGAAGGCCTCCACAATCTTGGCTAGGCTGTCACAGAGAGTGCGGAACAACAGCATGTTGACCATCAACACAATGGTTGCTGTGTATCGTGCCTGTGTGCTAAGCACTCTCCTCTATGTTAGCGAAACTTGGACCCTGTATGCCTGGCAAGAAAAGAGACTGAACACCTTCCACATGCGCTGCCTTCGTCGCATACGCGGGATCAGATGGAGTGATGGAGTGACAAACAATGAGGTGCTGGAACGTACCAAGATCTCCAGCATGGTTAGTCTCCTCCGTCAGCGCCGCCTTAGATGGTGAGGCCACGTAAGTCGAATGGACGATGGGCGGATCCCCAAAGACTTGCTTTATGCTGAGCTTGCCTCCAGAAACAGAGCTATAGGATGGCCCTACCTTCGCTTTAAAGATATTTGTAAGAGGGACCTGAAAGCTCTTGAAATCGATATTAGCAGCTGGGAAGAGCTCGCCAGGATAGTTCCAGATGGAGACACGTTCTGACCACTGGACTGAAAACTGGCGAAGACAGGCTGTGACAGCTTGCCCATGAAAAGCGAGCTCAAAGAAAAAGGAAGCAGTGGCTCCAACCCACAGTCGATTCTGCCTTCAAATGCAGCAAATGCAACAGAGACTGCCACTCCCGTGTGGGGCTCTATAGCTACAACAGATGCTGCATGACCAATAGCTGAACATTCCCCATGGGCGCATATCCATCGTCTCCTGAGACTAATGGACGCCAACAACAACATTTGTATTGTAGTATTGCTGAAGAGCCCAGGTCATGGCTCAGTTCTCTAAAGACATCCACGCAGTGTGCAGCGGCAGTCAAAAAGCAAACAGGATGTTAGGAATCATTAAAATGGATAGAGAATAAGATGAAGAATATCTTATTGACTTTAAATCCATACGTCCCTGGTGCACCCACATCTTGAATACTGCATACAGATGTGGTCTCCTCACCTCAAAACAGATATACTGGCATTAAGGTTCAGAGAAGAGCAACTAAAATGATCAGGGGTTTGGAACAGATCCCATATGAGGAGAGATTAAAGAGGCTATGACTTTTCAGCTCAGAAAAGAGGAGGGGATATGGTGAGGTATATAAAATCATGAATGGCCTGGAGAAAGTGAATAAGGAAAAGTTATTTACTTGTTCCTATAAGAACTAGGGGCAACCAAATGAAATTAATGGGCAGCAGGTTTAAAACAAATAAAAGAATGGTCTTCACACAACACTCAACCTGTGGAACTCCTTGCCTGGGGAGGTTGTGAAGGCTAGGACTGTAACAGGGTTTAAAAGAGAACTGGATGAATTCATGGGGGTTAAGTCCATTAATGGTTATTAGTCAGGATGGGTAAGGAATGGTATCCCTAGCCTCTGTTTGTCAGAGGGTGGAGACAGATGGCAGGAGAGAGATCACTTGATCATTACCTGTTAGGTTCATTCCCTCTGGGGCACCAGGCATTGGCCACTGTCAGTAGACAGGATACTGGGCTGGATGGACCTTTGGTCTGACTCAGTATGGCCATTCTTATGTTCTTAGAGTCCAATTGTGGTAGGGGCCAAACAGACACAGAACAAAGAGACACTCTCTGTCCCAAAGAGCTTTTATGTATCAATTCAGGAAGGGGGAAAAATCCACCCTCACCAGTACAGATCATAAAAAATCAGCAGTGCAAGATCTTTCTGAATCCATCTTAAGAATGGCCTTTATAGCCAAAGATGCTGAAAATGATGAGATACTGCCTAAAATATATATTAAATATTCACTATGAATACATTTGAATTGCATTTTGTGTATTGCATTTGTGTGCACCGATATTTTTGTATTTTTTTTCAAAGTTATTCAGTAGCTCTGGGAAACCTGTTTTCACAGAAACACCTAATTATTATGATTAGCACTGTAATTGGTATGTATTTCCTTGCTGAGGCAAGAGAGTTAAGGTTTTCCATATCAGTGAGGTGTTGCGTGTTACACTTCCAGGTAGAGCTGGTTGACGTTAAAAACAAATGTCAAATTATAAAGTTGTTTCCCTTTCACAAGGTTCATAATGGATCATTTTTAGTTTTTTTGAAATTCTTTGCAGAACATTTTTTTTGAAAATTTGTGAGGTTTTGACATTTTATATATTCAAAAACTTAAAATGTTTTCCTCATTCTTCCCTTTGTCCCCTCCCCATTTTTTTTTTTGCATTAAGTGCAATAAAATGAATGATGCCCTAAGATTTTCTTGGGGTTTTTTTCATTTTGATTATCTAACTGTTCAAAACGAACATTTGAAAACAAATAGCAGAGTTATGGAATTTCATTTATTTCTTTTTCCATACTGTAAGTTTTTCAAAGAGGAAGATTTGGAAAAGAAAGAAAGAAAGAAAGAAAGAAAACTGAATTCTAGATATGATTCATTAAATTGCATGCAGTGGCAAAAAGGAGAAAATGAGAAAAAATGATCATTCAAAATTTCAAAAGTTTCAGTTTTGACAAAAAACTAGAAAATTTTGAAAAAAAAGACCAAAAGCTTTTTACAAAAGTTTTCAGTTGGAGAGGGGATGGAGGGGAATAGCCATTTGTTGGTTGAAATAGATTTTGAATGAAAATTTTCACGTGATTCCAGCTATACCCTGGTCCTCCCTCTGTTAGTAGAGCAAACGAAGGGTTAAAGGTCCAGGAAGGGAGCTAGGAAAGAAAAATCCCTCTGTTAATTGATCTGCCTGTCTGGTGAGGAGGGCCAGCTGAAGCTTGTCAGAAAGGGCATGAGCTGAGTCAAGCTTAGGGGGGGCCCTAAGTAAAGTACAGACACCTGGAGAGGGGAGGGGCTTGGTCCCTATATATGTAGCTATTCAGCTGCTCTTTTAAAGTGGTTAGATAAGGGAGATGTTTAAATGGTGCCTTGAGTGGGCTTAAGGGATCATAGCATTGTTTCCATTGAAAAGGAATAAGGTTAAAGCTTCTAAAAGTGCATGTCATGCTATTATTTTACTAGCTAGTATGTAGCTGTGGATCATGCTGGCATGTTGGGTCGGTACCTTTCTAATGATTCAGAGGATAGAGTCACTGGGAATCCTATCCAGAGGATATCACTCCACAAGAAAAAACAGCATTCTTATCAAAGCTTGGAGCAGCCCAGTTTGAGTTCAGCTGAAACAGCTCTAGGCAAAGTCTTCCAATGATATCCACCTCCGTCTTTTATTCTAATTGTGAAGTGATAGAAGAGATTTCAAACTCCCCAAACATTTCCCCTTTTCCTTCCTTCCTTCCTTCCTATGTCCTGCTGCTACCCCCACACCTCCCCACCCAGGCAATCTGGCTATGATTCTGCATGCCACTGTGTGTGACCCTGAGTTTACAGCATTAGCTTATGGGTGTACTTTTGAACCTTTCTAAGAATGAATAATATCCAGGCAATAAAATGAATTCCATTGTTTTTAGCAGAAAACTCTGTGATTTCTAACTGCAGGGCATATCACAAATTGGGGGTTTGCAGAATGCATGACTGGAGCTATAAGGATAGATTACAGCCCAAAGTAAATAAAAAAAACATGTATGGGGACTACAGCTTCACTCACTCAGTTGCCATTTGTACTTTTGGAAAGTGGGTGTAAAACACTGACAATCTACACTCACTTTGTTCAGGGGTAAATAGCTACACAAGGCAGCAGAGAGTCAGGTATTTAGAGTAAGTTGAAAAGGGAATAGTAGAGTATTCAAAAGGCTCTAAACCTCTCTACGTTCTAAAGTATTTTTTTTAGTGATGACTGGGTTAAATTGTACACAGGTTTTGGTTTTTCACCCCCAAACTACATTGTAATTAAAGATGGGCCTAAGCCTGACCTTTGCAAGCAGTTTCAAACTTCCTCTAAATCTGTGAGGGTCAAAGCTGGAGCTTTCGTTTGGATTTTTCTCTCTTTACAAATGTGCTCTATACAGCATCTTGCACACTAGTGTCCCATGCCTGGGGCTCCTTGGCACTAAGACAACACAAATTAATAATAATATAGGTGCACAAGGCATGGATCCTCAAATTGAAATGAATAGGAGTTAGTTAGGTACTCAGATATCTTTCTGGGTGTAGGCCACAAAAGTTTATGTAGCTTTTGGTACTCAATCTAGAATTCACATATGCAATCAAGGGGAGTGACATGCTAGTCTGTTCAATGCCAAGGTGTCTGAACACATCAGGACAAAGGTCAGAACATTTATGATTGTGCACTTCATTAATTTGCAAGCTATTCAAAGCTGCTTCTTTGAATTGTGCTTTAGATAGACGAACAAATACCAGCAATTATGAAAAACTGAATTTGACCCAATTCAGCAACCATTATGAAGGGGCTTAACTTCAACGAGAGTTAAGCACCTGCTTAAAGTGAAGCAGGTGCTTAAGTGTTTTGTTGAATCTGTGCCATAGTTTACTGAAAAATAACTGAAAATTAAAGTTGCAGTTTATGACTGATTTTACAGCCAGCTGCCACCTTATGCCATGCCTGGCTTGGGATTGTTTATAGCAGAATCCTGACAACTATGTAAGAGTCCACCAGATTAAAAGTGAAGGAAAAAGACAGAGAAGCCAACCCAAGAATTAGTAGTGGGATGTCATAAAGACAAACACGTTGCTATATGGTGTGACAGAATATGGCACTGAACAGAACACTTTGAAAGGAGAGGAGTTGTACAGTAGATCCCATTTGATGGAATTAACACAAAGAAGAACTGAAAAATAACACTCAAATGTTAGTTCTTTATTTATTATATGTAATTTGTTAGGCAGGAGCCAGTTAGAGTTACAGAACAGTATGTTACATATGCTAAATGTTATAATGCTGAAGCCTACATAATTCTACACATATTACATTGAAAGTCACAGGTACAAATAAATCCATGTGTGAGAGGCACAGGCAATTTGATTCATCACTATCATAGTAACAAACACTAAGGTTTCACTTTTAAAAATAAAGCAAAACTACCCTGAAGCCATTCTTAGCTTCATTTTAAAAAGAAGCACTGAAAAATGATTTCAGTTATTTTGAAATTTCATATTTTCTTCCTTTCTGTTGGACACTGTACTTGACAGTGTTCTTGAAAAGGTAAAATAATACATCTAGCGATGAGGGAGCAGTGGAATGCGGTTTTACAGCTTTTAGCTTCTCGTGCCTCCCAGACAAGGTGTTTAAGTATTAATAGGCTTGATTCACTTCACAGAGAACCTTTGGTAACCAAAAGTTAGCCACAGGGGAAAATTGCAGGAGTGCATGCATCTCCATTCCAGTGTAGCAAGGCTGGCTGGGAAAGGGTGTGTCCGGTCATTGAGGGAAGTACTGATTCAACATGCTGCACCAATGCACTGACTACATTTAAAAGCTATCCTGCCCTGATGCAACCCTTTGGTGAAGGTACACACTATGCCAACTGCAATGTCCTGCCTCGCTGGGGTGAATCAAGCAGACAGTCTCCATTTTACAAACTGGGAAACCGAGGCAGAGACATTAAGTAATTGCCCAGGGTACCACAGTCAGTCAGATCAGTGACGCAAGCAGGAGTCATTTCGTTTGAATAGTTTGGGATGAAAAGGTGAGGGGAAAATTGCAAAGGCCATCAAAAGAGATTGCTTGAGCAGAATATTTTAGCTTAATAAAAAACTCTAAATCTACAGTCTCCTGTACTAGGGAGATGAAATTTATAAGAGAAGGAGAGACATAACGGAAGAAATTGTTTATTTGTTTGTTTGCCTTTATAAAGCCCATTTGGGAGGAACATCAGTGTATATACCATACATCAGTTATCTGGCTTATCCCAGTTACTTCGGAGCTGTAGACGTCCTTTGTTAGAAATTAATGTGTGTAATAAAGTTTTACATTTTTCATATGTTTTGAAGTATACAGGCTATAATTCTTTTGACTGCATAATTACTTTTTGTACACAAGAAAAATGAGGTGCTTAGTCCTAAGTAAATAACCACAAAACAAACCAAGAATAGAAGTTGCATCCTTTTTATCTTCTGGGTCTTACACAATAAATATGTTTTTAGAAACTAAAAAAAAAAAAAGTTATATATCCTCAATATAATTTGGCTTAAAAAAATCCAAATCCCTCTAGGATTGTATTGAGAAAGATGCTGAAGTGAGGCAGAAATACAGTAGGCATTCTGAGTATTATATTGTGATAACTTGTATAGAGATAGGCAAAAAGGAGTGGCCAAAGGGTTTTTACCTGTTTAATCATTTTAGATGGGTTTTCCCTTCTGGACCATTTTGCTCATCCAAAAGATCTGAAAACTCAGCTCTATAGTAGAGTCAAGATAATTTAGCAATCATATTTTTTTCCATCACATCACCCTTTAAATGAGCATTAATGCCATGATGGAGGAGAACATTACTGACATAGGGCTTATCTACAGGAGAAGGTTGCAGCAGTTTAACTCGAGGTGATTTTAAACTGATTTAGTTAAACCAGTGCAAAAAACTGCAAGGAAGCTCTTATTTCACTTTAAACCGTGTTTATTTTGATTTCAGTATGGCCTATGTCAGGCATTCAAAAATCGTGAGGCAGGTGCCAAAAATCATGAGATTGTTTTTTGTTTCAGTAATAAACATGGGATCTTTTTTATTTGTCTTCTGTTTTGAGAGCCTTTGGGGTGCACTCACATCTAGTTTTCAAGTTTTTCTCTATATCTGTGAGTGTTAAAAACTTACTTTTTAAATAAATGACTGCTAAGATTGACATGCAGCCTCTTGATTCGAGCAGTTGGGGCTTTAAGAAAAACACCAAATATTACCAGAATCATGACTAAATCATGAGTGTTGGTAACTTTGTGGTTTAGCTTAAGACGATTAGAAACCCCAAATAAGACACCCTCAGACCAAACCACAGAGGTTTGCAGTGATTTAACTAAATCTGTTAAAAGATTGATTTAAATTAATACAGAGCAACTTTCTCATGTTGATAAGGCCTTAGGCCCTGATTCTTCAAAGGATCATGCATGTGCTTAATTTTACACACCATGAGTAGAGGGATGTAGGGAGTTGAAGTTAAGCAAACATGTAAGTCTTGGGAGGAATGTGGCCTTAACTGCAAAGCCCTAGCCCTGCAATATACTCCATGCAGGCAGATCCCTCGTTGACGTCTTCTTACGTTCCAGACTGTGAGCTTTCACTTTTCGAATGAAATATGCCCCTTGTATTTGTGAAGAGCCATGTGACTCCTAAAGAACTAGACACTTTAAAAAAAAATGTAAATAAAATTTACCTCTCCTGCTGACCCCTCGAAGGGCCATTTTTGGCCTGCAGCAAATATTTATGTCCAAGATGTAAACCTCTGAAACTGAGAGGTTATAGTGGAAATGCTGACAGAGTATTAAGAGACCCTTAATCCTTGGTTTAGCTGGCCCTGCTATAATTACAGGTCTGTCTGTTATTTTCAATGGCACTTATCATGACCTTGACTCTATTTTTTTTAATTATAGTAGAACTTGTGAAGGGAATTATTACTAAGTTGGGGTTTCCCTCTCTCTCTCTCTCTCGATTCAATCTTTATTAAACATATAAATTGCTGAAGAGGCAAGATTGGTCTAATAGCTTTGCCTTCTGTCCCGCATCCCACCCCCAGCTTTGTGGACTGCAGTTCAAGCTCCACCTAAAGCCCTAAGTAAAATGAATACAGTGATTTGATTCTGCCACGTCCCCAGTGAGCAGTGAAATTGACTGTACAATAAGCATCAAAGGTTAATGAACAAGGAAAAATGTGACATTTTATTTGGTCAAGCTTCTGGTGGTTCAAATACAAATTTAAAAGATTGGTTCCAAAAGGAGATTTTTCTGTTTTCCTTTTTAAAACACCCCCATAAAATGACAAGGCTGGTTAATGGGACCCAAGAAATGTATGTTTCAAATATTTATCACAAACACTTGTGCAAGCACATGCAGATTGCAATTTGAATATAGCGGCGGTACATTCTCAGGCCACTCAGTTATTCCTTGCTTGAGCTTTTGTGAATGCTCACACACTTTGGGAAGGAAGCTAGCTCGCTTGTGCAATGACACTGGGCCCTGTCCAAGAAATAACGAGCTGCTTCAGCTGCTGATCCATGGAAGCCCGCAAGCTGCCTGGGTCCTGTTAAGTGAAAATGCCTCATCCTTATTGGCCACAGAATGCCTCATTGGATTTTTCCAGCTGCCCCCTGCAGAGTCTGCTTCTGCCCCAATTGCCCTGGCTTAATGACACTGAAGTCACCCACTGAGCATATTGCACACAAGGAATTCCCCAGACACTGGGTTCTTTTACAGCTTAGTGTTTACATCTTAAAGGAGCAATGCTCTGATGTACTTTTCCCTGGCTGACAAGCCTGTTTCTGCAGCTAGCCAGTGACAGCTGTGTTTGCCAGCCATTGACCCCCATCCCTCCCAGTATGGATGGAGGGGAGACCAGTGGATGTCACAAATATTTCAATAGGTCTCCCAGCCTGACCTCCTGAATGGACTTGTCAAAGGCAGGGTTAGAGCAGTGAATTGGGCCATGCATGGCCTGAAGATTATCAGCCTGGCAGTCTTGAAGGAAACCCTTTCCCATGCTATGTTTTGCAGCTAAGGGTTGTGGGCACTCTCCCAGACCCGGTAGTCCATGTTAATTTATTTGTTCTATAATATAAATTAAAATTAGATTCTACAGAGATAGGCCACCAATCCCACTAGCCTGCCAACTCCTGTTGGGGCCATCCGGAAAATCTAATCCGTCATAGAATCCTCGCTTTGCAGCTTTGATTGGGGACTTTGAAGAGAATAGGTCAGCAAAGAAGGATGTATCTGGAGTGAAATTTGCCCCTGTGCTCCACAAGTCCTCTGCGCTATTTACATCCTATGTGGAGGACTTAAGTAGGATTTAAGTGCTGCATAGACCTTTTGCTGGCTCTCTGCTCTGGCGTGCACTGGGAATCTCAGCTTTGCTGATCCTCGCCATTGCCCTTTCAGATCCACAAACTGCACCATTGGAGCCAAGTTCTGATACGTGTTTTTTTCAGTGGGAGTGATGATTTGGTAATAACCTTTTCTGCTCTCTAGTCTAGAGCTTGGGCAGCATGACTGGACCAGGCCCTTAGAAAATGTTTTCATTTAATGCACTTTATATACCTAGAGAGGGCTCATGAAACACTGTTTTAGCAGACCATTCTCTCTTTAAAATATAGTAGATTCTATTCATTTTATTATTTATCTATATTGAATGCAAACAACATGGTCATGAGGTGCAGCACAGAGTTTTAAATTATGGCTTGTCAGTATTGTTTATAGACGGGTAATTAGAGTTACTGCACTGAAGCTGTGGGATGGGAACTCACTGGCCTGATATTTATTTACACGACTCAGTGAATGAAACTGTGTTTGAAGCATAACTTATAAGTGTTTTTAGAAAATACAATTTCAAAGTATCTGCAGCCCTGCTACATTGTATCAGACTGTTTATCTGAATACCAGCTTCATTTATTAAGATGTAAGGAAAAGGTATTGGCACAGGCCCAATGTGTGTAATTAATATGGTATGGGCGAAGGAGGGAGAGGACTTTTAAATGACTGGCAGTTTCATTTACAAATCTTTCCTACAATGCTCATCCCTTGTAGTTATGACCAAGGGCACTTCACTTCACCTTGATGCACAATCTCATACCCGCTAATGAACTTTTCCCATTCTATGGCAACATCGCAGTTGATTTCTATGTGCTTAAATATCTGCAGAGCTAAACTGGATCACTTAACAGAGATTTTTTAAAAATGAATCTGCTGATATAATATTTGTTATGGAACCTGTTAACATTTTTCAAATGAAAAGAGTTTCTTGTCAAAAAATGTCAACGTTGCCAACAATGTGAAAATTATCAAAAATATTATTGAAAGAATTATCATTTTTTTTCATTCACTAAAAAGTGGGATGTTGGTGTAAAAAAACTTTCAGTAACTTTTGCAAATGATTTTGATTAAAAAAAGGAGAAAAAGATCTCCTTTTGACCACTTAACATGAAAATAACATCTATGTTCCTTATTTTTTTATGAAAATAGGTTTTCATTTTTCAGCCAGTGCTAATTAATAACAATAATTAGCACTTATATAATATCTTTCATTCATAGAACTCCAAGCACTTTAGAATAGGGCAAGTGCAGTGCAGAAAGTTAAGTCACTGGTCCAAAGGTCAGACAGCAAGACTATGACAGGTCTTCTGATTCCTTACCCTGTGGCAGAAGCCAATAAGAATCTTACATACAGAATACAAGATAAGTCCCAGTGTATGGGACCATTTTTAGATTTCATTATTAATTATACATATAAGGATACAGGTGAGATAAAGGAGGTGCTTGTGGGATGTCTGGGAAATTTCAGATTCCCTAATTCCAATATTTGGTCTTTGTCTTTTAAGGATAGGAATTTCAAAGAAGCCTAATAGTTCGATACCTAACTCTCCTAGGCTACTTGAAAATCCTAGGATATATCTTGTGGCTGTCCCACTTTGTTGAATATCTACTAACTAAAAAGAACCTAGTTTGTGTCTAAACATTTATTTATTTTAATTTGCATTATCATACATGAATATAGCATAATTAAGAATGGTATTATTAATTAATTAATGAATTGAAATACTATTATTGCATGGGTGAATAGTCCGTATACATGCCCGTAAACACGTGGGCATATTAAATCCTATGAGTTAATACACAAGTATTGTTAGTCTATTTTTTAGCTTTAGTCCATTGTTTTCTAGTATTGTTATTAATATATTTGAAAAACATATCACATAAAAAATAAGTACAGGGATTTTGTTATTGTATATTGACTATATGGTGATTAGAGAAAATATTGTCAACCCATTTCTTTTGCATATACATTTGAAAATTGGACACTGCAGACAACATAATGTCTTTACTTTAAATTGCCACACAAAGCAGAAGAGCATAGTAGTGGACGATAGCATTGTATGAGTAGCTGGTAGAGAGCGATCAACATTCACCCTATCCAGCCATCTTGTGGTGGAGGAATGGTAGGAGGCAAGATATCTAGTTAATTTGCTTGTAGTAAAAAATCCTGCTCCAATATTTTGATTCTCTAGAAACTCTTCTTCCCTCCCCTCTCCATCTCCCATAGTGTGCCAATGTGGAAGAAGGCAGGACAATGACTTGACTAATGGATATTTGCATTTAAGAATTTCTCCACGCCATGACACCAGTTTTACATTAGTGCAAATTCATTGATTTGGAAATGAAATCAATAAAGCTGGTGTAAAGGACTGCAAAATTAGAGCCTTTACAGTTTTCTTTTCCTTTGTAAATTGTTATTGGTAAAGAAAATTAAAATGTTTTGAAAGGGTTCTTTAATAAAACACTCAAATGAAGATATTTCAATTCTGGAGGTTATTCCCTGCTCCATAATAACAATTTTAGTGCAGATCTATATTCCCTTATATGCCAGTTATGGATTCTCTATGCCAACTCTGGGTGGAATAAGGTATGACAGTGGGAAACACTGGTGGTGGGTTAAGAATAGGGTAGGAAAGGGACAACTGGATTCATGCTTACAGGACCTGGCATCTCTGCATTCTGACTCCAGTCCAGTGAAGTACTTAAAGGCATGTTTTTAAAGCACAGGGGTAGTTGCATCAAAAACAGCTCGCATACTAACATTCTTAAATATTTTGCTAGACTGGCACTAGCATGCACAATATAGTAGCAGCCACTACTCCAGCTCTGAGATCGGAGTACCAGCCATTCACTTTAGCCTGCTTAGTTCCTTCCACAAAACCTAAGAGTCAATGAGATTCATGGTCTTAAGTCACTTAAGTGCTTCTGAACTCCCCCCATGCAGCCACCAAGTGCCCAAATAAATGAACAAATTACTTTTTTAATGTTTGCTCATTTTGTTTGATAATTTGCCATGCTGAGGAATTGCAGTGGGTCTCCCAGCCATCCAGGCGAAAGAGCAAGTTTCCACTGTATTTCTAATATAAATAAAATGCTGATGGATAAAGGATTAGGACACATTTTTAGGTCTGAATTTGAGCATTATTTAAGCCTAGATTTTTTAATCTTCAAAAGAAAATAGTCATTTCATGGCAAGTTATGAAACATGAATTATTTATTTCTCCAGCAAATATGTAATTAGACATATTTTGAAAATCTGTAATTAATCCCTCACCCTCTAAGCCCATAAGAAATGCTAATATGCCTCTGAGGTAAACAGGTTTTTATAAAGGGCATTATGTAAGCTGTTCTGATCTGTTGTGTAATTATGTTTGCTGTCAGTACTGAAAAAAAAAAATTCACGTGAGAGTTAGTGGGGAAAAAACAACAAACTTTGCTACTCCTCAGCAGAAGGTGATTATTAAATGACAATAATCTAGATCTCTTAAATGTGTTTTCGTGGGTTCCAAAAGGCTCTTGTGCATGACACAAGCAAGAAAATCAGCGCTGATTTTTGAGCTTGCCTGGATGAAGTAGAGAATGAAACAGTCTCAATCATGTGGAGCCTGATCCCAAAGCCCACTGAAGTCAGTGGAAAGTCTGCCAATGGGCTTTGTTCCAGGCTCTTGGAGGAAGAAGCCCCCATTCTGGAATAACTTCTAGTCAGCTTTGAAAGCATCTCATTTCTGTGGCAAAGGATTTTGAAATATATCACAGTGAGAGGTATGAACAATCTCCTCATTCAAATGATCACAGCTTGACAGTCCTGGAATGTATTTGGATAAAATGGGTGGAATTCAATTTTCTTTGACATCCTGAGCCCAAAATGCATGAGTAATTGGCCTTTCTGCAGGGATTGTGTGGGAAGACATTTACTCCACAATTTGTGGGTGGGCCACAATAGTAACTGCTGGAATTACCATGGAATGGAGGTGATTGACACTTTACACTTCATGCTGCATACAGTGGATCTGCCTAATTACCTGTCTAGTAGCCCTGCCTTGATACCTTCATAATTGATGACCTATTTCGGCCTGGCATGGAGACACCCGGTTGTGGCCTCTTTGGCACTACCATCCCTCAAGCAATGCCCCGTTGGATGTCTCCCAAAAGAAGATGAAATAAATCTTTGTACAAGATTTGAACCAAGCCGTGCATTTTGAACTGCTTGAAGTTTATTTTTGCACACTGCTGCCTGCTGAAATACTACAAGTAATGCTGACCTAAGTGAAACTACATCACACGAGAGCTGGTTCTCATGAGATTCACAGCCTGGTTTCTAGTGCAGAGTGACCAACTGATAACAAATAATTTATCAATGGAATTCACAGAAAGCCCCAGAGCAGAATGCTAGTTTCCAAAAGTATTTGGTGTTCAAAATGATCAGATGTATTTTAAATGCATTTCACTAGCAGCCTGCTGCTCCAGCTGTCTTACTTAGCTGTGACATAGACTACCTGTCTTCATTTAACTTTCCTGGTGGGGCAAGCACACTTTATAAGTAGAGCTGGTCAAAAAAAAATTGAATGGAAATTCACATGATGTTGAGGAGGTTTATGATTGTCATTTCAAATGTGGGCATTTGGGAACTTGGTGCAAAGGCCCTTTCCTACTGATCTTTTTCTTCTATGGGAAACAGAGAAAAGACCTGCTGTGGGACCCTCAGTCACCAACAATGGTTGAAAAGGCAATATTGATTTTTGTCATGGAGAAACCATCCTTAGAACATTACTTCCCCTTCTCCCCCGAGGTGGATTCTACATTCCATTTCACAGCTGGGGTTCCCTGTTGTCAACTCTTATGATTTTATCACGAGCCTTTACATATTTGGTGCTCATCTTTCATTTGAAACAAAACAACAAAGGAGGAAGTTGTTTCTAGTTCCAGAGAGAAGAAAACATAACACTAAAGGCACACACATGCAAAAACCGAATGCAAAAAACTATTCCCCACATTTATCAGCTTTTAAATCTCATGATTTTTAAACCCAGCTCATGATTTTGGGGATGTTGACTCATGGCCACTGGACACTTGACAATGATGGAAAACTAGGTGGTTGTTTTTTTTAAGAATTACATATATCCCAAAAATAATGAAATGTACATTTTGAAATGAAGTAAAAGAGGAAAATGAAAAATCCTTCCCAGAGTCAGACTTTAGATAAGGTCACATTTTGGTTTGGAGTTAATTTTTAAAAGTGAATTTTCAATAGAAACTAAAAACAGCAGTGGGAAATATTCTGTTTTAATCCAAAATTACTTGAACTGATAAGTGATAGAGAAGCAAACCAGTTAATTCAATGGATTTTCAGTGCAGAGAAGTGTTTTCCATCAGCACAATGTTGGAGAAAGGGGAGTTTTGGTGCACTGAACAATGGGAATGTTGCCTCCTATTAGCTGTCTTTTGTTCTCCTGATACCTTGCTGTTAATGCAGGAGAAGAGCTAACAATAATGGCAGTGAGTTATCATTAAATTCACTGTAAGGTTAGACAGTCTTGCTTGGGGTAAATAAGAATGAATAATCTCAAAGTTTAGTCCATGTTCTCATATGTGAAATCAACCTGAAATGTAGCGTAGATAGTTTCAGAAAAATTAAGTTGGTCAAATTTCTGCACTAAATTATCCCAGAATAACTCCACCCCAAATTTACATCGATCAGCTGAGAGCAGACTTTGGCCCAATATGTTTTAAAAGCTCTGGTACATTCGCTGATAAAGCTGCAGGGTACAACAAGTACAGAACTACCCATTGGGTCACAGATGCTCCTGGAAAGCTGGGAGGCTAAGGGCATGTTTCATTCAACAGTTTTGGGTAGACCAGTGAGCAGACTGGTTGCTTACAGGCTGCCAAAGGCATCACAGGAAGAAGAAGTTGGTGAGAAGGGATGAAATACTAGGCTTGGAAATAAGCCTCAATGGTGGACAGGAAGTTGGTCAGGTCTGTCAGAGATGGAGGAGGAAGGGACGTCTAAAGATTGGTTTCAGATAAAGAAAACAGGCCTGTAAAGTGAGCCAAACTTCCCTGCCTGCTTGCACGTGACTAGTTACTGATGACAAAAATGCGATCTGTCCACATGCAGTGGGCTATCAGGGTTGTTTCCCAATAATCCTATTTGAATGTGATGTATAAACAAATATGATTCTGCAAGGCCCTGTGCCAGAGCCTGGTGCAAGGATGGTCTTCTGAACTACATCCACTGTTTTCTGTACAAGTCTAAATCCTAACAAATAACACATCACCCCCGCCCCCTACCCTCACCGTCCAAACGTGTAAATTGCATCTGCAATTGCATTTTCTGATTAAAAAAATAATAAAGAATCACCCTGTGAGTCCCAACATTTTTGTAGGGGTTTTTAATGTCTACAGGTAGCCTGAATTTGATTAGTATCATCTCCATGGTTCACAAGTAGTTAACAAGCTGGAATAATATGGAAATGAGATATCAGAACATACCACTGAACAATGGCTGAGAATGGATGAATGGTTATTCTCCCCACCAGCCCTATCCCACTAAACTGGCCTGTAGGGGGTGATTGCCAGTGATGCAATGCACCCACACTTTCTCTCCTCCTCCAGGCTATGAGTGTCACAGTAATAAACCTTCCCCAAGGCTGAGTCTCACCTCCAGAATCCTTCCAGCGCCTGTCAGCCCAATGTGTGTGAGGCTGATACCAGCCTGGAAACTGGATCTGGCATATTTACTTGCTGTTGGACCGGTAGGCTGGTCAGCGAACGTTTTCTGAGCCTTACCTTGCTGAAAAACTCGCCTTTAGCGCACCATTTCAGTCTCACGGAACTAGATAGAGCTTTGCCTTACATGTTTCCTGAAGGTCATGGCAAATCGGTTACTGAATCTTAGCTTTTTCTGCTTCAAATACATGGAATGGTGTTATCAGCTGATGTGACACAGCTTGCATAATTGCCAATTACTGGATTATTGCTCTATGCAATGTTATCTTGCTTTCAAATATTACTGGAGGCAAAATCTTGCTTTGTCAACAGACTTTTTTAAATTGTTGTTCAATACAGTATTTGTAATACTGTGACTGTAATATACCTGGGTGAAGGCACGGAGGGATTATTTTGTCCTATTTAGTATGGTTGCTATACACTGTAGATACTGATTAACATAGATCAATACAGTATAACCCCATAAATGTTTAACCCTACCGATCAGTCCCCCTTAGGTAGTTTAAGCTAAAAACCTGGCAACAAGTAAGTGTACAAATTTTAAACCAAGTGTAGTCTTTTGTAGTTGCTTTGTTATCCTTTCCCTGAGTCTGTACGTATTCTTGTGCATTTGATATAATTACTACATTAAATTTTTATGTTTGTTTTCATATTTTCATTGCCCATTTCTTGCATTTCTCCTTCACCATACAGTACCCCAGCAGCATCCACATTTAAAATTACCGAAGATAAAGTTATAATATTCCTGAGGCAAAACTGTGCATTTTAACAACTGTGCTAATGTGGAAAACAACTTGTGCAGAATAAATATGCCCTACAATTAGTGGGATGCCGACATTTTTCATGGTTACCTTACATATAAATAAACTCAAGCCACTGACATTTTTCCTCCGGGCTTTTATCTCTGTAGCCCAAAATCTGCAGACAGATTTGTTGTAAGTAACACTATCATCATAAGAAGTTTGAAAACCCATTATTTTTAAAATTCATCTGCTTTTGCATCTGTATAGCTCCAGGCTGGGCCTATGGTTCTGATACTGTCTGTTATGATTAACAATTGCCAACTCACTGCTATGGCTCCCAAAAGCCTATCATTTGACTGAGGCTAACAGGAGGTGACTGGGCAAAGCAGTTTCACCTGAGGGTGGCCTGGGTCAAAGGTCACTTGTAATAGCTTCTACATGCATCTCCAGACCTGTAAATGAGACCAGAGCCTGATTCACTCCACTACACTTTCTTTGTCTTAGACGGATGCTCTAATCAAACAAATTACCTAGCCCGTGATCACAGTCACTGATCCAGAGATGTTTTTGCAGACGCTTGTCTGGAATGTTCCAAGCCTTCTCAACCATACAATGTTTTTAAAAGAAAGGGCTAATGTGTTCAACGAAAGGTAGTAAAAGATGTGCGTTTACTTGGTTAAACCAGCCTCAAAGAAATCCCTTGGGACAGTGCATGACACATTTGACACTCACAGTACAGCTTGTTTAACTGAAGGGCATGTATAAAAAATAACTGAGGAATGCTGTCTTATAGCATGTGTGCATGTACACATGCATTATAGTTCTGTTAGAGTTAAAGGCAAACTACAAAACTCAATATCCCAAATGTTGTCTCAGCGAGAGAGTGGCTGCATCTTGAATGTAGTACTTTAACTAGCGTTAAATGCTATCTGGGTTTTTAAAAAACACACTGGAAAAATGAGATGGGGAGGGGTGGTGAGTCCTACCATAAACAAACTGCTTCACAGAGGCACATGCAGGTGTGGTTTTTTTATTTGTAAAATTCACCCTTGAACTGCGGAATTAAAAGCGTTCAGCCCACTAGAAACATATTACACTAGTTTGGTATTTATTTATTGCACGGTTCTCTAGTCTTATTTATGGACTGTCTTTCTGTATTGTACTGCAGGCTGTGTTGTCATTGTACTTCCATAAAACTTTCACAATAAATTTGTAACCATCACAAAAAATCTGCCCATGGGATTATTTTTTCATATTTTCCCCCTTAAGTTTCCTACATTTTGGCTTTCCTAGATGTGATATTGGTTGTTTACTTGTTTCTAACTTATGACTATAAAATAAATCCTAGACACTTTCCAGTTTCAGATGCTTCTGGCAACTATAAAACCAAATTTAAAAAAAAGCAGTTATGAGTTAGAAAATGAGCTAATTTAAACAATATGTTGCTAATATGGTCTAATTGCTAATGGTATGTTGGGAAAACAATTACATTGGAAGTTGAAGTTTTTTTGATGTTTGTTTATTGTCTCAACTTTCACATAGTTCTCTGACAGCTTCTTGCAAACTGATATTGTTTAAAAAATGCAGACCTAAAATGAAAAGAAGTGCAAATAATACCCCAGTGTAAATATACAACATTTAATGACTGTTTTAAGAACTTTGCAATACTTAGGCTATGCCTACACTAGCATTTTTGTTGGTAAAACTTTTTTCAGTCAGGGTGTAAAAGAATACCTCCCTTCCCCAACTGACATAAGTTTCACCGACAAAAGTGCCATTGTGGACACCACTGTGTCGATGGGAGATGCTCTTCCACCAGCATAGCCACTGCCGCTCGTTGGGGACGATTTAATTACATCTATGGGAGACCTCTCTCTGGCCAGCATAGAGCAGCTACACAGGAGATCTTATAGCCGTGCAGCTGCAATGGTTCTGCTGTGCCACTGTAGTGTAGACAGAGCCAAAGGCAAGGGATGGCAGATTGGAAGGAATAAATATTCACTAGAGCTGAGCAAAATTTTTCAGCCAAAACATTTTTTTCACTGAAAAATGTGGATTTGGTGAGAATGAAACATTTAGCCAATTTGAGTCAATTTCACCAAATTGTTTTGCCATTGTAAAAATGAAACACTGTTAGTTGAAATGATGTTTTGTTTTGACATCTCCTTTAATTTTATTTTTAAAAAAGTTAAAAAGCACTCAAAAATCGAAATGAAATGTTTTGTTTCAGGTCAACCACAATGTTTTGTTTGACCTGAAACATTTTTTCCCCACCTTTGAATTCTCTGAAAATGTTGAAAACTTTTGTTTCCGTTCTATATATTTATTTGTTTGCTTGCTTGCTTTTAATGGTCAGCTAACCAGAACATCTGCAATATTTTCAGATCTACTCCTCATACACATTTTCTGGGTTCTATACTAAGCATAACCACTCTAGGAAAAGGCTTGGGGTGAAATTCTGGTCCGAATGAAACTGAGGGCAAAACTCTCATTGACTTCACTGGGTCCAGGATCGTGGATGGCTCAGTGGAAATCTCTACTTATTTGCAACCGTAGTCAAAAAAAGCAAAAATGATATATTCACATAGCTGGGGTAGCATAACTTAGGTCGACTGACCCCGGTAATGAAGACAAGCCCTGAGACTGTTTTGGTTGAAGAGGTAATAAGAAGGGATGTAATAGAGGTATAAAAAATAATGACTTATAGAAGAAGTCTACCATCTGACAGTGTCTAATACATGTGTCTCCTATGTGAACCAGCTTTACTGGTGGTGGGAAGGGCTGGATGTGGCCATGATCTCACTTACTACACTTCACCGCTTTGTTGTGGTCCTGCACCAGTTCTAGCCTTAAGCTATCCTCACACTCAGTTAGTGGGAGAACTGTGGTGCATCTGAGCCCTGCAAGTGGATACTAATAGCAGGAGTGCCATATTCAAAAACCATGAGGTTGGCTTAAAAATTATAAGACCTTTAGCAATAATAAATGTTGTGTGCTGTGTATTTGCCTTTTGGTATTTGAGCCTTCATGGGTCACACTTTCAAACTTTTCTCTGCAAGCAGGAGGGCTAGAAACAGGTTTTTATTATTAATTGAAAGCTGAGATTCTCACATAATCACAGGACTCCCAAGAGCGGGGACTTTACAAAAGACACCAAATATCAAGACTAATGATAAAATCATGAGAACTGAAACACAGAGAAGGCTCCTTGAACCCCACTCTTTCTTTGCACACCTATGCAGGGCTGTTCACCTCAAGCTCTTCAAAACATTTTGTAAAAGCTATTTGCATGTGGGTAGAAGGTATATCTATGTCTTTTGGAACTGAGCTGCTACTGAACACTGGATATCAGGTTTTATAATGAAAATGCCAAGTCAGCCTTCACTGCTCTGCTGTAATTCTACCAGGACCACTATAATGCACACACATAATATATGATGTATATTTATTATGGCACTCTGCGTATTATTTATTATATATGCTACATATTATGGAGATGAAAAACGATACCTTATCTAAGATGAACAAAGCCGGGAAAAATATGGTATAAAACCCATGTGATTCATATTTGACACCTGCTCTCTAAAGACTGGTGCAGAATCTAAATTTTCAAACTAAGTTTGAAACACTTTTCTATTTGTTGCACAGCTTTCTGTCCTAAGCATAGTAGTGCCACCTTTCTTTCTGGCAGATTCATCGCTGTTCACTATTTCCATAATTCCGTGGGCGCATAGGGAAATCATGACTGCACAGTGTGAAAATATTTCAAGAAGTTAGAAAAACCACTGACATTTCTCAGCTTCCAGAAAGAAGACAGGAAACACTTTTCCATCCAAATGTTAATGAAGACCAGCCCCTCTGTATCCCTGGGGCTTTAGTGGATTCATATTTTTTTATTTTATTTTTTACCGAATTTGTTTGGAAAAAAGTTAATTCATCCCACTTCAGTTCTGATTTCATCATTCTGTTTGTATCCATTTTGCATTCTAGATGTTGTCAAACTGAAGTGGTCACAGCTGCCTCTCCCTTTCCAACAATTACACTGACGTGCAGGTCCACTTTGAAAAGAGACTATATAAAAATGGCACATTTTATTCAACAGATTGGCTCTGTGTGTATAATCAGAGCAATATCTGCCCACATTAGTAACAAAATTCATGTTTGTTGCTTTTCACTCCTGCTACCTCTGCAGCATTTACAAAGCTATGGGAGAGTGAGTTGGATTCTATTCCTTTTCTGCATTGTCTCATTAACACAATTATTTTACAAGCTCCAGTCAATTACAGCCATTTAAGACAATGGGGAGATATCAGTGTCACTGGGGGCCTAATCTGAAGATATGCAGTTGCATAGGCGTAACCAAAGGTGTAAATTAGAAGAGACCTAATCTGCCCTGGAGAAATTTGTGTTGATGTGTGAGAAGGAAAGCTTATTTGACTCCTGGAGCTGAGGTGGAGTTTTGCTGGGTTGGCACTTAGGAAAAGAAATCAATATCTCTTTACTTGAAGCAGAGCATGTTTGACATGGTCCCATGGAAACACCATTAATATGGCATCTCATAATGCCATTTGCACAGAGTAATGGCATTCAGAGCAGAATCACACTTCAAAATGTGCTGTTCATCTAGGTTTCTTACCTCGCGGACACCCAACCAAAACTTGCCTAGCCTGAAGTCAAGGTTTTAAAAGAAAGACTTTGCTTAAACAAGATCAGTGTAGCTGAGCTATTATATACCAGCTGAGGATCTGGTCCTATATAGCTGTATAACAACCATCAGCCTCTGTGATTCTATATAAGTTCTGAGTTCAATTTATTGGATCACTATTGAATTCCTTCTCTGTTGAACATGTACACTACTCAAAAGGGAGCAATATTGGAAAAGAAGACCAGGAGTCACCTTCCAGATGGCTGTAACTGATTAGACCAACAGACTCATAGAAATGTAAAGCTGGAAGGGACCTTGAGACGTCATCAAATCCAGCCCCCTGTGCTGAGGCAGGACCAGATAAACTTAGACCTTCCCTAACAACTATTTGTTTAATCCAGTGCCCACCACTGGTCTAATCTGTTCCTAAAAAACCTCCAATGATGGGGATTCCACAGTCTCCCTTAGAAGCCTACTCCAGAACCTTAACCACCCTTAAAGTTAGAATTTTTTCCTAAAATCCTAACTAAATCGCCTCCCCTGTAGACGAAGCACATTACTTCTTATCCTACCTCAGTGAACATGGAGAACAATTGATCACAGTCCTCTTTATAAGGCCCTAAACACATTTGAAGACTGTTATCACGTACCCCACAGTCTTCTTTTTTCAAAACTAAACATGCAATGTTTTTATAACCTTTTTTCATAGGTCAAGTTTCTAAGCTTTATATCATTTTTGTTGCTCTTCTCTGGATTCTCTCCGATTTGTCCACATCCTTCTTAACATGTGGTGTCCAGAACTGGATGCAGTACTCCAGATGAGGTCCTGCTAATGCCAAGTATAGTGGAACAACTACCTCCTGAGTCTTCCATAAAACACTCCCTTTAATGTATCCAGAATGATATTAGCCTTCTTTGCAATGGGATTACATTCTTGACTAATATTCAATGTGAGATTCACTATAACTTCCAGATCCTTTTCAGGAGTACAGTTTGTCTCCATTTTGTATTTGTACATTTGATGTTTCCACCCTAAGTGTTTGCATTTATCTTTACTGAATTTCATCTTGTTAGATTAGAATTCAAAATGGCCTTGACAAATTGTTCTGAAATTAAGTGCCCAAAGGGCTTGCAAACCTCCCTTCAACTTCCAGCTTGGTATCATCTGCACATTTTACAAGCACATGCTCCACTTCATTATCCAAGTCAGTAATGAACATATTGAATAGCACAGACTCAGGACAAAGCCTGTGAGGCTCATATTGGATACGTCCTCCCAGTCTGATGGTTATTTACTGATAACTACTCTTTGAGTATGGGCTTTCAACCAGTTGTGCACCCTCCTCTTAGTAATTTAACCTAAACCACATTTATATCCATGGGTGGTCTGAAAGTACTGGAAAGATTTGATGTTTTTCTACATACCTGAAATAAAAATTAAAACATTAAACAGGGATAAAAGTATTCAAATATGTTTGATTAGATCTGATTTTTGGCTTTGTGATCGTGCTCTGCACCGGCTTGTCGAACAGCTAAATTTGGTTCTGAGACTGCTCATCTATTTCTGAAACATGTAGCAGCAAGTTGGATGACTACAGACACAAAATACTTAGCCCCTAAAGAAAATGGGAGTAAGATGGACTCCTTGATATGCAGAAACCCTTTGTTCAATTAAGGAACAAACCTACAGACTCGAAAACGAATCTCAAGCTACTTTAGCAAGTAAGATACTGGTCCTGAGAGTATATGTGAAGAAGGAGTGAGGGGGAATTATGGAGTAAAATAAGGGCTAATGGGAAGTTATCAGTGTAAATAACAAAACTAAAGTGTCAATATATTCCTATAACTGCCTAAATCAGGTTATCAGCACTATCCAGAGATCAAACCACAACTTTAGTTGTGTTGCTTTCACTTTGGGAATACAGCCAAGTTTGTCTTCGTATCTGAGTGCGTCTTTTTTTGTCAGTGTTTTTGAGGACAGATAAGATCCTGTTTATAGACAATTGAAGCCCATTTAAAAGCAACATTTTGAAGAGAACTTGATCTTAATCAGCTTGATATGCAAAAGAAAATAAATTTTATGTTGATATGGATCTAGTCCTGCTTCCACCAAAGTCAACTGCAAAACTCCAAATGATTTTGGAGAGAGCTCAGTTGGGTCCATGGTTTAATGGAAAATGATTCACCTTTTCCCACTTTGGAAAGCTGCTCTTAAATATAAAGAAATGTCATTTGACAGTAAATATTAAAAAGGATTATAGTCTTTCTTTACTAATTAAACTGTTGCAAATCTGGGATTTTTCTTACACAACATTGACAGCATTTGCATGCTCTTAATTTGATCATGATGGTGATTATTTGTACTGATAATACTTCTACGGGAAACATTTGTACAGCCCTCCATGTGGCAAAGACCTCTCCTCTTTGATTCAATTTGTATTGAGCTACAAGAGCTCTCAAGCTTTGAGTGGAGCCACCAGAACCCCAAAAGAACTTTACACATCAAAGCTCCTCAGTGAGGGATTGAGTGACAAGACATGTGACCAGTGACCGCAATCCAAATTGATTACATCATCAGAACAAGTACCCATTGGCTGATTAGAAAATAAGAACTAACTAGTGAGTTGGCCTCAGCCTGGTCTCTAAAATTCTACCCACACATTTTGAATGGTAGATTTGCCAAAAACTGGTCGGATTTCTTCCCCGCTTCCTCCCCACAAAACACTGAAAACTGAAATATTCAAAATGGCACTGAACTACCTTACAGAAGAGGTAATTAGATTGCCTCATGCTCCCTTTCTCCTCTATGATCCCACTCTCTGCTAAACTACATTTCTCATGATGCATTATTCTCTCCCTTCTTGGTGAAGGAAGGAGGTTTGTGATAGGAGTCCATAGTCATGGTGCATCATGCACCCACGGGGAGTGACAGGCTGCTAAGCCCTTTTGTAAATGTGGCCACTTCATTTAGGCGCCAAAACTGGGGGTCATAAGGAAATACCCAACTGCTCAACATGCATACACTAAACTCTCAGGTACAATGTTAGAGGTTAGTTTGAACAATTAATTAATTTTTACCAAACAGTGCTCCAGAGATTCTGGGGAATCTGAGAAACAGTTTTCAATGCTTCTTTTGGGATCAGGTATGGAAGCTTATACTACACTTATTAGTATTCTTTAAGTATTTCAGAGATTCTATACACAGTGGTCAACTTGATGCAGGGACTCTTAAGACAAGCCTTGCTTTCCACTGAATAAGAAAACGTGTTTTAGAGTCAAGCAAAACAACCCCAACCAAACCCCATCCCTTAAATCTGCCTCATCTAGCACCCTTGTTTTGGAAAGATATGCAGATTTGTAACCTAAAATAGGCATTACTTGCCCTTGCAGCTGCCTCTGCACCTTCTGTGGTTTATGTTCCTTTCACCCCAGGAGTGCTGTGTGAGGCGTTAGTTTACACACAGGTGAAGAGTGCTTTATTGAAGAGCCAAAGAAAAACAGACTTGTGAGTAATGTCTGTAAGAAAAGCCGCATAAATGGAGTGTCGAATTTTAATGAATGCAGCTCATGGCGTTTAAAGGTGAGAATGTTTTTATTTATACTTGTTTAGGAATGAGTAAGTTACTTGCTTACAACTACTGCCTGTGAGTTGTTGCAGCACTTCCTGCCAAATCTCATGGGACCCAATGAATCCCTCACATTAAACCATCATTTCACTACTTCCTCCTCCTATAACCCTACAGAAGAGTTCATACATATATTGTATGTTACTGTATATTTATACACATATTTATTGTAAGTAGGTACATATAAGTCCTTTAGCAAAAGAAATATGAAAATTACATATGTTTGTATATATATGTGTGTGTACATATTTACACACATGTACATGGGTGTATAAAACAATAAAGTAAAATTATCAGAAAAAAGCAGCATTTTCAATAATGATGTTCATGTGCTAAATTTTCAAAAGTACCTAAGTCCCTTAGGCACTTAAGTCCCATTACAAGTCAATGGGACTTGGGCTCCTAAATCAATTAGGAGATTTTGACCACTGAACATTCCATTGAAAATTAGTAGGACTTGGGATCCAAAATGCCTAAATCAGTTATGAAAATGGGACTGAGGCGCTTATGAAAATTTGAAAGCGAACTGTTCTATAGTTCTATTTACTAAACAAATCTCATGCGCTATGTAAGCATTCTCTACCAATATTAGGAAACATCAGTTCTCTCACAAAAGAAACTAACATCCATTCCCCTTTCTCACTGAAGCTGCCTCCCAGGATTAATAAACCTTGGTGACTGTCTTCCAGGTAGAGGGAAACCCTGAGTAAAAAGGAGGACATTTTATCTTCCGTGAAGGTGCTAGATCCAAACTTGTCCTCATTTCTGATGGCAATTAATTGCACTGCTGAGTGCAGTCTAGTTAGAATGCCTGGCCCCATGCTCCTGTGAGTGTCATTCAAAGGAAATAAATTAAAATGAAAAAAAAATACTACAATGTAAAAAATAATGCTCCTAAAGACTGAATGGACACATCTACTTGTGTGTTTCACTTACTGTTTCATGCAGCACCATTCCTTGCAGTCAGGGACTGATTGTCCTTTCAGGAACTCTTCACAAAGGTGAACCCAAAACACCAAGCAAACTTGACTGCTGAGTGTGAATCCTGAAAACACACCCAGCAGTTAAGGTTTGCATAATTCTTTCAGGGCCTGATCCTGTGAGATGCTGAGTATCCTCAATGTCCAGTCTCATAGGGTCAGACCCAGTAGGGCTGAAAATTACATAGATGCCGAAGAGGTGACTGGGATTTGGGAGTGAGCCAGTTGGTTCTTCAGGGACCACAAATGATCTGTTGTCATTATCTATTATTTCTCCACTACCCAAAAGTGTGTTGGACGACTCGTAGAACAAATGGAATGACATAGTCCTTTCTCTGAAGAGCGTGCAATCTAAACTGTGCTTGGTACACCCACATAATCAATGGGCCAGATTCTCAGATACACAAAGCAAACAAATCTCTTCTGCTGATAATTTCCCCAGCCCATGGGGAGCTCTCAATTGGTGCAGAATTGGTGTAATTGTCCCCTGAGCCATTCTCCCCTCTCAGGCCAAGTATGGGGAAGGGGACATGGTTGGAATGTGTCCTAATCTAATCGACACCAAAGCCTAGAGCAGAATAGATTCACAACCAGCTCCCTGCTGGTGCCCCATCTCTTGTGCAGAGCTGCTAGAGCACTGTGCTAGGAAGGCAAAAAAATAAATTTAAAATGGTGTTCTCGTATAGGGTAAGAATCCTAGCTGTTGATACAACTACTGTCACCTTCTCCTACACACTCCTCCCACAATCCCTCATGTAACTACCATATAACTGCTCTGTTTGCCAAACCCTCATTTTGAAAAACACAAAAACAAATGCATTCCCACAAAAGTGATATCATATGCAAATTACTGTGTTGGGGAGCACAGGACTTGGGACTTTTCTTCATGTTTTTCAGATGTTATTACTGAATGAAAGAGAAAAGCACTTGTCATAAATACCAAACATTTTAAAAAAAATAAAAACATCTGCAGCTGACTTCATTATACAATTAAATTATAGGTTCCTTCAGCACTCCCAGCTCAAATAATTAAATGGAGCATTTTTGTTGTAGGACTTAGCTGGCAAAAAGCAAAATGTATATTTTTGTACTGAATTGAGTGTTTATAATTTTTTTCTTTGTGATTACAAATTCATTAATGAGCATGCAACCAAAATCGAGAAGCAGAGCATCAGCAATGGACACTGTTTTCATATCAGTCTGCATTTTTAGCCACAAATGCCATTTGGGTTTTGTGTATGAGAGTGAGAATATGTTTTGGTTTTGTTTATGGATGTGCCTCAGCAGTATTAAGTAAGCAAAATGTATCTCTGTGTGCCACAAAATATTATAAGAGTACCCTGAGGTTCTTTTATTAAATGGGAAATCTGGGATGTAAATATGGAGTGGGTGGACTACCTCTTCCCCCTTTGCTCCCATAGCGCAAAAGAGCCTTACGGCTGCCTCAAACAGGCAAGTAAAGGATCCCAGCATGGAAGAATCCTTAAGAGGCACAAAAGGTCGTATTGTTAGAGTTTAGAGAGCATGTCGGGGATGAAGCATGCCAGGGACTGAAGGAGGTGGAAATGAGTGTATAGCGCTCTGTGAAATCATTCAGGATATTTTGGTGCCCAGTGACCACCTTCCTTCTCCCACCATGCCTTTCCTCAGCAGAGCAGAAGAATAAGCTGAGCACAAATGAAGACCTAACCCAATAACTTCAACAGATATTACCAAGATTAATATTGATAAATATTGTTTTTGAGAGCAAATGATTCCTGTTTGCAAATTGACATGACTGTTGTAACTAATCTGCAGCCATGTTGGACTTCACAGTTGTTGTTATCCTGTGTGCCATGACTATTTGATCTGCTACAAAGACGGAGTGGATGAGACTCATATTTCCTCAAATCCTTCAAAAGCACAGACCTCTAGCTCTCCAGCTGCCAGAGAAGTTCAGTTAGACTTTAGCAATATAGGTCTTATGACACACAGCTGAATGGTTCTGATTCCATCTGGCAGTGGGCAATGATGGTGTGTATACATACTAGTTAGGTCAATACAGTATTAAATACCTCTTATGTTAATATTTCAGCTACACTTTCCCCAGGTCTTAAGATATTGAAAGGAGGGGGAAAGGCCATGCCAACATATTTAAAGAGAAATCCTGTTAAATAATTGTTTTTCTTAAATTATGAAACTTCTCTGTACAGTAGCAACATGTGTCGTGGGCAGACAGTGACTTTCCTACTAACCACTGTACAGTATCAGAAATTCCAATCATTCAAAGGCAGACTATGGAGTTGATCCATCTGTCCAATAACTCTTGTGTGCTGCAGACCTGCCAAGTCTACTTTTCCCCTCTAGATGACAGGGAAAACTTGAGAAACCCACTGCATTTTTGTATGCTAAACTCAGTGTAAGTAGATGTAATATAAAATCAGAATTTGATTTGTGTGTTAAGGCGTCAACTGCATTAAAATGTTTCAAACTCATCTTCCAGTTCCCAGACTTAGCTCAGAATTTAGATGATCTAAATCCGAGTCTCATTGACTTTCCTCAAAGATAGAGTTCTGAACAAATATTTCTCTCCTTCGCTTTCCTTTTTTCCTCAGTTCATCCTAGTCAAGTCTGAAATTTGCCCTGACAATTTCTTGGGATTACCTGCGAATATTTCAGGGTTTCTTTTCAGATCAGGAATTGATTACTTTTGCAAGGAATAAAAAAAGTACTCAAGGGACTCTGGGTAAAATTTTCAAAAATGGCTGCATGCTTTATGCACATAAATTCTCTTGAAAGTCAGTGGGCCTTAGATTGCTACATCACTTATGCACTTTTGAAAATGTTGCCCTCTGGCTTGTGCCTTCCTGCCTTTCCAGTGTATACCTGTTAGGGTTCTTGTGACTATTCCGTCTATGAGCATCTGTACAGAAACATTTTAAATGGCTCGACTTTCTGCATTTCCCTCAGACATGTTGGAGTTAATTAAGTGGTAATGTAGATTCGGGTAGTGCTAACGTCTCTCCCTTCTCCCCAAAACATACCTCCATTTTCTTCTGACTTGTCTGTGTGGAAAGAGAGAAGGAGCAATACTGGAAATATGGAATGGATTTTTTCAAATGTTCTTAGTTTACTTATTGCTCTATGTGGCATGGTAGCTACCTCACTCCTAAAATAAAAGGAAGAAAAGCAGTCCTGGAGAGGGCTTAGGCTGATTGGAATAGCAGCCACAGCTGTGGCCAGGTCAATCAGGGCCCAGCTGGCCCTTATAAGAGGGTAGTGGGTCAGAAGCGGATAGAGGGTTGGGGGTTCCCCGGGGAGGGAAGACCCAGAGAGAGAGTGAGGGCACTGCCAGGGGGCAGCACCCCAGATAGAAAGGCACTGGGATCCGGGAGAGACACAGGACCAGCAACAGGTGAGACACCGGTGGGCAGAAGGCACTCCAGCTGGAAAAGAACTAATCCCCAGATTGCCAGCAGGAGGCACCGCAGGGGTGAGTCGTTGCCCCGCTACACTATAGAACACAGCAGCTCTCAAACAGTGCAAATCCCCATAGTGGGGTTTATTACAGCATAATATTAGAAGGGAAAAGCACATGCTTCTGATGAGTTGTGCTAAAATTTATGCAAATATATGACAATTTTTGCAAATCAGCAACTTACTTTTTTTTTGTCATAGTATGTTGGCAGATATTCCCATAGCCTATTATGAGTGCATATTGAACCATTCTCAGCCAGTTGGATCTCTTCCATGAGATGGTACTCAGCCCAGTTGCTTGCAATCAGAGTGTAATTGAAACAAGACATGGATACTCCTGGGGAATGGGACACATAGTCAAAAAGCAGGCCATGGTAGTCAAAGATGTTTAATGTACCAATATGAAGTTGGTTCATTAATATCTTATACAATCTGTAATTTATTTCACAATATTTTAGCAGATTAAGCTAATGCAAACAGCAGATGCATTCTGTTGCTCGACACAAATGTTCAGCGAAATTGAAGTTATTCATGTGCAGCCACACAGGGAATATCTGCAGGATATTCTACTAATTGCTCCAAAATCTGACTTGTAGCAAATAAACAAACAGGCAGAAAAAATAAACCAGGAAAAATTTTGCCCCAGGCCTCGCTGTCTCTCTCTTAAGTTCCCAGTGTCTTTCTTCAGCCACTCAACTTTTTTCTCTAGAAACCTGATGTTATTTCCCAGTCTCCCAATCACTCTTCTCAGGCCCATTATCCTTCTGCAGACACTCACAGTTTTCCCCTGGTAACCAGCTTTCTTCCAAAAGCACTTGATTTTCTTCCCTCCTCCGAGTCCAAATGCCCTCCCTTAGACTTCAAATCTGTCTGCTTCAGTTTCCTAACTAAAGGCATTTATTGATAGGATGCATTTGTCCTACCTGAGAACAGCTTAAATATGTCAAATTTCCTTAAGCATTTTGGAAAATCCTTTGCTGTTTTAGCTAACTCAGAGATTGTTCCAGATAGGATTAACAACATGAAAAACCCAAAGCAAAAGGAGTGAGCCTACTCTGTGGGCAGAAATTTAGATGTGAGTTCCTTTAACTTTCTCTTAATAGTTTAAAGTTACGGCAACTAAAATCAAATTATGATGTTTTGTTTATCATCTCTTTATTTGCCTTTTTACAAGAGAGACTGTATTTCAAGACATCAAAATATTTTGTTTACCTTCTTACAAATGAACGTAAACACATATTGTTGGGTATGTACAATACTGTTTATCAGTTTTTGCATATAATATATGTATATGTGTGTTGGTAAACATTATATAGAGGAAAAACTTCAAAGAACATTAACATTGAAAGTCAAGAACTCAAAAGTCAGAAAATGTCAGAATTAAGTTACTAGTGCTTACATATTTATCATAGCTTTGCCCAACATCAGAACAAATCCAGCCTTCCTGTACCCTCACCCAGTACCTTAAACAAACAGAACATCCTATTTATTCTTACAACCCTCGGCCTCATTTGCTGTCAGTCATGTGCTCTGGATGAAACAGAGATCCCGTAGAACAAATAGTATGTGGTCATATAATTAAAGACTGTGTATCACCGTGCATGTGCACAACAGAACAAATTCATGTTGCCCATTCAACCTTAATACTGAATTTTGCTAGATGTTCGGTGCTTGGCTTTGTAATCTCAACATTCTCAAACATAGATTTTTGGATTTAATTTCCTAAATTATTTTTAAACAATCTGAAAAAGTAAAAATTCCAACTTTTGGAACAATACTGATCCCTCTTTCTGGATCACAAGCAGTGTTGGATTCACAGGACAGACCTCTACCACTTGAACTAAAGGAGTATCTGGTAGCAGCAGAAGGCTGCTATCCTCCGTACACCAGCCATTAGGGGCAGATATGACACATAGTTACCTAAGTTGGGGGTTTACCCAACTGGTTGAAAATTTTTTAAATCAATGGGGTTTGTGCTTCTGAAATTGCTTAGGCGCTTTTGCAAGTCTTCCCTGGATTTGATGGGTAGGAGAGGAATGCTGGGAACCAAATCCTGCCTTCTCTTCCTGGCTTTTGAGCACTGAGTGTTCTAGTTATTACAAGCAGCATATTTAAACACATCGATTTGACATGTGTTCTGAGAGGCTAAGTGGCTAAGCTGAGTTTGCCAAATTAGAGGCCTCAGTTCGAGTCCCAGTTCTGCTAAAAGTAATTTTGTACAACTTCTCAGGCACCTTATTTGTAAAGCAGGGAGAATAACTGTGACTATGGCCTAAGGGTGGGATATAAAATCTTACTCAGTAATAAGGGCTGTGAGGTGTACAAGATTTTTGAAACAAGTCAGCAAAAGAGCTGAAGCCAGAACTCATGGCTGTCATCCCAAGCACATTCCCCGAACAAAAATGAGATGGAGGAGCTGCTGCTACATTCCCCTCCCCTCCAGAGTTCTGGGTCAGTTGCTGTGCAGGACAGTCAGTCAGGGCTAGACGCAGGTTCAGTGCCGCTGGCATGGAGAGAGTCAAGGAGGCTGGAGTGTGAGTTATGCGAATGAAAAGTTCATTGATTTTAGCAGTTAGCCTCTAACAACTTCTGCTGAGCTTGTGCAAAAGGCAGTTTTCATGGGGTTTATAATATGGTCAAGTCTGGTTTGATTTTCCTGAGAACAGCAATATGCACCTCTCTGACCCCAGGACTATGCTCCTGCCATATTTGTGCTTCTTGCTCCAAACACTGGAGAAGCTAGAGCGTCTCAAAGAAACAATTGACATGACATTGGCACAACTACCAGTTTTTCCCCAGCTGCATTGTTGGAAATGGCTACACCATTTTTGCTAAAACTTTCCCAAAAATTCAGCATGAGGCACAAGACAAGCATGTCAAATTTCACTCCAAGCTGTCCAATTTGCAAAGTTATGGACAACTGAAGATACTTTCTTACAATGGAAAGTGTCAGTCAACCTTAACTGTAGAAGTAGGAATTTGAAAAGCAACTGGCAAAACAGTATTTTTAAGTAGGTCAGAAGCAGGGAGTCGGCCAAACAATCAGTGGGGCCCCTGGACAATAAAGGTACTAAATGAGCACTCAGGAAAGAGAAGGCTGTTACAGAGAAAATAAATGAATTCTTTACATTGGTCTTCACTGCAGAGGATATGAGGCTGATGCCCACACCTGAGCTGTTCTTTTTACTTGACAAATCTGAAGAAGTGTCCCAGATTGTGTTGTCAGTAGAGAAGGTTTTGAAACAAACTGATAAATTTAACAGCAATAAGTCACCAGGACCAGATTATTCAGACAAGCGTTCTAAAGAAACTCAAATATGAAATTACAGAATTATTAACTGTGGTATGTAACCTATCATTTAAATCAGCCTCTGTACCAGATGATTGGATGATAACTGATGTGATGCCAAATTTTAAAAGAGCGATCCTGTCAATTACAGGCTGGTAAAACTAACTTCAGTACCAGGCAAATTGGTTGACACTACAGTAAAGAACAGACTTATCAGACACAAAGATGAACATGATTTGTTGGGGAAGAGCCAATGTGGCTTTTAGTAAAGGGAAATCATGCCTCAGAAATCTATTAGAATTCTTTGAGGGGAGTCAACAAACATGTAGACAAGGGTAATCCAGTGGATATAGTGTACTTAGACTTTCAGAAAGCCTTTGACAAGGTCCTTCACCGAAAGCTCTTAAGCAAGTCATGGAATAAGAGGGAAGGTCCTCTCATGGATCAGTGATTGGTTAAAATAGAGGAAACAAAGAGTAGGAATAAATGGTCAGTTTTTAGAAGAGCGAGAGGTAAATAGCGGTATCCCCCATGGATCTGTACTGGGCACAGTATGGTACAACATATTCATAAATGATCTGGAAAAAGGGTTTTTTTAGGATGAGGGAAGACTAGGGCATGCTTTATATTTTGAGGGGAACAAACCAGAAGTGACGAAAGGTGAGATAAGAAGAGAGAGGGAAAGCAGTGATAACAGGAGCATGTGAGGCCAGTAGCTCGGACAGGATGGGGCTAGAGGCACAGAGCAGATGAGGAACTATGGCACTGATGATAGAGGGGAGAAGGAGGAGAGAGCATTGCAAGGAGTGAAAGGAAAAGAAGAAGAGGAAGGGCAGAAAAAGTAGGTGGTTCTTATGCACCTTCATGGGGGTTGGCCTTTGTCTCACTTGCCCATGAGTTTTCCCCATGCTGCTCTTGTAGCTGGCTACTGATTTGTCATTTGCTCAGAATTCTCCTCTTCTTGGAAGTATGTGGAGAAGGAGTGTCTTTGACCAATGATACAGATAAAAGTTAAGGGATCCATGAAGCACAGGGCCTGGGCAGCAACCCATTCAGCATCACCTGAATTCCTCTGAATACAAATGTCGATATTTCTCTACTGACAGTTCTCTTCTGGCCCAGTGTTTTGGTTTTTCTCTCAAGTATGTCTACCCTGCAATAAATGACCTGTGGCACAGCCATAGCTTGCCCTGGTCAGCTGACTGGGGCTTGCAGGACTGAGACTATGGGGCTAAAAAGTGCAGTGTAGACATTCAGGCTTGGAATGGAGCCCAGTTGAGGGTCTCAGACCCAACATGTGTGTTGTAGAAATTATAGGAATGTTATTGATGTTTATAGTGAACAAATAGTTTATTTCTAGGCTCAGAAACATTCCAGTGTAAATACTCAACTGGCAGCTAGCTGGATGTTTGCCACTTCAAATTAAAAGGCCCATGACCAGTGGTGTCAGATTAACATTTCGAAGTTGGACAACGTACAAATGGTGTTCTTGGAATGGAATTGAAATAGATGAAAGTGATCTACTGCAGTGCAAACAGCACATTGGCATCCAGCAGGCCATTGCAAACAGAGCACTGCTATGGGAATATGCTTTCTGCAGAAAGACTTTATCTCGGAGATAAGGATTAACAATAGGAAGATGAGGCTTGTTTAACAAGAAACATATGGTATCATCCTGCTCTTCTTTCAGTCAATGGCAAAACTCCCATTGTGTTTAGTGTGAGCAGGATTGGGGCTACAGTTATTAAATCTTGGAAATGCATGGTAATTATTTGAGGCTGAAAACCTACTGGCTATGTTAGATTTGTCCCTAGTACATTAACTTGTTTGTAATGGCTGGTATAAATAAGGTATTTTTGGTGAACATGGAGAGGTTTATTTCTGAGAATGGTGATAGAAAGGAAGCTGAATTAAATGTACCTTTTGGGGAAACTCATCCTTCCCCCCCCCAAAAAAAAACAGGCAGCAGAGGGAATCATGCAAAATTAAGTTATCAAACTGTATGAGATCAATGAAGCAACATTTGCAAGCTGATTAGTGTTGAAATAGTGAGTTCAGTTCACCAAAAGGGGTTGGGGGTTTGTCAGGGGGTAAACAATACAAATGAGAATGAGAATAGAGTTTGCCACCAGACTGAGATTGCAGAGTGAATAGGCAACTGACAATGTCATGGATAACGGACGTGCGCTAACTTACAAATTATCCAGTTAACCAACTCATTGAAGTACAATGGAATGTAACATCATAGTTTAATAATGCTAGCAACATTGACAAAGTTTGTTTAAAAAAAAAGCAGGAGAATTCTCAGCCTCAATGGAAAATCTTGTTTTGGTAAGTTTTCAAGAATGCAAAACATTTTGAATGGTTGTCTCAAATACTTTGCTTTTTTTGGGGTAGGAAGAAAAAAAGGGCAGAGAATTTAGAGTGAGAACTGCTTTCTTGCCAAAGTTAGAATGCTACAGTAGAAATTACACCATTTTGTTACAAAACTATTGACATTTTTGGTTATTTACAAATTTAGAACTTGTATTGGATTTTTTAAGGTGGCCAAATTCCATTATTTTTCCCAGAGAAATATGGCAAAATGGTAATATTTTGCCCTTTCTGTAAATGCACAAATTGCCTAGAAAATCAGGTTATGCACATGAAAAAAATATACCAACGGATATCTTGCTTCGGCTTACTTTTTTAGTTATTAACTTTGAAAGTTTAATTCTTCCTTGAATATATGCATACAATTCCCATACATTTTAATGGGAGGTGCACATGCGTCTCTGAAGGCACAATATGGCCCTCAATAAGTCAAAATAGACTTGGACATTTAATAAATTTGACATTACATAGACATCTTATTTATCTTATTTCCTGATGGAGATGTTTATGCTCCCAAAGGTTATTCTCTCTCCATTAGCCTTACAATATAACAAATATTAGAATCAGAGAACAATTCATAATCTGAAAGCCACATTGGAACTTGAATTCAAATGCTTATTCAAACAGCTTTTTGAGTCTTTCTGCTTTTATTTACTTTTAATTCTTCTTTATCATGATTTGCGGGTCCATTTTCCTTGATGAGTTTAGTGTCATGTTTTTAATGACACATACTGTACCAGGTCCTGGCCCCAGCTGCAGTCTCTTTGCTCCAATAACAGCACAAAACAATTGCAGAGCTAGTTTAACTGATCACTTGATTTCCCTAGCATCAAGAAATGGAGGGAATCCTGAGTAACTTAGGGCTAGTGTAGACCTGCATGCCCTGGCATGAAGGGTGTGGCCAAGGAAAAGTGGCTGCAGATGGAGAGCTGTTACTTTCAGCAACATCCCTCATCTCTTCCAAGTTGACAATCTTCCTGTAAAACAGGGCTCCTTTTAAGAATGATCAAAGGTGAGGGTGTTTTCCTGCATATCCTGGTCTCTGGAAAGGTGCTGCCAATAGGTTGTATGACAGGCTAGAAATATTTGAGAAAAATGGCCCTGATGGAAAGCCCACTTGAAGTCAATGGAAGTTTGTCTTAGCGGCTTCAGTAGACTTTGGATCAGGCCCTATGTATCTAAATTTCAGTATTCTCTCTCATCAATACGGCTGCCAAACTGTATGGCCCCAATCATGCCTCTACTGATATGTATGGCAATTCTCCCTTTGATTTTAATGGCAGCAGAATTGGGCCCTACATATATGCAAATCAGATGTATCATCATTACCTGTATGGAACACACGCCCTAACCACTGGTCCCATGGAACTCCCACCAGCCATCTCCTACACACACTCAGGAGAATAACTTTCCTAGTAAAAGAGAAATATGGATTTTGAAGAATACTGTTGTATTTTTATTGTTGTTGCCCGTACACGCATATGGCCATGCATATAACAATAGCAAGTTGCTGTTGTTCTCTACATGGCCATATGTGTGCTGTCCAGTAGATACATGCTTTCTTGCCGCTAGCAGCTGCATAGCGAGGGGTCCGGAATGTTGATGGCCCACATAGAAAGGAATCATTTATGTCTCAAAGTCTTTGCAAATGGTGTGTCTGCTTTAAATACCACTGTTGCTAAAACAACTACAGTACATCATTTGCCAAAAGCATAGAGGTGTCCTTAGTCACTCCAGAAGATTATAAGGTGATTTAATTGTTAACAGTTATAATGCAGGCGCTTAAAAATGAGCTAAGCAAAAGATTAAAGGGGATGGATAAAAATATGTCTTCTGGTTAGTACTTTCTTTATCTCAGAAACTCACCCACTTGCACATACATTACCTCACATAATAAGAACTTTGACTTTAGCACTAATCCATATTTATTCTATCCTGTTGTATTAGGTTGAAAGCCATGCAATTTACTAATAGTTTGTTACGCTTTGGCAGCTTTTCCCCCAGGCCTCATACCATTCTGCTCAGACAGGGTGGTACCTTCTTTGAATGATGTGGAGTCAGACCAAACATGATGGCTAGCATGCCTTGCGCATGTCTGTTTCTATGTCCTTCTTTCAGAAGCTTGCTTGCTCAACGCCATATTTACAAAGCAACCTAATCAGAAGTGAACAGTCCATCCATACTTCCTCCTTTTAATTTGTGTGTGGGAGAGAGAGACTATAAAATTTAAGAAGAGTAGCCAATATTTCTTCAGATTGCAACAACTATAGTTAGGCAACTATATATTTCTTTAGGCACCTAAATAAGTTAACTGTTTTTTTTTTCAGTGGTGCTGGGTACCCACAATTCCCACTGAAATCAACAGGAGAAGTGATCACTTAATGCTTCTGAAAGTCCCTGAATATGACCTTTAGACTTATTTTTGACTCCCAAGCTTGACAATTTTGGTCATTGTTTCTACCTCATGGCAATAATTTCTTGTATTATTCTCCTTTTTCACATATACACGAAACTATTCTCTGCACAGAAATGATGTGACGTGATTTTGGTGAAATAAAAGGCAATAGGGAAAACATACAAAGCGCTATGAAGAACTGCATGAGTTTTCACATAAACTGTTGTGAGATCAAACTTTGCCAAAAACCACAGGCATTGTGGCCAGCAAATAAAACCATAAGCATTTGAACACTTCAATGTCCCAAAGAAAAGCCAAATCTTTTTAACATTAGTATCACATACCTTTTAATAACAGGTAGAGTTACATAAGATGACGAAACAACATGATTTATTATCACTCCAACTTCAGCAACATGTTGTTTCCATTGAGTAAAACCAACATTTCCATATTACTTTGACTTCTAACTACAAAGCTCCAAATTTTACCTATGGATGCATGGATATGGCTCCCATTTCCTTAACGGGAGTTGTGGCCAAACTTCAAAGTTGGGTTGCCCAAAGGTGAGTGCCTAAATCCATATGTAGGCACCTAAATAAGCGGTCTGATTTTCAGAAGTCCTGAGCATCCATAAGTCTCACTGGCTTCTATTCTTGTATAGTTAGAGATTTTGCCAATTTCTCAGATGTTTGGGTTTTTTTTCAAAACGTCTGATGTTTCAACATGAATCAGCATTTTGTGTAGGCCAGATATTCTTGTATGGCTTCCTTAGCTCATGGCAGCCAGACATTCAAGCTCAAACTCTTGTTCCTAGTCAGGGCGGACCTTATGGAAAATGGTGCCCTGGGTGAACTTGTATTTTTGCGTTCCTGGCCCCCCGTCTCCCTGGGCTTCTCACCATCCCCTCATCATCCTGGCCCTTGCTGCCTCCCGACCCATTCCCCCATCTCCCTGCCCCAACTGCATCCTCAGGCTCCCCACATCATTGACCCGGGCCTCCACGCCTGGGCTCCCCACCCATCCCCTCATCATGCCTAGCCCCAGCTGCCTGCCCAATTCCCCCACCCCTGCATTGCCCTGACCCTGCTGCCTCCGGAGGTTTCCCCTCCCCACATTGTTCCAGGCCTCTGCTGCCTTCCTGGGCTCCCCACCCATCCCCCTCATTGCCCCTAACCCTTGCTGCCTCCCCATCCATCTGCCCATCCCCCTGGCTCCCATTGTCCCCTGGGCTCTCCATCTCCACATTACTCCTGAGCCCTTCTGCCTCCCTCCCCCATTGCCCCAAGCTCCCTTCCATGGCCTTGTACCCCAGGCCCTCCTAGCTCCTTACGTCTTGACCACAGCGCGTCCCCCCATCCCGCCACAGCACCCTGGGTGGTTGCCCATATCACTCACCCATAAGCCCAGCCCTGCTTCGAGTAGCTGGCCATTTCACTCCTCCACCACACACAGCAGACTCCTCAAATGTCCCCTTATGCCTGAACATACACAATCCCCTTTGGTCCTACCTTGCCGTGATTGCATCTCTCTAGCATCATCTTTGAGGAAAACTGAAAGTGTACCTCACCCCGGTCTGTGAGTCAGCGCCATTTCTCACCCACCCTTTATGGACAGATTGAGCTGCTATGAGCAAGGCAAGGGGCGGGTGTCTTCTGTAGACATGCATAATCGTGAAGAAGGGAGCTCCAAGCAGGAGTCGTGGCAAACACGCAACCTGCTGTCAGTGGCACAGGAAGGTACAATGTGCCTGTCATTGCACCAAAGGGCTGATTCTATCTTCCCATTAAACTGCCTCTTGTTCAGGTGACAGACCTGGATGTTTGTCCACTGATCCTTACATTTACCTATACTCTGCTCCTGCCACACTTGGAAGGGAAGAATGAAATATTTTTGAGATAGGAGGGGCTTCTTCTTTTAAATGGTATCCCTATGAAAACTACACACAGGTAGTTAGAATTAGCCATTGTGGAAATGGATTAGTAGGCAGAGGGGGTCAAAAATACAAAATAAATGTAAGTTATTCTATGGCTCCAGTGATTGCAGAAATAAAGGAATTTATGCCATGGATATCAAAATCTGATATTTGGTGTATAAAACGTGATATAATATATCGGTATATATATAAAAATACAATGTGTATGACATATGTACGTGAAAATCGAATATGATATATGTATGTGTATGTGTATGTTTGGATAGATATATTCCAAAGTAAACAGAAAAAGAAACATTTTTTTCCTTTTTTCCTTTTTGATGGTATTGGGAAGTTTATTTGGCATCAGTTTTCTTTCACTTTGTCACATCAAGAGCTACAGTGTTTGTAAGGTAACATATCTTCCCTGAACATAAAGCTGAAGTAGAAGTATAGTTTTTAAGATATGCATATTCAAAGACTTTATCGGAGATGGATTTCCTTTTCATTACATTGCAACGACAGCCAATTCTGTACTGGCCTTTTAAGTTCATGCTTTTGTGTGTTTTTTCAAAAAGCATCAACTTTATTTTCATTGTCAACAGAAAAGCCACCTTAACACAAAGTCAGTAACAAAAGAAGTAGACAATAATTGGCTAATATTCTCTGAGGTTTCTGTAAAGGTACCTTGGATTCCTATTTCATTTCACTATCATTTGGGGCCATACATAGAATCCTAAAGCCAAGGTCACACGGAGCGTAAAGAACATAATAGTCAATTCCATCTTTATGTTATCACAGTTATTTTTAAATTCATTCAAATATATTCTCCATAAATAAGAGTGGGGCAGAACAATTGGAGGAAGGTGGGAAGCTAAGATCCAGCTCTTTTCCTTTCTGTCTCATTTTCCATGGGAGATGAGAGAACCCATGCCTATGATTTGACAGTCTTCCATCTGCTTTTTCTCTTGACTGGAAACCTCATTCACAGGAAGAATCACAGCCCACTACAGCTGGACTATAGTGTTCCTTTTCACTGCTCTCTCCTTCCTTACAGCATCAGCTACAACTGTATGCTTTCCTTCAGGACAGGCGGCAACTCTTGTACCTCTCACAGTAAGGGAGAGAGATACACATTTCAGTCACTCACTTAGTCGCTACAACTAGACTGGAGTCATAGGTCAGGGGAGAACACTTACATTTCTGATGTGCACTTTCTTCTTCTTCTCTCAAAGGGGTAGAGTGCTCTTTTTCATCCAGCTAGTATGTAAGTTCTCACTCCCTTCAGACATTCCTTTTCTCCTTGGGAAGCAAGGCAGCTGTCTCATCTTTGTGCCGTTTTATTCAGCAAAGAAATAAAAAAATAGCATCCAAAGTGTTGTTATTTTTTATGGGTCATCTCTGACTAGTGAGTCAATAAAATGACCTTCTTACCAGCACATTTTGAGACTTAGCGTGTATCATAAAAATCAAGTTATGTTTTCTTATTCACCTGGTTATCGGGTTTGATTTTATGGACAAAAATGTTTCTCTCAGATCTAGATCATGTTCACCGTCATCTCAGGACATTAGTTTGAGTTGGACAAGCAGCCCAAAACTGAAAGACAAATGCCTCCTCCCGTGCCAAAACAAATACTTGGCTACTAAAATATAGGACTAGCATCATGTATCACAATCCCTTTTCCCATAGAGTAAGAGAATCTGGGTCTAGATCTTTCCCTAAGCCTCATTCCTTTTACCTAAAGAAATCAATGTCTTCCCCTGGTGCATACTTATCTTTGCAGGAACCAATTAAACATTTGCTTATAGTCCACAAAATACTCATTTTTTCTCAGGAGAGCACATGTGCATTTTAACCCCTGATGTCCTTTCATAAAGGGAGATATCATCTGAAAAATTATTATGTAAAAAGAGCACCTTTTTACTCCTCTGACCTGCTCCATCTTTGTCTTCAGCTTATTTCAGTGGCCAAAAATATTTTATTCCTGTTAGATCTGCAGAACCACCATGGGGCAGAGACAAGGGCCTGGATTTTATTCCTTCTTATGTATCTTCAACAGAATTGTCTACTACATTGCAAATAGTTACACCTCAGAAACCCATTGAAGACTGTGGACAGGACTTTGGAAAACATTATTGGCCTTACTCTGTTCATGTTGCAGTCACTATTACTTCAATGGGAGCAGAGTTAGGCCAATGCTGAAAGCTTCTGAAAATCCCATCCTACGGAGACATAATTTGTAGGCATTGGATTTGCACAGGAGCAACCAGGGCTCTACCTAGGTCTATAACGTCTTTATTATGGGTGCTGGTAAAAGGAATGAACTCATCTAGAGTCTCAGGTACAGGTAGAGCAGAGCTAGCAGATACAAAAAATCGTTTAATTGTATACTGAAGAATATAAGGATCGCTTGGTGATTATCTGTTCTATTCGTCCCCTCTGGGGCACTTGGCACTGGCCACTGCCAGAAGACAAGATACTGGGCTAGATGGACCTTTGGTCTGACGCAGTATGGCTGGTCTTATGTTCTTATGTAATATTTGTTCTGGAAATCTTTGAGAAGCAATAAGGCCATTTATACAGTCACTTGATTAGTAGAACTTCATTTTAAGCAAAAATAATTCTTCGTACAGGCGTTTTGTTGATACACATCATTTTTAGCACCTGTATTTTATCTTGCAGTTAGGAAGTAGCTTGGTTTACCATCTTTTTAAGAGGTATTTGGGGGAATCTTTTGCAGCTTGGTTTGTGTAGGTTCTTTCTTTGCTTTCTACTGCAGACCCCTTTGGACTGTATTGCATATATTTCTCAGACTCATAGAAACATCGGATGGGAAGAGAGTCATCAAGTGCAGGCCCCTGGGCTGAGGAAGGATCAAGTAAACCTGGACCATCCCTGTGTGTCCAACTTTTCTTAAAAATTTCCAATGATGGGGATTCCACAGCCTCTCTTAGAAGACTATTCCAGAGCTTATCTAGCCAATAGAGTTACAAAGTTTTTCCTTACATCTAGCCTAAATCTTCCTTGCCACAGATTAAGCCCATTCAATTGTATATGAAAGAGAACAAAACAAATAATAATACAATGGGCCTCTTTGTTCATGTTTATGTTTTCTTAAATCATTCTATTGAGAATTTCCAACAGTCTTTTAACTACATTCTAACTTAGTATATGAAGAGCTCTGAATGAATTTATTGATGGCAGCTGGAAAAAAAAATGGAAAGATGAATGAAATCCTTTGAGACACATGGTATGTCATGAACTTCCCGATGCTATTTGCAAATCTTTCTGCCTGTACCACTAAATCTCTTTAATTTGAGGATAGACTGCATTAATTAAAGAATGGCATTAGGTATTTGAAAGTTGCTGAAAGTTATATCCACAATTGGTCATGTTCTCACCGTATGTTCAAATGAAATATTTATTATTTTAATATGCAGACATACATGCTACCACAATAGAGGCCATGATTTTTCAGTAATCTTTTATTAGTCAGACTCTCCTTGTAGTATGTGTGTTTTTGTCTTAGGCTCATCATGCACACATACCACAGAATGCCAAAATATTGTTCACCCCACTTGTTTCCAACCACTTAGTCAGGCACTTGAATGGTTTCCCCAATATGTGAAGTGGCAATGATATTATTCTTTTTTAACATCTTTTGTCTGTTTTGTCTATTTAGATTGTGCCCTCTTTGGGAAGATTGTCTCTTACTATGAGTTTCTAGCACAAGGGAGTCCCAATCTTGGTGATAACCTGGAGGAGCTACTGTAATACAGATAGTGAATAATAATGTTAAGAAAAGATAACCGTGAGGGGTTGAGCCTCTGCTACATATGAGCATAGACGCTAATGGAATGTCTGTATGAACTAGTACTTATTGTTCACGATGCCTCTGGCTTTCCTGTTTAGGAAGTTTGATTATTTGAAATTCAGTAAAACGAAACTGTCAAAGAAGAATGATACAGGTTTGTATGTGTCATGCCAGTTATGTGACAAACCTGTTAATGGGGGGCCCAATAATGGATGTCATACTGCAGTATATATGCTGAGAATCCTAAGGCATTTACAGTATGGGTGGGTAGTACTTATCAAACAATTAATGTGGCAAATTTCACAATATTTTAATACATCTCCTTCCAAAGTATTTGCCCAGATGACAGAACTAGACAAATAATTTACTAATATAATTTTCAAATAATTGTTTTCAATTAGATGTGGGGTTTTTTAGAAAGGTAACATGGTGAATAGAGTTTATGAGTCAACTAATAACATATTTAGGAACACAGGACCAGAATCTGAGATCCTTACTCATAGTCAGTAGCATGTTATTCCACAAGTGGTCTCATTGACACCTTAAGAGGAGTAAGGTACTATTCAGGATGAGTAAGGGTATCAGAATATGGCCTATTGGCATTGCCATGTTGAATCAAATAACTGGCCCTTTTAGTCCGGTATTATGTCTCAGACAGGGGACAGTACATGGTGCGTCAGAGGACGATACAAGAAACCCTACAATCGCAGTTATGGAATAATATGCCTCAGAGAAAGTTTCTCCTTAATAGGTAGAGGTTGTCTTCTTTCTAAAGCCGGAGAGTTTATATCCATTCCAAAACTCATTTTTGCTGTTGTTTTATTTACAAGATTTTGTTTTAAATCCTTATTATTGTAAGTCTGGATCTTGTTCTCTCTATATATGGCCAGTTCTCTTTCAAAGTCTAACTTAGTGAATTTGCTTTTTAGTCAGGCTTGCGAGGTATGTATGTATAGCAGAATAGCATGCATTCAGCTGAGGATGTTGTTAGCTGAAATACCTTCCAGATGTTTTGTTAAATCATACTTGCCAAGTGCAGTACTGCCTCCATTTTTTCAGTAGAACTAAGAACCAGGTTACTGCAAGGGTGATTTACCCTTGGAAATTCACCGAAATGTCCTAGGCAATAACTAAAAACAAATCTGTACTAAGAATGAAAATAGATAATGCAACATAGGGCACATCTTCAGTTCATGCATAAGAAGTTCATGGATGCCAAGAAAAGTCTAACTTTTCCAACCCCAAAAGAAACATAATCCAGAGTTTATATCAGATGGTTTATGGGAGTTTATTGGAATATCCAACAGGGTTCATGTAGTGTGTCACAAGGTAAAGCCTGTTCATTGGTGATTTACAAGCAGCATGTGCCGGTGTTACTGTAATTTATAGAACACAGATGGTCAGGGAGCACTCCTGCTGACTTATAGCTGAGTAAGAAACTGAGCCCTGTGTATCCTCTCCTGCGGGTACCTCCAGCTTACTTCCCAAAATCATGCACTGATATAGATTTGTCTTCTAATGTAGAAGATTCCAGGGACCCATACCTTTTCAATATGTGGTTTACTTCTGAAGAGGAAAAACTGCAATTGGTTTAAGATGAAAAACCAGGCGTAACCAAACGACACCAAAGGAAAATTGCTTTTACGATAATAACTTCCTTTCTCAGAGTTGGTATTTTAACGGGTGCTTTTTATCCCCTGTTAAACTGATCAGGGAAGAATGGCAGTCCTCCTCCCCATTTTATGTACACTTCCAAAAAAAAAATAGCTTGGCCTAAATGCTTTTTTTAAAAAAATCCATCCTAAATCATTTTGAAAAAGAACATATCCTTGTGCTATTGCTTTCCTTTTGCCCTCTTTATGATTGTTCTTTAACTCTGCTCTGATTGCTCTCTGCTGCCACTATGGCCTTCTTTCTGATGTACAGCTACAGTACCACAGTCCCTGGCTCCTTTCTACAATAGTAGATAATTGACTCTTTATTACAAGACACTTAAAGGAGGTGGGCTCTGGTGGAAGGTGTCAGGAGAGAGGACTTTGTTTAATGTACTTCAGAGCTGAGTTTTAAGAAGATTGAATAAGAAATGTGTTTGTTCGCAAATTAAGACTCTACAATTATTCATTTCTGATATAGCTTTCAATACATTTGTTTAAAGCCTTTAACATTTTTCACTCTGACACTATCATATTGAATGGAAAGAAAAACCCCTGGAAGGTCAAATGAGAAATGAACTGAACCATTGGGCAGCAGCAAATGCATTCAGCAGTAACATTTTCTGCATCATCACCGGACACCTGGCTTTGCCAAGTGTGACACTGGGTCGGGTGCAACCCAGGATAGCTCCATTGACTTAAATGGAGCTGGGCCAGTTTACACCAATAGAAGATCTGGCCCATTATCTTTTCTGCTGTCTGTCATCCTGCTTCTGACTGATGGGAGTCATCCCGCTGAGACATGTTTCCCTCATACCCTGTTTTGTTTGGCAGTGCGTGGCTCCACTATACCCACACAAATAAACTGGTGGTCACAGGTGCTGTTGAGCACTAGGATACATATCTGCACTTGGCAAGAAGTCTCCAAAATAGTTCCCCCTCCTGGTGTTGCCCTATTGGTGTAAGCCGAGTCAACCAACTCCCATTTTAACAAAGCACGGTGGACCCCCATTTTTAACACATAGTGACTGCATTTTGTTCAGATGGGTCTTGAACTCAGCTGACCTTGTGCCAGCAGGACAACTGAGGAGTTGCCAGGGGGAAGAGGGGCAGAAACGGAGCCTGACACCTGTTGCCAAACTCAGCTGCAAACTCTGTTGCAAGACACACACTTAAGAGTTAACGCTCAACTAGATGATTTGACTTTTCCACTTAGAAAGGATGCTGAGAGTATGTAGTGGAAGGGGAAAAAAAACTTAAGTTGTTTTCTTATCAAGCCAACAAAAAAAAAAGAAACCACAGAGAAAAAAACCAGAAGGAGAGCTGTAATGGAAATAAAATTGACAGCCTCTCAAAACTCAGGTGGCACTTTCCCTTTCCAGTTAATTACAGTTTTAATTACACGGCTTCTTGTGACTCCTTGATACCTAATAAACTAGACTCTGTGGGGCGGCAAAGTTGAGTTTTGCTTGAACTGCAGGTGTAAGGCTCGGCATGAAACATAAATCAGCTTCTTAAACATGTTCCCAGGGTGTGTTCAAGCTTTTTCTTCCTGTTTGCTTGTAAAAATCACATCTTTTCACCATTGTTGGTAAAGAAATGATTGAAGCTCCTACTCAGTGAATAATAGCTTTGTGTCTTTGGCTCACTAGCCCCTGTAAAATCCCTTTTACCATGGTTAGGAAAAATAGAATACAGTTGGTTTTAGGTCTGATAAATCCAAATAACAAATATAAATGTATTACACACACATACACGTGTGATCATTTTCATGATAGCTTTATTATATTAGCACACAGGAATACAGTGCATGAAAATAAGTAGGTAGCCTCAAACCACAGGCATCTTTTTAATTTTATTTTATTTTGTAGACTTTTTTCTGAAAACATAGAACCGATACATGTTCCTTGTAAATACTGGCTTTGGAATTTGTGATCAGACCAGTTCAAGTGCAGAGCAATATATTCTGAGTTAGCACTGCAGCTGACTTGTTGCAGTACAAGACAGAGAGGAACATGTTCCAAAAGTTGCCATGGGTCTAAACCCTGAAACATCTGATGGAGTTGTGAGCAGCTTGCAGTTCTAGTGCAGCAGCAGGGATGTCTGCAGTTGATCAGCTCTGCCATAACGAGTAAATGTCACTATGGTAAATGTGGATTGCAATAGACGGTTTTGCAGAGCATAGTGATAATTCTGCCAACTCTCCCTTATTCCCTCCTCCCAACCGCAAAATGAAACAATAAAATAAGGAGAGGAAAGAAAGCCTAACATATGGCATTTGCATGTCAGCACAAAATATGAGAGATCAGGTGGAAAAATAAGCTGCATGAAGGGTTTTGGGGTAGGATTTCTGGTCATTTCAAAAATATAAACATAGTTTATGAGCTACTATGTATCCATCCTGCCTCAGGATCTTCTAAGCCCCTATCCTGCATTGGGATCTGGGATTTTACTCCCCTGCACCTGTGCTGAATTGGGATTCTGTGTGAGCACACAGGTCTGCATTAGCAAAAGCTAATGCAGGTTTTGGGCACTAAAGGTTCACTTTCATTCTGAGGCCTGGTTTATGCCTAAAAATTAGATCAACCTAGTTATATCACTCAGGGCTGTGAAAAACGTCAGCCTAAGCCCCAGTGTAGACACAGATAGGTCAACAGAATTCTTCTGTCAATCTAGCTACCACCTCTTGGAAAGGTGGATAATCTATTTTGATGAAAAAACCCTTCCATCAATGGTGAAAGTGTCTACACTACAGCACTTCAGTGGCACAGCTCAGCAACATAGCTGTGCTGCTGTATCAGTTGTTGTGTAGGCACACACTTAGAAAAGTTAGATTTCACATGGTCTACAGACATGAATAATTTTTCCATTCCTTCCAAATCTTCCTAGCAGCTTAGATTGGTTCATTTTAAAGGGGGGCTCTTTTAATATCATGTTTTAAACATTAACTTCTTACTGTGAGGTGTCTGTTTAATATTTTTGATTGTATGTGCAGACAATAAAATTGTATTATGTGGCGGACGTTGAAAAAATAAATACTACAGATATTTGGGCCAGATCTGACTTTAGTAGCAGAAATGTAAATGTATAACACTATTCAGCAGAACTGAGATCAGGATCTGTCCCATTTGTATTTAAACAAGAATTTTCTAGCTTTCATCCTTTGTCCTATTCCTGATTACTAGCAGTTAATGGCTGTCAGGGGGACCATACAGTCCTTAGCCATATCCTCACCTCAGGAAAATTAGTGGCCTCCACCAATGCCAATAGAGATATGAAAATTTACACCAGATGAGGAGCTGTCTCTATGAGTTTGTTTTTTAATAAAACAGAATTGTGCACTTAACTTTCTCTCTGCAGCACACCCCAGCAGCAGGAAATCCAATTACCATCACTGGCACGGGGCCCAATCCTGCAACCCTTGCACATCTCTGATGTGCTCCATATTCCACATGGCTCCAGCTGTGGAGCAGACAGGACCTTAGCAACAGAAGGCCTTATTCAGCACCTTTGCTCGAGTAAACAGCCCATGGACTTTGGCTGAGGCAGGATGCTGCATAGAGGCCAGAGAAAGCACTTTCCTTTCAATTTTTGGTGGTCCAAACCTATATGGGCCTGATTCTGGGGTCCTTGCCAAGGCAAAACTTCAAAGGATTTCAATGTTGCATTCAACATGAATTTTACCTGAGCAGGGACTGCACTGGCAGTCTGCCCATGTCTGAGTGGCGCCATTCTTCTTTTCAGGCCAACTGTTTTTTGCCATTTGTTATTGTTATTATTAATAATGATGATTAATATTATTAAATCTCAGGGAGAAACACTGTGTTTGGCACTGAACATCTTAGTCATTTTACAACCAGTGCTGCAAAAGACAAAATTACCCCCACCTTCTTTTCACCTGTATTGTTTGGTTATGTAAAAGAGAACATATTTGCACAATATATTTCATTTTATTTTCAGTATAGACTGTAAACTATATTTTAGGGAAACAGGCCCTTTGTATACTCATTGGGCTCAGTTCCCACTGTGCCTACACAGAGTCCGGACCTGGGAAGAGAAGGGCTGATAGGGAGCTGATCATGGTAAGAAACAGACTATTGCCTGTTACCATCGAGTAACATTTACATAAGGTACTTACTAAAGAGTAAAAGAGAGATAAATATTAACTGGATACTTGCAGTTCTTCAAAGCTAACTCATGTATCAACCTACACTTACATACACATTCATTAACATTTCATTTACTGCATGTTGTATGATTAGATTAAAAAAAAACAGAAACAAGAAGACCTGAGTTCTTACCTTTGATGCTTCTGGGCCACTCATCTTCTATCCCATTGCTCTGACTCTGGCTCTCTGAACGAAGCCAACCTCACCTGCCAGTTTGTCAGCTTCTCACACAAATGTCTCCACTAGGGCTATGCGAAAATTTTCCATCCAAACAGGTTTTCAGGTAAGCTAAAATCTTGATAGAAAGTGTCTGCTTCAAACAAACATATTTTGAGTCAGAAATGTTTTAGTTTTTAGGTTTTCAACCAAAAGTAGAAAAATTTCACTGAAAATTCAGATGAAAACTATTTTTCCATTTTTCATCAAAAAAATGAATGGCAGAGGAACAATTTCCAACTACCTTAGTTTCCATGCTTTCTTCCACACTGGCCAATATACATGAAAATTCCTACCTTATCCATAGCACCACTACCCTCTCCTTCTTCATATTGCTCTTCAGAACCCACATCTGATATGACACTATAAGAAATGAGCTCCAACATTGTAGGCAGGTGAAGAGAAGAACATAAGGATGTCCGTACTGGGTCAGACCAATGGTCCATCTATCCCAGTATCCTGTGCCAGATGCTCAGGGGTAGCATACAGAACAGGGCTATTGGAGCAATTCCTTTCTCCTGGCAGTCGGAGATTTACGGTCACCACAAGCGTGGGGTTGCCTCTCTGACCATATTGGCTAATAGTCATATATAGTCCTATCCTTATTGAACTTATCTAGCTCTTTTTTAACCCAGTTATATTTTTGGCCATCACAACATCCCATGGCAATGAATTTCACAATGAGTGCATTGTGTTGAAAAGTACTTCATCTTCTTTGTATTAAACCTGCTGTTTATTAATTTCATCAGGTAATCCCTGTCTTTTGTATTGTGGAAAAGAGGGTGAATAACACTTCTCTATTAATTTCTTCCACAAAACTCATGATTTTATAATATTTCTATAATATCTCCCCTTAGTCGTCTCTTTGCTAAGTTGACAGCCATATTTTTTTTAGTCTCTCCTGCTATGGAAGCCATTCCATATCTTGGTTATCTTGTCCTGCTCTGAACCTTTTCCAGTTCCACTTTTTGAGATGGGACTACCAGAAATGAACACAACTGGATAATTAACAATTTATCTACATATTACACACACACACACACGTTTTCTAACGCACGCACACACACACACACACACGCATACGCATGTTTTCTAGCTAGGTCAGTGTCCATTTTCCCCTGTGCCCATGCAGTTCTTAATGCAGGATCAGAGCCTTAGATTGTAAGCTTTTCAGGTCAATCCTTACATATGCTTCTACAGTATCTAACACAATAGGTCCTTTATCCTGGTCAGGATACATGGACACTTCTGTTATATACATCTTAAAGAATAATAGTAAATAAAAAAGCAATCTTGAAAAAAATAAGTCAGGAGTTTTAAGTATTGAAGTGGATTGTGGAAATTAAAATAATATAGAAAGCATGTTGTCAAAACAGGGAAGTGGAAAACTTCCCACCGAAATATAGGATTTCACCATCTTTTGCAATAGCACTTATTTCGTTTTTGAAAAGTCACAGAATGGCAGTTACAGAGTGTTTTGTTTCCTTTTTCCTTCTTCTGTAACTTTTCCATATTTAGAGAGTGAAAGAAAGGTAAAAGGGGCGGGGAGGAAACCATAGATATCATTCAGTCTACTACACTGAGGGGCCAAAAAAAAAAAAAAGAAAAACAGAAGGAGAAAGAAAAAAACAAAACTTAATTCTTTCTTTGAACAATAAAACATTTTAAACAAAAATTTAGAAGCAAAATGGACACTGTGAATCAACTTCCAATATAGAGATATAGCAGGGGTCAGCAACCTTTCAGAAGGGATGTGCCAAGTCTTCATTTCTTCACTCTAATTTAAGGTTTCGCATGCCAGTAATACATCTTAACATTTTTAGAAGGTCTCTTTCTATAAGTCTATTATATATAACTAAACTAGTGTTGTATATAAAGTAAATAAGGTTTTTAAAAATGTTTAAGAAGCTTCATTTAAAATTAAATTAAAATGCAGAGCCCCCCGGAACGATGGCCAGCACCTGGGGAGTGTGAGTGCCGCTGAAAATCAGGTTGTGCACCACCTTCGGCATGTGTGCCATAGGTTGCCTACCCCTGAGATATAGTTTACTCACCAGTAAACGTTGTGGATAACTTGCAGTCTGAAGTGCCCAAGATACCTTTACACTGCAGTGTTATCAGCTCTCAAGGGTGAATCAGAAAGCTCTTAATATTTTTTTTTACATGTAGACTCTGCTATTGGAATCTTGTAGTTAGGTTGAAAGTACAGCTTTCATTTTCTATAAAAAGGAGGAGTTTAGCCCTCCTGCTTGCAGAGAAAAGATTGAAAAACCTAAAAGCTGAAAAAGGAGCTTGCAAATAAAAAGGACCACGGACTTCTTATTTTTAAAAATCTTATGATTTTTAAGTCAGGTTCATGCTATTGAACACTTGGGCTTGCAACACGGCAACTCTCATGAAAATATTAATTTGACATGACATTTAAATACCCAACTCAGTACAAATCATCAGCATAGTGAGAACACCATAGGACACAACAGACATTTTTCATTTTCAGCTCATTGCAAATTTTGAGGGCCAACTGTCTGTAAATGTGTCCCGTTTTGGATCATCAAGTAAACCTATCGTACTAACTTTACTTTTTAGATTACTCTACAAAAACTTAGTTTTAACTCATCTGTCAAAGCAAGATAATTTTAACAAATGCAGACTCTTTGGAGGCAGGAGCTGTCACTTACTATATGTTTGTACAGAGATAGTTTGATGTAGTTGATCTATAGGTGCTGTTGCCCTAAATTTGTTTAATAAGGTTACCTTGGCAAAAATAGGAACTGTAGAAGTTAAAAAATCATATTAAACCAATTAAGTAAATAAAAAGAAAGTTAGAACATCTAACTATATAAGATATAAAGGATAAAGAAAACCAGATCTCATTATAGATACTGTTTCTATGTACACTGGGGTAACGGTACTGCTTAAAAATACAGAAAGTATTTAAAGACAAGCCAAAAGAGAGAGAGAGATCTAAAGCATTTGGTTGGCATTGATAGCAAGATTTTCAAAAAAACCCTGGAACATTTAAAGAGAATTATAAAGGATTTTTCTGGAATTGAAGAGAGAGCACTTTCCATAGTTGGATATGTATCTACAAATTGATTACATCGGAATGCGTAGAACAGCCTTGATCATGCAAGACTTTAAAATTAGAACGAAAGGGTTTTCCTGTTTGGGCTCTTTTTTTCTTACTCACACATCTTATTGCATTCATTCTCCTGCCTACTTGATGGTAAAGTAACATTATTTTGGCATAGTGTGTTTGAAATACACTCAGAGTAGCACAACTATAGTGTCCAATGAAAGGGACTGGGTGAGCAAACATGGAAATATTTAGGTTTGCTTTGGGATTTTATCTGGGCTTTTTATCCTAAACTAACTTTTTTTTAATTTTAAAAGCACAGTGGCTTTCTTCATAATTAACTGTAACATCCTTTATGATACAATACAATACAATACGGTACGTTTCTACTGGCTTGCTTTTCCCACCAATCATCCGCTCCAGTCAGGCCTGCACCATAGCTATAAAGTATATGATTGTTGCCCTTTTTCGGCCTGAGCAGCTAGTCAAAGTTGAGGGCCCAGAGATGTTCCAACTGGAAGTAGAAATTGACAGAGTCTGATATTTTTCTGATGCAATCTTGTTTATTTAAAAGGAGCATACAAAGTCTGGGTCTCTAAATGTAGAAGGAGCCAGAAAAAAGGGTGACCAGATGTCCTGATTTTATAGGGACAGTCCTGATATTTGGGGCTTTTTCTTATATATATTATCCCCACCCTCTGTCCCAATTTTTCACACTTGCTAACTGGTCAGCCTACCAGTAACAGAAGGAGCAGTTTCTTAGCTTACAGCCCCCAAGCCTCTTTAGCCAACACCAGACCCTGACTAACCTTTTCCAGGGTCAAGCTGTGCTTACAGGCTCCTGCTTTGCTTTCTTGCTTTTTGCCTCCCTCTCTGGTCTTGTCTGTTCCCAGTTTCTTTGTCCTTGCTTTACCTCTCCCCCACCATTCCCACCACCACCACCACCACCACCCCACATCTACCCAAGACAATACTCCTCCCAAGCCTTTGGTTGGGCTTCTCCTTTGTCATAAGTGAGCTCATCATTCAGTTAAGCATAAGCTCGCATCTCTCATCCCATAATATGGTTTCACCAGTTCATAACACTATTAAAACCCCAATTCATTATACCTTTAGAGCTGGATTTTCAAAAGCCCTCAGCACAGGTCTAGCTGCTCCTTTCACAACCAGTGGGAATGTTACCATTGGTTTCAGCCAGAGCAGAGTTTGCTGCTCTAGAAGATCAGGGACTGGCATTGCGCTCAGGACACCTGGGTTCAATTCTCAGTGCACCTACAACTATTGTGTGTGATCTTGGACCTGGTGCATAATCTATCCTGTTCCTCATCTGTAAAATGGAGAAAAATGGAGGAATGTTCTATTAATGATTGAGGCCATGGGGACACTATAAGTAACCAGATAAATAGAATGCTGAGTGATGTGCAAAAATCCCAATATATATTATATGGATTTTTTTTTTTACATGCCCTACCAGCTTTATCCAGTTCACCCTCACCTGAAGGATGTCTTTTTCAGCCTGTTTCCAATATTTTGCTCATAGTCTGCTACGGTTATTTCAGAAGGTCCTTTAAAGGGGGATTTACAAATCGGGGCCAAACTGTGCAAGCTGTTACACCAATGTTATGCCAGTGTAACTCAATTAACTTCAGTGGTTTTACACCAGCATAAGACTGGTGGAGACATTCTGACTGCATTGGAATTGCCAACCATAGGTCACAAAATATAGATACACTGTGTCAATGGGAGCCCTGGAAAAGGTAGGTCTAGATAACGCTGAAGGTTGCACAGAACCAATATTATAGCAAATTCTGATCCCATTTAATCAACTGCATTTCCACAGCACTCAGATAATGGCTTTAAAAAACAGCTTACTGCTGCTGTAGCAGAAGGTACATATAAATATATTATGGTACAATAAATAAGTAATATAATTAAGAATAATCTTCCCCATATCCCAAGTTCAGCACTAAAATCGTACAAAGCAAGCCTGTATGCATTTCTGAGACAGATCTGAAGGAAGTGGGTGGGAAATACAGATTAAAACAGTAGACATTAAGACATGCAAAAATGTTATCAGCTAGGGATATATATAAAAATTTCAAAATGATGGGTTTCATTCATGTTTTGGTAGAATGTCCATAAAACCTGGAGGCAAATGGAACTGGAAGATATTTGAAAAGCAAACTAGAAGAAATGAATAGTGTTATTCATACTAGTGCACCAACAAACCAAAAAGTCAGACTTGCTCCAACTGAAGCCATTGATGTTTACCAGTGACTTTAGTCAAAATAAAATTAGGCCCCAAATCTATATCTTGTGATTGTGGTTATCAGTGTTTTTGGCCATTAACAAAAAATATTTATTTATTTATTTATTTTATTTATTTATTTATTGCTCACAGAATCTCAACGATCAGATTTTGATTTCTGTGAATGTATTTGTTACTCTATGGATTGACCATCAACAATTTCCTGCAAGTTTTCATTATTTGCTAGTTGACCTGTGTTGCTTAGTTATTACTGGTCAGATGGTATTCGTCTGTTCTCTGATTGAATGAGTGTGGAAGCACTTCTCCAAATACTTGTGTGTGCATCTTTAAAGTGTGGCTTATGAGAATACTTTCACATGCAACTTAGAAATTTGTTTTCTGTGAAAATCAGGGTCAATAATAATCTCACTCTCCAATGCTTGCAGGAAGGAATACAAAAAGTGTATGAATATGGTTAAAGTTCATTCATTTAAAAATCCAAGCAAATAGTCACAGAACATTTTTTGCAGTGTGTGCCCTCAGCTCTAGTTAACATTCTTAATAGTGCTATTCCTATTTTGTTGTTACCTAAAGCAGACATTTTAAAATGTTATAGGTAATTGTTTTTGAGGTACAAATCACTTGTTCTCAGTCTTCCAGCTGTCAGTCTTTCAGCTCCATATGTAAAATCCAGCAGCTTTGAATAACGTGGATTTACGTGGGGTTTATGAACTGGTCTGGATAAAGTAAGAACTGCCCTAACATTTTTATTTTGGAGGGCTGAAAAAAAATTGACTTGATTTTGCAAAGATCTCTACTTGGAGAACTTTCAGTGGAATAAAGAGGAACTGTGATATGCAGAAAGCTTTTCAGGATTGGGCCTTTTCTTTTTTTTGCTATGTTACAAAAAGAGGCTCCACATAGCCTGGGCTGAGCTTTCCGTTAATGAAAGGGGAGAACAAAGAACCAGTCAACTCCCTTTGTCCCCTGGCTGGCCAACGAATAGCTAGAGACTCTGGATGGGGAGGGGTCACCCCTATATCCCTCCAGTGTGTTCTCCTCCCGCTTTCCACTGCGGCTGTCCCATTCACCACCAGCCCAGCTGAGTTTTCCATCCATCAAAGCAGGTGCATGGCATTTAGGGGACCATCCAGCACAGAGTTAACACATCACTGAACTCATGCACTTTCTGAAGGAGTAATACTTTAGCGAGTTTGATGATTTCAGCTTTCACCTATCCAAGTTTGTCCTAGTTTTGATTGGGGCTGGAAGCCAAAATACCACAAGAAATGTTATTCTCAAAGTATTTCAAACCTGAATTAAACCAGGAAATGGCAGAAATCTCACAAGAAAATCAGCTTGCATGCCTCTCTGACACAGTTTGTAGAGTTCAAAAGAGTGCTGATACATTTCTGTAAGATCTGGATAACCACTGGAACATCTGAATGCTTAACTAAATGAAAGCTCCAGAACTTTGTGTGTCATCTTGTTTGTGACATTTTTCTGGGGAAGTTTGTAGCCCATACCTATTTATGGATTACAATAATCCAGATAAATGCTTTTTTTAAATTTGTGACAAATTGCACCCATATCCACATGTGTGTGTTATGTGTATATACATGAGAGAGTTAAAGGATATTTTGCATTTAAATTATCTAATTATAAATCAATAAGTGATACCAAGATGGATTAAAATAGTTCTCTTTTATACTGGTTGTATTCAGCAGAATATATTTTTGATCCTTTTCAGAACTCCTCCCAATGCACCGGCTCTGCCTTGCTTGAATATGTGACTTCATTTCAGCTGCCTTCAGCTAAATGCCTCTGAGGGTACATCTTCTTCACTACAAAAAAAAAAAGGTGTATTCTTAACTTGCCTTAGCTAACCTGCATTAACTAACACAGGTTAAAATAGCGGTGAAGACACAGCAACTCAGCTTTTAACTTGGGTTAGCAGCTTGAGTTAAAGCTTGGAGAGTTGAACTCGAGTGGCTACCCAAGTTGCTGTGTCTTCACTGCTATCTTAACCTGAATTAGTTAATGCAGGTTAGATAACCAGAGTTAAGAACTCACTTTTTTTTTTTTCAGACAGAAGGTGTTTGCCTTGGGCAAGAGGAGCTTTCTCAAACACCATAATGTCTCTTCTATCTGATCCCTTGTCCCCACTGCTGCCCAGAACCTTGGTGTGGTAAGTTCCTTCTCCTCCCACCTTTGTTTTTACACTGTTATTTATTTTTAAGCATCTAGTTGCCTCACACAAAGGAGTCAAATGCTAGTTCCTTCCTTGAAGACCTTGCTAAGTATCTCACACAGTCCATATCTCGTTAGCGCACTGCCACCTTACCCCTGTTGCCAGTGTATGCCTCCACCTTGACTCCCCTCTGCCAAAATCCTCACCTGTGCCTTCATCTCCTCTCACTTGGGCTACAGCTACTCCCTTCTCTATAGCTTTCCAGCTGCTATCATCTGCAGAATCCTGGCATTTGGTGTCATACATACACAGCTCGTGTGACTCCCCATTCATTCCAAAACTGCCCTCTTTATTTTAAAAAACCTTTAAGGGCTTATCCCAGCCTGCCTTATGGAGAGTGCCTATTCTCAGCTTTGCTCGGTAGCTCTGGCCCACCACATATAACAATCTTCAGTTTGAGAGCCTTCTCCTCTGCAGCTGCAGTAGTTTAGGACACCTTCCCTTTATCTTATCTCTTCAGCAGCTTTCCAGCTCATTGCAAATTTCAGCTGTAACTGCATTGTTTATCCTTTATGTTGTCCTCTCTCTCTCTCTCACACACACACACACACACACACACACACACACACGTATACACTTTATTTTATTAAATTTAATTCTCTGTATAACCTAGAGAAGTGTTTTGGAAAACAGTCTTTGTGAAAGATATTATACTAAGGACCCTATCCAGCACCTGCATCCATACAGGTGGACCTATGGAGAGTCCCCAGGTGGGGGACCCGCACAGATAAAGTTGCCGGACTGGGGCCTAAAACTGTATTTTACATTGTGTCAGAAACCACAGACCATATCATGCCAATAATATTGTTAACACAAAACCTGAACAGATTAAATGAAATCTGTTCAAAAATCAATGGCACAACATGGCCCCTTGTATGAGAGAACACATACTGATGGGAAATGTTACCTAAAGGTTCCAGCTACCACACATTTTACTGGACCCATTGACATCAATGAAGTCCATAGGCCCCTGTTTGCCAGTTCCAGCAGGAAAAGCACCGGCATCACCTGCGGGAAAAGATTCTGCAGCCAGAAAGCTCTGCACAGATATTTCTGCACCAGCTCTGAGAACTCTTGGCCCTTCTTTTGGCTTCTGTCAAGCTGCAGAGCTGGTGTAAGTACCCTATTTCAGTGGGGAAGGGGCAGAGAGGGTGTATTGTACTTAATTCAGCCCCAAATTGCATTAAGCCCAGCTCCTGCCATGAATCTCTGGCCCCACAGAGGGTTCCATGGAGCCTGGGATTGGGCGGCGGATGAGAAGCGTGGGGAGAGCGATATCACAGGAATGGCAGATTCCCAACTCCATGAGAAAAGAACTGAATCCCGTGCAGAGCTTTCACTTCATGGCTGATTTGGGGTGATAATGCCATAATCGGGGACTTTTGAAAAGGTACAATACTGACCTAGTCATTTTTCAGGGTATATCAGAGAGGTTTAAAAAAAGATTAATTGATTACATCCTCAACTATCAATCTAGTAAATACTGTCTATAGGCAACAGAAAATTTTCATTAGTGACCAAAGCATCTTAGTAGATATTTAGAATATTTTAAAATGCTTCTCTGCAACCCCTGAGATGTATCAGCATTTAAATGGTTTATTTGTTTTTAATTACTGCACATTCAGTGGATTTTTCACCATGACATATTATATGAATAATTTGATTTGGACGTTTGTTTTAAATAAGAAGGAAAAATCTACATCATAAATTAAAGTGATGCACAATTTCCTTTTTTTAAAAAAATAACCCTTTTTTTGAGCTATAGAAACACTGGAAATTCTTGGACTGAGATTTTTTTTTAGGGAAAGCTTCAGTCCTGAAATTGTTATAATGTCCCTGAAAATGCAGGTTTATAACAGAAATGCTGACAAAACCTTCACTGCCACTACAATTTACTAATTCAGTTTTGCTGAGGCAAATTCACAGAGAATTCAATGTCAAGAGCAGAGGAAAACAAATCTTGCTTTCTAGTTCACCTATTAGTGAAAACCTTTAATCCTGCTGTTCACCAGCACCACAGACATTTGATTTACATTTGTTTTATGTCACTGGGGAAAGCCGGGGGAGAGAGGGAAATGGACTTGAAAATAATTGCTCTCCTTGGCATGGTTTTCTGGAGAGGCCTGTCAACTAACTTGAAGTTTTCACTTCTCTTCCAACTCGAGAAGGGAAGGCCGCTGAGTGTAATGGCTTCTATAGTTGTTACGTCTGTAGTATGTTACGCCGCACCTGAACAAAAGTGAAAAAGGAAAGCCCTCGAACAGCAGGGCCCATTTACACCAGATAACGGAGAGGCAGAGAGCTGCCTGTGAGTGGAGTGGGGAAAGGTCAGCCATGGCAGAGTGAAGAAGTTCTCCACATTGTTTAGTTCTATGCATTTCTGTAGCTCTTTGTGGTATAGGCAAGATGTCAGTCAGTTTAGCTTTCCTTGCACAAGCAAAGCTGGACAAATCAGCATGTGAAAGGGGCAGGAAGATGTCAGAAAGTGAACTGGCCGACTTCTTTGTGCTTGTTTGTGGTTCTTGCTGGATCTTCATGTCTGGCTTAATCTCAGTATTAGAGATTATCTACTCATCCAGTGGGGAGGGGAACAAAAATCTTACACAGAGCACAAAGTGTCTCAGTCCTAAAGCCCATTCCCACCCCCAAAAGATGTGAATGGTCTTAGGATAACTAGAGGCCACACAGGCTGAAAGGTATGTAGCAATCCATTTATCACTTTGCATATATGAGTGCTGTTCCCATTTGCTGCAGCAATCATTCTTGAAAATTGGTGAGGTGAGTAACAACAATGTTATTTATCCTAAGACCTTGATACTGAGAAGCAATAACTGGGGGGCAGTTTCCTTGAAAGCATCTGAGGTGCTGGGAATAAAAAATGACAAAAGAACCCCCCTCCACACAAAGCTCTTGAAGAGGGAAACGCATGTTATAAAGTAATAGAAATCTCTTGTTTAATTTCATTGCCTCAAAGGTAATAAAATGCATTTTGTAATGATTTGTATATAAACACTGGGGAGAAAAGAGGGTGAACATTCCAGATTCAGCTTTTAAAGGCAAATAATAGGAGGTAACAAGAGATTTCCCCTTCCCCCTGCCCCCCTCCCTTCCAAAGGAGGTTACTCTAAAGGTTTGTTGGCATTTAATTTTTGGTTTCTAGGAAAATGCCTGCTTCACCACAGAGTCTGTTTGTTCTCTTTCTCTCTCTCTTTTCCATGTTGCTTATCTGAATATATAAGCCTGCCCTTTGCTCAGATTTATGGGTTGGGGCAGTGCTGTGTGTATTTACAGTCTTCTGACCTGAAGACCTAGAGCTGAACAAGAGAAGGAGGAAACCAGGGCCCATTCCATAAACAGAGACAGATATGAGGGGGAGGTAGGAGGCATTGCTAGCACTTAACATTTTTAACTGTTTGGTTAAGCAAAGGAATTAGGGATTATATTTGAGAAAAAGAAAAATGAAAAACATGGCTAAAGATTTGGGGAGGAATAAATTGTGTTTATCTGTGTTAGGTTCTGGGTGTTTTCAATTCTTGATGTCAGGAAAAAATGGCACGTTATACAGATGATCATACAGTGCTTGCTGGGACAAAATGAAATAAGGAGATGAACAAAACTTAAATCTCAAAAGCATTTCAATCAGAACTATGCGTTCTTTGGGTTAAACAGAAGTATAATTACAGTTTGAGTAGGCAAATCTCTGAGTCTATATTTATTCAGGTACTAATTGCCTCAGATTAAGTAAAAAAATTACATGATTATATTTCTTTGTTTGTAAATATCAGTTGACTTGTAGGTGGATATTCAGTTCAGAATAGCCTTATATTACAAATGAACCCTGGGAATTACTTGACATATTGGATGTTAAGCAGCAAAAGTGGCAACAATCTGGAAAATAAATAAATAAATGAAATGAAATGCAACATACGTTAGGTCACAATGTAGTATAAGTATATCAACATGATGAACAGCTTTGATGAAAATGGTAAACAAAACCACCTTCTCTTCCTCCAGCTTGTTTTACATTGCAATAAACCACGAACTCTATAACCTATCAGAACATGCTGAGATTGTATGCATCATTTCCAGCTACTATTTGAACATTTGGTTTTAGAGCAGTCATGCAATATAAGTAATGGGGGTATGTGAGGAGGATTGTTTTTAATAAAAAGCACACTTTACTGTATTTAGTTACCTGGGAGTCCAAAACTCCGTAGATGACATGATTTCATTGTAGGTTTTGTGTTGGTTTTTTAACTCTGAACAAACATTTGCCATGTGTAATGAATCATAGAAGTTAGTTCAGGCTTAGCTGTTTGAGATGGTCTCATCTGATTAGTATGTATACTAATGATTTATCAGTAAGTACGCAAATTGAAAGTATAATAAAAATACAACTGTATTGTGATGGCAATAATACAAAATTAATCAGATTAAGAGAGTTTTATATTTTTAATGACACTTGAACTGCAAGACTCAATGAAAAAAAACAAGTGGTTAGTCTATGAGAATAACAAAATAAATTTTGCATTAATAAAACTGAATGAAAACTGCTTATTTAGCAGACATAGGTGATGACTGGCATGAAGACAGGTAGATAACATAATATTAAAGTGAGTTCTTACTGTGTTATTTTGTGCTATCTTTTATTTTTGCTATTTTAGGATAAAATAATGTTTTCTGGAGAAAGAAGTGATATTGGGAGTGGAATCAAGCAAGTAAAAAGTGTGTATGAGAATTTTTTGAGGCTATTACAAGGCTGCTAAAAAGCTTTTCTTTATTGGTTCTGCCAATAGCCATTTGCCAATCAAATAATTTGCTTTTCTAATAAGGTGCACTTCATAGCAACAGTATGTTCGGATGTAACCATCTGAAGCAGAGGCCTAGCTCAGTCTGCCAGGAGAAAAAAAAGGCACCACAAAGAACATTGAGATGAATGGCTCCATTTTATGAGCCATAAAAGTTTTATTCATCTTGACACTGAAACAGGTTTAGGCAGTGAGTTGACACGCCTTAAATAAATAAGTGGAATTAATTCCCTAGCTCTTGAAACAATAGAAGCATGCATGTAGCACTGAGAGCTAGCCCATTGTTTCCTGTTGCTGCTTGATATTGATATTATTTGTGTTTTTCTGTGCGGCTTCCTCAGGGGCCTGGTTGATCCACTTCAAATTCTTCCCCTGTTTTATTAGAGGTTGAAAAAGGTTCAAGACCTGGTTGTACCACTGCTCCCACCGACAGCTAAGGAACCAGTTTGGCGTCTGGTTTGTCTGTTGTTTTACTGCTGACCTTCAAATCAACTTTAACCCCTGACCCCGGGAGGCATCTATCATGACAAGAGGCTGTTTAACACAAATGGTGCCCATTTATAGGGGAAGAGAGTCAGAAGATTTCCTTTTTATGAAGAATTTGGTTTTTCACCCCTCTTTTCTCAGTCACCACAGGTGAAATCCCTCCTAGCAGCTGGCTTATGAAATAATGTGAGGGGGGTGGCCCTAATGAGCTGAAAGCACCCTCAGCTGGAGATAAATATATGCAAATGAGATGCACAAACAAAGGAGCCTGGACAGAGAAATATCTGCAATTCCAGCAAAATGCTGCCTGCAGCTAGAAGATGAACAGCTTTGATAAAATGGTAACAAAAAGCACCTTTTTATCCTCCAGCTTGTTTTACATTGCAATAGACCATTGTTATTGTAACCCATCGGAGCATGCAGAGGTTTTCTGCACTGTTTCAAAAAACCGTTTAAACATTTGTTTTAAGGCATTTATGAAATATAATCAATGTGGGGTGGGTATTAATTATTATAATATTATGTATTATTATTATTATTATTTTATTATTTGTCTTAGATCTTAATGTAGTTATTTTACCTGTTGGTCTTTTTTCTTGTGTTAATGACAATGTTTTGTGGTAATATTTCACAGAGGGTGAGTTTTTCTTCTATAAAATACAGGTTCCTTTAGATTCTACTGGGCGACAATACACACTGACAAGTCGTGAGAATCAGCTTTGTGGGAGGCGGGGGGAGAATGCAGACTCTTGAACATTCACGGAGCAGCACCCAAACAGCCAGCTTTAATGAAGGCAATCAAGTCTGTAAAGCTAATTCAAAGACAGACATGTAACATGCTGATTTTAATAAGCTTTTAAAAGGCAATCTCTAACTTTTAAAAGTCTCCCTTTTTAAGTTAATTGTTTTGGGTTTATATATTGCGAGAACAAACACAGCCACTAAAATATATTTTCAATATGTATAAGTAGTCTGTCTAGGCAATGTTTTAAATTAGTCCTGTAATTTGAGGGGGAAGCTATTTCAGATGAGTGTAAGAAATTGTCCAAGTTTTAGGACATATCAAAATAACATATTTATCTTCAACTGTATTGAGTCAATAAATGTTAATACATATTTTTATCTATAGGACATCTTTAAAAATAAACCTATTCCTTCATGTATATACATTTACTTAATAAGTAGATGGGAAAAAATAGACAATCTATTGTACCAATACTATTTTAATACTGGCCTTCTAATATAAGTAAATAGATCATTGCGAATTTATAAGAAAAGTATAAATGTTGTGAAGTTTAAACTGATTTAGTTCAGTCTTTTAGTCAATACTTTAACCCATTTTTCATAACTGACAAAAAATAGAGACCCAGAAATATTAATCTTTTATTGTGTTCACTTATACGGCTTTGGCATTTACAGATGTTATACCAGACAAGTGTCAGATTTCCCAATGTCAAGTAGTTTTCCTAATTTTTAGTAGATCTCTCCTGTTGCATTTTAGGGCCAGATTAGGAAGTATTAAACTTAATTTTTGTAGCTATCCATGAGAAAAAAAATATGTAAATGTAATTGTATGAACCTAAAATGTCATACAAAGTTCTCCTTTAGGAATTAGAGTTGCATCAAGTTCAGAATTTCAAGAGTTAACAGAAACTTAGTTATATTAAGAAGGTTTTCTCTTCAAGCCCAGGTTTAAAGCAGCATAATTATATTCAACTGCTGTTGTTCGGAAAGGGCAAACATCATCTTAGGCACAGAACAATGAAATTACAGCTGAGATTTAGGTTAGCAAAAGCCGTCTTCTGCAGGCTTTTATGATTCATTATTTCCCATTAAATACAGTATTAGAAGTGTACACCAGATAGCTCATGGTTGCTGCTCTCAGAGCACATTATCTATATTACACAGGTCTGGGGAGCAGAATTAGAAAACTTTGGGGGAATGAGCAATATGTGTTTGCTGATAGAAGTACCATATGGCTCATCTTCCTCAATTGCTTTCATTGCGACTCTGATGCTGGAGAAATTAAAGTTTTATTTGATGTGGCACAGCTTAATGAACTGTCTTCTGTTAGGAAAATTGAATATGTTTCCTGTTATTTGAGCACAGAGCCCTCATGGTTTTGGCTGATGTGGAATGCATTATGTATTGTTTATTTAGCGTTTTAAAAACAAAAGCAAGATATTATAGGTAAAATTGATTATTGCAGGATTATATCATATAATCACATTGTTCTTCTCTTTTTTTTAATGTACAGTCCTGCTTATTATTTGAATGACTAAATCATTGTAGATCTCTGATACACAGTAAATGGTACATGTTTTCTCAAAAAGCAGCATCATTTATAAAGCTTAGGAAGAAAATATACTTACATGAATACAAGCATGATTGCCCAACTTCCAGTGGGCCTCTCTGCAGTAGGTTTTTGTGTACTGTCATTATTTTAATTTTAAAGGAACCTCCCTGGCTTTTTGTTAACCAGATGACACAATCAAAAAAGAGGGGGAGAATATAGACTTTGGTAACAGAAAGCCCCCAATTTTGAATTTCTCTGACACATCTGTTGACTATATAACAGTGCTGTCAAGAATACGCTTAGTTACAACAAGGTTGAAACTGAAGGGGAAGGGGTAACTATATAAGCTATACTATATAGAACACAGCCCAAATTCTCTGCTGGCATAACTCCATTCAGGTCAGCTGAGTTACAGGAACAGAGAACTTGGACCCATGAATTCAGCATGAAAATGTAAATAATGAGAGCTAAAACAATGGAAGGAAATTATATTGACAACTTAGTGTATATGTTTTAACAAAGCAATTGAGACACCGGTTCTGTATTAACAACAGTAAATCAAATAATTCTAGGAAATATACAGATACATTTATTTTAATATTAGTCTGGTTTTGTGAGAAGGGAGATATTTTGTACATCTGAAAATGAAAATCTGAAACATTTCCAGAGCATTTTATCCTCACAAATTCACCTTTTAATCACTAAAAATATTTTCCATCCCCTTACACAGTTTTCTACCAATAGCTTAAGGATATTGATCTTCAAGGAGGAAAAATGAAGACAAGGAAAAAAATTTAAAAACTGTTCAGATGAAGCAACTCTTTTTCCTAACACATACGCCATTCTGACAAAAAGGCAATTTGTCTTGTGTGCTCTGTGATGTTTTGAGGATTCTGGCACATGTGCCTGTTAAACAAACTCCTCTTGGAATCTAAATACTGTCTGTTAAAAGAGACGCTTCCAACGTGTTTGTATACCCTGGGCCAAGTTCTGCTGTCCTCACTCAGGCAAAATTCCCATTGACGTCAGGAGGACTTCTGCTTGTGTGAAGACTTTAGGATTTTGCCCTATAAGATTAACAAAGCAAAACAAAAAACCACTGGCATGAGAAGGGGAGGATATTGTTATTGAAAATGTTGTGGAATAAAGCAGTGAAGCAATGTCTGCACATACACTGACTGTAAATATTTTCCATTCTGTATTGCTCCTCAAACAGTTCCCTGTAGTATTTTCATATGATCTCAAAAATAAATAAATTATAGTTGGGAGTGGCGGGGGCGGAGGAAGAGGGGGAATTACATTGCAACCCATGCAGAAACCACTAAAACATCATTTTTAGCCAGATATATTTCCTGGAGAAGAAAATGGTACATTTTTATGAAACACTGTTCCATGACAGGAACCTCCTTTGAGGAACACCATTATGCATTGTTATCAGCATGGCGTAATTTGACTGTTGACAAAGTATCTGTGGCAGTGAGAATGAAAGCAGTTAGAAGTGTGGCGGATTGTAATCAAGAAGATGCTTAGCTGTGCAACACTGCATCTTGAGCAGATTTGAATCAACATTGCCTTGAGGGGACAGGCACATACCAAAAAAGTCCATTAATTTTTAGTGGGAAAATTAGAGTGGCACTTGATGAAGTGAAATTTGACATGCGTTAATTGCTCCGCAGCTCTCCTAATTAGAGATTTTCAAATTCTTTTACTGCTGTCAGACTGATGCCACATTGTCTTGCTGGACAAACAGTAAAATTGCAAATTGGTCTGATCAAAAAGTGGTTTTGAGGAATACTGGCCCTTTTTTTTTCAGTTTTGGTGGTGTTCTGGCCTACTCGAAAAATACGTTTTATTATACTCCTTCCTAATAAATAAGAATAAATGTAGTTAGGCTGGTAAAACCTGTATCCAAAAGGAAAAGGGGCATAAACTAAAATGATGGAGTTTTAAAATTGTTCAATCTCTTCTAAATATATTACTTGTGTAGCTGCTGAGAGCTGATTATTTTTATAACAAAATAATTAAACAAATCTAATGATTTTTAATGGACATTGTATACAGCTTTGTGACAAAACTTGAGATCAGGGAATGGAATTCACATTCCTGTTTACCTTTTCACCGGGCCTAAGATATAAAACAGCGAGATGTCATTGTGCCCCTTCTTATCAAAAAGTGATTATAATATTGTACAAACATGAGTATTGTGCTGAATCGGAAATGATGATTTTTGGCTTCTTTTTTTCTAGTCCCCTCTTCTTCTTCTCTGCCCCCCGACTTTACCTCCTTCCTTGCTTAGTCCCTGACCCTCTCTTAATTCATTAACATATTGAATTTTTTCAATTTTCCATTTTCTTGCAATAACAATATTAATACCAGGGCCAAACTTGATTGGAGCTAAATTACTTGTTACCTGCTGGCATTTATTTATATGGCATTGAATTATAAAGCTTTGCTATTGTCATGCCTTGGGCGAATTGTTTATGACACCAGTAATAGGAGTAATTGTTATTGTTGAAATTACCTGTCAGCTACCCATAGCAGTGGCCCTTGTCCCACTGACAAATAGTGACAGGGGAGAGGGATTCTCCACGCATCCTCCTGATGACTTCTCCTCTGATAATAAGGAGTGCAGGGCCTCTGATAATTTGCCTGTCACTGTTGAGTGCAGCTCAGAGAGAGTTGGCCAAATTGTTGTCATTCACTTTGACAAAGACAGCAAAATGCTCCGGTGCAGGAGGAGGATTATCAAAATAAATGAAATGGCTTACACATCCTTTTTTTGGTGCGGGGTTTTTTTGGTCAGAAATTGCCTAGCTTTATATGAGAGTTGTAAAATTGGCATACATTTCTTATTGCTATTGCTTCTTATGTTTTCAGGGGTGGGAGGGGGTCTCACAAAAGGTTTTTGAATTTTGCTTTCTGATTAAGGAATACACACAGAGACAATGGTTTGAGACTAAATTCTCCTTCGCTATTATAAGGAAAAATGACTTTTTTTTTTAAGTAAATTGATTTTTTTCTTCAAACTGCTCTCCCCTCTTGATTAACTTTTTAAAAACATTTTTTATAAATATATGTCAAATGCTCAAACAATAGAGGATATCCAAATTGAACAGTAAATTGCAAAGTGCAAACCTCCAGTTCCTTACATCAGCTATCTGGCCTTATGCTACAGTAACTACAACTATTTTTACCTAGAAATACTATTTCCACTAGAGAAGAAGCTTCAGCGTCTACTAAGATAAGTTAAATTTATTTTCAGCCATGGAGGATCCGTTATAACAAGGTTCCAGAAGAACTGAAGAGCCCACACTACTTACTAAATATACAGTTTGTATATTTAAAAAAAAATGCTGGCATTTTAAAATTTTGTCCCTGAATCCTGTGACTTTACTGACTTGAGTGTGTGGAAGATGAGGTGGGAAGGAAGTCCATACCTGACAGCCTTTCTACCAATCAGGTAATGCCATTACTGTGAAATAAATAAGCATTTTCACCGTCACAGCACAGTCATGAGCTCATACTAACGGAAGTGTTCAGTTATAAATGCTGTGAGGATGTTCTGAATTCAGTTTCATAAACACTTCATGTCCTACCACATAGAAAAAATCATTAACACTATATCTTTAACTTATTTTATAATAGCAATAATTACTTCCTTATTGGTTTCTACCAATCAGGTAATGACCAGCTAGAGCATTAAGCACCTTCAGCTTTACCCTGGGCTCTTCACTTCTTTAGCTAGTCATTATCTGATCAGCTCAGCCTCCAAACAAGTCACTATTGCGTAATTTTATTGACTTTAACAATGTGGCTTTGTCCACATAAATATCTGCAGATGATAGCATGCTGTGCATAGCTGAATCATACATCTATTTACATTGATGCATGTTCTAATAATAATTTGGTTCAAATCTCATTGCTGAGGTTTATTGTAGGTGTTGAATAAATCCACTAAATTTGACTAAAATGGGAACATAACACAGACAAATAAAATGTTTCACTCTTAGCCATACTGTGCAAACAAATAATTTAGCAAAATTATCAGATTCTTTGATCTTTCTATGAAGCAAGTGCAACCAATGTTTTAAAAGAAGACAACCAAATTTAGTAGGGCTTGAATAATTGATATACCAATGTGACAGTAGATAAAAACTTATGTTTCTAATCATTCCAAACTATTTCCCCCTAAATGAGGTCTCTTTGTTTGCAGTTAAATATTCTGAAGACGCCTGCTTAACCAGTTGAAAATCGTTATACTATTAAGAGGTTATCCTTAGTTATAAAAAGACTCCAACACGCCTAGGAATGTGATCTCCTTTGCAGATCATTTTAAAGAATGTGGCATGCTTCTGCTTTGTCTGGGGAGAGTCATATTAGTGATCCCAAGAGAAAAAAATAACACAGATTTTAAAATGAAGATATTTAAAATGTGTAACATTTCAGGGTTTCTGTAACCTAGCATTTTATGTCCATCCTATAAAGCTTAAATTAAGCCTCCTAGGAATGGCTATGTATCTCTTGCTGCTGGTTTTGTCTAAAAACAAAATACACTTTAAATGGAAATGTTACAGAACTAGAGTACACGTTAACACTCAATCATCATTGTACTCTCTATTTTCTCCCTTCATTTCAAAACATAGGCCTAGAGAAAGGATAATGGATCTTTAAATTCAAGCTCATCTGAAATGTAAACTTTTAGCAAATAGCTATTGCGTATATAGCTGAATTTCTAAAGTGACTGGCAGCAAATTCTTTTTTTCTTGTCCACGTAACGTTTTGAAATACCCATCAGTGTTAAGTGAAATTGCATGAATCGTTGTTGCTATTCTAAATAAGGCAGAGCAATGTTAAGAAAAACGTCCCAAAAAATCTCAGTGGATTAAAATTACACTTCTGTACCATGTCAGTGCTGATGGCAAACCTTAATGTTTTGCATAATTTCAAAGGGTACTCTTCATAAAACATTCAGTGCATAAACAGGTTGTGGGGTTTTGTTTTCCACATTTAAGATCACAATTGATGGTAATAGGCAATATTAATTGTTCTTAAATCCTGTTATTGTTTAAAATGCATTTTGTGGTTACAGATTATAAATAAAATCAAAAGACGCTGGGCTGCAGTTTCACGCCAGTATGCAACCTAGAAACAAAAAGCCATTTTCCAGTCTCTCTCTCTCTCTCTTTTCTTTTTAGTCACTTACACGTTTTCTGAATAAACTGGATTAACTGTATTTAAAAACAGAAGATAGAGAGCAGATTTTTATTGCATTAAAACATTATTCAGGGTTTCCACAATCTTACAAATACATGTATGGCTGGATCTAAATTTTCATATTTTTGGCATTTCATAGTTTAAGTAAAATAACCATATAGCAATAAAATATGGAATGAGTAATTAACAGAGAAAATATAAGACACACAATATTTTCTGGCCAAATGTTGAAAACCTGCTGTGATTTTTTTGTTTTAGTTTTGAAACTGTATTATAATCCTATGAGACAATTACTAATTTAACTGAGATATAGTTTATTACATTAGAATGGAAAAAATACAGTGCATACAGCAAATACAAGCTCTATTAAAAAATCATGGCAATATTGTGATTGGAAGACCACAGTTCATATCAGTTAAATTTCAATGTATTTTTTCAAAAACAGGTACCCCCCCCCCAAAAAAAAGAAATTAGACAAATTTGCCTCTTAACCTTTAAAGATTTCCTGCTATTCCTGTATGTCCTTTATTACATTAATTTTTTATTTAAATTACACCATTAACTGGATATGAATTTATCAAGAATACATATATTGATTTATAAAACAGTATCATTAATTATTATAATAGCTAGATGTAGCTGATATTACAAAGCCATTTAAAGGTTTTTAATATAACTTGGACATACATAGATAGATAGACATTATGGACAAGACTACAATTTAAACTGGCGACCAGCAGTTAATGAAATCCTTGATTTATGTTCTAGTTTACAGATTGATTATATTGTTGCTTTGTAACATTATTTATATTATGTTATTTTTCAAAGGATGTCTGTTTTTTAAAAAAGCTAAATAAAATATTCAGTCAATATTCCAAGCAGATTTTGTTTTCTATATTTTAAATGCTGATGATTATAACTGGACTATATGAGTTTTTGAGACTTGTCATTGCCACAGTAGAGTTGGTTATCTTGTTGGTAGCTCTGTTTGCATAGGCACAATTTCACATATTCATCTGCTTGAAATAAACAAAGGCTCTTTTTTCAATAGCGTTATGTTTATTTCATAAAACACGCAATTAACAAAATGCCTTTCTCACGTAGATATTTTTAGGCTTTTTCTTTTTTTAAGGTGTGGGAGAAATGGGACTTACCCTAATGCTGCAAAGCAGGCAGTCACGGAGAACATTTGTGTTTAAAATGCAATCTGAAGAGAAAAAGAAGAAGAAGAAGAAGAAATAAGGAATTATATAAACAAACAACAGTATAACACTTTCAAGTTACTTCTACAATGTTAATTGATTAATACATTGAAAGTATAAATCTTTTCACATTGTTCTTGAGGGGCTATGTCTCTTGACTTTATTTATATCTCTTATTCTTGTCTGGCAGCATATGTTACCGATTTATTATAGTATTTTACTGTTAGCTAGACAAATCTAAGGGCTAGCTGAGAAGGGTAGTTTCATCTGATGAGTTTAACAACAATTGCAGGGCATCCTTTAGGGTGAGCCAATAGGCTCTTGTGAAGCTATAATGCTCACTATTAACCATTTTGATGCTGAAATATTTTTATTGCTGAAGTTTGGTCTTTCTACATGTGTGTCTCTTTTTGTTTCAAATATATACAAAACTACATATAAATCATTGTTTGGCCAACATTCACCTAACAAATGGTTTTCCTGTATGTGTCTCAGACCATCTTGTAGGTTATTGACATATATTTAGAAGTTATTTTTTTCAGTACAAAGTACTTGGACAGGTGGGAAACATATTTTAATGAACAGTCATCAACTAATTCTATACTGTATTACAAATGCAAATAAATATTAATTCATGTTTAAGCACTCAAATTTCTCCAGTATCATTAGTTACTGACAGTCAGAAAGAGAGTTATTAGACGTTTTTCCTACCAAGAATACACCCTATAAAATGTAAATTTTTGAGTGGATGCACCAGCAATTAAAATCTTGTGTAAATTAATGATCCAGCCAGGTTTGTGTTTTGCTTGTACATATAATGTTTAAATGACTTGCTCTGAAATAAAATGTTGACTTTCCCAGCTTTGTTCTTTATTTATTTTGAATTAAAAGTAACACTAGCCGCCTTGTTTCTATAAGGAGAAGGGTCTTCTTTCCTATTCTGGTTTTCAAAATGTCAGACTTTAACCCTCACAAATAAGTTCATTCATTTATAAAAACTGAAATGCGCATCCGCACACTAATAAATAACATTTCAGAGTCTCAGAGGGGAAAACCACTGTCTTCCTACAAAAAGAAATAAGATTGAAAAGTAACTGCTCCAAACTGGTTAACAACTAGACTGCGCTCTTTGACATTCAGATAACAGGGGTTTGACTCACGCCCAGAATAAACCTGAAAGTGTTTTCAGTGCTGAACTCCATCTTGAATGTCCAGCAGTCAACAGGTTCCCAGTGCCTACCAGTTGTGTGGACATATTTACTAATAGCATGTTACATCCGTAAATCTCAATCCCTGGCACCCAGAGATTAACTCAATCCATTATACCTATCTATGTATTCTAGTACCAGTGGGATATATAAGATAACCACTGAGATGGGGGCATTGAGACCCTTGTAATGCCAAGGAATGAAGGGATGAGGTAAGGACAGATTTGTAACCTTCACTCTAAGTTTCCTTGTTCTGGGGGTTGTCAGATCCCTGGTGTTATATAAATCTATTGTAGCTCTTTGTGTTTTAATTTCCTTTGTATCTTTATAGCACAAGACTCATTTTCATGAAAGCACATGATTAAAGTAGTTATGAACTAATGGGTAAACAAATGTAAATCTGTAGGAATCATAAGTAAATCCAACTAAATGCTTTCAAGGGGGATTTTTGACTCAATAGATCACAGCAACTTTTCTCATGTCATTTGTGGATTCTTGACAAATTATCACAGAACATAGTATATTGGCATAGTAAGTGCTGTTTTAGTGGGTTGAGGTCATAAAAAAATAGCTGATTTTTCAAATGATAGTAGCTCATCTGTTACCAAATTATATTTATTTTTAATCATGAAAATGGCCAAACATTTCCATTATGGATAAAAGTCTTGTAGGAAATGAGACACACTGAACATATTATTTGATTTGTAATAGTAGTGCAAAATCAGCTTTGAAATGGTCCTCTCTTTAATGAAATTGCCATAAATAATCAATTTTTCCACCAAAAACTTTATTCAGACCTCAGCTGACTTCAGGCAATGACTTTCAACCTAAAGGGAATCTTTGCAATATAGTTCTAAGCTTCTAAAAAAACAGTTCTTACCATGGAAACACAGAGAGTCATTTAACTGAAGTGGCACCATTAATATTGCTGTAATCAAGGGATTGAGGTCTTGATTTTATTTTTATTTTCATTTAGGCTAGTGTCACTAATGTTCTGGATAAATGTGAAAGGCTGTGGTTCAGTTAGCTATTAGAACCTTGTGTTGCAATTATTACTCCTATTCAATTCTATATTTAAATATGCTTCTGGCAATCTCATGATTAAACTCCTGATTTTTTGGTGGGGGGGGTTGTTTAGAGATTTCTCTCTCTCTCTCTCTTGCTCACTTGCTTTCTGTTTTGTCCATCACCTTGGTTTCTTTCCCCTGTTTTGACCTGCACTTTTTCTGGATCAGACACTGGCAGGTTGAGAGGTAATAAGAACCAGATGGACATAGTGCAGAAATTGCCCAAATGGGTATGGGAATGTGGGGAGCTGTCAGGCATGCAGAGAAGCTGGAATTTTTCAGCAATAAAATGGGATTTATCACCACTCTACCACAGTCATTGCCGACAACCGTTTACCTTGACAGAAACCCCATTCCAATAGGCCACTCCAATGCAGATTTTTTTCCCAAAGAGTGATGATTGGTATTTGTTCTAAGGCTCAAATGGCCTGCACTAAAGGTGAAGCATTAGGCCAAAGTCCTGTATTCCCTACTGAGGCAATGAACCTGCTAAAATAAGTTCCTTCCACAATAGCTGTGTAATTGAAACCAGAAAGTGAGAGAATTTGATAAATTGCTTGACCCTGAAGGAATGTTAAGGTCATAAATTTTCATTGCATTTCCCCCTCTTTTTAATTTTTTTATAATATATTGATTAATTTAGTATTTATATCAGAATTTCAACAGGTTTACAGATCATCATCAGCCATTGCCGATTGGGAAAGGATGGGAACTCAATAATTAAAAAGGCCTAGAGGATCCCCACCTTATGTCTTCCCAAGATGGTCAAGGATACAAAGTATTAATGAATTGCAGTTCTCATGTATTGCATCTCAGGAATACACAACATAAACTGTTAACATCCTGGAATGGGAACTTTAGAAAGTGCAATCCATTAAAAAGATTGTAGCAAAGAAATCACACTGTACTTCATGAATGATAAAGTGTAAAAAGGCTTGCAAATCACTTACAAAGATCAAACTTTCATTTCCACTCTTACCTTTTTTGTTCATGGTACCACAGAAGTGACGACAATTGCATTTTATCTGGAAATGATTGTCACTGATATTATTAAATAAAATATATATTTTATTTTTTCTTTTCTTTTTTTAATTTTTTTTAACTTCAGTAGCTTATTGTGGAACATATCAGCAACCTCCTTTGTACCTGCCATCCCCACTAAAAAGACAAGCTAAAATAATAGTCTACGATAGAAATTTTGATACTGGACTGTACAAAAGAACTATCTTTGCACTGTAGTAGCTTAATTTTTATAACTGCATTAATTGTGTTATAGTAACTGGTCTTTATAATCTTGTTGCTTTCTCCTGGTTCGACTATAACATTTTGGTGGCAGTAATCCCACCATAGCAGTTGGATAAAGCATTACACTTTACATAGCCATACATACTTAACCCAACATTCAGCAAGTTAAATAATCATTAGCACAGTAACCCATTGCTATCAAAAATGTATTGGTCCTCTAAATTTTAAATTAATGGTCTGTCTTCCTAGCAGCATATGTCTGGTTTTTGAACCACTTCAGCATGAAGTCAGGGACATTTTATCAGTGTACATCAGACAACTTTTATTATTGGCATTTCAAGATTAAAAAGTCACAGAGGGGAATGGTTGTTGCTGAATTGTTTCATCCAACAATCTCTGATTTTAAAACAACCCAGTCTGAGTACTAATTATCAGCCGACATTACAGTGTATGTGTTGTAGGTATGTAGCAGGGATGGTGTGCTTTGAAAAGTTTTTTCTTCCAAAACCAAGTAAATGGGAAGATAGGGGGGAAAAGTTATAAGATGCATTTTGTAAAATGTCCGCTAAAGGAGAGTGAATAATTTATTTGCCTACTCTTCTTCCATTTAATTTTTTTTTTAAAAAAAGGAAGTTTGCCATCTATCTATAAATATATGTTTCTCCTTTAAGAGTTCCAATTTTTGTATATTGTAACTGTTTATTTTGGGGCCAAAAATCTCCCCTCTTGCCCCTTAAATGAAGAAGGAGGTTTTTTTGGTAATTAAAATTCTTAAAACAGTTATTTCTACAGAGAATGAAGAAATATATGCTCTGTTTGTAAATAGAGAGGAAAAAAGAGAAAAACTTGGAATATCACCTAAAAATGCAAAGTAAAATGACATATGAAAATGACAACTTTCATATGTTACTGTATAAATATTTTAATAAAAGTTCTGAAATAATGTGCCCACTGTCTGCTTTTAGAAAAGAGAAACATTATCATGTGCAAGTGATGCAGCTTATCTGTATATTTCTGGTTTGGGTTTTTCACCATTAAAATGTTTCTTCATGCTGCCTCTCAGGAATTTTGTTGCAGAGCTGCTTTAGACCAAAAAAGTATAAATCTCCGACGTATAAATAAAATATGAACAGAAAATGGCTTCAATTACTAATATTTTTGCAAACTAATGTTCAGCTGATGCAACTCAATTTTATTTTGCATCACATTAGTGTCATAATGGTAATGACTGGCCTTTATTCACTAACAGTTTGAGTCAGCACTTTGAGACATTTTTCAAATTAGGTCATACTGCAAATTTGTGGCTGATACAAAGGTTGATTAAGACAGCTGAATGATTTTAAAGTGATGTTGTGTGAGGAGAATTAAGTTCGGTGTGATAGTTCTGGGAAATGTGAGCCACCATAACTAAACAGAAATAATGTATGGGCAAGGGGTGGGGAGCAGGGGAAGAACATATTTCCACAGCCTGCTTGAAATAATACTCATTTACAATTGAACAACATCCTCGCTCTCTTATGGAAGAATTGTAGTATGGATCTTGAAAACAAACGATGACTTATAATAAAGACACAGTGAGGTGATCCCTGCTCGTTTCAGTGAAAGTCAGTTCTCTTCTTTTATGTTTCTTTGATCTTGTCAGTAAATTTTTTTTTCCTAGAGACTTGTCTTTATGAAGCTAAAATGATCCCATGTCACAACAAGACCATTAACCCATAATGTAACAAAGTCCGAGATGAGGCTAAATACTGAAAAATTATTGGCCAGCTTTTCAGAAGTGATCAGCTCCTCGTTAGGCACCTAAATGAAGTGGTCATATTTTCCAAAGTACTCAGCAGCTCTAGCAGTCGTCAGAGGGGTTTTACCGCAAAAGAAATTAAGAAAATAGGAGCTGCTGGGTGGTGAGCACCTTTGAAAAGCTGGCCTAAGTGGAAGCTCAGCTGAGCTCTTGTGAAAACCCATTTAAAGAACTAATGCTGTGGCTGTTGTGAGGCCACAATACTAAAATTGCATGGCCGTTGGGTTTTTATTTTTAAACTCTGTTTTTGCAGGGAATCAATAGCAACCTGTGAGAGGCAGAGTCCCTCTTAATTGGATGTAAGTGGATGAAAGTCAAACCAGAAAAAAAAAAGTTGGCAGTTAAGTCATTAGTTCACTTGACAAGTCAAAAAGCTATTATTAGCCGTTACCTTTGCTTCACGCATTAGGCTCAAAAGAAGAAACTATTGCTGTCTGCTCAGTTACACTAAAGAAAAATCCTAAAATGAGGATTCACTTTGGTGAAATTGAGATCAGCATTCCCTGTGTGTAACTCTTCTATATTTATTTGTACTTTGGTATCTTAAAGATCTAGCAAAACTGAAATGAAATAGAAATGATTTTTAAAATCTGATCTGAAAGAGAAAATCTGTTGCTGTCCTTGAAGACTAGTGAGCCATTCCACGTTCTCTTTTTTACATTATCCTTAGTGTCTTTGTACTAACATCCCTCAACTTGTATTTGTGACACAGACAGCTGACTTTATTTTTTGATGTTGTGCTCACCCACAGACCTTTCCATTCTCCATATGTTTCTGGATTCAGTCACTTCACCCACAGGCCTCTTTGACAGTAAAACACCTCAGATCCCTCAGAACAGCAAAGCCCATTTTATTCCCAGTCACTTTCAATTTGCATCTAGTGTTTCGCTGAAGGTTTTAGCAAATGTGATTTCTAGGACCAAAAATAAAGGAGGAGAAAAGTAGCAGGCAGACCACAAATGCAATGGTGGCATAATCCACAAAAGAGGTCTCTGTAAGTGGTATTTTCCAAAAGTATCCAATTAGGAACATAACTCTCTAATAGCCATAATTGTTTTCAGTATTTGGAGGTATGTTTACACTTTCACCAACTTAAGCTTTTCATCAGAGTAAAAGGAAAATGATCTTTAAATTTTAAAAATACGATAAAGCGTAAACTGCTTTTAAATCTTAAAAAAAATATTTATTTTTTCCTATTTTATCAAATCAAATCTCTCTTTGGGGCTGATCCTACAGAACTTATTCAAGCAAATCTCCAACTGATTCAAAAAGAGTTGTGCAAAGGTATATGTTGCAGATCAGCAATACTGCCAATCCGAAACATTCAAAAATCATGAATCGGGCCTCAAAAATCATGAGATTGTTTTAAACCAATCATGAGAATTTAAAAATCATAATAATATATGTGGGGCTCCTTTGGTTTGACTTGTGCTTTCTGAACTTTAAGGGTGTATTTGGGCCTCTTTCCAAGCTAGTCTTTGTGCCATCACTTACATGTTTTTAAAAAAAAACATGAAAACTGAGACTAAGCTGAGATTCTCACAAACACTTGGCTCCAGAAACTGGAGCTATCAGGAAAAACAGCAAATCTCTGAATTGGCAACACAGGATTAAGCCACTTGTCTTGTTATTGATTGTTGTAAATTACTGGTTTGGTTTGATTTGAGAATGAGCCTGATCTTGTCTATTATAGCTACCAGTTCTTTAGCTCTAGAGTTCGCTTTTAATGCTGGAGGCCCTCAGTTTAATCACCATGAGGATGTTCCTTACAGGTGCACGTCCACTTGGAATATTTGAATATGCAAATTTAAAATTAGCTTCTGCAAATATTCAGACATGAAACTTTGCACCAGTAAACCTGACAAATGGATGTTCACGGAAAAAGAACAACAAAGAGCCATAGGCAGAATCAACCTGATTGTACATGTGGTACTTCAGGGGCCATTCCTTGTTAGCCATACCAAGCAAAGGTTTTTAAAATAACCATTTGAAGGCCAAACTAAAAACTAACCAGCCTCTTACCCATGCTGGCCTAATTTAAGGAAAAGATTCACATTTACCGCAGTCCTTTGGTGTTTCTCTGGCCAGACCTGCCCCTGCACGAGAGCATCTGGCATGCAGAATCTCAGATAGTGGCACAAAGGAGAGCAAACCCAGTTTGACTTTCAAACTCCAGTTTGAGTTTATGATAAGACTGGCAGTTAGACCAAAAATCTAAACTGAGACACCTCAGCCTGGAAGTCTCTGAGCTCATAGTAACATGGAACCTTACAATGACATTCACACTGGCTGGCTTTTAAGCGTTTTAACTGCACCTTGGGTGAAATTCACAGCTGCACCCGGCCTACAGGAGACTGAAATCATCATTCTGCAGGCCAACGCCATTGGAGCAAATATCCCCAGCTCCCATACTTACTGACTTTACATCACAGAAGGGTCAACCCTGCTGCTAGGCCAGGCTTTTAAACTAAATTTGGTTTACATTGTAGCCAGTTTCATCACAGGTGTGCAAGGTTGGAGGAGAGCACTTAAGAATTTCCACCCCTCACCCCTGCCCTTGTTCAGGAACCCCGTGCAAAAGGTTTATCACCTGTTAGCACCCATGACATACGATCCACCTTAAAACGAGGAGGAGGATGTAGCCACTAGTTCATCACTCACAGGGCAGTGAAGCTAACCATTGCACAGTGCAAGCTCTATCCCTTTAAAAGGTGTAGCAGCAGGCCTGCTTTCCTGACACACTCCCTGAGAATTAGTGCCTCCAAGAACTCCCTTTGGGATAGGCGGCCCCAATCACATGTGTGCCAATGGCTAAGAGGCAAAACCTAGGCCTTGAGCAGCTACCAGCAGGCATTGTTCAACAACTGAGATGTCTTCACTAAGACATCATATAAAACAGGTGAGAAAATCTCTTCATTTGTAAAGTGATTAGAGGGCAGCCAGTTTCCTTCACCAGCTCCATTGAGTAGGTGAGAAAAGCATCTAGTTAGCTAAATTTATTAATGTGCTTTTTTTCAGGATACAGCTACATTATGGAGGTGAAACATGACTTTTGATGATCAAGCATGCAGCGATTAAATAAGGTTAATCCTCATTTTATATGCTAATAGGATATTTATAATCTCAACTGCGTATCCCATTTAGCTATTTTATTCTCTGTTGTTGAGAAAGTATTTCTTATTAGTGAAAGAGAATACCCCTACATTCACTGCAGATGCTATTTTAATTGGGCTCAAGTGCATTGTGTGTAATTAGTCCACTTCTTTAATATTTCATCTATAATTACACTATGAGCAATGTGCTTAAATTTCATAAAGGCTGCCAGTTAAATTTTTTTTAAGAACTAATGAATTAATTGGTGATCTTTCATAGGTACCTGATGATTCTAACTTAAATCTAGCCCTGGTCAGGAGAGTCACATTTTCAAAATGGCTACTGAATTTTGAATGCCCAGTCTGAGATAGAGTTGAATCTGATTTTTACAAGAGTTAAGCACCCTCAGCACCCGTTAGCTTCAACTGAAGTTGCTGGGGCTCCGCACATTTAAAAATCAGGCCCAAGGTGTCTTACTTTGGGCACCAAAATCAGTGGCCACCTTACCAAATGTTGGCTGTAATGGATGACTGAAAAGGGTGGAAATTAAATGAACATTATGCTTCATTCCAGCTCACTGTCATTCAACTAATAAACCAGTTAAGTGGTGCGGTTGTTTGAAAAAGGGCAAAGATTTGGCATATTGTGAAGCTGAAAGTACTCCTATGCCACACGATGATAACGGCATTGCCCCCTTAAAAATAAAAGTCAGCGCTGAACGTGGTGCAGTAGACAAGCGTGCCATCATGCTGACAACATAACTAAATGTGTGAAGGCCTGCCCTGAAAAGGGAAAGTTGAGGGGTGACTTCATTACAGTGTATAAGTACTTACCCGGGAAACAAATATTTGATCCTCAGTTCTTCAATCTAGCAAAGAAAGATATTATACAATCCAGGGGTGGAAGATGAAGCTAATCAAATTCAGGCTAGATATAGGGTGTCAACTTTTAACAGTGAGGGAATTAACCATGGGAACAATTTACCAAGGACCATATCTACCACCGGCAATTTATAAATAACTTTGGATGTTTTTCTAAAAGATTTTGTTCTAAGTATTATTTTGGGGAAGCTCTCTGGCCTGTGATATACAGGAGGTCAGACTAACTGAGCACAATGGTCCCTTCTGGGCTTAGAATCTGTGAATCTGTGACAGTGCAGGGTTCCACCAGGTTTGTCTTACAATTATTTACAAATCACAGTTGCTCACTGGCCAGGTTTCCCTAGTCCATATTTGTATTTCCCCCATTAGAGGGTCATGCCAGGGCTTCCCCTGTTCAGAAGAGCCATCTGAGCAGGCACAGCAGTAAACATAGCAGAGGTCCCTCCTCTGAAGATGACAGTGCTCCACTGATGTCGATGGCGTTATGTTGGCAAGAGGAGAATCCCACCCCATGGGACTACTCTGGTGGCAGCATTGGGTCCAGGACCATTTGTCTGTGCATGCACAAGAGAGGTAAATATTTTATGATGTATAGTACAGAAGTACCTACGGGGTCCCAGTCATGGACCAGAGCCACAGTGTGCTATGCACTCTATGAACAAAGAGATGGTCCCTGCCCTGAAGAGTTTCCAATGTGAGTGTAAGACAAGAGACAACAGATGGATAAACAGACAGCAGGCACACAAGGAAACAGTAGAATAATACTGATCAGCCCAATCAGCAGCGATCGCTCTGAGAAAATAATTTCAAAGGTCCTATTAATCCTTATGGAAAAGATGAAATAATATCTGACAATGTCCTTTCAGTAGCAATAAGGGTGTGTAAAAATTGCTTAATGCCAAGACAAATGAGTCTTACACACCCATTCCTGACTTATGCCATTGAATCTACGGGACGTATCTGAAGGGGTCTCAACACTACATGATCCTGACAGTGGCAGGAGTCAAGGATGGGCTATCAACTTTCATTTTTAATTTCTCAGCATTTGTCATTTTTGGTCACATTATTAAAAAAACGCTTTGTTAGAAAATGGTTCCTTTCACCCAAGCAGCTCAATCCTGCTTATTTGCACCAGCATAAATTCCACAGACTTCAGAGGGGTTATTCTCCATTTATGCCAATTCAGCTTGAGTATGTCTGCACTGCAATTCAACACCTGTGCCTGGCCATTGTCAGCTGACTCAGACTGCAGCCCGAACCCAACCATCCACACTTCAGTTTTACGGCCCTATAACCCAAGGCCTCTGAGCCCAAATCCTCTGTCACAGGCCGGTTGTAGGTGTCTACTTGTAGTGTAAACAGATCGCGGAGTGCCTTAAACAATCTCTTGAAAATTCTCCCTTTGTAGGAGATAACCCCAGGTGACATACTTTTACAAAACTCCTAATGTCTCTAGAGGAGGAAAAGGTGGCCTGGCTGGAATGCTATTATGGTCACTTTATCCAGCACTGGTGGGCTGACCCTATAAGGCCACACCCTTTGGAGTCCTATAAATTGTACAAGATGTCCTGACTCCCAGTTACCCCCTGGGTGGGGGAAGTATGAAGCCGCCTTTTCCCTCTCCCCCACTCCTACATCAAAGCACAGCTCAGCTGAAGCAGAGAATCTGGGCCAGAATTTGGTCTGAGGTATTGATACACAGTCAGAAGTGAAGGGGACTTTTCTCCTGGCTGTAGTTGGTTCAGGCTAAGAAAGTCTTCCACTTTCAAGCTACTGTTCCTTGCATCCCATGCTCCTCCTTCACAACCAGCAAATGAATGCCTACAGGGGTTTTGTGCATGTGGTCAACAATGCTGCAACCCTCATCCTCCCAGTTGTTGGGATCCTATATTCTATATTTATCCTGCTGTATTATTAGTCATACTGTTCACCTAGTGCAGATTGACTTGCATGCTGTCCTCAAGAATGTAGGTTTTATCAGTTGACTATTTTTTTAAACCAGAACCTGTTTTAGTAGGAAAGGGAAAACCAAAGGGAAATTATTGCTATTTTAGACAGCAGCATAAATTTTCTTCCTATTTTTAACCTAGCTTTTAATTTAATAAGTTTTATGACCCTTATATTAAGTACATATGTTTTACAAGACATTGTGTCCCTTGAGTCACCCTGAATTTGCTCTACTAGAGCAGAGTTAAATGAATGAATATTGTGTTTCTGATTTCAGTTCACCCCTTACTTGATCTTTATATCTTCAGTAAACCTGGATAGAAATAAGGGGCAATGGCACTGGAGGTGCTTCAAAGCAGTGTTTGGGGGCTATCTATTGTTCTTTAAGGGGGAATTTATAAAGTGATATTCTCTTATGGAAGCCTGCTGCATAACCACCACATTTCAGGTATTATTTACAAGAAATAAATAGTGAAACCAATCATTATCTTTTAAATTATTATATTAGTGACTTTAAAATGCAAACAACTGTTGAAAAAATCATATGCTCATTTAAAAGTGTAGGGTCAAGTATTTTTTAATAACTCTTAAAATCCTTTTTGACTAGTATTGTTCGTTAGGAGCCTGGAACAGAAGCCTGTTTCCTTACTAAAAAGAATTTCATCCATCAAGCACATACACTGGTATGTTACTGTATAGTCATTAATGAATGCAAAACGGTTTGTTTTCTTTTCTGAAAAGAAAAATGTTTAACACATACAAAAAGAGGGCCGAATCCTGCATTCCTGGTGCATGCAACATTCTCAGGGAGGTCAATGGGAGTGTGCGCCATGGAAGGAATGCAGAATCATGCCCATCAAAATTTCATGGGTGTTGCAAATGGAGTATATGCAAATTAGAAAATTAATCATATTACTTTGAACAGGTCCCTTTAAGATGCTAACCCCATAATAATCACACTCTGTAGGAAAAAGAAAAATGGTGCAACATTATTCTTGTTTGGATGGGTTTGTGCTGTTTATTTAAATAATGCAAAATGTTCTGTTGCAACTTTGTCCTATAGGTTTGCAGTAGTGGCAAATTTAAAGATTATAAAGGTGTATTTATTCCATGCTGAAAGCATGAGCTATTGATTTGCTGCATAACAACCTAAAGTACCTTTTTAATATAATAAGATTATCTTAGAAGGGTGTTTTATAAATTGGGTGGTTCTAATTTGATTTCAGTACTGGCTCTTAGTAACTTGCCAAAGTTCAGTAAATATGCAGAGTATAGTCTATGCACTTTATCTCTGTGTATTAGCTATGACATAAACACGGGGCGGGAGGGGAGAGTCTAATTTTATACATCAGAAACTGGGTTTGTTGCCAGACATTATAACTTTGCGTATTTAATCTAATTGATGTATGTTAAAATAGGAAACCAAATTCAATGAGCTGTTTGTTTCTTTTCTACAAATACACTTACATCAATGACCTCTGAGGACATGACCTTAAAATGTAACTAGATGTTTAAAAGAACCTCAAAGATCTGCCTAAGACATTAATGTTTGTGTCAAAGGGTAATATACAACCATGTATATATTCAGCTGTCTATATGTCGACGGCTATATTTTTATTGTTACAGGAAACCATCCAACATCCCAAACAGGAAAATTACCAGATTTTTTTGGGGTGAGGAGAAGGGGCAATGGTCTCTTTTAAGACTGATGGTATGACTTTAGGTTAGAGCATATTTTAACTCTATTTAGTAAACACTTTGGCACCTTGTATATGTTTTCTAAATGCTAAACAACCTATTGAAAGTGCTGGGTTGTTTGGGAGCATAAAGCTGCTGGTCGTTCACTAACAGTTGTGAATTATGGCGTGCCAGGTTGCATAGTGCTGGTTTGGATAGAGCATTGGCATTAGGCTCCAAAACATAAGGAACAACAATTTTAGCCAGTCACAGGGAACTCCTGGTCACCTCCCAAGGGACAAATTGATGTCAAGTTCTGCTGTCTGTCAGGATTAAGTGCCTGTTTGCTTTTTCACTAACATGTGGTTTGAGAACAAAGCTGCTCAAATCTCCTCAATTCCTAACAAAGCATCTCAAATTGCTGAGTAAAATTCCTTAATCCTCCATCTTAATCTGAAAACACCAGCACCACATGGTAACACTGAGGTCTCTCTTTGTCCGTGGTAGAGTACCATTAAAGAGATGTTTGGTTTTGAGCTAACTTATTCTTCAACAGCGTATTATCGGAACGGAACTCCAGGTGTTTTGTTCTCAGACCAGTTCTTTCCTAATCATTTTTCTTCCTTATCTGCTCCTTTTTAAACAAGAAACTAAGTACAAAGCATGGAGCGAATAAACTTGCACAGTTTTTCAGGACCTTGAACACTGGGCTGGGTGGGAAACAAGGTGAACTTTTCAATCATAAGCACACATAGGCTGGCATTAATCAGTCATTTGCGTTATTTGTTGATTATATGCTTCAGTTGTAGGGCCAAAAAGGATAATGGCATTGAAATGGTAATACATATTTCTACCAATGTAAGTAAGCAAATCGGGTCTATAGGGTAATATTAAACCAAAATGTCTGTTTTAAAACTACCTGCATGAAAAGGACAATTGTGTTATAACCTGGCACTCCTTCTGCATAATAAAGGAACCACAAATACCAGACAATTTAAAAACACTGTACATTTGCATACGTCATTTCCATATTAAAGCAAGAGCTCTGCATGTCCCAATGTTTTGTGGCTCTCATTTGCCAACAATAGTGCATGCTGGACTCCACAAGAAAAGTTGTAGAAATCTCTACTTCCTCTGTTGTGACTGTACCTCAACCCTGCATCTAAAAGATTTTTGTTACTTGAATTTCATTCTACAGTTTTAATCACCTCTCTCCTATTTTTCATCAAGGGCAAGTTGTAAAATGTGGGAAAATGGAGGAGAACAAGAGTGTTCAGAATTCTCTTGATGGTTTGCATAGTATTTACTTTGTTTCTCTTCCTCTTTTCTAATGCCCATCACTTTTCTTATGGGTTAGTAGTGGAGGCGCAGGAAATGAAAGCCTCCATCTATCATTGCCTTGGGCTGGACTCATTCCTGATGACCTCATGCTCTACATTTTTCACTGCAGTGTAGGGTGACCAGACAGCAAGTGTAAAAAATTGGGACAGGCAGTAGGGGGTAATAGGAGTCTATATAAGAAAAAGCCCCAAAAATCAGGACTGTCCCTACAAAATTGAGACATCTGGTCACCCTAAGTGTTCCCCACTTTAAAACCATTGTGAAGTTTGTTCAAGCTCCACTTTAATAGACTAGCTCCAAAGGGTGAAATCCTGGACCTATTTAAGTCATTGGGAAGTTTGGCTTGATTTTAGTGGAGCTGGGGATTTTACTCTGGGAGAGAGTGAGGAAGTTTGACTGGGAACAAAATAGACAGGAGCTATATCTTAAAATTCTGACACCTCTGAACTGAAGAACATAATAGGACAACCAGGTCAAAGGCAGTACAGAGGCATCCTTAAAAACTTAGAGAACCCCGTCAAAGATATGTTAAGACACTCAGACTGAAAAGCCATATAAGTCAGAAGGACATAGTTCTAGCAGGATCTCAGTCGAACCAAATTTTGAGAAAACAGGCCAATTTTTAACAGCTCAGCCTTTTGGGAACAGAAGCCTGAGAGGAAGGGCTGTGTTAGTGCACATGTGCTTTATAGCCCCAAATAGGGATGAACAAATATGTTCTGTCCATCAGAAAAGTCACTCATTAAAAATAAGGATCAGAATGAGATTATCCTAGAGCTCATGTGGGAAAAGTAAATCTGTTCTGAAAGTTCAAATGGAAACTAGAAATGGGCCAAAAACACAGACGTTGGGTTCAGCTCCAGGTCACAGCATCCCTGAAGTTTGGGGCTATTTTGATTCCGTAAGTCCATCCCCCCCACCCCCATCCTTATAATAACCCACATAATTCAGATCGGGATACAAATTCTCCAAAATTCTGCAGTGTTTAACTGCAAGGGGCAGGAGTTTAGGCCCATCTCCAGTATAAATTAGACACTTTTGAGGTGTGGTGAAATCTTTTAGATCTGGTGTTCTTGTAGATGAGAGTGCTAAACTGCTCACAACTAGAGATTTTTTCATTCTGTGCAAATTCACAAATTGTATACAAGGTGGAATTTCAAGTTATCATCAAAAGCACAGCATTCTGACCACAATGGTGAACTTCTTGTTCCTGTGGGAAGAGCCTTAATTGTTGTGTTTGTCCCAAAATGGAAATGGGTCGTTTTCACTTTTATTTTTTTTACAGGCAAACTCTCCATTTTCTGCTTCCTGTTTGTTTCCACAGAAAAAGAACTTCTTCATACTTGCCTTGTGCTTTCTTTCCTAGTCCAGGCTGTGTCTGCACACTCCTGTCTAGACAGACCTGTGCTGCTCTCTCACGCTCAGATGTCAGGCATCAGCAAGAAATCAGAGTGAGGGAAACTTCTGGTGCACTTTCTATAGCTCACCATCCAATCAGACCCTAGTAGAGACTTAAATAGGACCTGACATGCAAAATAACTCAAAGTTATAATTAGTAAGAGTCAACTGGAGAACATAACTCATTCATAGGCTATTTATATGCAGATCAGAATAGACAGGCAGGACAGTCCAGACAGGTGGATGTGTACATACACAAAAGGCATTTGCAGGTAATTTTTTTTTTCTATGTCCTTATGTCGATGGTGTGATTATTTGAGGCAGAGCAAAAAGGATCACTACGGCACCACCTCTCAAAGGACCACACAGCCAAAGGCTGCAACTTCAGAAGGGAAAAGAAGTGTCCCATCTGTAATGTTTGGAAAAGAAATTCATGGACAACCACCCTACTGCCCTGCAAATATATTCCTCCAAGTCTTCCCCCTTGTATCTGTTCAGGATGAAGCAACAGCTCCTGTAGAATGGGATCAAAGATCAAAGGGACCCAGAACCCTGTCTAAGCTATACACACTTCCAAAATGCATCTGGCTGGCTATACAGGTATTTAGGGCCTTGTCCGTTTCCTGACTTAATTGAATAACAAATATGAACTCCTTGCATCTGTCAAACTAAACTGCTTGAACCCTTTTGTCAGACAAAGAATGGTAGAGCTTTCCCCTGCCCTGGGATGGGAAAGGACAAATCCTGGGAAAATTAATCTCTTGACTTAAATGACTAGAGGGTTCTTCCAGTAAAAAATGAAGAAGCATGCACAGGACAGCCTTATCCCAGAGAAAAACTGCAAAAGGGGGATTGTGGGATAATGGAGTCGCTCTCTGACTACCCTCAATGACAAGAGAGCTGCAAGCCATGCTACCCTTTAAGGTTAAAAAGGAGAGAGAGAGAATTTGAAAGGAGATAGTCAAAGCTAAGTCAGAACTGAAGCATGTTAACTACAGAGGGACATGACTGATCGCAGAGGGAGCCTAGCTAGGCCAAAGTCTTGAAAAAATAGATTACTTTGGAATGGAATCTTTTAGGAAACCTTTTAACATTACCCCTGTAGGCAATAAGGCTGCACACTTGACCTATGAGCTAATGGCAGCCCTTTATCAAATCACTCCTGAAGTAATGCTAAGAGAGTTGAAATAGAACTTGGTAGACAAAATCCCCCTGCTAATTCACCAGTGTGGAAAAAGCCATCAAGTTATGTGATATGCACATAAAGTAGACCCCTTCTTCACTGAAAAAGGGTCGGCACCATTTTACCCAGTAAGCCTCTGACTTCCAGATTCTGCCATTCTTAAACCAAGTGATAAGAGCTACTGTCCTTGATTCTCTCATTTGTGCCAGTGGAAATCAGGAATAACTCCACTGAAGTCAATCGAGTTACACTGATGTGAGACCAGCATTAGGCTCAATGTCTGCAGATCTCTGTGTATTTCTTGCCTCTGGGGTAAGAGAATGAGTAGAAAGGGCTCATGTATCGGTATCTGTATTTTGTCTGCAAAGCATTTCTTGTGTGGCCATGAAGGGCTCTGTCTCTGACCTGCCAGATATTTCTGACCGTAGGTATTGAGATACCAGATGTGCGGGAAAAGAGATACACCAGATTCTTGGTCCATGGAAACAAAAGTGAAACTGCTCCAGTGCATCTTGCCATCAGAATGGTAGCATTTTCAAACCACTTTTCAATAGGTCTGAGTGACTTCACTAGGTGTACGGCCCAGAGTTGTAATTTCTGGTAACAGCTGCAAAAGCTTGTTAGCTTTCTGTTTTCCTGAATGGAGAACAAGTTCCCCACTGATTCTTCTCACCTCTGCACCAGAAGAATGAATGAATGGATGAAAGGGCTGACATCCTGCCAGCTGAAAGGCTCTGATGTGTTTCATTTTACTTTCTGCATGGTGCAGGGCCTTCTTTAAGATGGTGCAACCTGGTTCCCCTTACTCCTTCATCCTACCACAAAAGAGTTTTCTTTCCTTAAAACAATCTCCTGGGCTTGCTTTAGGAGTCAAAAATACTGCAGGTCCATGGACCTCATAATGTTCTCAGTTCCAGTACACTAATATGGTGCTTCTTTTTAGAAGGTAATGGTCCAGATAGAAACAGCCACCCCCAACCCAATAAAACATATGACTTCTGAAGAAGACAGACATCATATGCAGAAACTTTAGTGCCCTGTCTTAGAAAGAAAACACACTGCCAGTCTAGGGTTCAGTGGGAAATGGCTGACTCTGGCTTTAGTTGACTACTAGGCCTTATTAGAACATTGTCAGGGAGGCTGTTCTTCTGGCCCTGCATATGGTGCTCAAATCAATCCTAGACAGCCTAACCAGAACCCCTTTTTCATTGTCCACTATTTTTTAGACCATGTGCCCCAGGGTGTCGGAACCTTTGACTTTGATGTGGCAAGTGCCACACCATATCCAAAACTTTGGGGCAAAGACTAACAGTCAAATGATATGCAATCATAACTGATAAAACACACACATGCCCCTGTGTCAGCTGCAGCATTTTATAGCCCATGGGTGAGTAATAAGCCACGGCTTGGTATCTGCTGCTTCAGTCTATGATATAACTTTCAATCATGCTAATTAAATTAATATGGCCTGTGCTAATGAAAACCACAAAATACTATTTTTGTGTCTACCAGAACATACATTTTAATAATACCAACCTGTCATGCTTATGTGCCTTTCTGCACCAAATATAAGCAATGTAAATGTATCTAACAATCCTTTCATCATAACAAAGAAAATAATATACAGGCAGCCAACTGAATACACACAGGTTTATTTACGCAGCAAGCAAGCTCAAGAATTAGTTCTCCATACTAGACTCAATGAGCCTTCTACCATGTTACTCCTTTCTATTTTTTTCTCTCTTTTTTTTAAGTATATTTTCATCATTTTTTTTGTGACCCTGTTTGATTAGCCATCCAGGAAATGTTTAAATTACAAAATCATAAGGTTTAAAAGATTTATAGATCAAATTATATGAACCTAATGCAATATGCCAGGCATACGGAAATTAGAAGTCTTTATATTATATTTTGATTATTAAATTGCTCCCTTTATACTATTTAGTTTGTTTGCAACAGTAAGCCTTTTGCTGTCTGATGTCGGAACCCTCAGAGTAACCAAGCAAAAACTAATGACTTAGTCCTTGGTTCAAAGAAATAATGGGTTACTAGCATAATTAATTTTATGTTTAATTACTATAGAATGGAACAATTCAACAATATCCAATCAATCCTTAGAATGACAGAACAGAAGGTCAGCAGTTGCTTTGTTTTGAAAGAAAAATTTATGTCAGGTTCTCTTTTATGTGCTGGAGAAAGAAATAGGATAAAAGTGGTCAAGCAAACATTAATTAATTGTATAAATGTAATTCTGTTGCCATGCTAAATCACAGACTCTGGGCATAGTCCTCAAAATACTGGACATGCATCAGTTAAGAATTTCTAGTGATGGTTTCCTCCATTTAAAAAAAATTGAAGCCTTAAAATGGAATGTGAATATTTTAGGGTTGGTTTATTAAGTAGCATTCAGAGGCTACTATTTGAAAGAAGTTGATGGATTCAGTCCAGTTCCTGCAGGAGGCACATCTAGATCACAAAACCCACCATTACCACTGGCACTATTTAACCCCTTGCTGTCAAGTCTCAGCAGAGAAGAGAGACAGAGAGCAAGAGACGGCTTGTGATGCTGTAAAGCCTGCTGCTTCTGCCCCCTCCACCTCCCACATTTAGAAGTCCAAGAAGTATAGTGGAGAGTTTTAAACAGGCAAATGAAAAACAGTTTCCCTTCCCCTCCCAATTAATCAGTAGTCGATGTTGTCAACTCTCCCAAGTTTATCATAAGTCTTAACATATTTGGTATTTTTCTTGAAGCCCTGGCTTTAGAGTCATGTGATTATGTGCGCCAGTCTTTTGTTAAAGGTGGATTCCTGCCCCCACGAAGGCATGCATTGCTATGCCCTAGAGGCTCATCTGAAATTTCCAGTCACTTGTCAGGTGTTGCTGGTTAGCTGTTAAGGATGTGAATCCTCTGATCCCCAGTGCGACTGATGGGTTCAGCACTCCATATGACTTGATCTGCCACTCTAGCCATGTCAGCCTCCTCTTCAAATCCCTCCTCTGGCTTCCCCTTGTCTTTAGCATCAACTACAATCTTGTCAACATCGGGTTCATGGCTCTGCAGAGCTCTAACACTGTCTGCATGTCTGCTCTCATTTCCTTCTCTCTCTTGTCCCAAATCTTCACCCTAACTGTAGTCTTCTTCAACTCTTATCTTTGTCCCTTTCTTCAGGATACAACCGCCTGGAACCCTTTTCCTCTCACCGTGCACCAGACAATCTTCCTGCCCCATCCCCCCTTCATCTTTTTGCCTTCCTTAGAACTAATTTATTCTTTAGAAGTCTTTGTACAAAGATCAGCACCCAACACTACCATCACTGTATACTTCCACAATCACCTGGAAGTCATGGAGAATCAAAGATATAAGGTCAGTTGCTCAGTTGGATCACCATTGATATCAATGGAGCTACATCCATTTACACCTGCTAGGCACCTAAGTTTCATCCTGAAACCTGACCTTCTTTTTCCAGTTCCACTCATACTATAGATATGGTCCATTCTTATTAATAACTTAGAAGCCCATTAAATCTTAGGTCTCATTTAGGCCCTGATTTCAGGATGTCAAGCTTGTCACTGTGTATCTGTATGCTAAGGGCCTGGTCCGTAGCCTGTTTAAATCAAGGAGCCTTTCATTGATTTCCATAGGCTTTGGATCAAACCAGTGCTTAATCTGTAATGAAAGAGGTGCCACGGCTCAAGCAATTAGATGGCAGGGCTCAAGCAATGTTTTGACTTTCATAACTGATATGGTAAGCCCAGAGGAGCTGGGGCTATGAACTGCCAAGCCTAGAGGTGCCAGGCAAGCCCTGGCACCAATTAAGCACTGGATCAAACCCTAAGTGAAAGGAGACTTGGAGGCTGGGAGAGAGAGAGACTTTATGAGGTTCTCATTTATAGCCTCTTTCTAAACCCATGACTCCTCTTTGAGGCTATGATGGCTCCTCTTTGAGTATCTCTGTCTTAAAAAGTGAAACCCAGTAGCACTTCTCCAGCGTTTTCATTCTGCAGATCGCTTCACAAAGGAGATTTCCTTTCATGAGCCACTACCCCTCCCAATTCTCTGCTAGTTCTCAGTGTTTCATTCTATAGGCTTTGAAGGATACTTGGAGTCCATGGACTAGTTTCTGGATTGTGTTTGGCTATAGATGTGAATGGACCAATCAGACATAGATATACGGCTCTGTCCTAAAGACTGGGCCATGTCTCCTGAAACTCTGGGCAAAAAAGTTTTCTTTGGGTCTTTGAGTCAAGAATGCTATTCCTCATAGGCAGAGGGGTTGCTTTACTTTTCTAGGAAGTGGTTAAGGTTGGTACTGACCTGCCGTTCATGAAAGCTGCAGTCTAGCACATAAACCAAACTTGAATAATATATTGATTTGCAGTGCATATGCAAACACACCAGGCTGAATTCTCCAGTGTGCCACAGCTATTTTGGATCACACTGCCAGCACACCCCGACCGGCATAATCAGTCAACAGAAGAGTGATCTTCCAGTGGTATCAAGGCTTCTATGCCAGGCCCTTTCCCTGCTCCTTGTGTGTCAAGAAGCAGGGGGCACGAGTAGGAGGTCCCTGAACAGCATCAGTTCTCAGGTGGCTCTAACCTAGGGTGACCAGATGGCAAGTGTGAAAAATCGGGACAGGCACCTATTTAAGACAAAGAATATCAGGACTGTCCCTACAAATTTGGGACATCTGGTTGCCCTACTCTAACCCAGCACAGGAGGACAGAGTCAGCACAGAAAGTATCAGGGGAATGAAAGGTGACTTTTTCAGGCAATTTGCCTTGACACCCCTGATCTGCACGCTCTGCAGATCTGCTCCACCTAGCCTTTGATCCATATTCTTCATAAGAGACTAGAATGTCTCTAAATTAGAAAGTTTTTTAAAGTATATATTATAGGAGGACTCCATGGATTGTTACAAGTGGGAAGTGTATACAATACTTGATCCATGAACTGGACATTTGTCATGTTACCTATGGTTTTGAATAGTAAACGGTGTTATGGGAAAAGTTACTGTACTTGAGCAGTAGCTGAGTTTCAAATATTAATGTCAGCCACTTTAAATGTTTCTAGAGTATAAAAGCCTTAGCACAGAGACGATGATTTAAATGGCTATACAACTTCATTCCTGACATTTGGAACTGCTAAAATTCCCCATATAGGCTAAATTCATCCTTGCTTTCTGTACGGAATTTAACATAATACAAAAGTCAAATGAATTGAAAACGATTGTTTAAAAAATTCTCTTATGCTGGGATTTTTTTTTCTTTTGTGCACATTTGCACCTGGAATGGATTTGCCAGTATTACTACTCTTTAAAACAAAGGATTTACATTGAAAATAACTACAACAAAATAAATGGTACAGGGAGATAGATATGTGAATTTTTTCAATAGATTTCATTCTGACAACACTATAACAAATAACTGAAATTTTCATATTGTGTTTCAGTTAAAATTAACTGTTCGTAAAGAGCAAATTCAGACTGTTTAATAGTTCTTGGAGTGCCCCAAAAATATTCCATTGATTTCAACTAATATAATATATAGAATATGGTCATGATTTTCAAAGTAGCCTACAAAAATATCCATTGGATTTGAGCACCTAACTCCCATAGACAAAACCTGTGAGACTAATGGATTTTTATTTTATTTTGTTTTATTTTATTGTTAACTGGCAATTGAAAAAAGCAAAAAAATGTTTTGGAGGCTCAAAACTTTTTTTGTTTTAAGAATTTTGGGTGGCTTGAATATATACATAAATTTTGGATTTAAAACAAAACATTTTGTTTGACCAGAGATGAAACATTTCATTTCAATGTTGACCCTTTTAAAAAATTCAATTAAAAAGAAATGTCAAAACTACAGTCATTTTGAACCAATAAATTTAAAAGGTTTGTTCCAAAAATGTCAGAATGAAATAACTATGAGAAGTTTGGGGGATTTTTTTTACACCAACAATTCAGTGAAGCCAACATGAATTTGCATAACATTCTGATGTCACCGAATCCACAGTTTTCACTGAAACTTGGCCAAAATGATTCTACCTCAGACTCCTTTAAAACTTCCATCCCACATATGTAATAACTACAAAACTGTAAAGTGGCCATCTCCATTTCAACTTGCTATTATGTGGTCTATTCCTGGGATTGTTTTATTTTCTGCAAAGTATTTTGTTTCTGGTTAATTACCATGACCTTACCATAAAGCCAAACAGTTGCTCTTGATCAATCAGCAATTTGTTTTAAAAACTAGACAAATATTTCACATAGTATCAATTCAACTCCTCTCCAGTTTAGTACCAATGTGGAATGCAATAGCTGGCTTCTTGTAAGAGAAAGCAAAATCATCATCATTCCCAATACTAAAATAAAAGATCAAAGTTCAGTTTCTTTGCGTTCTGCAATTTCTTCAGCATTATTAATGAAAACAGTGTAGCATCCTATGTAAAGTATAAAGTACATGCTAAAAGTGAAGGAGAAAATGGATATCACCAATATTTCCTATAAATCTGAATTTCCCTTTGAATCCCTTTATTTTCTTTACATGCTTCCAGTTTTGGAGATCTTTTGGCTTATGTTGCAGCCAAAGACCACATTTCCTACTTTGGCATTTTCAACCATTTTAAAAAAATTCAGTTCCCATTGAAGTCAACAAGTGTTGAGGTGACTCAGCACCTCACAGAATCAGCCCATTGAGTTGCCAATATGTGAACTAAAGTGATATATTTCTGTTTGTCACATGTCAAAAATGAAGTGGGCGATCTTCCAGATTCATATCAACATAAATTAGTTTGTTCTGATGTTGATTCTAATCCTACAAAGGAATTGGCCTGCTCAGATCTCTAGCCGGATGAGAACCTTAGGTTCATAATTCATACTGTCTAGCCATGGCCTCTTCTTTGTACTAATGCTGCTGGTGGTCCAATGGACTTCTCTTCTACTGCCCCTCCATCCAGAACAACCTTCTTTGTGTCTCTCAGCCTCATCAGCTCACTGCTGTATTTTTAATAGCTCACATGGCAAAAATCTCTTTTCTCCCTTGCCTACATCTTTTCATGTGTCCCTTCTACTCCTGCAATTTTAACACTGTAGAGCATTTTGGGACACATTCTGTATGAAAGACAATCGTTTAAAAAATCATGTTGTTTAAGAAGTTTCAGGCTTTACAATGGTTTCCTATTGCATGTGACCTTGCTGAGCATTGCAGTTCAAATTGGGGTCTTTGAGTTACCTTTCTGCCTTCCCTGATCATGGGGTGGGCTGGCTAGCGGCCAAGAAAACCACCAGTGTGATTTAGGGCAGACTGAGAGCCTAAACAATATTCCCAGAATCTCCATCACCCAGCCCACTCTCCTCTACCCGCCCTCACACATTTCAGTGGGCCCTATGTGGAGGAGGGAAAGCAGATGAAGTAAATGCAACCACCCAAAGCTTTACACTACAAGAGTTTCCCTCTGGCTAGGGAACTCCTCATCTACCCACTTAGGGCAGCTTTAAGTGGCACAGTACAAAAGAGACTCAACCTGGGCCGAGGGACTGGCCCTGAGTTTTTCCCCCTTTAATACTGTTCACCCGAATTACTTGAAACTCAGCTTCATTCCTGCTTAATAAACACCATGGATAAATCTTTGTACCCAAAATATTAAAAGTAAGATTTACATATTTTATAGTTCACAGCTGCTCTATTAAGCCCTTTGGAATGCAAACATGAGGCCAGTTCCTCAGCTGGTGGTGTAAGTGGCCATAGCTCCCTTGAAACCAACATAGTTACGCCTTATACCAGCTGAGAGCTGGCCCCATTTATATAAGAGTGTGTACAACACAAATTCTTTCCCTTAACATACAAAAATATCTCTGTGCTGGCCCCTCAAAGGGATTTCAAAGGTCAGAGAGTAGATGTGGCTTTAATATCTCCCTCACTTTTTACATTTACATCATTTTTTAACAATATCTAAACAAATTAGAAGTATCTTACAGCTTGTGTGTAATTTTTCCCTTTAACCCATGACAATCGTTTATTTTAACATGTGTCTTGCAGAGATTTCACTGCCATACTTCAGGGAGAACGATAGGTCAGCCTGCCTTGCTTTAAGTTTATGAACTGACGGCCCCATTTCAATGACAAAAGCAAAGGTAACCAAGGCCTGTTTTAAAGCAGTGACTGTCAGCTCACATGTTTGATATGTCACACAGTGTGCACTTCATTAGGGACTGAATTACTTCACCTGTAACATGAGCTAAATTAAAGTCAATGTCAGGCTGCATAAATCACCACTTTAAATGTGTCACTAAGAGCACTGAAACAGTCATCATCGCCCTTTGCCCTAAAATAACCCCAAAATCTGGGCCTCGTTTTGCTAAGTTGTAAATATGACAGATATGAAGCTGTTTTCCTTGCTCAGGCTCATAGTTTTACTTCCAAAAAAACTACTGAACTTTTAAGGAAACAGCAATGGCCCACTGACAAACGTATTTCACGGTGCTGTGGGTTCAGAACTCACAGTTAAAGATACCAGACATGCAGAATATCAATCAAGCTGTCATAAGAGTCCGTCTTTACAGTGATGGAAAGAGCAGCAGTGGAAATGTGGCATCCCACATGCCTAAGAGAGGAGAGGGTAAGGAAGTATCTTGGAAATGTTTCAGTTAAAGTCACTGAGCTAAATTCTGTTCTTACATATCCCACACAACTCGATTCACGTCAACGGGGTATCATAGAGCTAACTAAGGCAAAATCTGAACAATTGGCTTTCCTGCTAGGAAGCATTCCTTGCAAGGAAGGTAGAGAGAGAGAAAACAGCTACAGGAAAAGGAAATAATTGGTAAGAAAATACCCATTGGTGCATCAGTCAGCAGAAATTCAGGGCATAGTTCTCCTCGCACAGAAGCTTTACACCAGTGTAACTCCATTGATGTTAGTGGAATTACTTCTGATATATACTGGTGTGACAGTAGAATTAGGCCATCTAAGAGAAGAATTAGGTCATTTCTATTTTGAAATCTTGATGAAGACTGATGGCTGGTCAGAACATTGATTTATATCCACAAAAGTTCAGTAAGGCTGTGTAGTTTTAATTAATTAATATAGGCCTGATTCTTCACTCATTTATACTACCATAAATCTGGAATGACTGTATTGCAATATTATTACTAATGTAAAACTGGCTTACACTAGCGAAGAATCAGGCTCTAAATTCCTTCCCCATATTTATTCCATCTGTTTGCACAGTGGATTAACGTCATTCTTTGGATTAAAAACGTAAATAGGAGTTGTCTGTTTTTAACTGGATCCTTCATGTGTTTCATCTTAGATGTGGGCATGAAGTGAAATGATGGAGAAGGCTTTTCCTCTGCTATCTGTCACTGGAGTCTGGCTAAGCTCTGGAGAGCATCATCATGACAGAAAAGGAAAAGCAAGATATTCCAGGCGGGAAGAGCAGAGCATTACCTGCTGAACAAAAGAGAGAGATAAACCTAGAACTGAAGAGACTGGGAGAAAGCAATTCAGAGCTCATTTGCTTATCCTCCTAATGCAGATTTTTTTAGCATACCCCTTTACTTTCTGTGATATCTATTTTTCTTGGCTATGGTTCTCATCATTCACTCTTTCTTCCTCACCTTTGTAGTGCGGTGTTCATTCTCCACACGCCAGCTGCACATGTCAGCATGAAACAATAGGCTCCCATTACATTTAGCCTCTTTCATCTTCTCTGGAAACTGACATACGTTTGTTCTGTTTGTGCTAATGTGGAAACATTTCCCAGATCGGTTTGTTAAAGTCGTGTGCTCTGTATTACAAATTATTTCCCTATAATTGAATGTATTCATGTTGGAGGCTAAAAATCTCCGATGAGACAATTTCAATAAAATTTTAAATCTTAAAATAAAATTATTGTATTCCTTTGGTACTAAATTACCTGGTTAGAGCCAGAAGTGTTAAAATGGACTCAAACTAGGGGCCTGATAGGGCACAGGTGGATTGCACAAGAACAGCAGTCCACCCACACGCTGTCAATTGCAACATCAGGGCCTAATACCAGTGAATTTGGAAATCCCCAGTATTTGAACATTCTGCAACTCTAGTGGTAAATCACCACGTGAAGCAGGAGGAAAATAAAGAATTGGCTTTCCTACTTGGCCACATTCCTCGTAATAAGTAAAGATAGACAAATATAGAATCCTAGGTTTAAGGCCTTAATTTTACATGCATGGTTGTTCGTAACATTCCTGTGCCATCTGTTGATATTATAAACTATAAAAACATATAGATGACAATTTGCAGACATTAACTAATTAATCCGCAAAATATTCCCCTTATGGGCAAGTGACTTGCCCAAGATCCCATAATGGGCCAGCTCCATGGTTGCTGTAAGCATGTTCAACTCTTCAGATGTCAATGGCATTGGGAGCATTAGTTATTTAATATTTGACGTCAGGGGTAGCAAGCCAACTTACACAGGGGAGTCCAATGGCAGAGACTGGACTAGGATTCAGGTCTTCTTATTCATAAACCATTTATGGCTTGTGTACAACTACCCCACTCTTTTCCCATGACAACTCAACCTATCACTAGACAGTAAGAACAAAACCCAAGAGGTTGCAGGAACCCATCATTCTTGGGTACCAATGGGATGCTTTATTGTGATTATTAAGAAAAAGAGCACACACATAAGGGTGCATTATGCAGCGTTAAAAACATAAGGTTACCCACTCAAATACAATGTTAATGCATACGAGCTAGAATTTTGGTGATGAGGAAGGCAAACAGCTCTGACCAAGACATCATCTGGAAACACTCCTTATTTGGCCCAGGACTTATAAATCTGGCCTTCGATGAACTTCACCTTCTGTTCCCTAGTTGGTGTGAGGCTCTATGCCATGGATACTCTGCTTGTCTCTTTATGATGATCATTTTTATACTTTTTCCAGGCTTCCTGACCACTGCTCGCAAAACAAAAGGCAACAAACAGCCCTTTACTCGCTCCAGAAGGTCAAAGCTGAGGCTGATTCTGTTCTATGGATTAGCCAGCACAGGCTGTGGAGAAAAATCACACTAAGTCAAAAAATTAGTACTACACACTAGGCAAATTATTTGTTTCAGGATGCTTTGCTTCAGGTGGGAGGGAGTCAAACTCCTGTAGCTTGCATGGCAATGCCATCGCCAAAGGGTAGGTAGATAGATTAGACAGGTGGAGGTGGAAGAGGCTCACTTTGCTCTGAAACATCAGGTTTTGACCACTGATATAGAGGGGGTGCCAGGCTAAAACGGACTAATGTCTGCTGTACTACAGAACATATATGTTCCCTTGAGAGAGTAAAGTCACACAACCCCACAGTACAAATATGATATATATTACTCTCTATCATTCTAAGATAGAATAACTCTAAGGAGAGAAATATCTCAATTAATCAGCATAACAAGCTAAGTAAATGGATGTTTTGCAAAAATTCCTCCTTTGGTTACATAATGCACTTCAAGAATTGTATACCGATGCTTTCTGAAATGCCAGTAATTTGAGTTCTAGTTAAAGCAAAACCAAAATCACCTTTTAAACCTTCCAGGGATTTCAAAAATATATCCATAGTGCTTTGAACACACATTGGGGGTTTTTTTCCCCATGTAAGTGCATTAAAAATGAAATATTTACTGATGAAAGATAATAGGCAAAAGGCTTCTTTGCAGGATCTAAGTCATGGCATAGCTCAAGTAAGAAACCTTTAATCTAATTTTACACAAGTAGGATTAACTAGGCGATTGGGGGCCTGATCCTGGCCTCCCGATGGGCCCTTTGCGGTGCTGCAGCAGTGAAAAGGGGCTGTAAACCTGGCTTAACTGGCTAGCTGAGAATTCTCTCTCTCTCTCTCTTTCTCTCTCTCTCTCTCTCTCTCTCTCTCTCTCTCTCTCTCTCTCTCT